>BPLT01000152.1:0-600000 GCA_019656295.1 Rhododendron mucronatum var. ripense | reverse complement strand
TCATTATCAAAGAGATATATCCCAATTAGATTGGCACATACCACTCGACAAATCATGTGCTCCCAAATCTCCGAACAAAGTTGGTAAGGTACCAACAGAAGAAACGAAACAAATGCATTAGCTCCTCCTCTAGTCCTCTGCCTTGGATATCTCAGATAGATGAATGTAATGTTCCCAAAGACTGAGTTATTTCCAATTCTTAATAGCAACTCCAAGACCTTGCAACTTCAACAGCTTAATCCCGGCCCGTCCATCCAGAACTCTGCTTTCCCAAAAATGTTTCACTACTACTCCTTCAAAAGTTGGATGTAGTAACAACAGAAAATCCACCAACTCCATGGTATCAATGAATTCATAAAGTTTCTCAACGAATCGAACGCAAATACGTAACAGCCTAACTGGTGATATGATTCAAAGAAAAAAAAAGAGAAGACGATTTTGCATTACTACACTCGGATCCGCGCTTGCCCCTGCTCACTTTATGTGACCTACCGCTAAACAAAAACACGCTAGTATACAATTATCCACGTGAGAGGTGTAAAGATTCAGGTAACAAGTTATTGCGAAGAATACGGCGACATAGGAAGATTAGTGTTTATTATTATTATTTTTTTTAAACTTCTTCTCATTGCATCCTCCAGGGGATTTGTGGATTTCACTTGTGCTTATTCCGTGGGTTTGGCCTATCCGGGGTCTCTACTGCCAATTCTTTGACTGACATTGTCACCAAATCGCATTTTGTATTTTGAGTCTACTTTGCAATACGGACATCTAGATATAGGTGGTTGTGGTTCTTATCATTTTTCGTAATGAAATCTCTTTGCAAGTATCATATGTGGAATGAAACAGAGACGCCTTCACACAAAAGGGATTAATAAGAGATAGTAAGAGATAGAGGCTTTGTTTGGTTAAGAGTTTAGTTTAGTTTTAATAGTGGGTGGGGAGAGAAATAGAATAATGATTGAAAATATGGGTAATGATTGGAGAGAGATAAAGAGAGATGACAAAGTAATAATTGGAAAAATAGAGTAATTAGAAAAAGAAGTAGGGTAATGATTGGAAAACAAAACAAAACTTACAAAAGAACGTAGCCAGAGAGAATAGTTTTGCTTCAATAATTGAGGTTTCTTTTCGACAGTAGAAAGGCTAACATGTCACATTATCGAAAGTTACTAAAGCCGAAGGTGCATAAATTAGAGGATGATAATCAAAATTTAATCTTCAACAATGGAGCAGGAATTTACGATGCTGTAATCAAAAGTTGAAAAAGACAATGTGAAAGAGAGACGGTTAATAGCTGAATATGGGAGGTTATGTATTTGCAAGTTGTAATGACGGTAAGCTATATAGAAGCGTCATTTAGCCGATGTTTCCTCAAAGTATTAGCGAAGTGTCATTTCGATTCTCAATACAAAATTGTGTTGTGAAGTTCTAAAAATGCCTTTATGTTTGATCGGGAATTTGGACAGAGTTAGCTATGAAAAGACCATTTGAAGACATACTTCAAACTTTGGTGAATAAATAATCTCCCCCCTTCACAAGTGCCAAAATACCCACCGTCCGAAGGAGTATTACTGTAGCTATTTCAATTAAGGGTTTGTGCCGATCAAAAGATTATTATTAAGGGTTTGTTTGTTAGCTGGACTATTTGGTTGTATCGACTATCTTCCCGAATTGGTCAATCATGAACTCTTTAATCTGATGTTTGGTTGGCATGCACACATATCCAAACAAGAGCAATATTGCTTCAACTTATCCGCAGTCCGGCCTTTGTGTAGTGTTGGCTGTGTGGCTATAGATTCTTCTCAACTAACACAGGAGAGGACACTCCATTATTGAGATTCTCTCTCTCCCCAATGAGAGAGAAATTATACATTATACTTCTCTCTCTCATTGCTTTCATTTGTCGGTGCGACACCCCACAACCACTGTTTGGAAGGACTTGTCAATGTTCTCCCTTTCCTATATTGTGTGGAATTTCGTTAAGGACCCGTCTCCCAAAGGGAAATAAGTACTTATTTTTTAAGAAGATAATTTTAAGCTTAAAAATAATTAATGTGCTTATATAAATTATTTTTTCTATCAATATGGATCTTATTTGATACTCCGTAGATCTCATTGAGATTTTTTATACGATGCAAAAAAAATTAAAAACTAATTTTTTATTTACACTATTTTTTAATTTGAAAATATAAAATAAATATTTGTTTTTTAAGAAAGTGTTCTGAAATGGAGCCTAATTGATATTTCTCTTTCTCTGGTATATTTTTTGGGA
Source organism: Rhododendron mucronatum var. ripense (assembly GCA_019656295.1). NCBI lineage: Eukaryota > Viridiplantae > Streptophyta > Magnoliopsida > Ericales > Ericaceae > Rhododendron > Rhododendron mucronatum. Next base: position 597,725 of record BPLT01000152.1, on the reverse strand, counting down.
AAAAGACTCGACTTTCCTTAGCAAACCCTCAAATTGGTTACATTCAATTCATTTCACTTCTCATTCTCCTATCTTGGTTACTATTTTTTTTTTTTTGTTTTTTCCCACTTTACGTTGACTAATAACTGACAACAGTTATTTTTCACTTTCTGTATCCTATTTAATTATATTCATTAATGTGTGAATGAGGTCAATTAGATTAAGTTGAACTTGGTAGTGCATATTTGAAAATCTTCGGGTAATGATTTTGCTACTCCCCTAATTGTTAATGCCATTTCCCTTTTTATTTTTATTAGGGTAAATTTACTAAAATACCCTTGCACTTTATGATGCTAGCTTTTTCTCACTTTCCAAATGCAATAGTGTTTTAGTAAATTCACAAAAACAAAAAGGGGAGTGACATTAACAATTATGGGAAGTGGCAAAATCAGCTGCCAAATCATATAAAACGCAGGTACAATAGATGAACAAAGATCAAGTGGAGTCGCGGACGAAGTATATTAAGCAGATCCATTTGCGGGCCTTGGAGGTAAAAAACTACGATCTAGAAAAATACAAAGGTGAGCTAGTAGAGTGCATTCCAACGGACTCTACAAATTCAAAATCTTATCATTCTTTATCGTTATCAATTTAAGAACAAATATGATCAAAAAATAAAAATTAAGAACAAATTGACCCAATTTCTTTTCCATATATACGTTGTTGGCCTTTATTTATTACAGTATTCTTCAAATTTCAATCACATCTCACCTAAGTTTAGTAAATAAAAGTTCAACTACAAAAGACTGACATTGAAGATTCAACTACAAAAGACTGAATCGAATTGAATACATTCACTTACTCCCCTGACATTGAAGATTCAACTACAAAAGACTGAATTAAATTGAATACCATTCACCTACTCCACTGCTCACAAATCAATTCACTTAATTGAAGTCATTCATACCACTTGCTCTCCCTTATCAAGAAGTAGTATGTACGTTTTGCTTTAGAAGAATCGGGACGGTTCAAAAGACACCCAAAAAAACACATAAAAAATACCTCATAGTTTTCGATTAAATTTCGATGATCTGAGCCGCTCAATGTGATTAGAACCTGATTTTAATGGTACATGGGAGAAATTAGCAAAAAAATGACCGATAAGGGCTTGATCTGAGCAGTTTTTAGCTTAGATTTAATGAACGGTTCAGTTAAAAACTGCTCAAAATAAGATTGAACGGTTCTGCACACATTGAACGGTTCAGATCATAAAATTTTGATCAGATTTTATGAAATTTAGATTTTGGGTGTTTTTTTAGGTATTTTTTTAAGTGTTCATGGAACCGCCCCGCAAAAGAATACTCCCTCCGTCCCTAAATAAGTGTTCGGTGCGCAAAACTAGGCCTTACAAAAGATGCATATTTTTCATTAAAAATTTTAATTTTTTTTTCACAATCTAATAGAACTCATTGCTATCTAATGATTTGTGAAAAATTTTTGATTTTTTTAACGAAACAAATGCATCTTTTTGAAGACCTAGATTTGCGCATCGAACACTTATATAGGGACGGAGTGAGTACTTGTTTTCATGAGAACGTATCAAAACTAACATTATACGGAAAGTATTTATATATAAAACTAGGGAGAGATATGAGAACCCTTTTAAATACACATACACATAACCCAAAGTCCCAATGTAGGAGCCAGCTCATATCACAGGCCCAAGAGCCTTACCTACATACTGGCAGAATTAAGATTTATGGGTTTGCTACTTCCTAAGTAAACCTCTTAGATGCTTTCGATTCTTGTGGAGCCAGTTCTTACGTGTCATTGTCCCAAATTTAAATTAGACCCTACCAATAGACCGGTGGAAATGATTCCCCAAGGATTAGTTGAGATAGGAAGCATGGTAATGTGTAGAAATTAAATTGGGTCTTTAGTCATGTCCTCTTTGATGCTATTTAGCTTTGATTAGTGGGTATGGTTCTGCAGCAAAACATGTATAGGAGGCTATTGTTTCAGTGGTATTCTGCGAGCAGCCACATTGTGCATATTATCAAAGATTAAGTTTGTCTACAATCCTCCCCGCCCATATCCCAAATGATTGGGGACAACATGGGGGCCAGTTTTGTTTTGTGTGTCTGTCTGTTTTAGGTGTATACTCGCTAGAACACTTGTGCTATCTAAGATAAGAAATGGAGGCATAATCAACTCTACTAAGGTATTCCCGATACGCCGATCAGTTAAATGAAACATTATCCAGTATGAAAGTAGTTTGCGAAACATATCCAACAGATCTTCTCTACTCTAAAAATTGGAAAGCCCAAAACGGCTCAGATTTAATGTGCTGTGCATCTGAATCGTTCATGTACACTTTAAGGGTATTTTTTTTGTCCATTTTCTTTGCACGTTACTAATTTCGTGGCACACTATTGGCCCGTTCCGTTAAGATTTTTATTTTTTAAGTACTTATTTTCTGTTTTATAAGATAGCTCATTTTCTCATAATACATCACCTTAAATTCAAAGTACCTATTTTAGTTAGCGTAATGGGCTTAAGGCTAAGTAATTAGTAACAATTCGACTGCCCTCTCCACCCCAACCGCCCAACACACACCCCCCTCCCCCCCCCCCCCCCTCCCCCCCCGAAACACAAACAAAATACTCCTATAATTGCACATACGAAGACACATATAGCCCACCAAATTTGAAAGTCAATAATTTGCCTCTTCCCGTTTTCCCGGGATATAAACTCCCCTCCTAACCAACACTTCACAATCAGTTTACAACTGAAAAACCCAACCCATATCCCACAAAATGCCCAAACTACCCGCACCCTTCCCACCCGCCTTCCTCTACTTCCTCCTCACTCTCATGCCCTTTCTTGTAATTCCACAATCTCCGACAGACCAAACCCGGACAACCCTCCTCACAATCAGACAGCAGTGGGGAAACCCATCGCAGCTATCCTCATGGAACAACTCATCACGGCCGTGCTCCTGGCCGGAAATCACCTGCACCAACGGCGTGGTCACCGGACTTAACCTCACTAACTACAACATCATCGAACCAATCCCACCATCCATTTGCGACCTAAAAAATCTAACCATGCTCGACCTTTCCTTCAATGACATCCCAGGAAATTTCCCCAAAATTCTCTACAACTGCTCAAACCTTCAGTACCTAGACCTCTCCCAAAACTACTTCGTGGGTCCCATCCCATCCGACGTCGACCGCCTTTCCTCCTCCCTCTGGTACATTGACGTCGGCGCCAACAACTTCTCCGGCGAAATACCTCGGGCGATAGGCCGGTTGCCGGAGCTGAGGTTCTTGAAGTTGTACTCGAACCTGTTCAACGTCAGTTTTCCGGCCGAAATTGGAAACCTGTCGAATTTAGAGTATCTGAGCATGCCTTACAATCCCCTGTTTACTCCGGCAAAAATTCCGCCGGAGTTTGGAAAACTGAAGAAACTGATTTTCTTGTGGATCACCTACGCCAATTTAATCGGCGAGATACCAGGAAACTTTTCGGGTTTGTCGAGTCTTGAGTGGTTGGATTTATCTTCTAATGATTTAGACGGTCCAATTCCAAAAGCTCTATTTCAACTGAAAAACTTGCGTGTTGTTTATTTGTATAAAAATCAATTATCAGGTGGAATTCCGACCCCTATCCAGTCATTGAATTTGACCCAGATCGATTTATCGACTAATAATTTGAGTGGATCTATCCCAGAGGATTTTGGGAAGTTACAGCAGTTGGAGTACTTGAATCTTCGTTTCAATTTGCTTCAAGGACCCCTTCCCGTTCCACCTCCCTCCATACAAAACTTTTTGATGTCGAACAATAGTCTCACTGGAGAGATTCCTTCATTGTTTTGCAATGCGAGTTTCCTTCAGAAGCTTGATTTGTCTCACAACAAATTGAGTGGTGTGGTTCCACAATGTTTGGGTAATTCTAGTAGTATTCTCATGGTGTTAAATCTGCGCTCTAATGGATTTAAGGGAATCCTTCCCTTGGCATTTGCGAAGTCCAACGAATTACGAAGTCTCGATTTGAGTGGAAATCATTTTGAAGGACCACTTCCAAGATCTTTGACAAATTGTACGAGCTTGGAGGTTCTAAACGTTGGAAACAACAAGATTAATGACACATTCCCAGATTGGTTGGGAACTCTTCCTGAGTTGCAGGTTCTAGTCATACGATCCAACCAATTTCATAGTCCTATAAACACTATGATGAGTGAATTTTCCTTTCCTAAGCTTCGAATTGTTGACATCTCCTACAATGAGTTCACTGGCCATTTACCAGGGAGGTACTTCGAAAATTTCCAAGCTATGAAGAAAAAAACTATGCCGAGCGAACAATACATAAGTGATTATTATCTTGAATCTCTCGAACTGACAATAAAGGGGCATGAGATTGAACTGGTGAGAATTTTGATTATCTTCACAACAATTGACTTTTCATCCAACAATTTCATTGGAGATATTCCAAATGTCGTTGGAAAGCTCAATTCCCTCATACTGCTTAATTTTTCTCATAATAGTCTTACAGGCTATATTCCTGAATCTTTGGGAGACTTGACGAGCCTTGAATCATTAGACATCTCTTCTAACCACCTCACTGGCAGAATTCCAAGCCAATTAACAAGTTTGACATTTCTCGCGGTCTTGAACCTTTCGTGCAACCGTCTCCATGGACCCATACCCAATGGTCGACAATTTAATACATTTGAGAATGGTTCATATGCTGGGAACTTAGGATTATGTGGGTTTCCATTGTCGAACGAATGTGGAGATAATCAAACTAAAGTACAGCCACCGGTTTTACAAGATGAGGAAGATTATTTAGATTTGGATGGATTTACTTGGAAAATTGTGGTGATAGGGTACGGGTGTGGAATGACACTGGGACTCTTTCTAGGATCTCTCATGTTCTTAATTGGTAGACCAAGATTCTTTGTCAAACTTGCTGAAAGAAAGTTGCCTAATAAGGTGATAAGATTGAGGAGAACGGTTGCAGACACAATGGCTAGAAGAAACTAACAAACATCGATCGCTTTGTCAGGTATGAGCTGCATGTTAACGCTCTTTCATTTCATGACTTCTCAATTAGGAATCTGTTGCTATCCCATTCCAATATGTGGATTGAATTTGGTTCATCCATTTCGCCTTCATATTGATTCAAGTCCACTTAATATTATTGCTTGCTCGTGAAAACCAAGACTTACAGCAACTTACAACGAATAATAGTACACATGTGTTAATAGCTTAGTTTATTAGGAAAAATCTTGGTTTGATATTATTAGATCACCTAGTACTCTAAATATTTTTGTTAAATATATATTGGTACTAGAAGTGTGTATATATATATATATACATATATGTACTAGTACTAGACAAGAGAGAGAGAGAGAGAGAGAAAGAAAGAGAGAGAGAGAGGGAGAGAGAGAGGGGGGGGGGGGGGGGGAGAGGAGAGAGAGAGTTGGCCGAGAGAGAGTGGAAAAGAGAAGGAGATTTGGTTGTCCTTGCCTTGTTCTTCCATAATCTTCTTACATCCTATCAATTAATCTATGCAAAAATCTATCTTCTATTGTCCCTATGTGTCCTTTAAATCATAAAATCTTTGCACAACCCTCCACCAATCTTTCCATAATCCTATTGAAGTACCAAAAATCTAGCCTTGCATGCCTAAAACTAGGTCTTGATCTTTCAAAGAAACATGACAAGTTGAATAAAAGATGAGATATGGAGAGGGAGAGGGAGATTTCGGGTCGGATAGGGAGAGGGTCAAGACTTGGCCTATAAATAGCAAGCTCACTTCAAACTTCAACCCACACCTTCACTCCTTTGCTCTCACTTCTCTGTAGAAACCATTCCATTTTCCAGACAGCCTACTGCCCTTCATAAATCTCCATTTTTCTCCTGCTTAGAGTAGTTCTTAGAACCAACTCCCATCGGGAAAGTTGTAGAACACTTCGAGACCTTCAAGTTAGACCCAAGAACCACCCCAATTGGTGAAGAAATGACAAAGATATTGGCATCCGAAGTTCAGTAAAAATCTCAGATTTCCAATTCCAGACAGCATATTGTCTCTTCCTTTATCACCATTTTTCTCCTACCTAAAATAGTTTCCAGGATCAACTTCCTTCACAAAAGTTGTAGAGCACTTCTAGAGCTTCGATTTCGACCCAAGAACGATCATATTCGGATCAAGGTAGATTAATCTCTACTCATTCTCCCTAGGATAACTTTAGTTATTTTTGCTTATGATAAAACAAGTTAAAGTATTAGAAATAATTAGCAAGCTTGTTTTACTGAAATCTTGAAATGAAATTACGATCATGTAGAATACTTCTAACTACTTTCTCTAGGTATAAAATTCGTATAAGTAGATTCTCTTGATTGTAAGTATTCATATTTTGATCTTTAGAATGGTTATGAGAATGTATACACGTTGCTGTGATTACTTGCATTACTTGTGCTTGTGTAAATAAAGCATAAGTGGTTTTCACTCCAAAGACGTCCGTACATGTGGCGTTATGCTTTGAAATTGAGATTGAGAATGATAACGTAATATATAGTTCGATGATCTTGTTAGTTTAGTTTCAAGATTTTAATGAATGACTTATGATTACATATGTGAAAAGTCCTACCGCGGAGTCGTTAAATGAAAACGAGACACGAAAATCAAGAAAGTAGAAACATGACACCTAGGGTGTGGTTAATGACAAGACATGTTTTGAAACCGCAATGTGGCCGGACTTGGTAGCCAATTGTGTGTATGGAAAACCGCGATGTGGCCGGACTTGGTAGCCCATCGGGTGGATTGTGAAAACCTCAACATGGCCAGACTTGGTAGCCCGTTGTGCGAATTAAAACTCGCAATGTGGCCGAACTTGGTAGCTCATTGCGTGGATTGCGAAAACCGCAATGTGGGCGGACTTGGTAGCCCATTGTGAAGATTGTCAATGGGGCCGGACTTGGTAGCCTCATAGGTAATATGTCTTAGTTATCCGTGGAGAGGAGCCAATGCAAATTTTGTGTGTCAATAGGAACCCGGCGCGGCGGAACCATTGAGAGGATACTTGAAGACCGACGCGGTGGAACCGAGGTTGGGTGCGTTAAAATGCTTTTGAAAATGTTGATTTGGTAAATGAAAATGAGACACGGTCTACGATGAGTCGCGTAAAAGAAACACAAAAAATCATGGACACAAACGTTAGTTTGGATAATGAATGTGAATGTGTCATTGTTAACTGTTTTGTTATATATGCATGTACTATGTGGAAATCGTTAACCTTATTGTCTATTGCTTGTAAGTTATGGGTTAGTGGATTTGGATTATTCTATTGAGCTCCTGTAGCTCATGGTGTTACCTTTGGTGACCCTGACATATTATATTGGTGGCGACGCCGGTATAATGTGTCAGACCTTATAGATGAATATGGTGAGCTGTACACCTTGGAGGCTTTTGGAGTCGGAGAGCTGGCTAGGATGGAAGAGCAGGCGGAGTTGTAGTTAGGAACCCTAGTTCCCCGCTTGGTGTAATTATGGGAATTATGATGTAATAATGAGTCAGACTCTATTTAGATTTTCAATAAAATTGTCTATTTAACGTTCCTAAAATTGTGGGCGTTACACGAACTTAGGCGTGTGGATCTATTGTTTTCTTACAAGTTTTGTTTTAGTTTACTATTTTTGTTGGTTTTCTTCCTCTGTGTGGGATTTTCTCTCACTTCTTGTAGGTGTTTTTGTAGTGAGTTTTCTACGTCGTTTTTATGACTTTTCGTGGTCAGAGACACTCTTGTCTGTGTGACGTCCTGAATGTTCGTTTGTGACTTTTGGCCTCCTTTGTGGTTGCTTTCCTCTTTCATTGGGGTGGCTACCTGTTCTCAATATACATACGGGGCGACCTACGGTACACACCAGTTATTAGGTCTTATACCATATGCACCATGATTTTAAACGGTTAGGTTTGGGTTTGGAACTAAACGGTTGGGTTTGGGTTTGGAACTGAATAATCCAGTCTATCAATTAGAACCGATTGGCGATTACCCATCTCTCTCTGGCCCCTCTCCATTAAAAAAACGACTTTCTCTCCTCTGACTCTCTCTCCCTCCATCTCGTCTCTCTCCCCCCTGCTTGTTCTGGTTCAACGATCTCATTCCGGCGACGACTCACTCCAACGTCCTCACTAGCATGACGGTAAGTCTCTTTCCCTTCGAGTTGATTCCATCTTGTTGCGTTTAATTGACTCCTTTCAATGCGTGGTTCGATGGAGGAGAATATCATCTTCACGAATCGTAGTATTTTCGGATTTTGCACCAAGAAAGAGTTTATGTAAACATCAAACGAATTTGAGAGTATTCACCAGCATAGGCGTTTCCATAACTGTTGCTTTCCTTTTCTTCTATTTTGCTCTGTTTTTTTTACAACGAAATAGAGTACCATTTGTACTGTGTTTGTGCATTTTTTTACACCCCACCACGTGTTTGATAAAAGATCAATATGGATGACACAAAATATTATGTAATCTTAACGGTCAAATCTACATTGCTTTCTTCTTTTTTTTATACCCCACCACAAGTTTGATGAGAGGTCGATATGAAAATTCTTAAGTGCAGAGTGATATATAGTTGTGCTTATGATGAGGTGTTCCAAACTGTATTGTTACTATAATTTGTGGGTTATAGCAAACTACATTTTCCTTAAATGTGAGGCCCCCAATGGACATGTGTTTTGCTCTTCCCACGCAAACTAAATGAAACAAGCGAACAAACTACTCAACCTTTTTCTCATGAACTTGGCTATTACGAAACTGTTAAAACATCATTTTTGGAATTCCCTAAAAACTTGCCATTGCATGAGGAAACTAGATGAGGAGTAATTATATCAGCTTCTTCTATGGATGATTCTAAAGGGTTCAATGAATGCTTTCCACCGTGGCTTTTTATCAAACAGGTAGTGGCTAGTGATGTATTGGACCCCCTGTTTAGAAACAAACACTTCCTCGTTCTTTCGCTAGTATTCATTTTATATGTCATTGCTATTCCAATGATAGAAAACTGTGACCTTCCATTCAAATTTGTACTTGCTGAATATTCGAATAAAGCATACGTATACATAGCAAAACAGAATATTTCTCTTTTTTTTTTCAAAACATATACATACATATGCAAAGCAGAAGAACTAGTTGACAAGTTAATGAATGATCGACATCTATAGGTGCGACCGTTAGTGAAGTGAATAAGGACAACTATTGGAATAGACATAACACAATCAATCGGTCTCTCTCACTAAAACTTTTTCCCTTATTCTAGCTAGTTCTTGGCAGCTTGAAAAATCCGAATGTATTCTGGTTCTTCATCATCGGTGCATAATACAGTTGGACAAATAGTCAATCGAGACTGGGCTTTATTGTATTCTGGAGGTGAATTCGCTGTTAACTTGATGCATGCACACCAAATTCAGTTGAATGGGTTGGAGCGAATATCATTGACATGCCTTGAAGCGACCATTTATTTCCTCTATTTTTATCCACTTTCATCAAATATACATAATTTGCACCAGGATAACATACATTCCATAGAATGATTGTATTGAAGCATTTCCCAAAGCATAGAAATCATCAAAATTATACCAAGTAGAGGAAATATTGCTGTATGAGATGAAGTGTATATATCGAAGAGACTAAGTATACGGCCTAATTTTTGCCGGACATTTTGCCACAGTATTTTTGGTTGCTTTCTCTTAATTTTTACTAGACTTAGGATATATAAATTTTTTACATTTTCGGTTATAATCGGAAAAGTCATAATCAAGAAAGGCAGTCATCCTATATGAACTTTCGAACTTTTTCAATTATTCTCTTCGGGACGAAGAGATCATGTGATGTAAAGATTGACCCAAATCTAGTAAAAAATAAGACATAACAACAAAAATATACCGTGCCAAAAAGTCAAAAAAAAGTAAGCTCAAGGGGGCCCTAAACACCATGGTATGCATTTCTTTCCTTGCATGTGGAAAAAAATATACTTCTATCTTGTCCAACTTTTGTGGCCTTTGTTTTTTGAGAATATAAATGCATAATGTAGAAGTTAACTTGCAAGTCTTAGTCGAATAGACTGCTGTTGGAGTTGATAGAACCATGGAGAAAGCTACTGCTGAGGTCGAGGCTGATCACATGACCGGTGTCGTGGTCACACTCGACGCCGTCCCATGAGCAGCAACCGTTGCTCTTTCCGTCAAGTAGCTTCCATGATTCAAGCTTTGGATAAGCAGAAGAGTCAACAGAAGCATTCTTGTCAATAACATAATTATGCTTGAACTGCAGCAAGGCTCTGCTCTCGTTTTCATGGCATAATGGCTGCGTAGAAGAGGAGGAGGGAGTTAATATGATAAGATTAAAGCAACACAAGATCAGGTAAATGCGAAGATACAAGCATGAGTACTCCATGATGTATGTATATAGCAAACGCTAGTTACCAAATCTTGGATGAGAAAGCTTGCTGCCTTTGAAGTTCTTAATTTTATAGTGGGGTTTTGGGACTCATATTACCTTGACAGTTCACACAATTCAACAAGTCTACAGAGAGTAGTGGACCACTTCTATTGGAATATCTGGTTGAACAAGTCTACAGTTCCCTTTTCTTGGGGATGCCGTGTTGTTTTTCGCCCAAGTTGTGTTTTCGTTGTCTCTATCGTTGGGTTTGTTGGTTCGTTGCCAACTTCATTAGGGGTTTGGGAGCTCGTGATTTGTGGGATGGTTAGAATTAATTATTCTTGGGTTTTGATGCATTTTCTTTATGCTTTCCGAGTTTCAATTTTCCGTTGGGGTTTCGTTGCAGGAATTGGGTACTGCTACTCATGGTTACTTCAGTGGAATATGTGTTCTCTCCCATTCTATATTACGAGCATCTGTATTTCAGAGAAATTTGAGAAGAGAAATTGGGTATCTGGGATCCTTTGCCGTGAAAATGGAATGGAGAAAAGCATTTTGTAACGAAATTTCCTGTAGGAAATATCGGTTTCCTGAAGGGCCCAGAGAGCGCACCGGGTTACCGAACCCGCACCAGTTTTCCGAAGGAGGCATCGCGTTTCTTTGCAAAATTTGGTATCTATATTACCTTTTCAAACCTTCATCATTTTCTTGATTGAAACACTTGTTGAGAATGAGATAACTTACTTCCCTGATATCACAAAAATCCGTGTGCCTTTGTGAACACCCATAATCCCCCATTTTTACTTGCATTTCACGTGTTCAATGAGATGTGCGAGAGATGTGCATGGATAGCCCATCTTGCAACTTTCGGAATGATTAATTGATTTCATTAGTGGATCAATCGTTGGTTAATATCTCATCAACATCAACATAGTGTATCATTTTGGTGTAGCAGACAACGCTTGGTAAATGTTTGATAAACTTTTTACATTACATAGTGGCACTAAGTAGCATCCCCATACGTACCCTAAACATTCTATTGTATTTAACAGGAGAAATCATTTGTCCTGTCCTATACATGTTCACGTGTACAAATAGGAGCATAAATACCATAATCTAATGTTGAAAAAGCCCGGCAGGTTAGAAGTTCTTAATTTTATTGGATAAATAGTGGAATGCACTGGCATTCTGACAATTTTCCCCATTACAGTTCAAGCAAGAACCTGAGTATTAGTCATCGTATTATTCTGAGATGGATCTGTACTACTTGAGATGTCAATGGTTGTGCATCTGCATGTGATTAGTCATCGTATTATTCTGAGATGGATCTGTACTAGAAATGGGAAAACGCATGAGAATAAAAGAGAAGTTGAAAAAGAGAGGAAGAAAGGAGATGCATGATTGGAGATATTTGTGTAATGAGATTGTTAGAGATAGGAAATTGTAGGCAAAGACAATTTAATGACGAGGAAAAAAAGAGTAATGATTTGGCTCAATTTCCAGTTTCAATATTGGAATTGAAAAGAGAGATGAAGAAGAGTGAATATATAATGATTGGCACTGATAAATTATGGGGCCGGGTTTGATTGTAAGATCTTGTTACCTGCACCATGTGTTTGTTGATGTATAGAGTACTCTCTTTGTATAAAACATGAAATGAACAATTCAAAATTTATGTCAACGATTTAGAAATTTTTTCTATTTGTTGGGAAATATAAATATGGCTGAGCATTACGGTCATCATTGTGGCACTTTAGGAAACATAAAACTATCAAAGTGCCAAAGTTTTATTTTTGAAATGTTGGAGTTTGCATTTATGTCTAACATAAGACCTTTGTGAAGTGCATAAGTACTACAAATTTCATGAGAATGAAAACTCCTTTTGACAAACTCCAAGGGTTCAAGTTTTGGTGTATGTTTCATAGCCTTTTTAAACTTCGTATACAATTTTGCTACTTTCTAGTTTTTGGATTGAGGTTTACACAAAGAAACCTGAAGACAAATCATAAATTGGAAAGTTGGGATTCATTGAACTATTGGGTGTTTTTTATTTTAGTTGGTGTGTGTTTTTCCCTCCCTTGAACAACAATGGATTTCTGTTTATTGAATTGCATTTTTCATTTATGCTCTGGAATTGTTAAATGCATTTGTGCTATTGAACTAGAGGTGGTAAACGGGCGGGTCTGGGCAGGTTGAAACGGGTCATGGGTCAAATATGGGCGGGTTGAATATGGGTCAAAAAAAGTAAACGGGTTAAGACGGGTTGGGTCAATATGGGTCAAGACAAACCCAAACACGCCCGACCCGTTTTCCTTTTTTTTTTTCCCCTTTCCCCTCTCTTCCCCCATCCCATTCAGAAAAGTAAAATTTTATGATTAAAACTCAAATTTTTTTGAATAAAAATGAAACAATTAGAGGCTAAAAAAAACTTTTAAAAAATTAGGTTTATACTTTTTTTTTTTCGTTTCCAAACAGTAACGTAATTTCGACGAAGAGTCAGAGGCAGCATCAAAGAGTTGTTTGGAAGGCGATGATTGCAATAAAAAGAAATTTAAAAATAAAATAGTTTGACCAAAACATAAAAAACTTTATTACAACAAAGTTTAAAATACCCCTTTAACTTTTAATAGTAGAAATCAAATAAAAAAATTAAATGAAAAAAAATAATTGTAGGAGGCTTAAGCAAATTTTAAAAAAAAATGTCCCATGGAACGACAAAGATGAATCAGAGCATTTGGTCCCAAAAATTGGCCATTAGTTTTTTACAAAAATCATGACCGGAGGAGTGTGCAACAGAGACAGAGACAGAGAGAGAGAGAGAGAGAAGTGCGAAGCAGGAAAACATTTTACCAAGTGGGAATTGTGGGTTCTTACTCACGTATTCCTTTAAAAAATGAGAAAGGATAGGAAACGAACAGAGACAGACGGGTGAATAGAGAAAGACGGGGGAGAGTGCGGGCTGAGAGAGAAAGAAGTGTTGGGCCATTTTTAATTGTAACCCATATTGAACTCACTCTCTACCCATCTAAACCCATATAAATATGGGTTGATATGGGTTGAACCCATATTAATCTATCACACAATATGGACGGATTGAGTTGGATTATAAGTGGGCGGGTTTGGGCGGGTTAAGAAATATGGGTTTGGATTGCCACCTCTACATTGAACTATTGTGTCATTTTCATTTATGGTAATGATGTGGTATATAATTTTGGGTTATGAAACTGTTGTAGGTTTTTGCTCCTTTCTTTTGGACCTCATTGTCCATTCACATGATTGCTAACACGTTTTTATCATCTGTTGCAGCTTGTGTTAGCTTTTTCCTTGTGACATGTGTCCATATGAAAGAAAGTTTTGGAGCAATCTCTTATATGATTTTGCTATTTTAGGCACCTTTATAATTTGAAGTTAATCACCTGTGTAGAATCCTTTTCATGAGATGAAGAGCAAACAAGAAAAGAAAAAAAAGGTGCGTGGATTTGAAGAGTTCATATAATCTCTGACTTGACTTGTCGGATGGAGGTCTCTCTATTCCGTAAAAACCATATCATGGTTATCTCCATTCCATAAACCATTATGGTCAGTGGAGTTTATGCGAAATTACAGTGTATTAAGGTGAGATTAAGTTCTTTGAATATTTTGTTTGCTGGTGAAGACATCTTCTGTTTGCCGACTTTTTGTTTCCTTTTGTTTTCCCTATTATCGTAATCATTTAGTATGTTTACAATATGCATGGGGAACACTGGTTCAGTAACCACTAGACATGCTAACTTATGGGGGTCAAATGTGATGATAGCCACTTTGTGCTTTTTTTTTTTTTTTTTTCCTTCTTTTGAAGGATCTCGCAAAAGCTTATTGTGGCTTTTTTAAGCTTTAGATTCAATGTGACTGCAGATTGGTAATTCACTGATTATACATATTTTTCTTCTTGTCTGTTTTTTTGACTTAGAATAAGGATACAATAGAATCCAGGTCTCATGCTCTCAGTAATTCTTCATGTAAATGGAGGTGTAATTGCAGGTATGGTGGCACTGATCGTTATGATGGACATAGTGATTCATCCCAATACAATTATTCTGGTATGTGGAGAAATTGCAGATTGAACACTGGTTTATTCATGCCTTTTTGAGGCCAGTCAAAGACCACAAGTATTAATATATTTGGAATTGGTTTCAATTTTCAACATCTTACTAGATACAAAGTTTTTCTCTTGAGCTTCACCAACATATGGGTACGTAGGCTTCGGCATTCTAAGGCCTACAAATACTTTGGATTATTGTGTATGGTATTGTTCCTATCTCTGGGCCAATGATATTGTCTACAACCATATTAAAACTTTGGAACAAACTCACACGATCGACATGAAAATATGAATGGAGCAAATGAAGAGTAGATCATTCAACTTTCCTATAAGTTTTTCTTTTTTTTCCCTCGGGACTTTCCTACAGGTAGTTTGGCAATGTTTATGCGTAAATAAGTTTACATAATTTAAAATTAGTTCTTCTGAGGTGAATTTCTACTGTTTGGTTTGGAAGACATGGCCTTTTGTAGGTTTATGTGATTAACTTACTGTTTGCATATTGTGGAATGTAAGTCCAACTTGAGTTAATAAGCTTCAGTGCTTCACTCACAAATTGAAGAGGAGAAAGTGGATACACCTCTCATACCAAAATTTAACCGAGAAAGACCCATTCTTGCTATCCCATCTCCTTTATTTGCTTCATTTCCATTCAAAGATGCAAGAAAGCGGACATAATAGCAACGTAAAACAACGAAAAAATACCACGTCCTACGCACGTGCACTACCCCTAGTCTAGAAAAAAGGATGAAGTCTCCAACTTCCACGCCTACTCGAGTAGTTTTTGCACAGAAATAGAGCATTATATCAACCAAAAGCCAAAATTCCCTGATAGACAACGAGGAAAACGAGTACAATATTATCAATGGTACCCGGAAGAAAAAACCGATTGCTAATTCAAAATGCAGTGACCAAGATTACAATTAAGGCTATCTTTCATAAATTTTTCACTTTAGTTATTGGGCCTTCTTTTAAAAGAAGAAGATGCATTTCCACTAGGGCACAGTTTGGATAACCGGAATTTTAGTAGCAATAGGAATACGATTACTAGAAATCAAATTCCTAGGAATTTTATTGAGTGGGAATAGGAATATAATTACTAGGAATACAATACCTGGAGTAATTTCATTCTAGTGTTTGGATTAATTCAATAATCTTATGTAGGAATTAATTATTTTAGAAATTTGAGAATCCTTTTTTTTATTGATTGAACTTGATTGAGCCAAGAATTTGAGATTTCCATGTGGTAAGAGAGGGATCATATTCCTACTCAATCTGGTAATGTGATTTTTGGTTGGATGTATCGTTAGGAATCACAATATTCCTATTTCTATCTCTCTCAAACATGGAAATCCTGAGAGTGTGTCATCACATTTGTGTTCCTTCCAAACGTTGGAATTATAGAAGTATGGTATCACATTCCCATTCATCATTGATCAAGATTCCTGTCATCCAAATTGAGTCTAACGGGAATAAAAGAAAGTAAGAGAGAGAATAGTTTCCCAACAATTGAGCCTTCTTCTTAACGGTAGGAAGACTCAATCCTCATCTCATTACACAATCAAAAGTTACAAAAGCTAAAGAAGCACAAGTTGAGGAATGAATAATAAGAGTTGATCTTTATTAATAATGGAACCCCCTTTCTTCATAAATTGATTTTAGCCCTCCAAAAAGTAATGGAGGGACTCCAAAACGACGTCGTTTTGTGTATCAACACAATACAGTTTTGGAGCCCCTCCATTAATTTTTGGAGTGACAAATGACAATCCTCTTCTTTTTAACTTTAAGGAATGAATAATCAAGAGTTGATCTTTAACTTTAATAATGGACCCCACCCTTCTTTTATATCTTTAATAATCAAGAGTTGATCTTTAATTTATTCGCAACACTGGTATGCTATATCTGTTCACGCACAACATCATTTTATCGATGTTCCTCCCAAAATTAGCCAAGTATCATATATTTTGATTCTCAGTACAAAATTGTGTTGCAAAGTTCTAAAAAATAGTTGGACGGAGTTAGCTATGAGGACCATTTAAACACACATTCCAAACTTTGATCCTGAAAAATAAAACGACTATCTTTTAAATACTATGGGGCTAATGGTTGATTTAAGCTGACAAAATCTGAAACCTCATATAGATTTAGAGGCCTTTTCAAAAAATATAGGTATTTAGAGGTATTTTGGGTGACGAAATCCTAATACCGTATCATCCTCAACAGTAGCTTAATCACATTCAAATGATATAACAATTTGGTCGAGATTGAGTGAAGTTACTCCTGTAATTGAAAAAAAACAAAGCCGAAAAAAAAATGTCATTTTATTATGTGCCATAAATCTGGAAGAGGTTCGAACATACCTCGTGGCTGGAAGGACGGACACATGATTGCAAAGTTCTGTGAGTGAACATTAAAAGTTATCTTTGCCACATAGAGTATTACAAAAATGGGAAAGACTACAATACACACTCCTTATTTGGATGTGTATCATATGCACCCCTAAAATGTTATGAATTGTAGAGAAAATGTTACGAATCATATAAAGGTTACGAGATACACCAAAATGTTACGAATCATACTGCTTAAAGGTTTTGAATTATAGAACAAAAGTTACGAAATATACTAAAATTTTATGAATGAATCATAAAATAGGTGCATATGGTATACCTTTTTAAGAGATGTGTATTGTAGACTTTCCCTACAAAAATAGTAAGAAAACAGTATGAGAGATATTTCGTTCAATTCAAGCAATCATAACAATACGGTCATATATAAGTGTAGATGCATACAATCTGGTGCATGTGCATGTCCAAATTTATTTTGAAAAGTAAAACATTAGCCGGACTATATGGTTTGATAGACCACTTGCCCGGACTGGTTAATCTGGTTTATTTCGAACATTAAAGACCTGTTTAGCCAGACTATTTGGTTTGATAGACCATTTGCCCGGACTAGTTAATCTGGGTTTTGGCTGGCACACACAATTCCTCTGCAGCGAGAATATTTGTGGCCACCCCTAACCCTGTCCATGAATAGCACACTCCGTTATTGTCCTCTCTCTAGTGAGAGAATCCAAGGAAAAGGGCCCCTGCATTGGGCTTTTCTCACCGACAAAGTAAAGCAGATTAACTTATAACCCAAAAGAAAAGCAGATTCCACTTCCCAAGTAACAAAACTCCATTTGGTGAAGGCCTGTCACAACATTCAGGGATACTAGCCTTTGGTTTCTCTACACAACACAAATTCCTTTTCCATAGAGCAAAAAAAATGGCTGAAATTTTTCTTGGTGCTTTCGTTAATGTGCTATTTGAGAAGTTAGCATCCGGCGATCTTTGGAACTTTGCACTTAAGGAGCAGATTCATACTCTGCTTCTGAAATGGAGGAGGATGTTTGAACAAGTTCAGTCGGTGGTTGCAGATGCTGAGGAGAAACAAATCACTGATCGGGGAATTAGTTTGTGGCTGGAAGATCTTGAGGACTTGGCTTACGATATGGATGACGTACTGGACGAGTTTGCAACTGAAGCTTTGCGACAAAAGGTGATGGAAGAGCCTCGAGCTAGCACCAGCAAGGTACGTAAGCTCATACCTAATTGCTGCACACGTTTCAATCCAAGCACTCCAGTGTCTGATTTCAGAATGAAGTCCAAGATGGATGAGATCACTGCGAGGTTGCAAGACCTTTTTGATCGAAGGATGGGGCTTGGCTTGAAAAACATTGCTGTAGGGGGATCTGGTAATGCTTCACAAAGACGACCCACTTCATCTTTGATAATTGAACCTTGTTTATATGGTAGGGAAAATGATAAAAAGGCTATAATAGAGTTGCTCTTCAGTGATCAATCTGGTAGTAACAAAGTTGGTGTAGTCCCTATTGTGGGTATGGGTGGGGTCGGCAAGACCACCCTTGCTCAGATTGTCTACAATGATGAGATGGTGGACAAGCATTTTGAGATGAAAGCATGGGTCTGTGTATCAGAAGTGTTTGACATTGTAGGAGTGACAAAAGCTATTCTTGAGTTTGTCACTAAAAGGACGTGCGAGTTTAAAGCCTTGGCTCAAATTCAAGATGAGCTAAAAAAGGCTTTGGCCGGGAAAAAGTTCTTGATTGTTCTTGATGATGTGTGGAACAAACACCATGGTGATTGGAGCAGTTTAAAGAGTCCATTCAATGATGGGGCCCCGGGAAGTAAAGTCATTGTAACAACACGCAACAGTGATGTTGCATTTACAATGGCTGGACCCAATAAATATCACTTCCTAAAGGAACTATCCGAGCATGATTGTTGGTTAGTGTTTGCACAACATGCATTTGAGGGTAGAAGTATGGATACAAATCAAAATTTGGTTTCAATTGGTAAGGAAATTGTGAAAAAATGTAGAGGTTTGCCTTTGGCTGCTAGGACACTCGGTGGCATTCTACGGTGCAAGTTGACCGAGGATGAATGGAAAGGAGTATTAAATAGTAAAATATGGGAGTTATCAGAAGAGGAAAGTCACATTCTTCCAGCTTTGCGATTAAGTTACTATCACCTCCCTTCGCATTTGAAGAAGTGCTTTGCATATTGTTCCATTTTGCCCAAGGATTACGAATTTGAGGAGGAGGAACTAGTTTTCTTGTGGATGGCAGAAGGTTTAATTCCGAAGCAAACAGGGGAACGGCAAATGGAAGATCTTGGTTGTGAATACTTCCATGAATTGCTATCGAGGTCATTTTTTCAACCATCAAGTAGTGGTGAACTATTTGTTATGCATGACCTCATCAATGATTTGGCTAAGTTTCTTGCAAGAAAAACTTGTTTTAGGCTAGAGGATAAGCTGAAAGAGCGTGAAGGAGATGAAAGGATCAGTACGGCTCGACATTCATCATACTCACGCGGGTATCGTGATGGCATAAAGAGGTTTGAGGCCTTTCAAAAAGCCAAAAATTTGCGAACCTTTTTACCATGTGGGTATTGGTATCAAGATGCATCCTACTTGACAAGCGATGTTCCTCTCCGTCTGTTGCCGGGTCTTAGACGTTTACGTGTGCTTAGTTTGAGAAGATATCAAATAGGTGAACTTTCCAATTCGATTGGGGATTTGAAGCATTTGAGGTACCTTGACCTTTCATGTGCCTTGATTTTATTGTTACCAGAATCAATAGGCACTCTTTACAACCTACAAACGCTAATTTTGAGAGACGGTAAAAATCTGAAGAAGTTGCCTGCAAACACTAGTAACTTGATTAGTTTGCGTCATCTCGATGTTACTGGTGCAGATTCCTTACAAGAAATGCCACCAAAAATAGGAAAATTGACTAGTCCCCAAACTTTATCAAACTTCATTGTTGGCAATGGTGGCGGGTCTACGATAACTGAGCTAGGCAACTTGATTTATCTTCGAGGGACACTTAGCATAACAGGGTTGGAGAATGTAATAGATGCTCTAGATGTGAAGAGGGCCAACTTGAAGGATAAACAAGGCTTAAATGTGTTGTTGATGGAATGGAGTAACGTATCCGATAATGCTCGGAACGGAAGTGTTGAATCAAAAGTGCTTGACATGCTAGAACCTCACAAGAACTTAAAAGAGCTTTCCATTAAAGCTTACGGTGGCCTAACATTCCCAACTTGGATTGGAAATTCTTTGTTCTCAAACATGGTCTGCTTGAAGTTTCAAAATTGTGAAAAATGCACTTCCTTGCCACCTCTGGGGCAGTTACCCTCACTTGTAGAACTCTACATTCAAGGTATGAAGGCAGTAGGTAATGTTGGACTTGAGTTCTATGGGTTGGGTTGCCCAAATCCTTTTCCAGCTCTAGAGATTTTAACCTTCGACGACATGCCCGAATGGAAAGAGTGGACTCCTTTTGGAGTTGAGGAGGGAGCTCAAGCGTTTGCTCGTCTATCAGAGCTCTCCATTAAAAGATGTCCTAAGCTTTTGCATGAGTTGCCAAGAAATTTCCCTCGGTTAAGAAATCTGTATATTGAGGAGTGCCCGGTGTTGGTGGTTGCGTGGATCCCAAGCCCTATGGAGTTGAATGAAGTAAGAAATACTCTTCACATTGATTCACTCGTGTCCTTGCATCTAAGAAATGTTTTGATTGCCGACTCCTTGGGTAGTTCAGAAGTTGGTGATCAAGTAGTGCTCAAAAACTCAAGCCATAGCCTCTTGAGCTCGCTGACTTCCTTGAAACTGGAAATTATTCGGGGTCACAAATGCCTACGGAGTTGGGTTTTCCAAGGGCTGACGGGACTCCAAGAATTATCTCTCTGCGGTTTCGAAGAACTCACAACATTGTGGGAGGATGAGGTGAGACTACAAAACTGTCTCCCTGCCCTCCGACGTCTCACTATTGAAGGTTGCCCCCAACTTATTTCCTTGTTTGCAGAAGGAGATGACCTCAAATCTCTTCAAGAGCTTGCCATCTCCAAGTGTCCACGCCTCATCTCTTTCCCTGTCTTGCCGTCTACGCTGAAAGAGCTACAGATTTGTAACTGTGATGGGCTGGTGTCCCTACCTGATTTGACATTGCTGAATAATCTTGAGGAGCTGTTCCTTTTGTTTTGTCCATCCCTGCCGTACTTAAGTTCCGGAAGTGGGCTCCCGCCCGCTCTCAAGAAACTGACGGTTAATAGGTGTGCAGAGCTAACGTCGCTAATAGCAGACGAGGGGATTAAGATCAATTGTCCGTCTCTTCAATCTATTTATATCTATGGGTGTGAGCACCTCAAAACCCTACCAGATGTCATGCAAAATAATAATGGTCTCAAGAATCTCAGTCAACTAGGGATATGGAACTGTAAGAATCTAGAGTCCCTTCCGGAAGGATGGTTTCCCACAACCAATTTCAGGTATTTTGATATCTATAGCTGCGAGAAACTCGAGCCCCTTCCAAACCTTGCGTACAGCAACAACCGCCTCGCTTCTGTTGAACAGCTGTCCTTAGGTGGTTTTCCTGCGGGTACAGGACTACTTTCCCACATTCTGGATGAAGGAAGTGTTGGTGCAAAAGTCGTCGAAGCCGATGAAAGTAGATAAACAGAGATGCTTCAAGTCACGTTACGATGTCGCTTTCCTTAAGACGATATTCGCCCCCACCAGTTCAAGGGAATCTGGTGTGCACCGGGTTACAGCGAAGCCGCCTCCAAGATAAAATGAAGCCCAGTCTCCAACTGTTGTCTAACTGCGTTATGCACAAACGAAGAGAGACCCGAATACCTTTGGATTTTGCGAGCCTCTTAAGTATAATCGTAGGAGATAATTCTAGAGAAAAACAACAATCAGAATGGTTCTGATTCTGTCCCCTCAAATTGGTAGAACCCTTTGCCTTTTATAGGCAAAGATCATGACTGTTAGCCAAAGATCGCATCTCTTGATTTAATCACAATAATCATGTCTATTCATAATAGCCATGTCTATTCATGCGATCCTAATAGTCATACCTTTTAATTAGATCATGTCTATTCATTTAACCTGAATAGACACATCTTTTGCCTTTAAATCCAATAAACATGTTCATTCATATAACCTGAATAGACACACCTTTTGGATTAAAACCGTTCACCAATATTCACATTTAATATGCATTACATATTTTGGAAATGTTCCAACAATCCCCCACCATTTTCAAAATATATTGAAAATAAAACTTGTTTAAGCTCGGAAAATTTGTGCATAAATGAAGGTATCTTACGATTTGAACCATTCACTTAGTGAAGACACATCAAAGTTAGTCGGAAGAGCATAGTAGACTTGTCTTTGAACTAGCAATCCTTGTTGACTAACCGGACACGTCTCACACACAAATTTTCTTCTCCTTAGGTAATTCACAAAAGCCGACCCATGTATTGGCCTTGGGTCTATATCTTGGTTTCATGAGTGCTCTAAAGTCAAAAGCCCCTGAGACCTATAGAAAGCGGCACCACTTCCACACTCATATAGGTAGGATTTTGTCAGTGTTCCTGTCAACATTACAGATACCAAGCACTTCACCTTGGGATGGATCAATAAAATAAAATTAAGTGCTTACAATCACGACATATGATGTACTTTGCTCATTGAACTCAAGACTCGAGGTATGGTCAAGCGTTGAGTCGAGTTTCCACCAGGAGTGATTAAACTAATTGGGCTAAAATCCCATCCCTTTTGATGTTTGCCACATCAACCTCCTTGCAAGAGTTAATAAAACCATTGCCTTGAAAGCAATGTTTTCCATAGCTATATTACCATAGTTTATGACGTGATACACTTGTCCGGACTACCACCACAGTCAAAACTACCGATTCTCTCTTTTAAGTGACTTACTGAGAAATATATCTGTGACAAAATACCATGTCATCCCATCTCATCGTAAAATCCTCACTTTATTTCAAGAAAGAAAACCCCACAAATAATAAACTTATTATGTGTTCCTGGTTTTCATGCTTCAATTATATTAGGCGCCTTTGCATCCATCATAATCGATGAATACCAATTACAAGCATGTAAACCAATTCCTCTAAATTTACTATTTAGAACTCATTTGTAGGACATAGTTGTTTAGAACAACTAATTAAACCAGATAGTAAAAAATTCACCATTCCATATCTTTGTTGTTTACTCCAAAATACACAAGAGAACATGTGACCGAAAAGCCACATTATCAATATTCCTTCTATGAAACAACGTTTCATTTAATCCCCCTTTTTTGGAAAAATTAGGACTCTTCTTTTAAATCCAAGCACCACACCGCTTTATTTAGCCTCCAATGGTTACACCATTTAGGTTAAATCCAAAAGCCACACCTTTCTGGTAATACCACTGGTTAAATCCTTAACCTTCACATGAATACATAAATATGTATATGTCAAAGTGTATTTTGGTAAAGACAATAGAAGAGTCACACCGTCCGTTTTTATTTCCACATAAAAACAAACCCATTCTTGTTAAGAATTCACAACAACCACCATTTTGATTTCCTTATGCAAATAACATGCATTCAAAATTAATAATGATGGTATGTCCAGTTTTGGATATGGCTTCCAAAACTAGGATTTCAGAATACTCTTTATCTAGCAATGTGTATAAAGCAAAACATTCGAGATACTTTAAATAGCCACCGATTCGGTTAACCACCGATCACGTGTCCAACAGTACGGTAACCTTGTACTTTCCCCAACACGATTATATGGTTTTTGATCGAGGCCGTCAAATATTACTCATTGAGAGCCACATAACACATTTCCGTGTTACCAAAATACCACCATGACATAATTACCATGTCAGGTATCACATACGACAGACCACATAAACCTTGGCTATAAAAACATCCGTTACTATCCATAAGAAAAACCTTATTTCCACGCTCATAAAAATAAAAGCAACATTTTATAAACATAATAGTTCATTGCAATAATAAAAACATGAGCAAGAACAAGTCTAGGTGTACTGGTGTCGATTCTTTAAAGAGACAATAAGGACTCTACCAAACGACACCAAAGCAGTAATGTAAGCCAGCGTTTCACATGAACCAGTTGATCATGTACTAACTTTAGCATTCCAAAGAATAATAGCAACGACATATAGATAGCCACAAATTATATAGACGTACTGAGTTCATAAGTGGGCAAATATTCAAACTCAAAAATATACTCAAAATTTAAAGTCACCACACTTTATCCTCTTGACACACATGCATCAATGTGTACTGCAGCCAACGTAATAAAACAATAGAGAACTTGTTCATTACTACCCCATAGACTTCCTTCTAAATGATTTAAAACCATTTGCGAAACACAAACTCGAATTTGTTATAACTTAAGCACTAGATTATGAATATTGCATTAAACAAATTCAATCCAATGCCATAACCGTCCACACCCATTCGTTTCACCCGAACAAGTACATGGACCAGCACCATCGTAGATTGTCCAATCACGATCATTGGCAGCAATTGGATCATTCTAACCGGCGCATCATTTTGAGAGCATCAAAAAGAACACATGTGACTTACCCGTCACATATACGCCCACGACTTCCATGTTAGTGACCCGTCACTACCAAGTCTCCAGGTTATTGAATGAGCCAAAACCACAAAGTCTAATTGCCTTGTTTCAAAACAAGCCCACACAAATGTGTAAATATGAGTTTGCATTTTAAAACTATATTTTGTAGAACAGATTGAAAGGCGTACCTTTCACCTTGAGACTATAAATGATGAGAGGAAACTTACGGAAAACCGCAGCGCCATAATTCAAATACATCACCATCTTCCTTTTGAATTCTCCAATCGCATCTATCCGTCTTCGTCTTAAGGATCCATAACGTAATCAATCCACTTTCATCTTAGAGTGATATCGTCTTAAGATTGTTGGTGCAAAAGTCGTCGAAGCCGATGAAAGTAGATAAACAGAGATGCTTCAAGTCACGTTACGATGTCGCTTTCCTTAAGACGATATTCGCCCCCACCAGTTCAAGGGAATTTGGTGTGCACCGGGTTACAGCGAAGCCGCCTCCAAGATAAAATGAAGCCCAGTCTCCAACTGTTGTCTAACTGCGTTATGCACAAACGAAGAGAGACCCGAATACCTTTGGATTTTGCGAGCCTCTTAAGTATAATCGTAGGAGATAATTCTAGAGAGAAACAACAATCAGAATGGTTCTGATTCTGTCCCCTCAAATTGGTAGAACCCTTTGCCTTTTATAGGCAAAGATCATGACTATTAGCCAAAGATCGCATCTCTTGATTTAATCACAATAATCATGTCTATTCATAATAGCCATGTCTATTCATGCGATCCTAATAGTCATACCTTTTAATTAGATCATGTCTATTCATTTAACCTGAATAGACACATCTTTTGCCTTTAAATCCAATAAACATGTTCATTCATATAACCTGAATAGACACACCTTTTGGATTAAAACCGTTCACCAATATTCACATTTAATATGCACAAACGAAGAGAGACCCGAATACCTTTGGATTTTGCGAGCCTCTTAAGTATAATCGTAGGAGATAATTCTAGAAAGAAACAACAATCAGAATGGTTCTGATTCTGTCCCCTCAAATTGGTAGAACCCTTTGCCTTTTATAGGCAAAGATCATGACTGTTAGCCAAAGATCGCATCTCTTGATTTAATCACAATAATCATGTCTATTCATAATAGCCATGTCTATTCATGCGATCCTAATAGTCATACCTTTTAATTAGATCATGTCTATTCATTTAACCTGAATAGACACATCTTTTGCCTTTAAATCCAATAAACATGTATTGAGGTAGATAAACCTTGTACCAGAAGTTAGGAAAAACCTTGTATCTGGAAGCCTGCTTAATAAGCATGGTTTCAAGTTAGTGTTTGAGTCAGGCAAATTTGTTCTGTCTAAGAGTGGTATTTTTGTTGGGGAGGGTTATTTGTCCGAGGGCATGTTCAAGCTTAACATTAATAATACAGTTGTTATTTCTGCTTACTTGATTGACTCTCTTTCTTTGTGGCATAATCGGTTGGGGCAAGTTAATACTAGGAAAATGGATACTATGGTTAAATTAGATTTGATTCCTAAATATGATGTTGACATGGTTGATCAATGCAAAGTGTGTTTGCTTACTAAAATAACCAGAGTTCCATTTCCTAAAATTGAAAGAACAACTACTCTGTTAGAACTTGTTCATAGTGATGTATGCGACATGCATAGAACTCCAACTAGAGGAGGTAAGGCATATTTTGTAACTTTCATAGATGACTATTCCAAATATTGCTATGTGTATCTTTTGCATTCAAAAGATGAAGTTCTTGAGAAGTTTATTGCTTTTAAAACCGAAGTTGAAAATCAATGTGGAACAAAGATAAAACGTTTAAGGTCTGATAGGGGTGGTGAATACCATTTTCCTGATTATTGTGAATCAGTTGGGATCATTCATGAGAAAACTGCACCATATACTCCACAACAAAATGGAGTCGCTGAAAGAAAGAATCGGACTTTGACTGAGATGGTTAATGCTATGCTTAGCAATTCAGGATTAGGTAGTGGTATGTGGGGCGAAGCCATACTTACCGCTGCTTATATTTTGAATAGGGTGCCTCTCAAAAAGTCTAATATAACTCCTTATGAGTTATGGAAAAGAAAGAAACCGAATCTAAGTTATTTCAAAACTTGGGGATGTAGAGCAATTGTTAGATTGCCGAAACCTAAAAGGAAGAAGTTGGGTGAAAAAGGAATTGAATGCATATTCATTGGTTATGCTTTACATAGTAAAGCATATCGGTTTCTGGTTTCTGAGCCAAATGATTCAGTTGGTGTAAACACCATTATTGAATCACGTGATGCAGTATTTTATGAGAATAGGTTCGTATCTATTCCAAAGGTGCCTAATCAAGAGAATGAGCCAGATTCTGTGGAGTCTGACATAGAGGCGGAACCCTAAATTGTTGGTGCAAAAATTGGAACCTTCAAAATCTGGAGCCTTCTGAAACTTGAACAAACTGATGGAAACCGCTTCGAGTCACGTTACGTCGTCGCTTTCTGAAAACAGTATTCGCCCCCACCAATTGGTGTGCACCGGGTTACAGCGAATCTGTTCTGAGGATAAAACGAAGCCCGATCAATGATCTGCTGCCTGCGTCCGCACAAACGAAGGACAGACAGAATACCGAGCCAAAGAGAATCAATTGAACCAAGGACTGTTAATTCCGTTTCTGCAGAATAACGGAATAACAGCATATAAAATAACGAGACAGCGAGAGGGAGAGTTTCTGGATATTTTTGGTGTTTCGAATGACTTAACCACTGGCCTATTTATAGACTTATAGGCACCCTTACGTGAAAGGTTGTGTCTTTTGTAAACACACATTAGAAAGGGTATGTCTTTTGAAGACAATTAATCAATAGAAAGGATCATGCCTTTTCGTAGGCACCCTTTCAAGAAAATAATTAATTAGGAAGGGTCATGCCTCTTGGAGGCACCCCCATGTATCACATCCCTTCCTAACAATCACACCCCATTCTAATAGTCACACACTAAGTGAATAGGTGTTATAACTATTCACGTAAAGTCATACCCCATGTGAAAAGGTGTCGCACCTTTTCACAAATAACCTCCCGCACCTTTTATTTTGAAAAACCTCCAACAATCTTTGCGTAAAGCCCTTGGCAACCAACCGTGCCTTGAACTTGTCGATTGTACCATCGACCTTCATTTTCTTCTTGAAAATCCATTTACAGCCTATGGCTTTGGAACCCGGAGGCAAATCAGCAAGAACCCACGTATTATTACCCATAATAGAATCCATTTCATCCTGGATTGCTTCTTTCCAGAAAGCATAATCTTGTGATTTCATAGCCTCCCCAAAGGTCAAGGGATCCGATTCCACATGAAGTGAAATCATGAAATGATTATCTGCAGTCTATCTAGTTCCTTCAACTAGATAAACTATGAAGTCAGGACCAAATGACTTAGCAACTCGAGCCCTTTTGCTTCTCCTAAGTTCGTTGTGTTCCGTAGGTTCCACCTCTATGTCAGACTCCACAGAATCTGGCTCATTCTCTTGATTAGGCACCTTTGGAATAGATACGAACCTATTCTCATAAAATACTGCATCACGTGATTCAATAATGGTGTTTACACCAACTGAATCATTTGGCTCAGAAACCAGAAACCGATATGCTTTACTATGTAAAGCATAACCAATGAATATGCATTCAATTCCTTTTCACCCAACTTCTTCCTTTTGGGTTTCGGCAATCTAACAATTGCTCTACATCCCCAAGTTCTGAAATAACTTAGATTCGGTTTCTTTCTATTCCATAACTCATAAGGAGTTATATTAGACTTTTTGAGAGGCACCCTATTCAAAATATAAGCAGCGGTAAGTATGGCTTCGCCCCACATACCACTACTTAATCCTGAATTGCTAAGCATAGCATTAACCATCTCAATCAAAGTCCGATTTTTTCTTTCATTGTGAAAGTTTCCAACAGGAAGTTCCTCCAACTCTACCAACCTCACTAAACTTACCATCTACAATGTCGACTTCGGTAAGCTGTGTGGCTTGCACCGATTGTACTCTCTCAGAGAACTCTCCCTTGTGAATTGTGATGGGGTGTCCTTTCCAGAAGATGGGATGTTGTCGTTTCCCTCCTCTCTGGTCGAACTGCGCATCAAGAGATTCCCAAAACTGGAGAAGCTATCTTTCAAGGACTTGAAATTCTCGTCTCTCTTGAACGACTTGAAATCATAAATTGCCCCAAGCTCAATTCCATTTCAGAGCTAAGACTGCCTCCCTCGCTTTTGAAATTGCACATCGACCGCTGCCCCAAGCTCGCATCATTTCCAGAGCAAGGGCTGCCTCCCTCGCTTTCAAATTTGTATATCTCTGGCTGCCCCAAGCTCGCATCGTTTCCGGAGCAAGGGCTGCCTCCCTCGCTTTTGAATTTGTATATCGCTGGCTGCCCCGAGCTCGCATCGTTTCCGGAGCAAGGGCTGCCTCCCTCGCTTTCGAATTTGTCGATCTCTGACTGCCCCAACCTTGCATCGTTTCCGGAGCAAGGGCTGCCTCCCTCGCTTTTGTGTTTGTGGATCAAAGAATGTCCGATACTGAAACGACAATACGAAAAGGGTAAAGGCCAATATTGGCGCTCCATTGCACACATTCCTGAAGTCAGGATAGACCATAGATTCGTCTTTGACCCAAGCAGCTAATGGCCCAGGTTTGTTAACTTCTTCCCCTTTGGCATGTTAGTTCAACTGATTTCGCTACATCATCGACCCACTGCACATGTACCACATGATATCTACATGTTTCACATGATATCTGCATATATGTACGAACAGAGATTGTAAAAATTAAAATGATGCAAACACTGTTCATGATTCTACTACTGAGAAAAATTAAACATTAATTTTGGTCACCTCGCCAAGAACGTAGAAGAAGTCTGCATTGGTACTCTATCAACTTTAGGCCAATATTGTATTTGCCCAGTCACTCGGAATTACAAATAACTAGCACATAATTGTTGCTTTGACATATTATAAACAAGCTGTTATGCAACGATTTTGAAAGATGAAAACTTGTCGAGAGAAAATCGAGAAGTGTGTTTGAACTTACGTATAAGAGAAAAATTTGTTCTAAAAGTGCATTTATTCCTGATAGATATACCAACAATAAACCTAACTTCTCCCATAACCATTCTTGAAAAATTTCTGGTGCTGTCGTTGATCTAGACTAAACATGTAGTGTGTGTGATGAAGTTGTTATGACTGATCAAGTTGTTTCAGTTAAGTCTATTTTTTTTTTGGTATTTCATTACCAGATTTTGTTCTGTATTTGCACTGCTGCACTTATGAGAAGCGGAGTTATGCTTCTTTGTAAGACGATTTGCTTGGAGTGCGGAAGGGAATGCTTCCAAACTTAATATTTTCATTTTGTTTCTGCCCAAATGTACTCTTCTAACTTGTCAGTGGAGATTCCTCAATGTACATGTTCTTTGTCCTGTGATTCAAGACATGCGCTCGTAAGAAGTTGTTTATATGGTTACTTTTCCCGCATTAATTATCGTTTTCCATGGTTTGTAGACGGATTCAGCTCAGAGAGTTAGCCTTGTACTTATGACAGCACCAGAATGTGCAAGCCTGCTCTTTCCAGTGATGTCTTCAACACAATATCTTTCTTATTGTGTGGTGCCGTCACTTCAGAGGTTCCCAGCTAGATACCTATGCAAATTCCAGAACCACCTTGGAGGCAAGAAATGTTGTTAGGAAGTCTCTTATCAAGGCGTCTTTATTCCGGTTCAGTTGTGGGTTTCCTTCTTGCTGCAAGGCGTCTTTATTTTGGTGCAGTTGTGGGTTTCCTTCTTGCTGCAAATGGACTTTGGTTTTGCTCATATGTAGTACGGTGTCAATGACAGCTATTTCTTGTACAAATTGTTCAATTTTATTGTGAGATATGAAAAGAATGGGTGAATTTCCATTGGAGAGGAGTTTTCACTCCGAAAAAGGCCAGAGTACGAGTGGTGTTATTGTATATAAGATCATGGCTGCACTTAGGAGGGGTTTTCCTCTTCTTTAAGCCCGGTGGTGATCTCACTTTCGAAAGGAAGGCCTCTTTGAATCTGTAACTGGTTTCAGCCTTGATGGGTTTTCTATGGTCCTGTTTTTGGCAGAGGAAGTGGAGGTATTCATGGAAAAGCTGCTGATGTTGGTGCCAACATTACAGACAAGGTCGAGTAGAACATCTCCGAGGATGATCCTAGAATCGAGTGGTATGATGTAATATGCTTTAGTGTCTGTTTGGTTAGAAAGAGAATGAGAGATGAAAAAATTAAAAAAAAAAGGTCTTTTCGTTGGTTCACGATAGAAAAGTGTGAGAATACAAAAACTCCGGTACAAATTACTTGTGTATGTAAAGACATCATTCACTTTTCTTATCATACAACAAAAAAGAACATTATTGTGAATGTCGTGCAAATCGTTATCTGCGTTTTAAATTTCACATTTGCAATCGCTCTTTAAGTTTAAATGAAAGTTTTTCAGATTTAGGTATCCAAGGTCAGTTTCATAAGTGACCATATTTTCTTGACACTTCCATGGTATCGAACTGTAAAACGCTACTTTCCTACAAAGATCTCATGCTACTGAAAATGCTTTCAAGAAAATAAACATTCTTTTTCCTTTTTTCCTTTTAATTTTGTCACTTCACTTTCCCCCTTTTTTTCACTCTCCGTTATCTTTTTCTTCTTAATCAAATGAACCTTTAGAGACGTTACGCTAGGTCACTTCATATTATTTTCCTATGGAGGCTGATGCTTTCTCAATTTCCTTCTTTCTTTTCTTCCAGGTGATGGCCGACAATGATCATGATATTGCTGGTATGGGATATGATCTATTCGTATCCTCACGCAAAATCAACATGTGCTGCTCTTGTTTTTGGCTCCATCTCCTCATTTGGAATCAACTGTTACTGCAATGCTCTATCTTTGCTCATTAGCTTTTCAGGTATCCTTGTTTGTTTGCGCATCACATGAGTTCGTCTAAGTGTTTGTATATGTGTGTGGGCATGTGGGCCCACCTCTTGTGTTAGTGTAGGTGCTTGTGTATGTGTGTATTATTTTGACGATTTGTGTTTTGAGTGAGATGCTATTCGTACCCAAAAACTCAGAAAATGAGTGTGTAAGCGTATCTGCAAAATGAGTATCACTGGCATTGTCAATTCACACCCCTCTCTTTTCTGGCTAGTATCGAGCTTGTTAGTCGTCGCTGTAAACTTGAAGGAAAATGCTAGAAATACACAAAAAGGCACAAAGACTTACACACACGCACATTTTGGGTACGAACCTAATGAGTGTGTGCAAGGGTTTTATGCACAAGTGTGTGTCTCCAACATTGTTGAAAGCAGTACAACAGCCTAGATATCAGCTCAGCAATTAGATATAATGAAAGGCCACGTTCAGATATAAAGTTGAGTTATTAATAAATCACATTGCCTTGAGATATAAAATGAACGTGACCGTTCATTTATATCGAGACAATAATGATTGGACAAACGGAATTACCAATATTTCACCAGCCGAATAAGTTATGTGAATGAATTGCACAACGAAACTCGTGAACGGTTCGAATCATCAAATAAAAAAATAATACGAACCCCATGTGATGATAAGTCATTCTTCTTTATGAAATTTTGCACTTTTTAGTTGAATCAACTTTAATCGCGACAAATATACAAGAAAAATTACAACTAAAAGAGATCAATACAAAAAGGATGAAGTCTCCAACTTCCACGCCTATTCGCATCGCTTTTGGCATTTTGCACAGAAGTAGCACATTTTATCAACCA
Organism: Rhododendron mucronatum var. ripense; assembly: GCA_019656295.1. Taxonomy (NCBI): domain Eukaryota; kingdom Viridiplantae; phylum Streptophyta; class Magnoliopsida; order Ericales; family Ericaceae; genus Rhododendron; species Rhododendron mucronatum. The sequence goes on along the minus strand of BPLT01000152.1, from coordinate 565,426 downwards.
AAAGCCAAAATTCCATGACAGACAACGAGAAAAATTATTATCAATGGTACCAGGGGAAAAAAACGGTTGTTAACCATAAACCACAAAATTTAAATCTGTCAATAACTCCTCTGATCTCTTTGTGTTGCACGCCTAAATCCATCCAACTCATTTGCAAATTTTGACAAGCAAAGGTTGAACCGCTTTGCTGAATTTTATCCGAAAGACTTCTGGTTTATTGAACTTTTGGTACTTTCTGGTCAACTTCAGAATTTCATCATTGATGTGTGTTCTAGTTTCGAGTTTTCAAATTTCAAAGAAATTGGTGATCTTGCTCAAAAGATGGTCGAGACCTGAAGAGATATAGGGTATCCAGTGGTAAACAAACAGTTGACGTTGGCCTTAGTTTTACCTGTATGGACTGCTATAGCACAGAAGGCTTTTTCTGCTATGAAGATTGTGAAGAATCGACTCCGTAACCAGATAGGTGATCAATAGATGCATGATAGTTTGATTTTGTATATAAACTTAAATAAATAATGTTTCGATATTTTCAAAATAACCACTATAAAGAAGATTTGCCATCCCTAAGACGCCAGGGCTCATTCGCCCAAGAGGTCCATCCTTTTCTTTGGGAAAGGCGAAAATGGAGATTTTATTAATCGGTTTGCAAAGATTACAACCTTCCTGGTGTGGCTATAGATTCAGCATATTCTTCTCAACTAACATAGGAGACTCAATTATTGACCATCTCTCCATTGAGAGAAATTTCTAGGAGGAGGGCCCAAAACCACAACCACCAATCTCCTGGACTTGCTTATTCAATTTCTCTTTCATTGGTATTTTCTAGGAAGAAGAAGATAGAAAAACATTTGGTGAAAGACTAAAAACTCCGTTTGGTGAAGACCTGTTAGTACCATACAAGTATAGCATCCATTGGTTTCTCTGTGCAACACAATTTCCTTCTCCACAGAGCAAAAAAATGGCTGAAATATTTCTTGGTCCACTCATTAAGGTGCCATTTGAGAAGTTAGCTTCCCACGATCTATGGAAATTTGCATGTAAGGAGCGGATTGGTACCCTGTTGACAAAATGGCATGGAAGAGGCTGTTGGAACAAGTTGAGGCGGTGGTTGCAGATGCCAAGGAGAAACGAATCACTGATCGTGATCGGGAATCAACTTGTGGGTTTCCTTCTTGCTGCAAATGGTCTTTGGTTTTGCTCATATGTTGTACGGTGATGATTGGAAGCACAAAGTGTCAATAACAGCTCTTTCTTGTGCAGATTTTATAGTGATATTTGAAAAGAGTGGGCAAATTTTCATTGGAGAGAAGAGTTTTCACTCTGAAGAACGCAAGAGTATGTTGGTGTTATTGTATATAAGATCATGGCTGGCACTTTGGAGGGGTTTCCCTCTACTTTAAGCCCGGTGGTGATCCCACTTTCGAAAGGAAGGGCTTTCTGAATCCGTTACTGGTTTCAGGCTTTTCTATGGTCCTGTTTTTGCTAGAGGAAGTGTAGGTATACGTGCAAAAGCTGCTGATGTTGGTGCCGATATTATCGACAAGGTGGAGAGGAGCATCCCCGACGATGATCCTAGAATCAAGCGGTATGATGCAATTTGTTTTGGGTCTGTTTTAAAAAGTCTCCCACAAATGTTTCATGCAAGTAAAATGCATGCAAGAAAATAAGTTTCAGTCCTTTATCCATTCTTGTCAAATCACTTTTTGTCACTCTTCATGATCTTCTTCTCAATTAGTTTCTTCTATTTCTTGCAGGTGTAGCTGACAAAATTGCTGGTATGGGATACAATCTGGTTGGCTTTTACGCGGAATCGATGTGTGCTGCTCTTGTTTTTGGCTCCATGCCTCCATCTCCTCATTTGGGATCAATCATAACTGCAATGCTTTACCCTTCGCTCATTAGTTCCATAGGTATCGGTGTTTATTTGCCCATCACGTTAGTACGTGTAATTATTTGTTTGTGTCAGCAGGCCCGCCCATCGTAAGTATTTGTGTATTTTGTTGACAATTTTTGTCCCAGTGAGATGCTATTTTTACCAAAATAACTGAAAAAATTAGGAAAAACTTGCAGTGTGTGCGCATAATGGGATTGACACTAGCATTGTTGATTTGAGTTTTTTGTGATCGTAGAATTTTCATTGTTGATTCACGTCCCTCTCTTTTCTTGGTAATTGTGTTGCTGTAAAAACTGACAACAATCAACTAGCCTAAATGGCGACATCTTGGCAATTAAATGAAAGGAAGGTCACAGTTAGATAAATGGAAAATAGTCTCCTAACATGTCCATTGATCTCCAAAGCTTGTGAGTAGAAATTTGGGTGCCCTATCTATATCTCCAGTCGTGATCCTTCTTTGTCTCACCTATTTGTCTCGGATGACCTCAATTCCTTTTAGGAGCCGATGATGATAGTTGTCATGTGATGAAATCTACTGTTGAAAATTTCGCAAAGAACCGGGGCAAAACTCAGTTTGACAAATCTTAAGTGCTCTTTTCAAATAATGTGCCTGAAGGGAGGCTGTATCATTTGTGTAATATTTAAGCATTCCGAAAACCAACCACCTGGGTAGTTATCTTGGCTGCCCCTTTCCTTCATGATAGGCCCTCTGACCATTCCTTCCAAGCTATTCCATTATTGATAAAGTCAATAGTAGGCTCTCTGGCTTGGGAAAGCAAATCTCTTTCCTTGGCGCCTGATTGACTCTGATCGAGGCAGTTAACGCGGCTCATGTTATGCAAACCATGCTTAGTGTTAGTGATTTTGCTCGAATTTTAGGGATACCGCTGGGTGGCTCACAAGTCCACTTTTCCGATTCTAAAACTTAAAAGCAAGCTCTATGTGATACGGTGGATGAGAAAACTCTTACGGATAAGAGTTTCTTTCCTGGCAAAATGTTTACGAGTAATTTGCTTCCCAATTATCGCGTGCTTCATCGATATATAGCTGAGAATGTGATTCCCCAAGGCGGATACTTCGGTGAAATCACTTGGTTTCAACGATATCTACTATATACAGTAGTAAGTCAAGGCTCGGTGTCTTTGCCCTTTATTATGATGAAAGAATTGGCTGCTGCTAGTCTCAGTACCATTAAGTCTCTTCCGTATGCTTGATACCTGAAGAAAATCTTTGAGGAGTTCGGGGTTTCCTTTGAAAATGAACCTGAAGGTCGTTAGAAAGATCCTATCAGCAGATCTTCCATCTCCAACATGAATATCCCCAAGATGAGGTCGCCCGGTATTGTGGTTAGATACCGTTAATAGAGATTTCCTCAGGGGCTCTACAGCAGACGAGGAAACTGCATGCTATCTTAACTGACCACCGAGGCAAGGGGGGTTTCGAAGTTGGTAAAACTTACCTTGTCAATCCTTTCTCCATGGATAAACTTAACTGGTGATTTGTTACGGAAAAAAAGAGTCTCTCTGAGCACGAGTCTTGAAAGGAAAATATGAGGAAGTTGGTCGCAACCATCATAAACCATCCACCATTTCGAGTAGTATTACTAGTATGCTCAAGGGGGGCAATACTCTCCTTCCATAGGCCAAAATTCTATCCTCTTTTTTTGGAATAGCAGACTCATAACCTTGATCCCCTCGAGTATGAACCCTGTTTGCGGGGATTTTTGCCTCCATAAACTCTCCACTTTCCTATGAAGATCCCACCAAAAAAAAAAAAGTTTCAATAACATTCTCTCCTTTTTTCTATCCTTCGCACAATTCCCTCACATATTTTGAGTGGTATCCAAATCCATTAGCTCCTGCTCTAGTCCTGTGCCTTGGATATCCCAGATGTAATACATGTTACCGAAGATAGTTTTTCCAATTCTTAATTACAACTGTAAGACCTTGTGCAAAAAGAAAAAATCTTGCAACTTCTTCAACAGCTTAATCCCGGCTAGTGTCTCAGAACTTCTTTGAAAGTTGGATGTCGTAACCACACGTCAATAGACCGAAATGGTTTCACCCGTTTCGGACCCCAACTTCAGTCATCATCAAACAAAAATATGGGGCCAGTGATCTGATAAATACCTTCGGAGACCCCATAACCAAGACTCTGCCCAATCTAGTCCAAATTTCATTTTCCTGCAAGTTGTACCATGTAAGTTTCCTCCCAAACAATGGAATACATTCTCACGCTACTAGTTACCCACAGCGCCAGCCGAAAAAAATGGTTTGTTTACTTTTCAGAAAATTACGTGTAAGTCTAGTTTTGGACTCCTTAATTCCCATTAATGATGAACTCGAAACTTAATTCCCGCTAAGTCCTGTTAGGAGTCGAATTAAGTTGCCGTTTTGCCCTTAATTCAATGAGTTTCACTAATTCTAAAATTTTTCGAACTCATAAATTTTGCTAGCTTTGAGCTCGTGAATTTCATTTGTTTCGAGCTCGTAAATTTTACTGGATTTCAAAACACAACAATCACTTAGTGAATTTATTAACTTCGAGCTTGCGAATTTTATTAGTTCAAGCTCGTGAATTTCTTTTTCCTTTTTTTTTTGTCAAATGATTGGATACTTCATTAATAATAATGAAGAAAATATAGAGAACGGGTAGCCATCCAAGAGAGGGGATATAACAACCATAAAGGAGGCCTAAGCACCACTTGGTTTCATTAGTTTAAGCTCGTGAATTTCACTAGGTTTCAAAACACAACAAAATGCTTTTTTCATAAATAACTTTGAACACTTAGTGAAATTCACTAGCCATAACACGATCTTAGACCTCGTGAATTTATTGAATTTCCAAACACTAGGTGTTTGAGAACAACGTAGCACGAAGCTCAAGAAATTCACGAGCTTGTGAATTTCATTAGTTTCGAGTTTGTGAGTTTCAATGGGTTTCGAAAAACAACCAAACAGTGGAGCTCGTAAATATCATTAGCTTTGAGCTCGTGAATTGGTGATTCTACGATTTTCAAAAAGAACGACTTCTTGTGCAACCGTATCTCATACGGCGAGAACGGAGCTGTTGAACACCCTGAGAACCAGGTTTATTGCCTTGTCAAGGTTCATCATAATCATAGTGAGTTCAATTCCTAGTATCATTATATAGAGAGAGGGGAGGAGCATTGAGTCGGACTTTTACACCAACGGCGACGGCAATATCTTTGTCTCTTCGATCCATCTCCAAAGCCCTCGGCTTCGAGGCCGACACGTCACCTGAGGGACTCAACGACGCCGTGACAGAGATGCACATGGACAGCAACAGCGCCATCGACCTCCACGAGTTCGCCGACTTCCAGCTAGCGAACGCAAGGAGAAGGCGATGCCTTCAAGACGTATGATCAGGATAAGACGAGTTCAAGAAGAGGTGATTGATTTCTCTCGCGGGAGACAGTTTTCGGCATAAAAATTCTGCAATCCTTGTGCATTTTCATATTGGGCTTGGAGTTGAAGGAAATAAGGACTCTAAAACTAGACCAGCCCGTAAATTGGGGGAAAAAAAAAATCCACTGCTTAGAATATAATGTGAGAACTGGCTCCTTGATTCAAGCACTTTTTTGTTAAACAACGTAGATAGTTTCTTTGGGTTTTGGAGGGTTGGGGTTTGTTAGTCCTTCTGTTGTATAGGGTTTGCCAGAGGTACGCCTCTGTAGTTTTGTAGCTTCTTGCATGCGCTTTTGGTGAAATTAATGAATTTACTTACCAAAATAGAATTTCGGAAAAAAATTTAACAGAACCAAAACATGCAATACTAATGCTAATCTTCTTCCACATTGTAGTTTTAATACATATGATGTAGGTTTTGTTTTCCAGTTCCGTCGAGAACTTGTCTACCAAAATTAGAAATAAAGAAAGAAAGGAAAAGCCCATCTAAGGGAAGATCACTCACATGCAAGCGGGGAGATTCAAACTCTTGACCTCCTAAGGACATGAAAGAGATGACCAACTGAGCTTGCTCCAATTGGTTACATAAATTTTTGACAAATTTTTTGCCCATGCCATATTGAGCTAAAAATTAGTCGAGTTCTATTTGTATTTAGCATGTCATGTGGTTCCATCCTTTACGACTGAATATCATAGTTCCCAGTTTTCTTAAATTTGATTTCTAATCACATGGTTGTTCCATTGCAACACTTCTTTCTTAGCTTAAGTTCATTTGGGGAACTCACAATGGAATGCATTGTTCAAGGTCTATTTGAGTTTGAGTAACCATGGACGAGGTAGTCGACTCCTGCCGTACCTACTAACCATGCACGGTTCAAAGTCCCTTGTTTCTTCAAACATTTTTTCGCTAGTTATAAATATCAATGAGTTCTTATAGATTAGGAAAAATTTCAAAAAAACCTCTAAACTTTCACTTCAATGTTCCATTGACCTCCAAACGTCACTAAATGCCGATTAAACATTTGAATTATACAACATTTCATCAATTAAACTCACGCCGTCAGTTTCCGTCAATTGCTAGATGGAGGATGAACCAAACTGAGCCTTGTATCCCAACAAATTAACCAACCCGAGGATGCTAGACGGAGGATGCTTACATTAAAAGTTCTCTTTGTGGCATATCCCCAAAACAGAACATTACTGTAGATATTGCAATCGATTTATGCAATTAATCACTATAAAAAGGGTCATATATCAGTGTAGTCCGTAGATGCATACAATCTGATGCATCCAAACTTAGTTTGAAAAGTAAAATCTGATGCATCCAAACTAGTTAATCCGGTATTTGATAGACACACGTATCTGGATTATTTGTGGCCATCCACAACCATGCCTATAGTTACTCACTACACTTCTCCATTTACCCAATTATGCCCCTCCCTGCTTTTAAACTTGTGTATTGTATGCAATTTAGAAGGGCAAAAGAGTAACTTGCCATCTTTATTCATCATCCTCCCAAATTTATCGACCCATAAAAACTAGGGAGAATTTTTTCCAGGTCCACTATACCACTTTCCAAGTCCACTTATAAATTCTCTAACCTCCTAAGTCCACTAACCTATTAGTAAATATATAATAACTCTGATTAGTCTAATATACCCCTGCTTTCAAAAAAAAATTTGCCCCGTTTTTTTCCCCATCTCCATGTTTTCCTCCATGTCAAACATATCCATTTATTCCCACTACAAAACACCCCCCCCCCCCCCCCCCCCCCCCCCTATTTCCAAAATGAACCAGACTGAGAGGAAAAAACAAGCCATTGACCCAACGAACCATACTGAGAGTCCTTCTTTGTCGTCGTCGGGCTTCTTCGTCGTCGGCCCTCCTTCGTCGTCGGCCTTCTTCATCAGTCGCGATCGTTCACCAACGATCACACCTGTTCACCCACGTTCGTCTCCGTCGCGCTAGTCGCCTTTGATTCGCCCTCGTTTCAGTCGGACGCCGTTCTTCGCCTTCGTCAGATCTAGTCGATTTCGTTTCAAGACTAGTTGCCGTTCTTCGCCTTCATTTCTCCATCATCTTCATCAGATCCTACAACGCAATCGATACACCAGGTATGTTTCTCTTCGTATATATGGTTATAAACCTAAGTTATTTGCCCTGTGATTGAGGGTTTTGTACACAGCATCCTGGGGAAAATTTATGATTGGTAGCCATCAACTCTGAGACCCTGCTCTGAGTAGATTATGTTAATTTTTCATCGTATATATGGTTATATAAATGGTTTGGCTCAGTTAAATTAGGATTTTGATTGCGAGTAGATATGGTTATATCAAACTTGTAACAACCCGGATTTTTTACCCTATTTTTTTTTTTTGAAATAGAGTTAATATTATTAATAACATTAATAATATCATTTAAAGAATATTATTAGTAATAATAAAATTATCTTAATCATAATTATCTAATAGATATATACAAATAAAAATTAATTTAGTCTTAATTATCCTACTTTTAATTATTTAAATTGCATGCATATAAATCCTACAATCTCTCCCTCTCCTACCCCGTCTCTAACTCCTCTCGGAGCACGAAAACCGTCTATACTTCGTCCATTCCAAAGCCCGAAGAATTTGAGTCCTTATTGAACTCAAATTTATTAACCTCTTTAAAATTTTCCTATATATACCCCATTAATCCGACCCTAGGGTTTATTAGAATATTTACCACATCCCCCCAGTCCAGAAAAGAGAGAAAATTCGGAGAGATCGAAGCTCCAATCCATGGAGTTCTAGAGAGAGAAAAAAGAGAGAGAAAAGTGGGTTTCATACCTACGATCAACCGAAACCCGAATTGATCATTCTAATACCTTCCTACAATCCCTAGCATCACCGAACGTCATCCAATTCGGTCCCAAAGTTCCCCGATCGAAGAACCCGAAACCTTCTTCCCAAATTTTCAAGTTTCGATAAAAAATCAATTCGATCCGATTCGAGGTATTATAATCCATTCCAATCCTTCCTATAAGTATATTTAATGTTTTTATGCTTAATCCAATAGCCCAAACAAACCCATGCATCGAAACCATAGCTGAACGAACAAAAAAAATGAATTCCAGTCGCGACCTTGCGGCCGCGACCTTCGGGCTCCACAGCCGCAAGAACCAGGTCCGAAGATCTTGCGGCCCGTGAACTCTGACTGGTCCAACCCCATGGTTTGGACTGTTTTGCTTCGAATCGATTTTGCAACCTCTCGAACACCGTTTTCGACCCCCGAACTATTTTTCCTAGACTTTTCACACCTCAAAGATTATAACTTGTTAATTTCATATTTTTTTTTATTTAATTATCTATTTATTAAATTATTTATTAGTTATCGTTCAAAGTTTACAAACAAAAATTAATTACGATCTTCCAATCAACGTTTTAACACTCAACTAAATTTTTCTAGACTCCTTGCATCTCAAAGATGGTAACTTGTTAAATTAAACATTTATTTTATTTAATTCACTATTTATTATTTTTTTTAAGTAATTTCAATCAAAATTACTTTACGATCTTATAAAACTTATTATTAATGCCCGAGTAATTTTATTTAGACTCCTTAGGTTCCAAAGATGAAATTATGTCAGTCTCAACATATTTTTTTTATTAAATTATTTATTGTTTATTTACTTCCTTTTCGGCCACTTTATTTAACGCATTCATTTAAAAATAATCCCGAGACCTTTCGGACCCAACTTTTGACATTCAACATGTTGCATAAGACCTTTAAGACTCTTATTAAGGTCATGATAATTATTCTAATATTTTTACCTAATTTAATTAGTTTTTAATCAATCTAATTTCTTAAATAAAATTTATACAAACCTAGATTTATTCTTTTTATAAAAACTTTTATTAGATAAAAGTTTCTTGCATTATTATTAATTTATTGGCCATACAAGACTAAGAGCAACGGCCCATTCATAAAACGTTATGTGATTTCTACGCTTATTATTTATTTAAATTATCATTGTGATTATTTGTATACTGCTCCAATTTGTGATTGATATGTTAGATTGGAACCTAGAGACAAGGGGTGGTTTGCAAATAGAGTTCACTTAGACAGTGCTAAGTAATGGATAAATTAGAAAGTTTATTTTTAGATCTGCCTGCAGGTAGGATGTTGAGATGTGATGAGTTGGATGTGTTGAGTTGAAACTGGCAAAGTAAGCCCAATAATGAATTGAAACTGGCGGGAGTCCAGTGATGATATAAAACCTGGCAAAGTAAGCCCAGTGATGTTTTCTGATGATAAAACCCGGCAAAGTAAGCCCAGTGATGTTTTGATAAAACCTGACGGTTGGTCAGTGATGTTTTCTAATGATAAAACCTGGCAAAGTAAGCCCAGTGATGTTTTGATAAAACCTGACGGTTGGTCAGTGATGTTTTCTGATGATAAAACCTGGCAAAGTAAGCCCAGTGATGTTTTGATAAAACCTGGCGGGCAGTCCAGTGATGTTTTGATAAAACCTGGTGGGTAGTCCAGAGATGTTTTGTAATGATAAAACCTGGCGGATAGGCCGGAGATATTTTTCGATAATAAAACCTGGCAGAGGTCCAACAATATTTTGTGACAGTAAAACCTGGCGGTGGTCCAGTGATACTTTCTGATGATAAAACTTGGCGGATTGCCCAGTGATGTTTATGCTAATAAAACCTGACGGTTGGTCAGTGATGTTTTGCGATGATAAAACCTGACGGTTGATCAGTGACGATTTGCGATGATAAAACCTGGCGGATAGTCCAGAGATGTTTTGTGATGATAAAACCTGGCAGATGGTCCACCGATATTTCACGATGATAAAACCTGGCGGGTGGTCCAGCGATATTTTGCGATGATAGAATTGGTGGGAGTCCCATGGTGATTTTGATGTGGTGATTAAGATAGGCAAACCCTAGTTATGGTCTGGGCATGACTAGATTTTCCTTGTTGTTAGGCTATCGATCGATAATGAATAGATTTATGAGTATTTTACGTTCCTCATTGATGATATATCGTTACTTGCTAGCTGTAATGTAAGGAGGGGTGATTGGGTTGGATTATATTATGGGGTGAACTTTTTCACTCAGGCACGGATTGTCTGGCATCCGTGTCAGATTTTGCAGAAAATCAGTGGAAGACTCAGGACCCTAAAGGAGGGCGATACTACCTAGAGATGAATCCGGAGATGGAGACTGAACCAGTATACGCTTGGAATCCGTATCGATCCTAGAAGATAATGTTATTTTGTCTAGATTATTACCACGAAGACTATTTCAGTATTTCTTTAATGGTTTGTAATAGACGAATCTTTAGGAAGAATTATTCGGTTTGGATTTTGAATTTAAATTACTAAATTTTTAGAAATCAATATTTAATACCTCCGATTTTATTTCCCAAAATCGGGGCGTTACAAAACTCTAATCGGTTAGGTATTGGTTAAGTTAAGATAGAGTGTTAATTGTGAGTATATGTGGTTATATCAATCTTTGATCTGGTATGGAATGGTTGAATTAAGTTAGGGATTCAATTGATAGTATATATGGTTATATCAATGTTGGTAACTGAGCACAGTTCAAGGTATATATAGGAATTCATTAGTAAAGCACAATTGGACAGTTAATAATATATAACATTATATGTGCCTATTTTATAAGTTTATATATGGTTATATATTCAGGTCTATAAGCCGCTACGCGAACCAATTCAATAACATAAATATATATGGTTATATATGATATACCGTATCATTTTCATTGTATTGCAACAGCATACAAATGTTACATGTTTCATATTAGTTTTGATATAATGTTACATATGATCAGTAGACTTGCGGAAGGTTATATATATCATGTTTTCACCTGAAATATATATGGTTATATATTATATAATGTTAGGTGTTTTATTAACGTCTTTCTATTTCAGTAATGGCAGTCCAATTGCACTGAAACTGTTTTTTTGCTGGTTTTGAAATGTTTTTGTACTTTTGTTTAACTGCTGTTGGTAACATATATGGTTATATGTTCAAGTCTGTGAGGGCTGCTGTGCAGACCAATTCATACAGGATTGTCTACTGTTATTTATGGTTATGGTAACATATACGACTATATTTGAATGCTAGTGTTTAGGTTATATATGTTTGCATATGTTTAACTCTGTGTATCTTTGCAGGAATGACAAAACCAAATCAGAAAGATAAAAAGTTGGTACCTGTGGAATGAACATATAATGTCTAGCCAATAGCAAGGATAGACCCTCCAGCACGGATGAACTGATGAGATGGTGATAGAGAAGGACTGAGATGGTGTCATTGGGACAATTTTTATTTTTATTTTTATTTTTTGTGGGGGTTTGAACAAACTTTGTCTTCGATGGTCCGAACATTAATGATGTTTCATTTTGAACAAGTTTTGACTTGCCCACTGACTTAGGTCGTACATTTTGGATATATTGAAATTGATGGCGTGTTAAGGTTTGATACTGCATTGTATATAATGTTAAAATGCGAGCTGATAAATGAGTATATAACGTAAAATTTAAGTGTCTCACGTTAAATGTGAACTGATGAACAAGTAAATAATGTTATATAACCTTATATATGTTCAATAACGTTATATTGACATTATATAAGGTTAAACCTAAACAACCAAAATCATTTTAGATTTGCATCCTTAATATCGTTATATGTGGTCTTCTGGCATGAGTGAATGAGTGTATAACGTTAAATGCAAGCTGATGAATGAGTATATAACGTTATATATGTACAATACCGTTATATGTGTATCAGAAAAGGAGAATCTTCTGTCGCTCTATTCCCACGTAACTGCCGGGATTTCAAACGTAGAACGGATAATGGGCTAAAAGTATGGAATTTGAATGGAAAGGGTAATTTTGTCAGGCACTACATCCCTTTTTAAATGTAGTGGACTCTATGCCTTATCAAATACATATTAGTGGACTTAGTAGGTTAGAAACTTGATCAGTGGACCTAGTGGGTTAGAAACATGCTATAGTGGACCCTAGGTCAATTTTTTAAAACTATCAACCGAACCAAAGTGTAAAATCATCTCCTCTCCCTAATTAATCTCTCATTTATGTTAAATTGTTATTGTTGCACACAATCATAGGGGAAGCAATAACTAAAACTTTTCAAAAACGAATGAGATGAGCAAGTGTTATAATAATGTTAAAAAAAATGTCGGACCGACAAGCTTATATAAACTTAAATAATTTTTCGATATTTGTAAAATAACCACTAAATACTGACATAGTTTAATTTCAATTCTGTATACTATTTGTATTCATCAATTGGTGAATGAGGTTAATTAGATTAGTTGAACTTGATAGTAGGGGTGGAAGAAAAACCGACTGACTGAAAGAAACCGAAAAAACCCGACCAATTAGTTCGATTTTCGGCCGGGGTAAGGATGGGTTTGGTCGGCTTCGGTTTGGACCGAACAAACCCATCAATTTTTGTTTTGGTCTTGGTTACCTAGAAATTTCTTCGGACCAAACAGAACTATCATACCCCAAAATCATACTGATTTGGACCGGTCCATCAAAGCTGTCCATCTTAAACAAAATAAAAAAGAAAAAATCTCAGTTGTCCATCTCAACTTGAACCATCCATTTCGATCTTAACGATGGACCGAAAAACTTGAAAAAACTGACTGGACCGAATCACCCCGAACCAATTTCGGTCCATTGTTTTGTTTTTTTTGGTTGGGATTTGTTCCTGGCTACATTACTCCAAACCAATCAGTTTCGGTTCCGAACACCCAAAAAAACCAAATCGAACCGACCGATTTTCACCCCTACTTGATCATTCATATTTGAAATTCTTATAGTAAAACGCACGTACAGTAAATGAACAATTAATGATCAAGTGGAGTCATGGACGAAGAAAAGCAGATTCCTTGGAAGGACAAAAAAAGGTGAGATAGTAGAGTGCATTCCAACGGACTCTACAAATTCAAAATCTTATCATTCTTTATCGGTAGCAATTTAAGAACAAATTGATCCCTTTCTTTTCCTTATTACGTTGTTGTCCTTTATTTATTACAGTATTCTTCAACTTTCAACCACATCTCACCTAAGTTTAATAAAACTTCACTCTGTCCTGAGTCCTGACCGGCCGGATTGAACATTCAACTACAAAAGGCTGAATTGAATACAATTCACCTACTTGTTTTGCACACAGCAAAAACAAAAAAGAAATCTTCTTTTTGCATGTTTTCATGGAAGATGATCGGGGCTCTGGAGGACATGCTTCGTGACGATTCCAATTCCGACGATGAGTTAGACATATTGATAACGCTTGCCCGTCAGGAGTAGATGATGGCATATCAATCTTTTAATTCTGTGTCTGTTAATATGGATGAAAAACATGACGGTATGAGGTTTATCCGTACATTTTCACACCACTGGAGATTACATAGGTGCACATTTCTGGATCTGAGGTGTATCCACACATGGCCTAAACCGCAGAGGTCAAAGTGGACTTTGTCCTAAATAATTTGCAGCACCCAGTGGGCTAATATTGAACATATCATTTTATCCATGTTCTTCGAAATATTAGCAAATTATCATTTTGATTCTCAATACAAAATATTAGCCAATTCAGCCGTCCATTTCGGCAATGAATAGTTCGAATTTTAATCTGAGGAATAGATGATTCAGATTTATAGAAACACGGATTAAATTTAAGCCTTTCGTGCCGAAATAAACAGACGAATGGACAGTGCGGATGTACACTATAACATCCCAAGTACCATTTCACGTGCCGTAAATGTAAATTTGGAAGAGGTTTGGTTTGAATATACCTTGTAGCCTAGTAGGCTTGTAGCTGGATGGACACGTGATTGCAACGTTATGTGAGAGATCATTTTTAAAGGTTTCCAATATTTCATGAAAACAGTGCTAACAAAAACATTATTGTAGATATTTCGTTCAGTTTCGACAATTACAAAAAATTCCGTATTATAAAAATGTAGATGTATACAATCTTGTGCATTTAAATTTTTTCCAAAACATAAAACATTAAATTTTGCGTTGGATTTTTAGTGATGAATACAATCATAAGCGGACAGTTATTAAAAAATTCAAAAATAAATCAGGCGAGCAAGTGATAGAATTAAATGAAATGTTGGATGGACGAAGTTATATGAACGTAAATAATTTTTCAATGTTTTTTTTATTAAAAAAATCTACTATTGTTCTAAATAAATTTTGAGAAGCTTGCTCGAACTTATCCGCTGACCTTCGTTAATGTGTGGCTATGGATTCATTAATGTGTGGCTATGAATTCAGCCTAGCTAACAGAGGAGATTCCATTATTGACTCTTGCTCTCTCTCTCTCCATTGAGAGAATTAAATTTCAAGGAGGGGCCCTCCATTATTCTTTTCCCATTGCTTTCTTCATTCAATTATTCAATGCAAGACCCCACAACCACCAATCTCTCATGGACCTGGTTATTCTCCTTTCCTACCTTGTGTGGAGTCTTGCTTGCTAGTGCTCTCTTTCTCTGTGCAGATTCCTCTTGGGAGGGCCACATTCATCAGCCTCCACTTTCCAACTAGCATAACTCCATTTGGTGAATATCTATCAGCATTCACGCATAGCACCCTTTGGTTTTCTCTGTGCAACACAACTTCCTTTTCCACAGAGCAAAAAATGGCTGAAGTATTCCTTGGTGCTTTCGTTAACGTGTTAGTTGATAGATTAGCATCCGGCGATCTGTGGAACTTTGCACGTACGGAGCGGATTGGTACTCAGCTGAGGAAATGGAGCAGCATGTTGGCACAAGTTCAGGCAGTGGTTGCGGATGCTGAGGAGAAACAAATCACGGATCAGGGTGTCAATTTTTGGCTCTCTGATCTTGAAGACTTGAGTTATGATATGGATGACGTACTGGATGAGTTCGCTACCGAAGCTTTGCGACGGAAGGTGATGGAAGATCCTCGAGCTAGCACCGGCAAGGTATGTGCACTCATACCTAATTGCTGCACAAGTTTCAATCTAAGCAATCTTGTGTCTGATTTTAAAATGAGGCCCAAGATGGACGAGATGGACAAGATCACTGCAAGGTTGCAAGACATTTTTAATCGGAGAATGGGGCTTGGCTTGAAAAACATTGCTGCAGGGGGGTCTGGTCAAGCTTCACAAAGACAACCTACTTCGCCTTTGATAATTGAGCCTTGTTTGTATGGTAGGGATAATGATAAAAAGGCGATAATAGAGTTGCTTATGAGTGATCAATCAGGTAGTAACGAAGTTGGTGTAGTCCCGATTGTGGGTATGGGTGGGGTCGGCAAGACCGCCCTTGCTCAGATGGTCTACAACGACGAGATGGTGGATGAACATTTTGAGATGAAAGCATGGGTCTGTGTATCAGAAGTGTTCAATATTGTAGGAGTGACAAAAGCTATTCTTGAGTTTGTCACTAAAAGGACGTGCGAGTTTAAAGCCTTGGCTCAAGTTCAAGATGAGCTAAAAAAGGCTTTGGCTGGGAAAAGGTTCTTGATTGTTCTTGATGATGTGTGGAACAAAAACCATGGTGACTGGAGCAGTTTAAAGAGTCCTTTCAATGATGGAGCCCTAGGAAGTAAAGTCATTGTAACAACACGTAATAGGGATGTTGCAAATACAATGGCTGGAGCCAATAGATATCATTTCCTAACAAAACTATCAGAGGATGATTGTTGGTCAGTGTTTGCACAACATGCATTTAAGGATAGAAGTACGGCTACAAATCAAAATTTGGTTTCAATTGGTCAAGAAATTATCAAAAAATGTGAAGGCTTGCCTTTGGTAGCTAGGACACTTGGTGGCCTTCTACGTTGCAAGTTGACCGAAGATGAATGGAAAGGAGTATTAAACAGTAAAATATGGGAGTTATCAGAAGAGGAAAGTCACATTCTTCCTGCTTTGAGATTAAGCTACTATCACCTCCCTTCGCATTTGAAGAAGTGTTTTGCATATTGTTCCATTTTGCCAAAGGATTATGAATTTGAGGAGGAGGAACTAGTTTTCTTGTGGATGGCAGAAGGCTTAATTCCAAAGCAAACAGGGGAAAAGCAAATGGAAGATCTCGGTTGTGAGTACTTCCATGAATTGTTATCGAGGTCATTTTTTCAACCATCAAGTAGTGGTGAACTATTCGTTATGCATGACCTCATCAATGATTTGGCTCAGTTTCTTGCAAGAAAAACTTGTTTCAGGCTGGAGGATAAGCTGAAAGAGAGTGAAGAAGATGAAAGTATCAGTAAGGCTCGACATTCATCCTACTCACGTGGGTATTGTGATGGCATAAAGAAGTTTGAGGCCTTTAGGAAAGCCAAAAATTTGCGGACATTTTTACCATGTGGGTCTAGATATCGAGATAAGTCCTACTTGACTAGCGACGTTCCCCTTCGTCTGTTACCAAGTCTCAAACGTTTACGTGTGCTTAGTTTGCGAAGATATAAAATTGGTGAACTTTCAAGTTCGATTGGGGATTTGGAGCATGTGAGGTTCCTTGACCTTTCATGTGCCTTGATTTTAACTTTACCGGAATCAATATGCACTCTTTACAACCTACAGACACTAATTTTGAGAGACTGTGAAAATCTCAACACGTTGCCTGCAAACACGAGTGACTTGCTTAGTTTGCGTCATCTCGACGTTACTGGTTCAAATTCCTTACGAGAAATGCCTCCAAAATTAGAAAAATTGACTAGTCTCCAAACTTTATCAAACTTCATTGTTGGCAATGGCAACGGGTCTACGATAGCTCAGCTGGGCAACTTGATTCATCTTCGAGGGACACTTAGCATATCAGGGTTGGAGAATGTGGCAAATGCTGTAGATGCAAGGAGGGCCAACTTGAAAGATAAGCAAGGCTTAAATGTGCTGTCGATGGAGTGGAGTAACATCTCAAATAATTCTCGCGACGGAAATGTTGAATCAAGAGTGATTGATATGCTAGAACCTCACAAGAAGTTAAAAGAGCTTTCCATTAATGGTTATGGTGGCTTCACATTCCCAAATTGGGTTGGGAATTCTTTGTTTTCCAATATGGTATGCTTGAAGTTCAAAAATTGTGAAAAATGCACTTCTTTGCCACCTCTGGGGCAGTTACCCTCGCTTGCAAAGCTCTACATTCAAGGCATGAAGGCACTAGGTAATGTTGGACTTGAGTTCTATGGGTTGGGTTGCCCAAATCCTTTTCCAGCTCTAGAGATTTTAACCTTCGATGACATGCCCGAATGGAAAGAGTGGACTCCTTTTGGAGTTGAGGAGGGAGCTCAAGCATTTGCTCGCCTATCAGAGCTCTCCATTAAAAGATGTCCCAATTTTTCGCATGAGTTGCCAAGAAATCTTCCTCGATTGAGAAATCTGGATATTGAGGAGTGCCCGGTTTTGGTGGTTGCGTGGATCCCAAGCCCTACGGAGCTAAATGAAGTGAGAAATATGCTTCACTTTGATTCACCCATGTCCTTGCATCTAAAAGATGTTTCGATTGCCGACTCCTTGGGTAGTTCAGAAGTTGGTGATCAAGTAGTGCTCAAAAACTCAAGCCAAAGCCTCTTGAGCTCGCTGACTTCCCTCGAAATGGAAAATATTCGGGGTCACACATGCCTACCTAGTTGGGTTTTTCAAGGGCTACCGGGAATCCAGGAATTATCTCTCCGTGGTTTCAAAGAACTCACGACATTTTGGGAGGACGAGGTGAGACTACAAAACCGTCTCTCTGCCCTCCGACGTCTCACTATTAAAGATTGCCCCCAACTTATTTCTTTGTTTGCAGAAGGAGAAGACCTCAAATCTCTTCAAGAGCTTTCCATCTCCCAGTGTCCAGGCCTCATCTCTTTCCTTATCTTGCCGTCTACGCTGAAAGGGCTGCAGATTCATTACTGTGATGGGCTGGTGGCCCTGCCTGATTTGACGTTGCTGAATAATCTTGAGACGCTGGATCTTTATTCCTGTCCATCGCTCACGCACTCAAGTTCTGGAAATGGGCTCCCGCCCGCTCTCAAAGAACTGACGGTTAATAGGTGTGCAGAGCTAAAGTCGCTAATAGCAGAGGAGGGGATTAAGATCAATTGTCCATCTCTTGAATCTGTTGAGATCACAAAGTGTGAGCGCCTTAAAATCCTACCAGATGTCATGCAAAATGATAATGGTCTCAAGAATCTCAATCGACTGGGGATAGCTCAGTGTTGTAATCTGGAGTCCCTTCCAGAAGGATGGTTTCTCACAACCAATTTGAGGGAATTTGATATCTATGGCTGCAAGAAACTCGGGCCCCTTCCAAACCACGAGTACAATTACAACAACCTCGCTTCTCTCGAAAAGCTGAGACTATATAGTTGTCCTGCGGCTACAGGACTCCTCTCCCACATTCTGGATGAAGGAAGTTCCTCCTACTTCACCAACCTCACTTCACTTGAGATCAACAGTTTCGATATTGGTGAGCTGTGTGGTTTGCACCGATTGTACTCTCTCAGAAAACTCAAACTTCGGAGATGTGATGGGGTGTCCTTTCCAGAATATGGGATGTTTTCGTTTCCCTCCTCTCTGGTCGTTCTGGACATCGAGAACTGCCCAAATCTTGAGAAGCTATCTTTCAAGGACTTTGAAAACCTTGTCTCTCTTGAAAAACTGCATATCTGGTATTGCCGCAAGCTCACGTCCATTTCAGAGCTAAGACTGCCTCCATCGCTTTTGGATTTGTTGATCTTTGAATGCCCCAACCTCGCATCATTTCCGGAGCAAGGGCTGCCTCCCTCGCTTTTGCATTTGTGGATCGAAAGATGTCCGATACTGCAACGACAATGTGAAAAGAGGAAAGGCCAATATTGGCGCTCCATTGCTCACATTCCTCAAGTCATGATTGACTGGAAATTCGTCTTTGACCCAACAATCGATTGGCCCAGGTGCGTTAACATCCCCTTTGGCATGTTAGTTCAACTGATTTCGCTACATCACTGACCCACTGCACATGTACCACATGATATCTTCATGTTTCACACCCAGTTTGACATTCCGAGGATAGGAAATGGGCATATATGTACGAACAGAGATTGTAAAAATTAAAATGATGCAAACACTGTTCATGATTCTACTTCTTTTTTTTTTCCCTGCAACCGAATTACATATTTGGTGGTGCAATGAACACCAAATAGTGCTTATTGGTTTACTGAGAAAAAATGAAACATTAAATCAGGTCACCTCGCCAAGAACGTAGAAGAATTCTTCATTGGTACTGTATCTACTTTAATTAGGCCAATATTGTATTTGGCCGGTCACTCGGAATTACAAATTACTAGCACATAATTGTTGCTTCGACATATTATAATCAAGTTGTTATGCAACGATTTTTGAAAGATGAAACTTGTCGAGAGAAAATCGAGAAGTGTGTGTTTGAACTTACTTATAGGAGAATTTTTTTTTCCTAAAAGTGCATTTATTCCTGATAGATATACCAACAATAAACCTAACTTCTCCCACAACCATTCTTGAATCACAAGTTTACATAATATTGATAAGCAAGATTTAATACGGATGTTGAAACATTTGAAGCTTTTTATAATGGAGTCATGCTACTTGCACATACACTTTTGCACATATCTTGCACATACATTTTTATGGGGCCTACCTCGGGTCCCACCAATATGATCCGAACCGCTCATTATTTTTAAAATAGTTTTTTAAGAGTTTCTGTAAAAAATCAACTTGATAGGATATCGGTAAGGGCTTTTTCAAAAATTATAGGGTGAAACAGTCTGATTCGTACTGCGATTTCTGAAAAAAAGCCTTTACCGATATCCTATCGAGTTGATTTTTTACAGAAACTCTTAAAACATTATTTTAAAAATAATGAGCGGTTTGGATTATATTGGTGGGACCCGAGGTGGGCCCCATAAAAATGTATGTGCAAGATATGTGCACAAATATATGTGTCCTTAGCATTTTTGTTTATAATGTGTACGCACAAACAAATGCGAGAATAGGATTTCAATCATTGTACAACTATAAACACTTACACAATCTCATTCTCATTTACATTGGGGCCCACACATACTCACTCACATTCACTTGTACCTATGTGACTTTATTTTTGCAATTATTTGCATTCTCCACATTGATTTCATTTGCATTCTTTTTTCTTTTTGGGTAAATCATTGGCATTCCTTTTGTGCTGCTCTTATTCTACATTTTCTACTCCCACCTATTGTTTTAAATTTTTTTGTTGGGGGTAACCCTGGCTCTTGTTGGGTAAGCTTAATTTTAAATATACTTATGCTTTCCTGGATATCATATTTGGAGTTGGAGTAATTCCTGTACTCGACAGATGATGCACATTTTTTTTTATATAGCTTATCTCGGTTCTCCCAAAAATGATCTGAATTGTTCATTTTTTTAATTTTCTTTTTGTGGAGTTCAGTAAAAAAATCTGCTCAATTGAATATCGGTAAAGATTTTTTCAAAACAATGATAAAAAAATAAGTCATTTGACTTATTTAGCAAAACTAGGCACAATTTAGTTTGGTTTTGACTTTTAAGGAAAAAGTTTTGATGTAAGGCTCCATTTGTTTAGATGTAAAATGTTTTACAATGTAAAATATTTTCCATGTAAAATATTTTTTCTTAAAACAAACTTCAAACTTTTATTTTCTAGTGTTTGGTTGGTACTTGAAAATATTTTCAGAAATCAACAAAATAGTAGAGAGAGAGAGGGAGAGAGAGAGAGAGAGAGTTGTCTTAATCGGTGGAAAAATATGAGAATATTAGAATTGAACGTAGGTCATGACTGACAATCGAGGAAGCTGAGTAGTGAAAATTACAATAGAGGGCAGTGAGTTCATTTCAAAAAATAACTTACAGAAGATTTAAGGATAAGTCATTTTCATCCAATTAATGAAAAATGTTTTATATGTAAGCCAAATACCGAAAAATAGGTAAAATATTTTACCGAAAAAACGCCCTTCAAATTTTATTGTGAGATTTAAAAAGAGTGGGAGAATTTCCAGTGGAGAGAAGATTCACTCCGAAAAAGGAAAAAGTACATGTGGTGTTATTGTAGATAAGATAATGGCTGCACTTAGGAGGGGTTTCAATCTTCTTTAAGTCCGCGGTGATCTCACTTTCAAAAGGAAGGCCTCTTTGAATCTGTAACTGGTTTCGTCTTTGATGGGTTTTCTATGGTCCTGTTTCTGGCAGAGGAAGTGGCGGTATTCTTGGAAAAGCTCTGATGCTGTTGCCAATATTTGGAAAAGTTTGAGTAGGACGTCCCAAGAATCAAGCGGTATGATGTAATATGCTTTCGTGTCTGTTTTGTTAGCATGAGAATGGTAGAAAGAGATGAAAAGATTAAAAAAAAAAAAGAAAACAAAGGTCAGCTCCACAAGTGACTATATTTTCTTGAGACTTCCATGGTATCGAACCATAAAGCCTTACTTTCCTACAAAGGTCTCATGCTACTGAAAATGCGTTGAAGAAAATAAGGGAAAATGACGGCCAAGGACGTGTTTTGATGATTAATACATGCCAAGGATATACTGAGAATATTTTTTAATACTGAAAATGTCATTGGCATGTATTAATTATCAAAACACGTCATTGGCTGTCATTTTCCCTTATTTTCTCAGAAAATAAACTTTCTTTTTCCTTTTAGTTTTGTCACTTTACTTTCTCCTGTTTTTCACTCTCCATTATCTTTTTCTTCCTAATCAAACGAACCTTTAGAGACGTTCCGTCACTTCTTACAGAGGCTGATGCTTTCTCAATTTTGTTTCTTTCTTTTTTTTTTTCCAGATAGTGATAGCTGGTATGGGATATGATCTATTCTGTCCTCACGAAAAATCAATATGTGTTGCTCTTGTTTTTGGCTCCATCTCCTCCTCAGTTGGAATCAACTATAACTGCAATGCTCTATCTTCGCTCATTAGTTCTTCAGGTATCCTTGTTTGTTTGCTCATCAACTGAGTGTGTCTAAGCGTTTGTATATGTGTGTGGGGCATTTAGGCCCGCCTCTCGTGTTAGTGTAGGTGCTTGTGTACGTGTGTATTAATTTGATGATTTGTGACTGAGTAAGATGCTATTCATACCCAAAAACTCAGAAAATGAGTATCACTTGCATTGTTAATTCACACCCCTCTTTTTTCGGGCTAGTATGCTTGTTAGTTGTTGCTGTAAAATTGAAGAAAAACGCTAGAGACATACACAAAAAGGCACAAAGACTTGCACACGCATATTTTGGGTATGAACCCAATATGAGTGTGTGCAATGGTTTTATGCACGAGTGTGTGTGTGTCTAACATTGTTGAAAGCAGTCCACCAGCCTAGATATCAGCTCAACAATTAGATAAAATGAAAGGCCGCGATCAGAGCAGCAAAGTCCACATGCACTTGTAAGTAAGGGTACTTTTTGCATTAACAGATTTTCCCATTTTAGGTAAAATGACCAAATTACCCTCATTGATTTTAACAAAATACAAGTTTACCCACACTAAACGTTAACTTACCTTACCGTGTGTGTGTGTGTGTGTTTTTAATTTGGTTCTAAGGCTCTTTTAGAGTGCTCATTGAAAGGTTTTGGAGCAAAAAATTATTATGATCATTTCGGATAAAATAATCAAAAAATTAAAACATTTGCATCAGTTCAAACGGATTAAAAATTTGATTAATTAATATTTTAACCATATATTTTTAATATATATAAAGGGTGTAAAAAGTTTTGTGTGTGTTGATATATTTAAAAAATGAAAAAAATTAATCATACATCTTTCAATATAGTAATAAGAACCAAGGGCAACATGGTAAAAAATCAATCCATAATTCATTTTGATCATTTATTTCCCAAAAACTACTCTTCTAAAATGCATTTTGCACATATCATCCAAACACTCATCATGATTCAAAATACATTTTGACAATAATTTAAAAAGCCAAAAAGTCAAGAAGATAAAAATGAGAAGTCAAAAAGTAAGCTTTCAAACATTCTACCAAATTTAAAATATATTCTGACTAAAAAGCCAAAAAGCTAAAAATGAAAAACCAAAAAGTAGACTCCCAAACACCCCTTAAGCCAAACCTTACCCCAGTTTGGATCACAAAATCCTTTCATTGCAACCTTTTATGAGTTAAATTTGGCATGGAATGCACTGTCAAATCTATAGTCGATCAATTGACATCTAGATTTCGAGAATGAATTTTCTCATCTAATAATACTCACATGACCGACGTGAGAGGAACGGGACATTCCACTGTCCCATTCATTAATTTGATTCTTTTAAGGTTTGGATGTTTAACCACTAAAAATAAAGTCAAGTTATAATTAATAAATCTTATTGCCTTGAGATATAAGATGAACGTGATCGTCCATTCTTATCTAGACAACAATGATTCGACAAATGGATTTACCAATATTTCACTAGCCGAATTATTTACATTAATGAATTACTCAACAAGACTCATGAACAGTTCAAGTCGTAAAATAAAATACAATGCAAACCCCATGTGATGATATGTCCTGCTTCTTCAAGAAATTTTGCACTTCTTAGTAGAAGCAACACTAATCGTGACAAATATACAAGAACAAATAAAGCCAAGAGATCTATACAAGAAGGATGAAGTCTCCAACTTCGACGCCTATTCGCGTAGCTTTGGCACAGAAGTAGCACATTATATCAACCGAAATTCCATGACAGAATACAAGAAAAATATTATCAAAGGCGCCCGAAAAAAATAAAAAACAATTGCTTAACAACGAAATTCAAAATACTTCTGAAGGCTCCTAAATTTTAAAAAACTGCAGTGACCGAGATTGCAAGGCTTTCTTTCATAAATTTTTCACATAACCCCCATGCCATCTCCACATATCCCCTAGGAGACACTGCTGCAAAGGAAATGGAGCTAATTCTCGCCGGTCTGGAAATGGCTCTCTCCTTCTATGGGAAAAAAATATAAAGCAAGGAAACCTTTGTATGAGGCTCATGGGACAACAACCAGTTATACCTAAACCAATACGAATTTTTGTTTTATTTCTTTGGATTGGCAAGTTAAGGAGGCTTGAGTCTATCTATTAGGGGTAATCCGACCTACGCCGCTGCTTGTCGCTGCGCTCCCCTATGAAGCACCGGTGTACTTAAGAGGTTGCTATATTCGTGTCAGATATACCAGAGACATGCCAAAATCCGTATGGGACATTTTAGGTGACTTTTCGGTGCAACCTAGTGCCTATTCATATGTCAAGGTATGCTTGTCTAGGACTTGATCTTGATTCCAGCCCTTGGTGTTCGAATGTCATTTTTCTCCATCTGATGGCCAATGGCTCAAAGAAATGAAAGAATCGGTCTATCATCGTGGACAGCGGCGGAGATAGCTAAGGACCAGTAGGAAACACTGAATCCCACTGGACCTTTTTTTTTTTTTTAACATCGAAATATTATTGTAGAGTAATTTTTTAGTACACCACTTTCAAACAAGAGAAACTTATTAAACTCTTGGAGTTCCATCACCTTTGTGTACCAACGCCATTCTCCATCATGTGTTCATTTGGGATTTCAGTCTAAATGTATGGGTGCCCAAATATGTGACAGAGAAGTGTGTTGAGGCACTTTGTGGTGGTGCACTGGTGCCAGTAATTGTGCCTCGAAACCACTGATTGATTAATTACTCGCGAACAAGCCTCGATTCATGGAAATTTTTTCCTCCAAAAAATACCATGTGCTCACGAAATACTAACAATTATTATCTCATCACAAACTGCAAGTTAAGCCAACCTCCTTTTTACCTCCTCCCTTATTTCTCTCATTTATCTTTTTATTAAATCTATCAATAAATCCTCTCTCTTTGTGTTGAAGATAATTCTTCAAGGTTTGTCAAATTCTTCAAAAAAAAAAAAAAACTCACAAGAGACTGGTCCAACTGTCCAACAGCAAATTCACCATGACGGCTCTGGATTTCATCGCCCACTATCGGTGACTCTCTCTCTCTCTCTCTCTCTCCCTCTCTCTCTCTCTCTCAAACCTGTACATCTCTCTCTCAAACCTGCACATTTTATACATACATATCGCCATGTCCCCTCCCTCCTCTCTCCAGCGTCCACTCATCACCCGCTCCTCCCTCCACCGCCGGCTCCCTCTCTCCCCCCCACCCCCTCTGCCGGCGGATCGCCTCTGTCTCCGCCCTCCAAACCCTCACCGCAGCCGCCGGCTCGAAATCCGCGCCCTCGACGCCGCCCAGCCGTTCGACCTCGAATCCCGATTCTCCGACCGGTTCCAGAAATCCAGCAAGCTCAAGATCGCCATAATCGGGTTCGGCAACTTCGGCCAGTTCCTCGCCAAAACCCTAATCCCCCAGGGCCATACCATCCTCGCCTACTCCCGGTCCGATTACTCCGACGTGGCCGCCAGCCTCGGCGCATCCTTCTTCTCCGACGCCGATGATCTCTGCGAGGAACACCCTGAGGTAGTAACACTCAGATTTTGTCAATTAATTGGGTTATTTAGAGCATCTTCAACTTTGACCCATTTTAAGACCCAAATTTAAAATTTGGGCAAAACTCATAAAAAATCCTCTCCAATCTTTGACTCAAATCCTTTTTAATCATGGTTTTACCCATTTCTTTCCCCAAAATTGAGACAACCCAAGCCTCTCCCCACTTTTTTTCCCCAATATTCTAACGGCTCTTTTTTCTTTTCAACGACTCTTTTCATGCCATTCTGAGAGCATGGTGTCCGCTTTTACAAGTTCGGATACTTGCAACTCTCTCTCATGGCCGCTGTCACCCGAACGAGTTCCTACATACGGAAAAGAATGGAGGATATATAGATCAGAGTTATGTGGGTGGTGGTAACTGGTAGATTGTTTGGGTGGTTGGCGGTAGTTATAGAGGTGGGCCGAGTTCTTCTTCTTCTTTTTCTTTATTTATAGCAGTCAGTCACTCTCAACCCCAAATCAAATTTGTTCCCTTCTATTATTTTACATTATAATTGTCATTCAATACTTAAAAACTACTCTCTCTGTCCGGATTTAATTGTCCTTAGTTCTATTCTAATCGACTAAAAAACGGGTTATATCTTAGAATCCGTAATGAATTTCATATCGAATATAGATCTTGTTTGATAGGTCTCGATTAGTTCTATAATACAATATATTCGAAATCACATAAAACATTATAAATTGGAAGATATAATCTATTGAAAAATGTCACGAACTCCCAAAAAGGACTATTAACTCCGAACGGAGGGAATAATATATTTGGGTAAAAAATTATTTTACCATTGGAGATAGTCTGACCCAAAATGAATTTTTACCCAAAATTTGACTCAAATTTGAGTAAAATTTTGGGTCAAGGCGGTAGATGCTCTTACATTCTTTGAATAACTATATGAACCAACTTGGCTAGTTCAGTTGGAAATGACTCCTACATGTCAATAAGAGGTCACGAGTTCGAGTCATCCCACGTGTGGATGTTCTTGTCTTTGCATTTGTTGGGATTATTTCTCCTCCTATTGTGACTTGTAGTTGGTTGGGCATGGTCCCTTTGATGGGCTTATATATCTTGAAGGTTGAATTGTTAGGCTTAGTTATCTTGTAGACTCTCATACAATTGATGTAGTGGCTATGTACTGCTATGTTTTACTAGTATTTGATATGTCGATGTCGAGCATGTCCAAAGCTAGTTTTCTAACTCCTGGAAAATAGCAATAGTAGTGCATGGGTTTGGTGCCATTTTGACTGCATCTCAAATTGAGACGATTGAATTAAATTCATCTCCCTTTTTTAAATCCTATTAATGGGCTTGGATGTAAGTGGAAGAAATGACAATGCCATCTTTGGTGCCAATGGCATTGCTATTTTTGGAATCAACCAAAATGACGGTGAGTGGACTAAAATGTTTCCAAATAAATCTTGGCTTTAGCAAGACAAATGGCTATTGGCTTGATTTGCTCTCAAAATGATATATCTTTGTGAAATGTTGCTCTAAATTCTGCGCATGCTATTTCTTGTATTCTTGCACAAAATGCTTACATTGCAATATTGCATTGCTATATGTGGGCCTCATAATGAGAGAAGGAGGAACAATTGAACATGCTAATAGTAGCAAAAGCTATACCGTTTGCCAAATTCGGCAGAACGTATAGATATAGATACGTATAGCATGTGTTTTACCTCACCTTTAGAGCATACCCATTGTTAGAAATGGGTAGCAATGTGTTAGGCAGAGAGGTAATATTATTGTTTTGAACTTTCAACAGGTAATTCTCCTTTGCACCTCAATTCTCTCGACCGAGAAAGTCCTTCGGTCATTGCCATTTCAAAGATTGAAGCGAAGTACATTGTTTGTAGATGTACTGTCAGTGAAAGAATTCCCTAGGAGTTTGCTTATGCAAATGCTTCCATTGGATTTTGATATATTGTGCACACACCCAATGTTTGGACCTGAGAGTGGAAAAGACGGTTGGAATAAGCTTCCATTTGTCTATGAGAAGGTCAGAATTGGAACTGATGAATCTAGGGTTTCGCGGTGCGAGAAATTTCTTGATATTTTCGCGAAAGAGGGGTGTAGAATGGTTGAAATGTCGTGTGCAGATCACGATCGACACGCAGCAGGGACACAATTCATTACTCATACAATGGGTAGGATTCTTGAGAAGTTGAAGCTGGAATCAACACCGATTAACACGAAAGGGTACGAGACGTTGTTGGATTTGGTTGAGAATACGTCTAGTGACAGTTTCGATCTGTATTATGGGTTGTTTATGTACAACAAGAATGCTTTGGAGGAGTTGGAGCGGTTGGACCTGGCATTTGAATCACTGAAGAAAGAGTTGTTTGGGCAATTGCATGATATTCTGAGGAAGCAATTGTTTGGAAAGGCAGAGGCATCGGAGGGTTCAGAGGGTCTAGAATCCCAAAACAATTGAGAATCTATAATCTCGGTATGTGTCTGGTACGTGATTGCATCCTAGTTTGAATATTGTTTTTAGTCTTGTTGTATTCTTTTTACTTGGATGATAATTTCAGTTCAGTTCTGGGCTATGTTACATGGATCCTTGATTTTGGCTCAAGTACCCATGTCGATGTGTCCGACACTCGTATCCTTTTGGATACTCGGATCCTCTAACTGTTAAGATACTTACAGAAAAGGACTATCAAATTAACTAGAAAAGCGATATTTCCAGTATTTCACAGAGACAAGAAATAGGGAAATAGCAAAAACATAATTTTCTTAACCCTTTCTTGTTTAACTGCATTTGTAAACATAGTTTACAGAACATAATCTTGGAAAATTATGCAATATATAATACTAAAAAGAGTTCAGGACGTGTCCCCGTACCCGTATCCGAGTTGGGGACACATATCCACGTATCCTAAGATTTAAGTTTAGGAAGGTCCGACTCTTGGACCCGCACCCGCACCCGATACTCACACCCGAGTCCATGTAACATAGGTTCTGGGAAGTATGTTAGTAACTCAAATCATACTAAACTAGTTCCTCTGTTATTTAATGGTCTGGAATTTAGGTGGCATAAAACTTGTGTTAATACTCCTTTTCTTCTCCTATCTTTTGGTGGGATGGGCACCATGGGGCATGGGGCAGATAAATCTGGAAATTTGAGACTCAAAAAGGTAGAGAAAAATTAGTTTTAAAAATTCGAATACCGCATCACAAGGGTATTTTATTTACATTGATGTTTCGGTATATTCTGTAGAGAAGCCTTTACTCAAATGACATGGTAGTGGTATTTAATTTTTGAAAATAAAGCGACGTGGATGGACCTCTCTCTTTACAGTGAGAAAATCAATGACTTGCCACTGCTGATTATTTGATCTCCTGCACAGTTTTCTGCCCTTATGGCAATGCTCATATTTTCATTCTGTTTAGCACATATCCCTTGAAATGCCATCAAGCAGAGTAGGGTTGTAAACCGTTTCTCACTGAATCGACTGTATAATTTTTGCGGTTCAATAGGCCAAGGCCAACCAAAACTCCATTTTGAGGTTGTCGATGCATTTTACATTGTTTGCACCTCCCTTTAACCTCCTTTTGATTTGTATTTTATTCGACATTACTGTGGCGTTCCCCTCTGACCGGCTATTTTACTTTTTCTGAAGGTGCTTTGTTACTCTATGGAACAATGACAACTTGTTCTACGCAGCGCAATGGGAACCATTGGCGTCTGCAACATTCTGGTGGTGCACGACCCCTGTATTTTTGGATTAATTTCCTAGCCTCCGATTTTGGAGGATCTTTTCATTTTCTTTTGTTTAGCTCTGTAGGATTTTTCCATTTCACCTAGGAGTATTTATTTTCTTTCTTGGACTAGGTGGGAGGGCTTTCTTAAGTTTATTTAAGCAGCAATGATAGAAACAGTAGAATTCATTTTTTGTTTCTGGGGGAGCTCCATCTTTGTTGTGACTACTTCACTGATATTTATTCGTTGTGCTAAGGCCAAGTAGGCTTCAGCCATACACACTTGCTTCTTCTCCATTTAGATGTTTTGTTATCTTTCTTGATCCTTTTTTGAAACTCATTAAGTTTTCCAAGCTTTTAAACAAGTTGCTGCGCAGCTTGATTAACTTATGCCATATGAAAACTAACTACAGTATTTGAACTCGACTCGAGTAAAACTTGTTTGATACCAATTTATTTTACGTGCAAATCTAATTTTAACAATGAGAAGAGTTCATATCAGATTGACTTAACCGATGAACAAATCAAGCTTCAACGATCCTTGATGAACATAGATGTTTGTGTACAGAAACATCAAGATACTCGACGCCGACTTGATTACAGTTCGTTTGAGATTGACAACTCATCATGACTTGTTCCGCTAAGCTTTTTGGGCATTTTGTCTTTATTGAAAAAAAAATGTGTTTGTTAGTTTCACGCCAAACATTTATGGATTATTGATGCGTCCCGACGAGAGAAATCAGAAAATTCAAATATTTTACCTTTACCCAAATACTTTTAGAAATATCCAAGATAAAATTCAAAAAACCAAACTTTTACCCAAATATTTATTGGAGTATAAATATCCAAGATAAAGGCCCAAAAGTAAGCTTTTTAGGCTTTATCTTGGTTAATTTCAAAAATATTTGGATAAAAGTAAAAAAAAATTAATTTTCCGATTCCTCTTGTCGAGACAAATCAATAATCCACAAAAATTTGGCATAAAACTAGCAAACACAATTTTTTTTAAATAAGAACAAAACTCTCGAAAAGCCCGAAAAGCTTAGTGAAACAAGGCCAGTTTGAACACGGCTTGACTCTATTGTGTATCATAAGTAATCACGAACAAAACTCCTTTGAATTACTGCATTCATCTTTTACAAATCAGTTCACTAATTTCAAGCCTCTGCTTCTACCTTCCACACAAATGCTCAAGGAATAACAAGCCTTATTCTGTATATTGGGGGAGGGAAAAAAACACTTCAAACTGGAATTTGTCTCCCACCTAAATCCCAAAAGCTTCATCATAACTGCATAGAAACCACAAATGATAGAAATGTTGGAAAAACATCAAATCTTCACTGCATCAATTGGTCTCTTGTTTAACTGGTAGTTCTCGAAATAGATAGCCACATAATCTTTCATTGTCTTGTACAACCTCGGCCTTTTTTCGTCAACGAGCTCCTCCACCGGCCCAATCTCCATTTTGGCATCCGGGAGACAAAACACAGCTAGAGTGAGCCTCTCCCTCTCTGAGTTAGTCACCACCCTGTGCACTGGGCTCTTGAACAATCCATTACTCATTATCTGTACATATGATACAGCAACAGTAAAGATCAACTCTACATTTGACAGCTAGTAGAAAATTATAAGCGAAAGCTCGATAACTGGTGTAACCATTTTGCGTTTCATCTTCTGGAAGACAAAAAATTTATTTGAAAACTGTTTCTGGAAACTGCTTCGGAGAAAATTTTCAGAAGACCACCCATTTACAGAGAACATGATCAATCTTTTGGCCTTTTTGTACATTTGAGAACTGTTCTAGCCTGGAAATAAAATTGATAGGAAAATATGTTTGAACTTTCGATTGCTTTTTCGAAATCTTCCTAGTGGAATTGCCGTTTCGAAATCATTTTCTGAGAAAACTGTTTTCGAAATGCAAACACTCATTTTTTGGTCTTGTTTTTTTGATTTCAGCAAAAATGGTTTTCGACTAAGTTAAACTTCCTTCGCTTTTTCTTAAAACTAGTTCTTATTCAAAAAAGTTCCTTAATGTGCTCCGGAGACCGTCACCATTTTCTTTAAAATAAGTTTTTTGGGAGATTTATTCTGGACACAGAACTGAATTTCGAAAACGAAAAACACAGCACAATACTAAACAGTACTTTAGTAAATCCATAGTTTGTTTAGTCACTAATTGTTGTTTAATTAATACCGCAAATCATCTGAAATATTCAATTTGATCTTTGACAAAATTTGATACACTTAACACTTGAACCAAGTAAAGTTACCTCTGCTTGATCACCAACATTAATGAGAATAGCATGGGGAACAATGGGAACTCTGAACCACTGTCCATCTAGCAAAATTTGAAGGCCTTCCACTTCTTTGTCTTGCAACAGAAAGGTAATTGTTGATGCATCCGCGTGTGCTTTGACACCCAGAGTAAGATCAGGCCTCGGGCACGGAGGGTAAAAGTTAAATCTTGCAGTCATCATTGCTCCCTCTCCATACTGTTTCAGAAAACAGTCTTCCTCTATGTTCAATGACTTTGCCATGGATTTAAGGAGGAACTCGTTCATGAGTGATAAATTTCTCGTATATTCATTTAAAATTTCCCTGCAATATCATATAATGCATGTTATATTTTTTTCCTGCTTGGAACTTGTGGAAGTGAAGAGAAAGAAAAGAAAATACTCTGATAGAGAAATCTAGGGAAAGTGTAAAAATTTCCAGTTTTGCTTTTGTAAAGAAAAAGGAAGAGAATTGCCAAACTTCTTTTCCTCTCCTTCTGACACAATCGATAAAATTGGTTCGATACAGAAGATGACATATTTTCTTTCCTATTTTGTATTTCATTTTATGATTGGTAGGAGAGGAATATGAGAAGAGAAAATAAAACTGGCGGAAGTCACGCTATATCGAATTTAGGTACCATGCCTTGTAAGAGAGCTCATCATCCACAAGGTCACCCCCTAAACTAACTTGGAAAAAGAGGAAGGAAAAGGGTGCAGAAAAGTGAGAAGCAAATAGCTTTGTGCTTTTTTCGTCGTTCATTTTTGCCTTGTACAGGGAAATATGGAAAGTAGACCTGCCATGATTTGAAGAAAAAGAGAGTTGGTCAGCTAAAGAGACGAGATTTCATTATCTCCTCCCCCTACTATATAACCGGTCCCATCTCTTTCCAAGGCTACCGTGATAGTTTCCCAATGTAGGGCTTTCTATCTATAGTTTGCTGGTGGTTAGAACCAAGAAACTAATGGGGATTTTTGGGGCATTGCTTGTACAGACCTTGGTCTGGCTGGCTGTAACTACTGAGGTTTGTAGGGGTCCCCCTGTCCTTCCAATCAACGAAACAAAAAAAGGAAATTCTGCAGAAGAGACAAGATTTCACTATCCGTTCCCCCTACAACATAACCGGTCTCGTCCCTTTCCAAGGCTACTGTGCTAGTATCCCAATGTAGGGCTTTCTGTCTATAGTTCGCCGGTTCTTATACAAAAATGCTAGAGGTACATCAGGTGTGGCACCCTCAGCCACACCCCTCTCACATACAAGTGGGGTCCGTTCTGTTGTTATAACCAAGAAACTAATGGGGTTTGGGGGGCATTGCTTGAATAGACCTGTCAGACCTTGGTCTGGTCAGTTGTAACTACTTGGGGTTTGGAGGGTGTTCCCCTGCCCTTCCAATCAATGAAACTAAAAGAGGAAACAAAGGAAACTGAATTCTTTCTTAAATTTCAAAATCATCGTATGCTTTCTCATATGGCAAACAAGGGAACAATGACCCTAAAATATGCATCATTTTCTATAAGAACATATATCTTCCTTACAAGATTTTAGTAGCATGATGGTTGACATACCTAAAATTCTCAGGATTTTCAGGCCAAAATCTGAGCTTTATCTTGTCTTCTGGGTATACTGTAATATACAACCGATCCGTCCAATCAAGAGTTTGATGCTCTGAAAGCACTGAATCAGTCCCATACCCTTCCATGTCACCAATTGTCCTTGCGTATTTCTGTTTCTCATCAATGGGAAGTGCAAAGAATTGTTTGCCAATTTCATGCACTTGGTCTAGGAAAGAGGCTGTCATTCCATGATTTATGGCCTGAAATTCCGAAACCAGGATTCAACAAATCGAAAGCTGAAATACTTAAGGCTGTGCTTGGAAGGCCAGCAAAATTGTGACTCATTTTCTTTTTTATAAAAGACCAAACCAAATGGAGATATTTTACAGATATATATTCAAATCTGTTATCTCATAGACCCACCTAAAAAGACTGAATCATTAGCTCCTATTCCCTTTTCAAATATTAAAATGCCCTTTTCCTTCCTTTTCTTCTTTTTCCATAGATTGCTCCACATAGACAAACTAAGCATGAACATCTATTGAAGCTCATTAAGCTTTCAAATGAAGTCTGAACATGTTGCTAATTCTACTTGACTCGTTCAGCTTATGATGTTTAAAATTCAAGTTAGTCGAGATCCATTCGATTAAAGCTCGTTCGAGATCAGCTCGTTTGTAAAAACAAGATGGATCAGTTAAGTTTCAAACCAAACTTGAACAATCAAACTAATCAGCTCGTCTGCCTCGTTTATCAGCCAAACCCACTAATCACAGAATAGCATAAGTGCATAGCCAACAAATCACACCATTCAGTCAACGAGACACAAAACCCACTTACCAAAAAACCCAACTGGGAAAAACAAATTGGGTTTTTAGACAAGCAAGTAGTGAAACCTGAAAGCAACCACAGGAGCCGAGAGCAGATCGGAGTTTTCCAAGCTCTTCTTCTCCGGCAGCGGATTGAGATGCGAGAAGACTCAGATCAATTACTGGGACTTCAATCGGTGGATAAGAAACATCAGTGGCTGCATGTTCACCCTTCTTGTGTATGTATTTTTCCGGCAGTTCACCCCCGCTGACGATCAGTTCTTGGACTGGCTTTGACAGTGATTCCGCCATGGCTAAGGTGAGAAAATTTTGGGAAATGGGTTTGCACAAGACAGCCGTTTGATTAGTTTTGAGCTAAAGTTAGCTTGGGGACAAACAGTGTTGACCCACTTTATCCCCGTTAAAACTTGAAGGGAAAATTACCGGTAAGAGGAGTTGACCAGCCTTATTCACCACCACATGGACTCCACTCTCCAAATTACCACCCTGATGGCACAAGGAAAAATATTCACCAACACATGGTGTGAGAAGTTAAATTGACAATTATACCCTCCAATATACTATATCAGTAAAAAGCCCTAACACCCATTTTCCTCCCAAATCCCCAATGTCTCCTGGGAACCTCCTCTCACCGACTCTCCCATCTCTCTCTCTGTAGAACAGTTCCCCTCTCTCTCTCTCTCTCTCTCTCTCTCTCTCTCTGTAGAACAGTTCCTCTCTCTCTCTCTGTCTCGCCCTTTGTTAGCGATTTGCAGTCAGATGGACCGGTGGGAGACGGTTTGGAGAAGAGGTAGAGGGAATAAAGAGTTGCGGAGTTGGACGTATTGGGTCGACGATTAAGGTTGGTTCTCGAGCATTCCCTTCGGAAGCAATGAATAGAACTAGTTTTGTACATGGAATCGGCATAGGATCTAGTTTTCTTTGTTTTTTTATACTTGTTCAATATTTTTCCAGATGACTATTTGAAGAACTGCTCCCAACTTTTATCTTCTTCTATGTTACTCTCTCTCTCTGGAAAGGTAAACCAAGCAACAAGTGGGGGTAAATAAACTCGACCGTCGACAGCGGAACCAACAATTTCTTAGTACTTTTGCGCAGGCCAATTGACCTCCTTATGGGCGAGATTTCGACACCCTTATGCCTACTGGATGGTTTTGTAATTGGAGAATCCCCATTGATTATATTGGTAAATATCATCTGCTTTCTTGATTTTCTTGTTTGGTTTATGAGAAAATGAAGCAAGAATTGCATCTGGGGTCTTGTTTCTTTTTTGGGTACAATGATACTTGTTTTTTGTGTTTGATTGTTGTGCATCGTGTCATCGTGTCATAGGTAAATGTTCTCTGCTTTGAGGTACCCTTTGAATCCCCTTTTTTAACCGGCTCTAGGATGCTATTTTTATAAATTGTTGGCATTGGTTATTAGAATTTCTTCAAGTTTGCCTCCGATAATATTGCTTGAATTATGATACTCTTGTCTTGTGTGAAATTGCTGGGTTGTGTCGATGCTGTCTAATCATGTGAAAAAGAGTAAGTAAACGAAAGAGATGATCGATAATGTGAAAAGGAGGATAGAATCTACTGATTGTATCAAAGGTCTTAGATCCATGACACATGACAAATATGGGTTGTGAATTGATACACATCATACCAACTTCCAGAGCTGGCTAGTAAATCACTTGTTTATGAAAAATAGAACGTTGGTGGCTAGCAACTGTGGTGACCAAATAAAGCTAAGTAGCCAAGTGTTTGGGTTTGAGCTCATGACCAACTTCCAGAGGTTGAAATAGATGCTCTCTCTATTTGGTAACACTATTTTCCCTCCCTTCCATCGAACTCTCTTTCCCTTTCCCCCTTGAATGTTCCAAAGCCTTTTATCATCCAAC
The DNA here is from genome assembly GCA_019656295.1 of Rhododendron mucronatum var. ripense. Lineage (NCBI taxonomy): Eukaryota > Viridiplantae > Streptophyta > Magnoliopsida > Ericales > Ericaceae > Rhododendron > Rhododendron mucronatum. The sequence continues at coordinate 529,349 of BPLT01000152.1, read as the reverse complement.
TGATCACATGCATCTTCCTGCAGCCTCAATATTAATGGCTGGGAAATTATGTTAGCTTTTGGTTTCTTGGCTGCAGCTAGGTATGAGTACTTTTATTGTACTGCAGTATTTGTTATTTGTTGCAAAGAATGCTGTTTTTATTATTGCTTGTCATTTTCGCCGTCACATCTTGGTCCTTGGATGACCCTGAAGTCCAGCTCTTTTCCTTTTTATTCGCTTTACATTCCTTTTTCTCACCGTCAAGCATTTTTGCACTTAGCCTTGTACCGCTTTTGTCTTTGGCAATTTCTAGCGTACGGGTCTCAAATGAACTTGGAAGAGGGAACTCAAAAGCTGCTAAATTCTCGATCGTGAACATAGTGCTTACATCATTTGCCATCTGGTGCCATGCTTTGGTAAGCCTTCTTCCATCCATTGCAAGTTAAGGCGAAAGCACTGAAATCGCATCCCTGTTGGTCTATAAGTTAAAGATTGTTTAAACTTGATTTTTGTTTGATATTGAGTAGTTATGATGACCTGTCCAGTAATGTTATGGAGGGAAAAACTTAGGCACCATTTACCTTACTTCTTGGGTTTTCACCCTTTTTGGGGTTTCCATGTTCTTCTTAACCGAGGGGCCATTTGATGACATTCTTATTGGTGATTTATTACTTATTTCTTAAGAAAAATCCAAAAATAAGAACATTTGTTTGCTGCCAATGGCTCATTTGCTTATTGGATTCTATGTATCAAGGTGGTTGTTTTGCATTCATATGTCGTAAGCACTTTGGTAGCTGCCAAACAAGCTAATTGGGTTAGTGCTTTTTAATTAAGTAATGAGCAAATAAGCGATGTAAACCAAACAAGCCTTGAATTGTGTGGTTTTCCAGAGCAAGACTAGTCCTCAAAACTAGGCTCTACTTATTCATTATTCACTAACGGTGGAGAGTGGTGTCTCAAATTCTACTGGCATTACATTGTTGACCCACAAACACAATAGGCATCACCCGTCTGTGATTACTGTGTATTCTTTTTACCCGATCTGTTTGTTGCTTTTACTTTACAAAGGGGAATTGGGGGCCTACACTTTTCGTGGGAGAGTGTAGAGTTACGGACATTGCCAACTCATAGTATTCTTCTATTTCATTGTGCATAGGCCTTAAACCAAATCCTACAAATCCTTGTGTATTTATGTGCTTGCTCTATTTTGTGGTTTCATTTTCATGATTTGTCAATTTATGTGTATCAACTCACGAATGTAGAAGTTTCTATTTCCCTCATACTCTGGTTTGTTAACTACTCCTTATTTGTCAATTTTCACAGTAGCAGGAAAAATTCAGTAAAATCCAAACACAACATCAATATCCTATGGACTATGGAGCATATGACTATTTCAATTAAGAAGACTAGTTTATAGGGGAGATTATTGATATATCTTATATTTCTTCCTCGAGATGACAAAAAGCTTTAAATTTTTTTAAAGGAACTCTGGTACAAAACGGTAAATTTAAACGTGTGATTTCCGTGACAGTTTGGAACTCTGGTACAATACAGTCCTGATTCTCCTAACAGGATACATGGAGAATGCTGAGGTTGCCATAGATGCTCTCTCTATTTGGTAATACTCTTTTCCCACCCTTTCATTGGTCTCCTATATAGCACGATACACACGGATACAGATCCAACTGATCACATGCATATCTTTATGCAGCCTCAATATTAATGGCTGGGAAATGATGATATCTCTTGGTTTCTTGGCCGCAGCTAGGTACAAGTACCATACGTGTACCGCGGTATTTGCTTTTTTTCTTGAACAATGCCGTTTTTGTTATTGCTTGTCATTTTTGTAGTCTGGATGACCACGAAGTGCAACATTTTCCTTTTTATTCGATTTACATTCGTTTTTCTCACCATCAAGAGTTTTTTTACTTAGCCTTGCGCTGCTTTTATCTTTGGAAATTTCTAGTGTACGGGTCTCGAATGAACTTGGAAGAGGGGACTCAAAAGCTGCAAAATTCTCCATTGTGAACACAGTGCTAACATCACTTGCCATTGGATTCGTGTTATTCATTTTCTTCCTGTTCTTTCGGGGACACCTAGCTTACCTATTCACAGACAGCAGTGAGGTGGCTGCTGCAGTTGCAGATTTATCACCTCTGTTGGCCTGCTCCATTCTTTTGAACAGTGTTCAACCCGTTCTCTCTGGTAAGCTTCTCCTTTCTGTACAGCGACTCAACCTGTGATTGTATCACAATGGCAACAGATAGATATGAGAAAACGGGTCAATGAATGATGAGAATCAACATGTTGTCGGGAGTAATATACTTGCTCTTTTGTCCTGCATACCCAGATAATGTGCCTAGGATTTTACCAGAATTGAATGACGTCGACCAAAATTCACTCTTTGAGTATGACCCAAACTACACTACGTTTGAGGCCACCCTGTGCACTTCCTTTCCTGGGAAAATTTTGGGATACCTACACTTGGAGTTATTCACCCTTAGTGAATGGTTAGTGCAATTTCATTTCATTCCGCAGGTGTTGCTGTTGGGGCTGGCTGGCAGAGCATTGTAGCATATGTTAACATTGCATGCTATTACCTAGTAGGGGTTCCAGCTGGAGCAGTGCTCGGTTATGTGTTCGATTTGCAAGTCAAAGTGAGTTATTTTATTCCTCTCTTCTTCTTTTTTCCCTGCATACTACAATTATTGGGGCAGATTTTAGAAATGGGATTATGGTGTGAGTCTGGAGACTGAAAACTTGAAATAATTCCACTGTTGGAAAACGAAGTTACCAAAGTCGACCACAATGGGTCGACCACAATGGAAAATGCAAGAAGTATTAATTTTGCAGTGTTAAGTTTATTTGTTAGTCATATATTAAACTTGGGTCTTAATTGGGACTACACCGGTATGGCGAGCGGGTTTCAGATTTAAGCAATAGCACCTTAGCAATTGAATACATTGTTGTTTTAGTGTCAAATTGTACTATACCTGTGGGGCATCTTTTCCTAAGCTTTAGAGTTTTCTAGAAGCGTTTTTGGGATATAAAAGGATGTCACACAAACTCCGAGTCATTCACATAGTAACGAGATTCTTATGGTTCTATTCATTACTCAGTTCAATTCACGGTTTGTGTATCGATAAAAACTTCTATAGGTGACCTGTGAAACTTCGGATTCACGATTTGATTTGCAACTTGGGATTGCATTGTCTTTGTACAGTTGTGGGTAGAATAGTCAATATATAGGATGATGACATTGGCAAAAGATGTGGTAGCACCGTAGTAGCAGTATGGTGGCAAGTTAATAAACAAAGCTCGATGCCTCTGAAGCTCCTTACTTGAACAAGTTTGGGCTCGTGTTCCGCTTAGTTAATAGTTTGCTTGAGATCTGTTGAATAATAAACAAGTGAGATATCTTCAATCCATTTTAAAGCTTGCTAAGATTGAACAACTTGCAATTCATATATGCTCATTAGCTCGTTTAGTGTTGTTAGGGTTGTGAAGTTTTTTGTTTTACTCAGAGTTTGTTTGTTCTAATATAGCATAGATTTTGCTCTTGTGGCCATGAGACTGTCACAGATTTTGGACACAAAATATATATTTGTATACGACTCTTCAACAAGTAACATTCTTGCAATCTTCTAAGTCTCTTTCTTGTGTTGTATGTAGGTTGATTGGTTGAAAGAGAAGATCGATATTTCATCACTTTTTGCTAGAGATGGAGATTATGATCTTGCTAGTGTTGGACGTTGAAGTTTTTGCATTGATGTCTCCTTTTTTTTTGTTTTTTTTGTAGGGCCTCAATGCTCCTTTTTTGTATGAAGACATAGCTGGGATGCTCCTCATTTGTATAGCTGGATGCTCCTCTTTTGTATAGCTGGGATGGTCCTTTTTTGTATAGCTAGGCAACTTTCCTCCTTGCAAATGTTAGCAAGATGAAGGCTATAGCTAGCTAGGTACTTATAGTGATGTCAGATGAAGTCTCCTATTGCATGATTTTGTATGGAACAATTAATGTATGAATATATGGGAGCTTCTTTATGGCAATTATTAAACTCGACGATTGGTTTTAATTGGTTCTTTTCAAAGCTTTGTATAGGATGCGATGAATGCTTACAATTGTATATATGAAGTTGACAGGTTATAGCGGGCATAAATGCTATGGAATGGACCATTTTACATTACTGTAGTTGCTTATTCATAGCAATTTTTTAATGCTAGGGAAGGTCTCCAATTTATAGCAGGATTTGAATGATATGGAAGATCTCTTATTTATAGCAAGCATTGGCTGCTATGGAAGGTCTCTTATTTATAGCAGACCTTGAACGCTATAGAAGGTCTTGTATCTATAACAACAGAGGCTAGTATAGCGCTCATTTGAACGCTATGTTTAACATTTTATAGCGTTCTTTGTTTGCTGTGGATTATTTTAACAATAGCGGACAATGAACGCTATTGAAAGAAAGGATTTTTAATTGCATCGCCTAATAAGGCGTTCTCCAGAACGCTATGTATATAATTTTATAGCGTTTTTGGCACGCTATAAAAGGACTTATTTGTTGTAGTGACCCCTATCAAGAGATGGCTCATTCTATCTCTGAGAGAGAAGTTATTGTCCGTTCATCCAGAGGGTTGACAGAACCGGGTACTTTATTCAAGAACTTTAGTGGCGATTCTTTGGGATGTTATCTGCTATGACGGCACGGTGAGGAATGTCTGCAGTAACTCAATCATACAATTTGAGTATGGGACTAAAAGTATGTTTGCTGCTGGTGAGCCAATTGGTGTGTTGGCTGCAATTTAACTGTCTAATCCTGCATATAAGACTGTTCTTGACTCTTCTCCCAGTAGTAATTCCTCATGGGAGATGATGAAGGTAGCGTTTTACTAGATATTGTACCATAGAGCTGTTTATTCATACTTGGTTTAATTGCGGCATAATATGTCATTGTTTTGTCTGTTCAGGAGATACTACTTTGCTCAGCGAAATTAAAGAACAGCCTTTCCGATCGGCGTGTACTATTGTACTTGAACGATTGTGAATGTGGGAGAAAATATTGCCGAGAAAATGCTGCATATTTGGTGAAGAATCAGTTCAAAAAAGTCAGTCTTAAGGATATTGCTGGCGAGTTCTTGATTGAGTACGTGTTTAAGCTGATTGAACTCTTATTTGCTTTTTCTTTTTCCTTGAATGCCTTCAGGTTGTTTTTCAATGGAAGTTGGTAATATATAATTGCTGTCGATGCATTAGTTAATTTTTGTTGGCTTCCCCGTTACAGATATAATGCGTAGCAAACATTACATGCAAGTTCTGAATTTGATCCTAATCTTCTTTGTCATGTTAATCTCAAAAAGGTTAGCTCCCTTGTTTTCAAATAAGGAACCGAATTGGTAGGGTATTTACATTTCTTGCCTACTAAGTTAAGTGTCTTGGGACTTGAAATGCTATAATAGGAACTGTTCCTAGACCTAAACATAAGTATGCAAGAGATTTAAGAGAAATACAAAGGGACTGTCGATTCACTGCAGAAGAAAAAAAAATCTTGGCCATCTCTGCAAGAGAATAAGTTTGTCTGCCAGGTTATTCTCTCATATGCTTTACATTTCTTGTTTGTATAGTGTTGGTCATCTCATCAAGATCATTTAGTTTTTAGAGTGTTTCTGTAAATATAATTCCTACTAGCCACGCGCCATTTGGTTGCAGATCATAAATGGTACTCCCTCCGTCCCAATTTACTTGTCCCAGTTCTATTCTAACTGGATAAAAAAACTAGTTATATCTTTAAATTGGGAATGAATTTTATATCTAATATGGATCTTGTTTGATAGATCTCGATTTGTTCTATAATACAATGTTTTCAAAATCACCTAAAACATTATAAATTGCAAGATAAAATCAATTGAAAAGTGGCACGAACTCCCAAAAGTGACAATTAAATTGGGACGGAGGTAGTATGTATTTTGATTTACATGTTACCGGAGGACACGTATGCATCACTGCGATGAGTTGTCCTTTGTGATTTCTGTTGTGAACTAATATGTGATTAATTTTTGTTAGAAAGTTTCAGGTTCTCTCACGATATTATACAGCTGCCCAATTTTTTCCTATTTTCATTATCTCATCTCTTAAGTCCTAATATTCATATTTTCACGATTAGACAATCTGTGTAACTTCAATTTTCAAAGTTTCATAAATTACAGATTTTGGTTTCTCATTGCAAGTTTGCAACTGTAATTGAAGATCATATAGTGTTTTGTACTGCCAATTTACCTGGGGCAGAAGTGTTATGCATCCAAAATTCCTGTTAGCGTGTTCTCTGTCATTTTATCGCTTTATACCATCATAAGGTTCAAGTGTAGCTTTTCTTTTACGAAAATTGGTTTCCATGTTTGTAGTGTAAATTTTACTAAAAGCCTTTGTTCGTTTGAAAGGGCCACTAATTTGAATGGATTGTCCTTGTGCCATTCTATTTGCGTGATATTCAACCTCAATTAATGGTCTGCTTTATTCTGCCATGCCTTGTGCAGTAGTATAACAATTGAATTTTTGTTGTTAGGTTGGAATGAATGAGCTGGATGGTATTGATGTGTATAACTTTCTTTATATGGTGAGGACCAGTTCAAAACAAGAGGAAACAACCAGTGCTTGTCTTGGTGCAGAAATTGATTACCTGGAACTTGAATTTGATATTGCGGAATGGGCTATGTCGCCAGAGCGAAGTTCCGATAAGCCCATCCTTGAAGATATTTATGAATTCCAGGAAGACTTGGAGAATCAGATGGTTGATGTTGGCAGGCCTGGCGCACTTGTAGCAATGTCGTGGTGGATGATTGGAGGACTTCCTTGTCTAGGCATTGCTTTGTTTGATGAGTTATGAGTTAGGTGTGCTGAATTTATAGGTGAAGAAAATAATAGTCTGCTTGGTTTTCTGACTTATCCTTTATTAGGGTTAATGTTGGTTGAAACTAATGGACGATTCCACCAATCTACCATGAATATGGTTTGAATATCATTAATATGGGATGTCCTGTCTCCAATGCATTCATTAAGTTGTCCCATTGGACTGACCATTAATATAGGACAAGGGATAGGAAAATGTCCAGTCGCCACATATGACTTGGTCTTTCCCTATTAACATGGTGCTCTTTTTGAATGTAATATAAGCTCTTTTACATTAATTCACTTGGTCTTTTCGTGGCCCAAAGAAAGTTAAGGTTGAATGGGAGATGGCTCCCATTTGGGAGACAGACGCCCACCTTTCAAAGTAATAGGGCGAACTACCTGTCTTCCAACAATTTCAAAGTTACAGGTTATATGACATAGTCCATTAAAAGGACAGATAACACTTATTCTCAAACCGCCCGTACCGAAGAAGAATAACCCAACAATATATAACAATAGATTGTGAAGGAAGACCATTTATGAAGTTTGGATTTACTTGCTCGTTTAAGGGTTTGTGAACCGAAGTGGACTACATCTTGTTGATGCACAACAAGTAGAATTTCGGTAAGACAAAGATGTTAGGAAACTTAAGTTTGGATTTTAGTTAATGTTTGTGGGTTTATAGACATCATTTACTACTATAAATTACACATTTAAACCATGTACGTACTGGGTTAGATATGCAATCAATTAATCTACTTTATTTCTTTGGTGTACACCCCCAAAAAAAAAAAAAGAAGTCAGCACTGACATTATGACATTTTGACTAACACAATGACATTATTTATACAGAGTTTCGCTGTGAAAGTAGTAAATGTACTATGGAGTCGAGCACCTCAACTACCATTCTCTGACGTAGTAAGACCAAGTAAATATTACTCAAACACTACATTGTTTTTTCGCACAGACTACAACTTTGAATGACAATGACCAATTTGTTTTTTACATAACTGTGGGGTATGGAATATTAATTGTGAGGCATCCGCTATTTCAGCTGCCCATTTAAAGGGGGGAAGGCCATTGAATAATCTCATAAATGGACCCTACCAATAAATCTTGACAAATATTATGATCTTATTCCTACATAGTTCCACAGGGAAAGTACTAACAGTACTATAGCATTGAGCACCTCAACTACCATTCTCCGATGTATTATGAGCAAGTACAATGTGGTCTTTATACAATAAAGATGTGGTCCACAGATCCATAGAGTGTAGTCTTTTGGCAATATAGAGTTGGTCTTGGTATTGGTCTTCAAAAAACCACCATCTAAGTTCACTCTTTCCAATTGCCATAAGATATGACAATGTGGTCTTTATACAATAAATATGTGGTCCACAGAAACATATAGTGTAGTCCTTTGGCAATATGGACTTGGTCTTGGTATTGGTCTTAAAAAAACCATCATTTAACTTCACCCTTTTCACTTGCCATAAGATATGACGATGTGGTCTTTGTACAATAAGAATGTGGTCTACAGAAACATATAGTGTAGTCCTTTGGCAATAGGGACTTGGTATTGGTATTGGTCTTAAAAAAACCACCATCTAACTTCACCCTTTTCACTTGCCATAAGATATGACGATGTGGTCTTTGTACAATAAGAATATGGTTTACAGAAACATAAAGTGTAGTCCTTTGGCAATAGGGACTTGGTCTTGGTATTGGTCTTCAAAAAACCACCATCTAACTTCACCATTTTCACTTGCCATAAGATAAAACGATGTGGTCTTTGTACAGTAAAAATGTGGTCTACAGAAACATATAGTGTAGTCCTTTGGCAATATGGACTTGGTCTTGATATTGGTCTTAAGAAAACCACCATCTAACTTCACCCTTTTCACTTGCCATAAGATATGACGATGTGGTCTTTGTACAAAAAAATGTAGTCTACAGAAACATAAAGTGTAGTCCTTTGGCAATAGGGACTTAGTCTTGGTATTGGTCTTCAAAAAACCACCATCTAACTTCACCCTTTTCACTTGCCATAAGATATGACGATGTGGTCTTTGTACAGTAAAAATGTGGTCTACAGAAACATATAGTGTAGTCCTTTGGCAATATGGACTTGGTCTTGATATTGGTCTTAAAAAAACCACCATCTAACTTCACCCTTTTCACTTGCCATAAGATATGACGATGTGGTCTTTGTACAAAAAAAAATGTGGTCTACAGTAACATAAAGTGTAGTCCTTTGGCAATAGGGACTTGATCTTGGTATTGGTCTTAAAAAAACCACCATCTAACTTTACCCTTTTCACTTGCCACAAAGTTATGCTTGTCCGGAGTTACACAATAACCTATCCAAAATCACAGATTCTGCACGTCTATCAACTTCAAATCAAAAACTGATTTAATCAGGTACAAACTAAACCACAACCTTCACATATTCCGAAAGACATACGAGTCTAGTTTCAGAATCAACAACCCGTGTGTTAATCTGATACCCGAGCTAAAAGATATGACCAATTTTCCAAAATGTGTCAATGCAGCAAATACAAAACTCAGCAGGGACACACTAACTTATAAAATCCACCAAACTTAGAATATGCAGCTAATAAATCCCAAATTTGGTACACACTATTACCACACACTAACATTTACCCCTGATTTTTCCTAGATTTTAAAACGTAAGGGAACATAGTTATAATCACCTCCAAACTCAGGAATTCTGGGCAGCGAAGCACAATTTCCAGCAGAACAGTCTGTGTTCGAAAATTCATTAAAAATCCAATACTTAATACTTTTTAGTAATTCCAACGCTAAAACATCTCCAACTTATCAATCTTTTAGACTCATGAGGACCCATAATCAGCAGGATCGCTTAACTATAAAAAAATTGATTAAAGACACAACTCTATAAGCCGTCTGCTAAAAAATAGGATCCTGACCACACTTTAGTTTATGATTTTTATCTTTTTCCATATTTCTCAGAAAATTCTGAAAATTTAACACAATACAATAGACATACTAATGAACCCTAAGTAAAAATACCAGAAATTAACAAGTTTTCTAGTTACCTTGAATAATTTCGTGAAGAACAGACCCTCCTTTTTCTCTTCTTCTTTCTCTTCTCAACCTTCTCTCTCTCTATTCACGTACGGGAGATAAGTACGGGGAGACGTATCTCCCTAGGTTATTTCTATACCTATAGAAAGATTATTGTGTGCACGCGAGACCTATTGTTAACTTATGTTCTCATCGCAAATAACCCACAAAGCCCTTGCAAGTTCTATTGTTTACGGTTTTTAACTCCTAAAACATATATTTCAATTAAAAGTAATTGAAAGACCGAAATATCCGAGGCGGGTATTACAGTCTTTTTTGGGAAGAAGTGAAGTAGAACACAGTCCCAAACTATAATCTCACAGACAAAGCAGTTGAGATACCCTGTCCTCCTATCTCAGACTCTCTCTTAGTTACCCAATTCACAATACGGAAAGTCTACGCTCACCCCTCTCTTTTACCCCTCACCTCTCCGCATTCAATCTCACCATCCAAAAGTGTTTTGAAAGATCCGGAAACTCTTCCTGGAAGAGTTTGTTAAAATCCGGACCATTGATTGCCAAGACAGACTCTGAGATTGAGAGAGCGGTGAAAGAGAGTGGTGAAACCATACGATGGGCGTAGCATGGTTGAGGAATGCATCGTTGTGGCTGTAGCCTGCAAGAATGCAAGACGCAACCAGTAGGCGGATAAGGGGTAGAAAGCCATTTGAAGCTCAGAACTTGAGGTTGGAGATACCAAAAAGAGGCAAAACATTTCAAGACATCCTTCCATGTTGTAAACCAAGGTCCATTTAAGTATAAATACTTTTCTGAAATTCAGTTTGAAATGGAACGAGATGTAAAAGTGAGTTGAGGTAAGCTGAACATTTCTTTTTATACAATGATTTAAGTGTCAAGACAAAACCATTCCTGTGGTAGCTATGCAAATTGATGCATGACATTTCCGACACACCCACGGAGGACCAAAGAAGAAAATAAATCTGCAACCCACCTCATCGTAGTGGTGGCATCTAAATGTGCAAATCTTGTAGTAGAAGTAGGGTTGGTCATATCGTCTGCAGGCAGGCACATAAACTGCAACCTCATGATGATGTCAACTTCTTTTCACTGGTCTTGCTACTAAAGGGCGACAACAGAGAGAAGTTGCGGGAAGCTGTAACCAATGGAAGAAAATCAGGACAGAAAAACAAGACAAGTCTCGGAGTGGAAGCAGAGTAGCAATCACTTATGTTTTTGGGAAGTAGCTTCTTCATCTTGAGAGATTTGATTCCTCAATGTATGAACTGAGCACGAGAAAAGAACCATTAATACAAGGTCAGCTTGCAAACTAGGTACAACGTAATATGAATAAAGGCAACCTCAGAACCATCAGTGCAACGTGAGCTTGCAAACTAGGTATGACGTGATACGATTTAAGGTAACCTAAGAACCATCAATACAAGGTCAGCTTGCAAACTAGGTATGGCATAGTGTTATACGGTTCAAGGGAACCTCAAAACTGATTGAAACTACCATATACTAATACATCAAAAGCTTACCGATGCTTCTAAACAAGTGGCAAGTGAAGAAAATGCACAACTTAATTGAGTTGAAAGGAAAAAATCACTAACATTGACTGAAAACCAAAAAATTACTGTTTCTTAAGTTTATTTCTTGGCAAACTAACTTCATTCTTGTTTTAAGAAAACGAAACAAGGATTGTTTAATATCTTTCATAGTATAAGCTCATCTCACGTCCCATGTTTAAGTACAATAGACTATTCAATTATCATGCAGTATCATAATGATACTCCTGACATAAAAAAAAACAACCAAAATGGGCATCTTCACGCCGATTTTCAACTCTCCTTTCCCCTCAAGCCAAGAAGTAGACATTCCATCAACAAAATGAGGTGGTAGTGGCATTTTGGTAAATAAATGCCTGCTGTTGGCCCTCAATTTTGAAGCAGTAGATGTAATGGGCCACATCTTATCAAATGATAACTATTTTTTTTTTGACAAGAAATGATAAATTCTATAAATGTATTAATATCACTATTGCACTACTCTTTTGTCTTATCCTTTTTTTTATGCTTTATGTAGGGTTCTTTGTGCCCAAAATTAATGAAGCATATATTCAAGTCAATTAACCAAAAACCGGCCACGAACATAGAATACGTCAAAGGAAAGCATATACACCATTCAACTCAAATCAGCTCCTTGAAGTTGAAGATAGAATCATGACTTGTGGACAGTTTGCATTTTGAAAATTCTATCACCTACTATTGATAAACTACATGCTGTCTTCGCATAGCTATGCGTAGTATATCCCCAAATGTATGGAGCAAAATCCGGCTTTTTTATATACTATCTTTCAAGAAACAAGTGCAAAAATTAATAAAGAAACGCATATTACCTTCACTAGAAGAAGCTGCATTTGTTACATTGCCATCTAACTCTGAACCGTCAACACTTGCATTATTTGATTCAACACTGTGCTCACATGCAACTGAACTATGGTTCTTCTTAGCAAACATCAAGAGTCGTTTCAAGCCTTTTAGTGATTCCTTCACCTGAACCTTGGCCAAGGATTCTGGAATCATTGCTAATTTCAGGTCTTCAAAGCCAAAAACTTGTGCTTTAACACCCATCGTCTCCGTCTCTAATCTTGTTGAAGGTGTTTTTCCATTTTCTGGATTTGCAGTGCATGGGTCTTCTAAAGAAGAGAGCTGAGCGTAGGGGGCTTGATAGGGTTTTCCAGATGTACAGACACTTGAAGAGTTCTGTGCTTCCTTCTCCGCAAATGTTACCTGACAAACAAATGCCATATCTTAGATTAACAAGAAAATTTGATAGCTTCCAATGCACTGAGTTCATGAAAAATTTCCCCTTTCTCATAACCAAGACCAGAGAAATTGTATTAGTGGAATGAGATTAACTTGCTCCCGTAAGCCAATTCAGTACAACAAACAAATTGAAATATGCTATCACAATTAAAGACAAGCTCAAATAGCGCCTATTAATAGTAAAATTAACAAATCTTCAAAATATTTGAGCAGATTTTGGGTACACCAACTTTCAAAATTACAACCAGAATCTAGGACACTGCAATATGGAGGACCAACATGAGCTGTCAAATAACCTTAGGTTTAAGGTTATTTACAAATGTAATTGATCCATTTAATCATTTGTTCATAAAATAGCAGTAAGTGCTTCCTTATCAAAACTCTACTATACTATTACTTTCAAAAAATAATGGAGGCCACTCGTTGACTACTAAGAACATGGCCTAGAGGTTGTACGTTCGAGCGAAAGAGCAGCCACTTTGTGCAAGTAATACTAAAGGTGACATCTGTGCCTAATCTACCCCAATCCAGATTCCAATTAAACTGGATCTACTTTTATTTACTATTACATTAGAACATTTTCCTCATATGGTACATACATCTTGTTGCCCAATAAGTTTCAATTTACTTGGCTTCTCTTGGTCTAGGTTGTTATATGCAGACCTCATAAGTTTCAGTATGTATGGACCATAAAAAAAGTTTTGATTTTTCCAAAATCCTAGCATATGAAAGTTGGGTTGCTCTTGTATTTGACTTTGAACCGCTTCAATCACAAGTCCCTCCATGGGTGAAGCTGGTGCGTGAATGGCAGCATATTCTGATATCATGTCATTTTTCTCTACTTTGCCATGACTGCCATAGTGTTCTTTTTGAACACCCATATTTTCTTCTGATGAATGCACAATTGGAAGAGGGGGGCTTCTCACACTCGAGCATCACAATTGTCTTGTCAATGACAGGATTGTCATCCATTTGTATCCATGGAGTACACAATTTATAAAACATGTTCAAATAAGCTCGATAGGGAAAACAAGTTCAAAACCATGTGTTTAGGTATTAAATCACTCACCTCGGCTCTACGAACCACCCGAGCTTCCTAAAACAATTAGGCAATAAAAACATGATTAGAAGATGCTAAACAAGCCTATTTTTATGAACATAAGGTCCTAAGGTAGACCTATGAAGTTAGATAGCTAGCCCAAGAAAATAATCTCAGAAACTGCAGTTTCATAAACTTTAACGCAAAAACTGATTTTGTACAAGAACAACTAAGTCATGATCTTCATGCATTTTTTTAGGTCTACGAGTCTACGTTCAAAATCAGAAATCGGATCACAATTTCATCGCCCGAGCTCAAAATTATGGCCATTTCCCTAACACGTGTCTGTGCAGTCAGCACAGTCCGAAAACTGCGCGCTACATGGTCACGAATTTTTACAGAATTCAATACTTCAAATCTGATCCTGAAATTTTTACCATAGATAAAGGACTCATATAGAAACTCTCTATAAAAATCTCATAATTTTTGGAGCTTAGAAACTGCCTCAAAAAAAATCCACAAAATCAGGACAGATACGAAAGTTCTACTCTGCAGATTTTCAGAAAATTCCCTCTTGTTCTCCTCTTGTTCTTCCTGCGATTTTCAACTCTTAAACCCATCCAAACTACTTCTAACTCACATTAAAACCTCACTAATCATGCTCAACCTCATAGATATAGAAGAGCTACTCCAAGAACATCAATTTCATAGATCAAAACAAGTTTTAAACATCTAATTCAAAGAAACAAGTAGAGTTCTAACCCAAAGCCAAATTCATCTTGTTCCAATCATCTAGAGTATGAATTCAAAATACAAAACATGAATTCAAGTAGGAGATGTAAGAATTACCAAGTTAAATCTTCAATTTCAAGCCAAACAAGGTTTCCCCTTTTTTTCCCTTTCTCTTCTTCTTCTTCTTTTCCACCGATTCTTTTTCTCTCTCTCTTTATGTTTTGATAAGAACAAAGAAAAAGACGTAGAGGACCTGTTTTGTTTTGCTAGGCTAGGAAAAATTATTGAGTGTGTGTGTGCCATATGCCAACTTATGCTCCAATTTCATTTACCTAGCAAATTAAGTCCAATAACTCACACATTAATCCCAAAACACATCACATAATTAACATAAACATGATTAAAGACTAGGGGTATTACAGCCTTCTCTTCTGATCAATCACCCAAATCTCTACCAGATTTTGGAATTAAAACCCGGAAGCAAGATAATACTATTGCAGCCTCTCATTGATTTAGGGTTTTCAAAATTAGGGAAAATTGCTTTGGGGGCAAAACTCAAAACATGTAGGTGGAAGCTAGAGAGTAGTTAAACATGAGCAAGATCAATAAACAAAGAGAGTTCGAACTTAGAGTCATAAGAAATGAATGACTTGGATATTATCCTCAAATCGTAATGAAGTAACTTGTGAGGTGATTAATTTTCTTTGCTTGCATGCATACACGCATCTCATACATTTTGTTTATCACCTTGTCCCCACTACCTCTGCAACCTGATTTTGTTAATACTATAGTCCACCTGTCCATATTGTATCACGTACAAGTCTAGAAGACCTAGCTTTACTTCTTAGAAGAAAGACATACCAGTGACAGTTTTGCACTTGGAAAACCTTTAGCATCCTTTCCAGAGATGGAATTTCCTGATGCAGGATCCGTATTCAATGCAAGTTGCTGAAGTTTTTCAACAGCCTCTGCCTCATCAGCCTGGTAATGGGAAGTCTAGTTTCATTGGAGAAAAACTGAATCCTTGAACCAATTGTTATGAAGTAACAGACGCGCATACCTGCCCAAGAACGAACAAGCAAAAGGCCTCCTCGAATTTCAAATCCATGCCCTCTGATGCACTTAAACACTCACAAATTGTTCTTGCTTTATTAATCTACATGAGAATGAAAAAAGACAGAAATGAAAGGGACTCGAAGCAAAAATCTGTTTTCTTGAAAGCATGCATTGGTATAAGAATCTTCCCTGGGATCTAAGAGTGAGTCGAAGGGGCCATGTGCAAACTATAAACACATATCACAACACCCACACATACAGCCCCTAATACTTGCTCATATGTTCTAATTGGTTTTCCCTCATGAAACTGAGATAAGCACAACATTATCCTGTTAAATAGAGCAGCATATATATTTCAGCCCATTTTCAAATCAAAGACAAAAAAATGAAGCAGTTATCTCAGGGAGGAAAAAGAATTTACCAAATCGGTTTGCTTGCTTGAGAACCCAAGAGCAATATGAGCTGTCAAGGCCATGTGAAAACAATTTAAATCAATGACAACTCTTTGGTTCTGTGATTCAATGGATTTCTTATTCTTCCTTGTAACAGCTAAGCTATCCCAAGGAAGAAGATTAACTATTTCTGTAGACATTAGCTTATTAAGAGCTTGACTCAAGAAGGATGGCCAATCTCGAACTTGGCATGATGCTTCCACATCAAGGCCCTGTCTAAGCAATTCACGCAAGGCTGCAATGGCTCGTAGTCTTCGTTCAGCATTTTCAGGTGTGCGAGGCATGTCCAGTAATTCCAGCGTACAATCAGGCGCAAGCCTCTCCAAAGATTCTTCTATCTAGAAGGATCGGCCAAAAAATTATTGTAAGCATCAAGCAACTACAACACCTCTAAATAATTTAAACCCATGATATTGAGCCAAAACATCTAAACAGTTCTAATCAGAGCAGAATTTGGCAAAACAGATTTCTTAGGGAACAGAGATCCACCATCTCTTCTAGACGCAATCGATGTTAGGGACTTAACCAACATTTTTATGGCGTTGGACTCCAGTGTATTAGTGCATCCGTGGAGGGAAGCATCATGTACCCAACCAGAAACATCTAAAAAACTAGCATCCTGACACTCGAAATAGTAGGAACCTTCAATCAGATGAACAATATCACTTTCTTGACCAATTCAATCTTCTCAATTTTTTTTTCCATGAATTTACTCATTACCTAACATTACAGTGTTGACCAAACATTAGATGCAGGTAAGGAAACTGATTTACCTAAATTAGTTGTTCGATTGTTGTCGTAGGCGACTGTGACTCCTTCGCTGATCGTTGTTGTAGTCGACTCCTTCGATAAACGATCATACAAACCCTAGATCTTGAGAAGAGTGCAACAACTTCGAAGGCAGGAACAACACCAAGGGAAGGAGGAGGTGACGTAGAGAGACAGGAAGCTAGGGTTTCGTGGAGATTTTTGGGATATGGAACCATGGAGGAGGTGGGAGAGAGGAGAGGAGATGAGATGAGAGAGAGAGAGAGAGAGAGAGAGAGAGAGAGAGGGAGAGAACGTGTTCTGTAATCACCCATGGCAAACGAAGGCTTTGAACGGTGCCATCTTGGACAAAGGGCAAATTTGTCCATTCTGATCATATTTATTACATCATACCATGTATTGGTAATATTATTTGCAGGTGCCATGTCTTGGTAATTTAGAGACTTGACACCATGAAGTGGTAATTAACCCTGGTCCACGCCACCTGTGGGTAATTTTCCCAAACTTGAAATTGTGAAAACAAAACCGGCTGAGACGAGTCAAATTTTGTAGTATTTGAGTTGAGCTCATTTATTAAACAAGCCTAAAAATTAAGTTTAAAAAGTCTGATTTATTTATCAATAGTCTTTATTGACGAGCCGAGCTTGGAGACAAATAGTCAAGTACATATAGTTGACCCACTTTATCCACGTTAAAACTTGAAATTGTGCAAACAAAACCGGCTGAGACGAGCCAAGTTTTGTAGTATTTGAGTTGAGCTCATTTATTAAACGAACCTAAAAATTGAGTTTAAAAAGTCTGGTTTATTTACCAATAGTCTTTATTGACGAGCCGAGCTAAGACAAATGAGTTGAGTTCTTTCAAACCTAGCTGAGCTTCAAAATGGTGAGCTTAGTTCATTTATTTTACAAGCCTAAAACTTTGAGCTCAAGCTGAGCCAAGCCATGAGTTGCTCATGTATGTATAATAGTAAAAGAATTTAGGCTTTTCTACTATCCAAGTCTCTAGCAATCTATGTCATCTCTCTGTTCAAAAGAATTTTTAATGGTTCAGATTTGTTGAAAGAATCTTTCCAGAAAGAATAATTCTTCCTTGAAAGAATCTATGTAAACTTTGGACCTTGACTATAGTGATGGCGGGCCACCGCCGGCGGCAGCGGAAGATGAGGATGCTATCGATGACAGAGGAGGTGATATGCCGAAGAGAGAAAATTGTGTTTCGCCGGCAAGGGTTCCACAGTAGAGAAAAAGATTGGGTGTAGCTTAGCCTTTTGGTTTTTTGTGTGACCTACACGTGTCATTGTTTGAGGAGTGGGGCAGAGGGCTGGGACAGGGAAAATCGGACAGAAGATCCCATGTCAGATGAGAGAGAGGGTTTCAATCCAAACCGTCTAAAAATGTATTGAATGGCCCGAATATGCTGAGAATGGTACCACGTGAGATATACCCGCCTTGCACCGAAAAATTTCACATTTATGCTTGTGGACTACAAAACACAGCCAGCCAGAGTGGTCCTCTCCTTTTCCGAGTTTGTCACTGCTCTGTGCACTGGACCCTTGAAAATTCCATTACTCATTATCTGCATTTGTCAAACTCAGAAAGCCAAATCTCTGAGAAAAGTAGTTTTGGCATTGACGCAGGAAAGTGCTTTTCTTACAAAAACTTTTACTGGGGACAGTACTGTCAACAGAATGATGGATGACAAGTCTTTTTTTTCAACTTCAACAAGTTCCTTGATTAGGTTTCACCGTTTAAGGCTCACAACTCGGCAACATTAACGTTGAAGGAAAATTTAAATTCATTTGTTTGTTCCTCACCACCTCCATTATCCCTTTATCTGTCACTTCTTTGCGGAATTCAATGTCCAAATATTGGAGATTTTGGCACCTATTTCTAATCATTGTCATTCATTTGTCATTAATTTCGGTCTGCCAAGCTTTCAAAGTTTTCAAATTCTCTTAAGAGGAGTTAGAATATCTCCTAAAACATTTGAAACCTTAAGACAACCGATGTTCAGGTGCGTTGGGGAAGGGCATCTCTTCCGAGGGTTAGCTCTGCCAATGGACATGCCAGCAAAAGCAATTTTAATGCACCATGGATTTCCAAATAATGGCCCTCGAAAGCAACGAGCTTGAGCTTCTATAATGGAGAACGTGTTTTTTTGCGACAAAACGTATATTCTTGAAGAGAGAGTTCTGAAAATTCCGTGAGACATTTTCAAGGAGTTGAGTTCTATTATAAATTCACCCTTCTTAGTTGACGCTTGTTTCCTATGTATCCTACATTTTCAGAACGGCAAATTGATTAATTACTAGCACCGTGCCCGTGTCCGTGCCCGTGCCCGTTTGATATATTGGACAAAAGAAAAAAAATTAGGTTCTAACTGATGTTTATATTTGCCCTGCACGAAGAAAAAGAAAATTATGGATGATGCTGAGAAGTGCCATGACCAAATTGTAAGCTAAGTTAGATCCTTTTTTTTTTTGAAGCTTTGCTAACATCCAAAAGCAGAGATGGCCACAATCCACTTCACAAATATACCATTCACAATGAACCATGCACTACATAGTAAGCATACTACTACTAATAAGCGTTCGAAATCCATAAATAAAGAAGTTGTGATCCATTATCCACACAAATACCATTCAAATGAACCAAATTGTAAGCTAAGCTGGTCTTTTATAGTTTGTTAACATCCAAAAGCAGACATCGCTACAGTCCACCCCACAAAGATACCATTTACAATGAACCATGCACTACATAGTAAACATACTACCGCTAATAAGCGTTCGAAATCCATATGTAAAGAAGCTGTGATCCACTCCACACAAATACCATTCAAAGGGACCTTCCACAGCATACTGCTATTGTTGTCACAGGTCATCGATACTCTGCAAATAGCACAATAGCTGGAAGGTTAATAAAGCCCTTAAATTTTCGGTTTAACGTAACATAAACCCTCCAATTCCTCTGCATATAATTGCATTCAGTCCAGTATACGAATCAATTCCTATCACACAGTGCAATTGATAAAGGGAAGCATTCCACTTCACAAACGGTAAGTGTTCGGATTCCTTCCGGCACATTTTGGCACTCACACGGAACATCCACGGAACAGAACAGTTACTCTTATTGTCAATAATACGTGACTTAATCATATGTAACTAGTACTTCATTCATAAAACCAATTATCTGCATTTCAGTTAACAAATACAACCTCCAACGCAAATTGTTTGTCCGATTTTTAATTTCTTTTCTGTCCCGAAATGATTGTTCATTCTGAAAAGTCATTCAATGTAAGAAAATCTAGAAAATCGTAGGATTCTCCAGCAGTGGACAGATAATTTGGAGCAGAATGTGCATCTCTACAAAGATTTAGTAATTGAATCAGAATAACTAATAACACCTTGCCACATGAAATGTATACTTTAACTATTACTATTAGGAAGTAAATAATTTGAAAGCGAAAGGTAGTGGTGTTGGGAAACCGAATCCCCAAGACCCAGTAATGACGCGTACAGATTAGACAACAAAAAATAAAAACCCTACAAGGCGGAATTAGGGTTTTGCCACAACTCCATGCGACACGAACGCTGGTTAAACTTGTTATAGCACACCTTGCTATAAACCACGAATACTGCTCGATCGTACCTTACAATCTTCTATCGTATTCCCTGCACGTCTAGAACACGAACTGAGTATAGACTCTTTCGCGATCTGTTTACTCTCTCTAAATCTGCCTCTATTTCGTGAATAATAGAAAAACATTAATCTGACCTAGAGAGCATAACGTATATATATAGGGCTACGATAGGGACCTAAGGAGTAATAAGTCTGGGCTCCCAGTGTAAATAAGAAAACCTAATCCCACCAGGATTCTACTTCTTATTTCACTAATTATAATTCACCCCACTACAGAATTATAATTGCACTCTCGTCCTTATCTCAATTATATTACAAGCTCCATGATATTAAATACTTATTAATCTCCCCACGTTAAGATTACAGATACCCGTTGATTAAAATAAATTACTAACAAGTGGATCATCTGTGCAGAAAATTCTTGAACTTGTCTTGAAACAGTTCTTAACTTCATTAAACCGGAACTTAGCCATCCCTTTTGAAAACCTCCAATCTGGTTTACTCATTTTTTTTTAAAACATTCCTAGACTATTGAATCAGTCTAATTATTGCAGAGAAATCTAGACAAAAAATTCTTGTTCTTGATTATTCCCTTCCCAACTGCTCGGTTTCGTGTATTGCCCCTTTACGTACTGCTGCTGCTCATCTTCGCATCTCAACCTATTGATGCTTGTTACTACATCTTGTTTGTACTTCTCTTCTTATCATACTCCCCAACTTTTTTGACTCCTCTTTCTCTCCCCCGTAATATAATGGTCAAGGCGCGGTGCACTCGCACAAAGCCCAGACGCGGCAACATGAACAAGGCACAACCTAGGCACAGAAAGGCGAAAAGGCGCAAAAAGGCGTGCTTCTTTCAAAATTGATCACAGCCCTAGGATTTTGTCATGTAGGTTAAAACTATTACCCTAGCCATCTCAAACATAACAAAAGTGTCTACTATCCTCCCCTGGTATTCGATCTCTCTCGCCTCTCTCTCTCAGTCTCAGCCAACTTGAGAGAACTCACGACTGTTACTCGATCGTCTCTTGCTGCTCGCCATCAATCGATCTCTCATCGTCTCGACCCTCTCCTCTTAGTGGTCTCTCTTTGTCGTCTCTCTCAGAGCTCAGTGAAGGTATTCTGGAATCCCCCCCCCGGTTTACACCATAATTTCGTCAACGTGAATCGACTAGACCAAGTTGTAACATGTGTTAACTACGCCCAGTTTATTTAGGGCATGTTACAAAATCGAATGGACTAATCGACAGTTAGAGTTTTCTCAATGCGATACATGTGTCCAAGGTCGAATTACAAGTGAATGATACGCGAAGTAGTTAATAGAAGCAGTTGAGAGAAACAAATGCAACATGGGATCGTGTGAAGTAACTGTTTGCTAAAAAACGTGGAGGAGAAAAGGAAAAGAAGTAAACCGCTTGATTCAAATTTGAAGAGGGAATTCTGTCAAGTTTGAAATTCAAGTCGAAGTGGCAACCTATAAATACCAAAGTTGAAGACAATTTGAACCCCCACTCAATCGCCCAAAGGCTTCTACTTTTTATCTGTACTTTACTTTTCTCGCTCTAGGAGTAGCTTGTAACGTAACCGTCTATTCGATTGTGTTCTCACTATCGACTGACTTCTACTTCGAAGAATAATAAAGTCCATTTTTGTTGTTCTTTTTTCATCTCCATTCACGTCATTAAGTTTGTTTCCAGAAAAGTCCTGAAATACGGCAAGGAACCAAACTCTACCATCACAAACATCCACATTCCAGCACTTCACACATCTCCCAGTCGATTATCAACTGTACAAAAAATAGACAAACACCCCGCGCCCACCCCCCCCCCCCCCCCCCCCCCCCCCCTCTCTCTCTCTCTCCATACGTATATCAGTATATGTAAACTACATACAGTCCTATTGTATACACAATACAAGTAACACAACACACTGACAGTTATGAATAGGAAAAAATATTATTTTTTAAAATTTTCAGAATTAGCATTGTATTCAGATTTTCAGAAATACCTGTATGTATAAAAACAAGTTTGAAATACCTGTATGTATATTGCATAAAGTACATCTATATATATAGTTTACATACATATAATATATATGTTATACTCTCTCCTGTCCCATAATTTGTCCATAAACAAGGGTAATTCGCTATATATAGTGTAATTTGCAAAAAAGAAAGTTTGAATTTTTTTAAAAAATTGCATTCTTTTAAGTTCTAGGTTTTGCAAACCGGTAAAATTTTGTGGAACGGGAAAGAGTATTACACACACACGCGTATATAGTTAGCTTCTTATAAGGCGCCCTTATTTTAGTTAAGGACATCCCCTTTTCCGATCAAACTTTAATAATCCGAACCGTTCAATATGTTCAGAATATGATTTAAAGGGTACTTAAGAGAAATCAACAAAAAAAAGACCGAGAACGGCTCGATTGGATCAATTTTTGATTTAAAAAACGCTACTATAGCATTTTTTTCCCTTATTTTTTTTTTTTTACAATTTCTTGCAGGTACCCTTAAAATCACGTTCTAAACACATTGAGCGGCTTGAAACATTGAAATTCGATCGAAAAAGGAAACGTCATTAACTTAACAAGTTAAGGGTGCCCTTATAAAAAGTTTTGTGTTCATATATATGTGTTATATACATATGTAGTATATAATATAGGGTGTACATATATGATATATGTAATATAGTAGACACTTACTACAGAAGGTATAATATAATAGTATATATACTGTAACGACCCGTAATTTTTTATAATTAATAATTTCATTAAAAAGTATTATTTGTAATAATAAGATTATCTTATTAATAATTATCTAGTAGTTATATACAAATAAGATTAATATTAGTCTTAATTATTTTACTTTTATTTTTGTTAATCGCATGCATGCGACTTCTACCATCTCTCGCTCTCCTACTCAAATTCTACTTCCTTCCTCAGTATATTTTCGTCCCAATTTCGTCCATACTGAAACCCTATAGGATACAACCTCTTAAAATCCCTTTTTAATCGAAACTCTTCCCATCCTCCTATATATACCCCAATTATCCGACCCTAGGGTTTATTAGAACGTTTACCACGCCCCACTAGTCCAGAAAAGAGAGAAAAACAGGAGAGATCGGAGCTCCAATCTATGGAGTTCTAGAGAGAGAAAGAAAGAGAGAGAAAAGTGGGTTTCGTACCTACGATCAACCGAAACCCGAATCGATCATTCCAGTACCTTCCTACAATCCCGAGCATCACCAAACGTCACTCAATTCGGTCCCGAAGTCCCCCGATCGAAGAACCCGAAACCTTCTTCCCAAATTTTCAAGTTTTGATCAAAAACCAATTCGATCCGATTTGAGGTAGTATAATCTCTCCTAACCCTCCCTCTAAATATATTTAAGGTTATTATGCTTAACCCCATGCCCCGAACGGACCCATGCATCAAAACCATCACGAAAAACCAAAAATACCGAATCTGCCCCTGACCTTGCGGCCGCGACCTTCGGGCCGCAAGAACCAGGCCTGAGGTTGCGGTATGCTACTCAGACGCAAGGTTGACTCGGTCAAACCTTGCGGCAGGTTCTGTTTTGTTTCGAAATCGTTTTGCGACCTCCCAAACACCGTTTTCGACCCCCGAACTATTTTTCCTATACTGTTCACATCTTAAAGATCATAACTTGTTAAGGTCATATTTTTTTTATTTAATTATCTATTTATTAAATTATTTATTAGTTATTGTTCAACGTTTACAAACGAAAATTAGTTGCGACCTTTCAACCAACGTTTTAACACTCCAACTAATTTTTTTAGACTCTTTACATCTCAAATACAGTAACTTGTCAAATTAAATATTTATTTTATTTAATTCACTATTTATTATTATTTTTAATGTAATTCCAATCAAAATTACTTTACGACCTTATAAACATTATTATTAATACCCGTGCAATTTTTTTTAGACTCGTTACTGTCTAAAGATGATATTATATCAGTCTCAACATTTATTTTTATAATTAATTATTTATTGCCTATTTACTTCACTTTCGGTCATTTTAATTAACGTTTTCAAATAATTTAGCTCTTCGACCCTTCGAACCCAACTTTTGACATTCAACTGATTGTATAGGACCTTTAGGACTCTTATTAGGTTATGATTAATTATTCTAGTATTTTTATCTAATTATTGCATTTTATTAGCTTTTAATTAATATTATTATTAGAAATAATTATTTAGAGCCTAGAAAATATTTATTAAAAATATTTATAAGAATCCTACCTCATTATTGACATTGTGACCATTCGAGAATAAGGGCAACGGCCCATTCATAAAAGGTTGTGTGATCGCACTGCTGTTTATTTGTTTTTATTATTATTTGATTTAATTGTATATTGCATCGATGCCTGATTTGAATGCTAGATTGGACCCTAGAGACATGGGGTGGTATGCGAATAGATTTCATCTAGACGATGTTAAGTTGATGGGAAAATGGTAAAGTGTTGAAGTCGTGAGATTGTGAATTTTGATTGGGAAATGGATAAGGGTGACCTGCGGGGCCCAGTGATGATAAGGGTGACCTGCGGGGCCCAGTGATGATATTTTGGTGACCCTAACATATGGTACGCCATGGGAAGTTCCAAAGGGTAATCGTGCCTTGCCAGGCCAGCAAGGGGGATTGTCTCATGACACGGTCATAGTTAGTGGCTTAAGAATGGTGACGACCCTAATGTATGGTACGCCATGGAACGTTCCAAAGGGTAATCGTGCCCCCTGTTATGGTCCTAAATGAATTTATACGAGGTACATAACTTAGATGAATTCATTTAGAACCCCGTGTGCAGGACAAGCAAGGGGGGGATTTTCCATGACACGATCATAGTTAGCGGTATGAGAGGAAAGGATCTCGTGGATGAGATCTTAGCTCTCACATAGGTTAATGGATAGTAATAAATTGATTCATGTATGAAATCTCTGCTTGACTCTTCGATTCAATATTATCTTATACTTGCTAATTGTAAAGTAAGAGGGGTAGTTGGGTTGGATTATACTTCGGGGTGAACTCTTTCACTCAGGTACGGATTGCCTGGCTTCCGTGCCAGATTTTGCAGAAAATCAAGAAGAACCACAGAACCCTGAAGGCGAACAGTTTTACGCGGAAGGGAATCCAGAGGTGGGAGTGGAGCCAGAATACGCTTGGGACCCGTATCAATCTTAGAAGACGGCTCTGTTATTTTATTTAAGTTATTATCACAAAGACTATTTTTTTTAGTATTTCTATAACGGTTTGTAATAGATGAATCTCTAGGGAGAATTATCCGGTTTGGATTTTGGTTTTAAATTAATAAATTTTTTTAGAAATCAATATTTGATGCCTCTGAATTATTTCTGAAAATCGGGGTGTTACATATACTGCCTATATAGGTTATATATTAGATCTTGTAATATTATCTACAAAAGAGTAAGTTGGTCTAGCGGGTAGGCGCGTAGTGTGGAAACCGGGGATCCCAAGTTTGAAACACGGGGTGCCGATGCATAAATCTCATCGCCAAAGGTGTTACATTTTCTAATTTTAGAACCCCCATTTGCCGACGCATTACCATTTGTTGACAAGTTTTGCCGATGCAAACTTGTGTCGCTGAAACTATACTTTTGCCGATGAATTACAATTCACATTGGCGAAACCCTTTCCCGATATACTAACGCCAACAACTTGTCGACGCAAAATTTTTCATCGGCAAAAACCTTTGCCGACCCATATATACTTTTGCCAATGTACTTCGTTGTATCGCCAAATCCGCATTTTCTTGTAGTGAGAACAGGGGATGCCTTAGATCTCGGACTCTCTTTCCCACACACTAATTAAATACACTAATTAGGATTAAAAAAGGCACCTGATAATGCCACGACTAATTAGTTTAGTGCCACTAACCTTTTCTGTAGTCTCCCAATTATACCCTTAACTCCCCACCCTCTGTCTCTCTCTAATCCACTTCAATCTCTTCCTCCAACTCGACTTGTCTGCATATTTTCTCTCAATCCACACCCCTTCCTCTCTTCTTCACATCTGTTCCTCTTTTTATTTTCACTTAAATTTGCCCCATTCGTGGACCAACCATCAAGGAGAACGCTACTACAGTTCTCGGATAGACACCCGGTCATACGACTCATAACGTCAGTTGCACACAACCAGGTCGACGCCCTTTTTCTGCTGTTGATGACGTAATTGTCGTTCATCTTTGAATTAACCGATGCATCATATCCATCATGTACTATTTCTATCCTGATCTAAACAAATGAAGGGGAAGATTTGCAACTCGTCAACGTCAAATGGACACACACACACACTCACGGAGAGAGAGAGAGAGAGAGGGGGGTCGTGTGTGTTTTCAGTTTCTTCAGATCACACCCTTCATTTTGTGTGGTCCCTACACCCTTGTGTTTTATTAGATAGATTAATAGAGTCTAGCTCCTCTCAAATAATTGGAGAGAACACTCTTTCCAATCCAGGCCCATAAAAATTTCTTACGATCTCACGTCAATGATCGAAATAGTTCATGTTGTTTTGCTTGTTGAGAACATGAAATATGCCAAAAATCAAGTTTATTGGACATCATTAGATATGATTTTGAAATACATTATCTTGCAAAATATAAGATTGCAACACTGGA
The DNA here is from genome assembly GCA_019656295.1 of Rhododendron mucronatum var. ripense. Lineage (NCBI taxonomy): Eukaryota > Viridiplantae > Streptophyta > Magnoliopsida > Ericales > Ericaceae > Rhododendron > Rhododendron mucronatum. The sequence continues at coordinate 502,246 of BPLT01000152.1, read as the reverse complement.
ACAACACTCCTTTTCTAAATTCTTTTGCAATATGAATCTGTTTTGAAATCATAATCAAACGGTAATTGATTTAACTGATTTTCGCATGCTTGATGGTCTTGGTGAATTAAAAATTGTGAACAATCTCGATCATTGAAGTGTGATTAAAAAACGTTTTACCAAGCCGGAATTGAAGAGAGTGTTCTCTTCAATCCATTTAAAGAGATTGGATAGGAGCCGAACTCAGTTTAATTTGCTTTTTGCCAAGACTAAACATTGTGCGGTGCTCAAGATCGACCAGCCAAATCCGAACTGCCTAAATAAAATGCATTAACCTCTTTTCATTTGGGGTCAAAAATTTTTACAATTTCGGTCCGTCTCAACGAAGGAAATTCTAAAATTATATAGGACAAGTTGAGCAAAAGCTAAAAGAACTCGTACCAAAAGTTGCAGTATCAGAAAACCAATCTATAGCTTCCACCAGGACTCCCTTGGCAGTAGAAAGAAAATGGCACTGCCTCAAACAGGCTGCAGAAAGATTAGGTTCGGCTGCTTCGTATGTTACATATATGGATCTTTCTAAATAACTTCAGTACCCATGTCGCATACTCGACACTCAAACAAGCGTATGAGATCCATCGCTAATATATTCCGTTGGACAATCACCTTGAAATCATGTGTCTATGAAATTATTCATGAAACAGTATACGATGCATGAAATGTCCTAAGACACTTAATTTGTACACTACTTGCCAAATCAAACCAGAATTATTAAAATTATAAGTTGCTTTACACAAATAATCATTAATAACATTCAAAATCAGGTATAGACAAAATACAAATTTTAAAACTTGGACGCTCGGAGGGTTGGGCCCCCGAGCCCCAACATAGCTCCGCCTCTGGCTCCGAGTCCATGTAATATAGACCGCTCCTTATTTCACTCAACTGGGAATCAGATTTTGACAGTGTCAATAGCTACCTCTCCCCTCTGGAAGCATTGAAAGTTGATGGCACCATAGTTCTTCACATTCCTGTACAACCTTGGCCTCTCTTCATCAATCAAGCCTTCCGCCGGTCCTATCTCTTTCTCCGGCTCTGCTTCATTAGATACAGCCACAGAAATCCTCAGCCTCGTTCGATTTGTTACGGCTCTGTGTATAGGGCTCTTGATTATTCCGTTAGTCATTATCTGCATTCATTCACAAAGAAAACTAACTCGATTCATTCAAAAAAAAAAATGAAGGCAAACTTTCCACCCAAAACAATACACATTCATTATCTGCTATAAGTAGCCAAATGAGTTGAAGAAAAGCTGCATCTGAGTCTTCGATTGAAAAAACTCACCTGCATTTGATCGCCGACGTTGACAACAAGAGCATGTGGAATAATGGGAACCCGAAACCACTGATTATCTTTTAGCACATGAAGGCCTTCCACTTCTCTGTCTTGCAAGAGAACAGTCATGCCTGACCTGTCTGAATGGGGTTTAAGCCCGAGAACCTGATCCGGTCGTGGGCATGGAGGGTAGAAATTAAATCTTCCCGTCAAGTGTGCTCGATGTCCAAATTGGTTCAGAAAGGCATCCTCTTCCAAATTCAATGACCTTGCTATGGCCTTGAAAAGAGTATCCAGGACATACTTTATCTTCATGGTGTATTCATGCAAAACCTCTCTGCAGCAGAACAAACATGAGTCGGTATCGTTCTATTTTTTCTACTGTTCCACAAATTTCATTTGATTTTTGTGCAAGATTGAATTACCTGAACTCAGTTGGGAATTCTGGCCAAAGATTGGGTCTTCTTTCATCTTCAGGGAGTACTTTAAGAGTCAGTCGGTCCGACCAGTCGAGAACTTGGTTCTCTGAAACAACCAAGTCACCACCATACCCTTCGCCATCTTTTTCCCCTCGCGAGTACTTCTTTTTCTCTTCCATGGGAAGCAAAAAGAACTGCTTTGCGACTTCCCGTACCTTGTCGAGGTATGAATCTGGAATCCCATGGCCTATTACCTGAAACCCAATAACCCGTTCCAGTCATGAAACTAGTTTTTCTGTCTTTTTAATTCAGTGCTTAGTTTTGGAATTTTGTGAGGGAATTGTGGAGGGAAAACAAAACAAATGGGAGATGATAGGCAAACGGTACACAGATGCACAGACACACAATGAGTTTGGATCATCGGTTCCTATCAACTTCTATCTCTCTTAAAAACAACACACATACACACAATGAGTTTGGATCATCGGTTTCTCTCTCGAGGCATTTATCCAGGTAAAGGAAACCGATAGAAGGAGACGGGTAAGGAAAAAGGAAATGAAAAGTTGAAGGGTCTCACTATTCTGCTTCCGTTAGATCTATAGGAGGAGATGCGTAAGGAAAATGGAAATGAAAAGGTCGAAGGATCTCACTATTCTCCTTCCGTTGGATCTTTTAACGTTTCCGCCACCTTTTCCTCACCCGAATCTTTGATCCAAACACACCCCAAAAGAAAAATGAAAGACTCATGTAATTCAACAGGAAAAAAGAGATTCCGAAAGTTTTTTATAGGAGTTGAAGAAATCAAAACCTGGATGCAGCCCCATGAGCAGAGAGCTGATCTGAGTTGCTCCACTTCTTCGCCGGAAGAAGGCAATGAGAGGAGACCGATATCGATAGTAGGAATAGGAAGCGGCGGAGGAGATGCATCTATCGACCCAAAAGTGTTTTCATTGATGAAGTACCGGGGAGGTGGTTCGTCGCCGTCAATGGCCATTTCATGGGCAGTTTTGGCAAGCGATCCCATCTTTTTGTCAACTCTCAGCAATCCCACAATTCTGCAGATAATTTGTTCACGATATGCACATATATATACATAGACACAATCTTTTGCGTCATCGATTACATTGGTATCTTTTACGTCATCGATTACATTGGTCTGATTGCGACAAGAGCCCATATGACCGATTCTCATTTGTTAATTATGGGAATCCATGTCTCCAAAATCCGAGTTCAGGTGATTTTGACCAGAGCCTGTATGACCAATTCTCGTTTGTTGATTATGGTATAAACCATTCGGCCAGTGGGAGGACAACACGCCATCAGATTTACATAGAAAATAGATTTGTTTGGAGAAGAAATGAAAATAGTTTCTATCACTGGCCTTGTTTTTCCTGAAGGGCAAAACAATAAAGCAAAATAACACCAAAGAAAATAAAAGATGGGCAAAATATAAGCAAGATAAAAATCACGAAAAAAATAAGAAATTGCACTTAAGAAAGAATTGCATGATATTCTATTCCTTTCGGTCAATAACTATATGGAACCAATTTTGGCTCGATATGTACCCTCCTACCTACAAGCGGGGAGAACAACATTAGGGATGTGAGAAAACACAATGGAAAAAGGAGCAACGGTTATGGGCTCCGATGAATTTACTTTCACAGGCACCAAAGGAGGAATGTGTCCAGTTGAATTTACAGTTAAGATTTCCCCGTTGAGCAGCATAATCTGGCTGTGTAAATTGTCATCTTTTGCCGTCAGATGGTATTCCTCTCTCACCATTTCGATTTTCTTTTGTTGTTGATGTACTCGAACAACTTTTTCTCTGTGACCACGAGACCTGTGTTTGTGTCGCTGCTGTCGCAATATCCGAGTACTGTTAAAAGCTACTTTAGCCTCGACAGTGGTGGTATTGTCTAGGTTGATCAATAGCAGTGTGATTCCTTGCTGCAATGTGAAGACTCTAATCTTATCATAAAATGAACATGTGTGCAACTGTGCAAGTACTAATGAAATAAGGCCAGATTTTGACTTACAGAATGCTTTGCACAATGAGCATATGCTCGTATCTTCTTCGTCCCAGAAAAGTTTGTCGACAGAACATTTTCTCCCATTAATCGGTGCCAAAGAAGAGCACTGTAACCATGAATACACGGTACCAAGCTTAAAAGAAAATTTAATGTATGGGAAAATTGTAGCTAATTTGTTGGGCCTAAGGTATGCAAAAACTTCTCGAATTTATCTACCTGTAGTAGTCCGGATTTGGCACGAAGGTTGTAGTATTGAGTAGGCCATAATTTCCTCCAACTAATGTCTGTCTGCAGTATGTCTTTGTATCATAAGTTGATGCCATACCAAGTTGATCCAAATACCTGTGTCGTGTCCAATATTACATCACTCAATGACAAAGCATCATATCAATATCGATCATTTCCAGTTTCCATTTTCTTGTTTCATTTTCCCAAACACAAAAAACTTGTTTGGCCAACTGTTTTGGTGAATTTGTATTCGGAAAAGTTCTCTGAAAACAACCCACATTCCAACAAACACCAAAAGATGCTTTTGGATTTCAAAAAGTTCTTTTTCGCTCAAGACATGACATTATGACAATGCTGAGGAAATGGAACATCTTTGTACTTCTCCTAAAATTTGTTTTTGAAACAAGAAAAACAAAAGTAGAAAAAGAAAACTAGAACAATACAATTCCGAATAGTCTTCATCACAGGACATAGTTATGTTACCAGAAACTAAACACAAAGGCATTGGTGACAAGATCATGGCCGCTGTTGTAGGCCCCTCCGGCCTCACCTACCCACGCAGTAGCTGAAGTGGTAGAACTCTTCAGGGTGCTTTGGAGCTTACTGAATGTATCAGCCTCACCATCAAGATAGGATGGATCAACAATCTTTTCCACAAGGTGTTCATCCACTCCTATGAACGTAAAAGATAAATTCCATATCAAACCTGTAATCGAAACTGCAGTACTCGAAGAGAAAGTTCATATAAACGTTGTAAAACTAGAGTACCTGGGCCAAGATTATATATGTGATGGGTGAGGACATCTACGGAGTTGGTTGTTTTATCTACAAATTCTTTGAACCAGTTTGCGTCAAAGAATCCTCCCGGTCCTATAGTTAGTGGCCTAGTTTCATTGCTCTTGTAAATATCCTGAACAACTTTTTGCAGAGAGATTGTGTCGGACGCATATTGATCTGCTGCCACTCTTACCCCAACTCCGCTCCCACTCAATTCATTTCCTGGTAAGCATGAGAGATATCAAACAGGTGGTGCAAATGTAAAAGCCCCAGTTATTTAGCTTCTAGGTAGTCAATTGATGAAAAATCATCTTTTACGGAATGAATATCGAAATGTCCATTGAAACACGGATATCAACAACATAAGACATCAAATCTGGCACAGGATGAGTCCTACATCAGTAATGAAGACAAAGAATCTTACGTCCAAAAGTAGACTGCCATTATGAGATCAGTGGGGAACGGGGATCCGACTTGTTTCATATGCACATCCCACTTTCTTACCCATCCATTTCAAGAATGAGAAGTGTCAACAAATGAGGTTTTTCGAAAATGTGCAATCCGAGGCGTGAAGTGGGAAAGAAGGGATGTCATGATCTGTGTTTTGAATAAGATGACCTTCTCATTTTTTTCTCTTTTTCCCTATTGGATAACTAAAAAGAACTGAGGGGCTTTGAACTTCTTCTTCTTTAAGCATGTAGCAGTGAGGAATCTTACCAAGCTCCCAACCATAAATTGAGTAACCGTTCTTAACAGTATAACGCATAAAAGATTCAGCATTTGTAGAATCCCAAGCTCCTACAGCAGAACCATCAGGCTGTATGGATCTTCCATTGAGAGCATTTAATCCAAAAATAACCCGAGCCCTATATACATAAACCATTCAAACTTCAACGGTCAGAATTCAGAATATGAGGCATGTAATGTTTACACAATGTGATGGAAATCAGTGTTACCCGGATTTATTGAAGAACTTGTTTAGTTCATCCCATCTGGACAAGGGGAGGCACCCTTCGGTGAAACTAAACAATTCCGAGGTGTTTTTTGAAAACGGAAGGCAGGGTTGCCGTTGATCTTCAGTTCCATAGATGACCTTATCTTGCAAAGTGCCCCCTAATCTAATTTTCAATGGTGAAAATGCTGCAACATCAAGTACAGCAAAGGAAGCATAAGCAAGAAGAGAATTATGCCGGCTTATGAAGCTATCACTGGTATCTGTATGAGTTCAAAGTTCAAACCTTTCACAGCATTCAAGAAAATATCGTTGCTGAGATCCTGCACAAAAGGAAGATCAGACTAAATTTCAGAAACTTTTTAATGATTGCATTCAGATTCCATAGTTGGTTCCTTTAGAACATTAACTGTTAAATAAAACAAAATCAGGTATTTTTCCAGCTTATAAAGTCTGAAATTGATTCGAACCAAATTCTGCATGAACTGCTCGAGTAAAATCCTAAGTTATGTAGCCCCGAATTGCTCTCAATTAATTGTAGTAGTCATTCAATTACCAACATTTAATTGGGCTGCCCGCAAGTGGGTGGTGGGATTGGGCACCAGGATTAATCGAGGTGCACATAAATTAGCCCGGACACCTAAGTTATCAAAAAGAATAGGGAAAGTCTTTAATACACACCCCTTTAAAGCGTATACCATATGCACTTATTGTATGGTTCATATTGTGCCACCTCATAAAAAATTACTTGTAGGACCGGTCATTCATAACATTTTATTTCGTATCGTAACTTTTATACTAAAAATTCGTAACTTTTCATCAATATGATTCGTAACTTTTTAGCAATAGATTCATAACATTTTAGGAATCATAACATTTGTGTGTTTTAATGAGGGTGCATATGATACACACCCAAATAAGGGGTGTGTATTGTAGCACTTCCCGAAAGAATAACTCTGATAGGAACCTTTTATTCGCAACTCTAGTTATCACAGGAATCCATCAAGGACAAATTTACAATCTGCAGCACGCCCGGAAAGAAAAACTCAAAGCTGAACTTTTTTTTTTTGACAAGTTACTCGAAAACTTAACAATCACGCACACTTGCATACACGCTCACACGAACTCCCTCGCACCGGGTGTGTGGGGCCACAAATGAGCTCGATTAAGAGCACAGGTAAGCACACAGACATGTCCACATCCGTTTGATACTTCGAAGCAAGTGGATCCACACAATGCAAGTAAGATGAATGCTGGCCTTCTCTTCATGTTTGATCAGCAACCCTGGGATTCCTAGTGATCCTGACCTCATACGGGGGACTGCGCCGACTAGGCCCCACACACTCCGTGTGAGAGAGTTTGTGCAAGCGTGGATCCGCGGGTGCATTACTGCACCCCCGTGTAATGCGCTGTATAGTGCGGCATCGTAGCCGTCTAAAAAAGTTTTCAATGGTCCAGATTAAAAAACAAATTCTTCTTCCTTGAAAGAGTTTGTTTTTTAATTTGCAGCGTTGATTAATGAGATCGACGGTTCGCCCAACGCACTACACGGGGTGCACAACAGAACCCCCGGATCTGGAAAATTTCTTGAAGTTTTACATGGTTACATTAATGTTCTGTACTAAAGCATAGCCAAAAAAAAAAAAAAAAACTAAGAAACAGGGCAGAGCTTAGCAATGCAACTTCTATCGAAAAGTATATGAAACCAAAAAAAAAACGCAAACAGTATTAACCAAAAAATTTGATTACTTTAGTAGTATTGCTTGCAAGTTCGAACGAAACCTTGATTATTTTTTCATTTCAACATCTATATGTAAGTGACGTTGTAATGTAAACCCAATGGCTAGCCTGGGTACGTAGGTCGAGTGGGAGCACGACAACAACTAAAGGCTCTTGCTCGCAGGTTTGCATCCCAGCATGAGAAAAAATTCCTCGGGCCATTGAATGTTTGGCCGATCGTCAATTTCAGAGCTTCGAAATCGAGATGCGAGTAAACTAGCCCGGCTACCGGGTTATGTAAGACTGGTAAATGCATGGTTTTGTTAAGCTTACCAGGTTGAGGAGAGAAGCATGGCCCCAGCTACAAGTCCCATAATCACACTTCTCAGGAGGCCACCAATCCAATGTTGCACAAATGAAATCTGTATCTGTTCTTCCAATGGCACTCTTACCCTCTATGAAAACAATGCCTCCAACAGTTCCACTCTCTGAATTCACAGAAATGAAACACAGAGCACAGAGACAAACCCAGATGCAGAAACCCTTTTGCAAAAACAGGAAACCCATTTTGGAAAAAAATTCAGGCTAGTGTTCAAGACTTGTGAACAAGGGAAGAAAAAGGTAGGCTTCTATAGACATCTGCCATGGGTGGTTAAGGTGTCGAAAAGAAAGAACCCAAATTGAGGTAAATGAAGGATATAAATGCCTGAGCTGAGTATGGGAGGGTTATAATATACTAGTATTCTCTCTCTCCTTTTTCTCTCTCTCTCTCTCTTTATTTTTATTTTTTTACATCCAGGGTTGTCCAGACCAGTTTACGCGCACCTCACCTAATTCGTTCTCTGATTTGATCAAAGGTTTGTCATCCACTCCGGTGCTAGAAAATTTACAATAAATTATTTTCTTGTGACCGTAACCCAGGAATCAAACCCTGATTAATTATGTGATGAGCAAATTCACAACGAATTGGACTAGCCATAGGGGCTATATAGTAGTATTATTGGGGTTTCTTGAATGAGAAAGAGTTGAAATTTGCAGGGAAAGACAATGTAGGAATGTAGTAATAGTGAAAAGTAGGTTGGAGGTGGGCCATTGTTATGCGTTACTTGAGCAACTGACAAAATGATTGCGGAACAGAGGAGGAAGGGATGAGTAATGTGAGGCCGTGAGGGAGGGAGTGGGCCCATAGATTCTGATAAGTGTATTTGGGTTTAAGGTAAGTTTTTCAAGCAATTCTATTATGGAAAAATTCAAAATACCCCCAACCTATACATCCAAATTCAATTAGACTTCCAACCTTTTAAAAACTTCAATTTTACTCCTAACGTTATATTCCGTTAATCAAAATGCCCCCTTCCGTCCAAATTACTAACGGATTCCGTTAAAGGCTCCGTTAAATAGTATTCGGATCGAATTTTGATGATCCGAGCAGCTCAATGTGTTCAAAACGTGATTTTAAGGGTACTCGCGAGAAATCAGCAAAAAAAATGATCGGAAGGGCTTCATCTGAACAGTTTTTTATTTTATGGTTCAATAAAAAACTGTTCAGATGAAGCCCTTCCGATCAATTTTTTTTGTTGATTTCTCGCGGATACCCTTAAAATCACATTCTAATCACATTGAGCAGCTCGGATCATCGAAATTCGATCCAAAAAGGGGAGGTACAGACCGAAGCAAAATCCGGACGTCCGTACTTGAATAAAATCCGGATCGATCCACACCTCCCCTTTTCCAATCGAATTTCGATAATCCGAGCCTATTCAATAAAAAACTGTTCAGATGAAGCCCTTCCCGGTCATTTTTTTTTTATTTCTTGCAGCTACCCTTGAAATCACATTTTAAACACATTGAGCGGCTCGGATCATCGAAATTCGATTGGAATACTATTTAACGGAGCCTTTAACAGAATCCGTTAGTAATTTGGATGGAAGGGGGCATTTTGATTAACGGAATATAACGTTGGGAGTAAAATTGAAGTTTTTAAAAAGTTGGGAGTCTAATTGAATTTGGGTGTATAGGTTGGGGGGTATTTTGAATTTTTTCCATTCTATTACGCCACTCTAAAATACAGTTCCGGAGTTGTTCGATACATACGGATTAATATGCATCGGACGGTTTTAGATATAATTATATTTAGAGTTGTGCTGGTGAATTTTTTTGAAGTTTTTTTCCCATCCAAAAAAAAAAAGTTGAACCGTCCTCAAAAATATCCCAATAACAAATATACTGTACCACTCCTATCAAAAGTGAAATTCTCTTGTTTTTTTGGTTAAGCAACCAAATAGTTTCATGAAATTCAGACTATTTTTAATTTCTAAACCAGATAAACAAAGAGAGAAGAGGAGAGTCAGTTATTATGGAGTTTTCTAGCAAGAAATAATTTTTGTTAGTCGAGTATAAGTTGGTCACATAATCCTCCACTTGAAAGCTCCGCTCTTGCTATCGATTCTTTCTCTATGCTATATTGTTCTCAATATGAAAGATTTTACTTATGTATTTTGGGATGTTTTCAAAAGACGTTTTTAAAATGTGCGTGCTCTTGCTTTCGCTCACCCTTACAGTCACGCGCATTTTTCATTTATAACTCGTTATCGTGCAGGGTATAATTGTTATATTGTCCATAGCGCACAGCCCAATTATAGTTAAAATAAATTTTTTATGTACTAATAATATAAGTAAAAATTGGTAACAGGTAAGTGATGATCAAACTTCGGACCAAAAGCTTTCTGAGGTCCCTATTACTATGAGATTACTATAGAAAACAATTGTACTCGGTATTGACAATTTCTTTTCTCGCTTTTTATATGATCTTGCCATCATCAAGCGCAACCCGCGAAAGAAAAATAAATTACAAGGGTGGGAGTCCGATTATTGAATAAGACTACAAAGACTCGATTCTTTTGGGTCATAATGATCTTAAAGACAAATACCGATTCAAATCAAGAATTTTCATAGCACAATCCTCAAATATCGCAAGAAAATAAGTTTTGAAGTACATTTAAAACAAATAGAGTGCCAAAATTAATTTCTTAGTATTCCATAAAATTGTGAGGTTTATGTATGCACAGAAACAAATTTGTCATTATAAACAACTTCTCAAAACAAAACTGGATATTTCTTGCTTATTGATTTCTTTATTCATAAGTAACATATACAACATCCTCAAACTCCGTTTAATAACCGATAAAAGTTTTAAGTGGATTGGGATCCCAAACCAATTTGCGATCAAATACTTCTCGATTTTTCCCATTACAGAAACAAAATTTTCAATTAAATTTTTTTTTAATTTTTTTGAATATGTACAATATTTCAAGTTCAAGCCTTGTTCTTTGAGTGTAAAATAAGTATCACTTTTTTTCCTCTTGGTGTGGTCCATTTGCTTTTGTGTATTAATCATTTCAACAGTTTTAAGCAACTCCCTTATCTGGATTTTAGACCAAAAGAGAACCACCAAAACCTAATCTAATGTTCCAACAAGAAAGTCCTCTGTTTGGTAGAGAAATCAGCTCAATTAAACCTAACACATGCACCTCAAATGGAAAAAAGATGGCCTTTTTTTCGAGTACCCATAAATGAAGGCTAGCAACATGTTAGCCTCGTTTGATATCAACTCATAAGTGTTTTTTTTTTTCGGTAATTTTTAGCTATTAATTTGTTTTTTTTGTGCCTTTTCCATTCATCTTGACTATAGGAGCCAAAAACAAAACTAAAAAGTTGTGTTTGGAAAAGAATTTCGACAAATGACAGGACCAGAAAAAGGTCCAAAATAGAGCCAAAAAAGTTGTACAAAACAGAATACGAAAGGATATAGATAGTGAATTTCGGAGATGTCAAAATGTCGAATAAGCCTTTGTCAAAAAAATTGGCATCTCAACAATCAAGAAACAAAAAAGCCAACAACAGCTCTTTATTACTCCATTAACATCCTTTTATTAAAATAGGAATTTTCAATTTCCTACATTTCTGGCTATTCCAAAAATTGTAACTAGAAATTAGTAAAAAATAAAATAAAATAATCCTAAACCAACTAGAGCTCCTTCAGAGGCACTTATTGTTTTGCTCTTTTTCTTTGTTCTTGGCAAAGAGTAACATTCTTGCCACTTTCATTTCCACCATAAAGCATTGGGTCACCTGTCTTCGTCGAAATGTGGGTGACACCAGACTAGGCAGGGGCTGTAGTGGCGGGGGCGCGATTGATGACGATGACCATTGTTTAATCTTTATCATTGTCATCGTTGTCTTTGTCATCATCATTTTTATCTTGCTCTTGTCTGTCTTTTTCTTCTTGATCCCTTTTATCTTGTTCTTCTTGAGCCACTCTATCTATTTCTTCTTTATCCCTTTTTTCTTGTTCTTCTTTATCCCTTTCATCTTGTTCTTCTTGATCCCTTTTATCTTTTTCTTCTTGAGCCATTTTATCTTTTGCTTCTTGATCTAGTTTTTCGCAATAGCTCTTAAGGGTAGGAGGGAAGAAAGGGTTCAAAGGGAACACCTTGGGCCAACACTTGTCATCAGCATCAAGAAAGGCCCTACAACAATCTGGGCCCATCAATTCGGGCTGGGCCTTCACGAAAGAATTCACCACGGCCTGTAGACCGCACCCTCGGGCCCCTCTGAGAGAGGCCCAACAGTCGTTTCCCAGTCCTAGGCCTCCTAGGCCCGGACCAAACAAAAACTCATCAGTTGGTCCAACCAAAATGGACACACATGCTGCGAGCAGTGATACTGAATATAGGGTGGCGGCTCGAGTCATTTTCCGGTGGAAATTAGGCGACAATTAATGGCGGTGGCGGTGGTGGTCGGGGTTTGGGATGGTGCTTGTTGGTGCCCGACTGCCCGGGGATTGTTGCAAGTGTGTGTTGCGGAATTCGAAGGCGAATATTATGGAAATATATAGAGGGAAGAGAACAAGGTGCTTTAAATTGTTGCTTTTATTTCAATTTAAGTAGAGTTAATACATTTTTTTCTTATTAAAGAGTTTGGTTTAATTCTATACACTTTAATAACTTAGTGTTAAATGTTAAAATGAAGTCACCAATCTCTTCTAACGTCTTTTCTTTTTCTTCATTAAATCCTTTTTTTTTTTGCATAATAGGACTCAGTTGATTAAAAAATGATATTAGAACTCAAAGAAATGTTGGAGGATTATAGAAACAGTCTTGGTTTGAATTTCAGCCAAGCCAAACAGAGAAACATTACCATTTTGACGAAAAAATAATAAACTAGTGCAGTCCGACTTGGACTAATCCCTACTTGAATCATGAATGGCCGAGCATGCACCCTCACCATGTCTCCTATCCCTATGGGGACAGGTCTATGTCTAGGGAGATAATTAATCACCAACGGTCCAAGGCCCACGGGTAATCTTAATCCTAAAGGGGTTAGGAAAGCTAAGGCTAGCTATTGGATCCGACTAGTGAACCTCCTAAAATGACTTTCAAACCATCTCCCTAAGACAAAGGTCATTATTTGAGCGTGCCGAAAACCGATTCATCGAACCAACTTGGTGTATGGATCTATGGATGATTGACGATAAATGAAGGGAAAGGAAAGGAAAGAAAAGAAAATATGAAATCATAAATTCTTTTTATTTTCTGCATGCAAGGAAAACGTGGACATCACTAATTCACTGCAACTGTTTTATTGTCTAAAATATTCTTTCATAATCTGTTCAAAAAAAAAATATTCTTTCATAAATTGCTTCTGTGCATATCCAAGTTAGGCATCGTGGGAAATTTGCAATCGAACTTTCCAGTTTCCACAAACATCCTTCCAATTTAATTGGCACCACAGGTAATTAAAACTCATTCTGTTTCTTTTTAAAAGTCTATTATTTTATTTTGAGCCCATTTTGTAAAATTAGTTGGTAAAAGTTCGTACATTTTTCATTTTGCCTCTAAAATAGATCTCATTTTGAAAAGTCAGTGAGTAAAAGTGTAATAATGACATCGCCATAGAGGGTAAGTAGAGAAAATAGAGGTAAAAGTTGATGTGAAAAGTATACAAATAAAATTTTCTTAATAAATTGAATTTACGAATCTGGACAATTAAAAAGGGACAAAGAGAGTAGTATTTTACACTTTTCTTCATTTTTTCCCCACCTCAGGTAATAAATAGTATTTACTTTTCATTATTTTTTTCCCATTGTAGAACTCACTCTTTTCCAATATAACTTTATATATACTGTATATAATATTTGTCATTCCATCGTCATTTGATGCACTTCAAATAAAAATCAAACTTGATTAAGTGCTATGTAGACGCAAAAATATGATAGAAAGAGTTTAGTCGCATTAGTGACACTATTTGCTCAGTGCCCGATGCTTGTTATATGAAACTCCTAATAACTGACTGAATTGTTAGGGAGGATGAGTATCGATCCGTGACGTCCGTTGTCGAAGGGTCCTATGAATATCACCAATTCACCATCGGGCTTTGTCATGTGACATGCCGATAAAAAACTATAAATTGCGTCAAATATATATCTAATACAATGACAATAAAAAGCTCATAATTCATCGCTCAATACAATAATGAGCATTCATTCACTTTTAAGATGCAAACATAACATTTTCTTGAGAAAAAAAAAGCCCAAATGATTTGACTTGAAGTTAGCTATGCACCCCAAAAAAAGAACTTGGCCACGGAGTCTGAGCCCATCTCTGCACCACTCCCTGCAGGTCCCAGCGCAACATCAACACCTCCATTGGCCACAGTTGTCAGCTCTGCACCGCTCTCTATAGGTCCCGGGGCGATGTCAACACCTCCATTATTGGCCGCGGCACAATAACTTCCAACCGCCGCTGGCAAAAGGGGGTTCAAAGGAAACAGCTTGGACCAGCAATTTTGCCCAAGGTCAGCCAAGACTGTGCAACAAATAGGGCTAATTGCAGTAGTACTTATAATTTCGCCCCTCAAAATTAAATCCTCAACCTCATTAGAACACCCCCTGGTCTTTCTGATGGAGGCCCAGCACTGGAGCGGGTCCGGTAACGCGAACTGGACCGGGGCTTGGACGTCGGTTTGGGCTTGGGGTTGGACTCGGGCTTGCCCGAGTGAGACAAACATTGCCATGGAGATTGCAACGACTAGCATCATTGTGTCAAGCCTTGGTGATGCTGAAGGCATGGCTTAAGAAAATTGCAGAGGGTGTTGAAACATGTGCTGGTTGTGAAAGGGGTTTGGTATGTGTGAAGAAATGAGTTTGGGGGTATTTATATAAGGTTTTTGGAGGGGGGAAATGGTAGGTTAATTTAGTGACATAAAACACTTTCCTCTTGTGAAATGATTTCTTACAGGTGTGTGAATATCTTTGTCCACCAAATGCTGGCCTGTGCTTTGTATGTATGTGTATATATCAGCTTGTCCGGTTGTATATTTGCTTTGTAAGCACTTTAAAGGCCGGATACCATTGGATTTTGGATGGATATTGTGACTTAATTACGATTTGTGTGACAGTATTAGCATTCACCCAAAGTCGGTAATGTAATATGAGCCATTCGTTTAATTTGTTTTGCACGTTAGCCGTTAAAGTTTTAAAGTCTATTATAAAATAATCGTAACCATTCAATTTGTTAAAAATATATGAAAGTAGACTAATCATGTAACCTCTGAACGTCCGATGAATCTAATTTTTTCACAAACAATTGACTTAAGGAGATCAAGGAAAATGAACGAGTGTGATCAATTACTAGGGCCGGGTGGGGGCCAGTATTGCCTCCAAACAAACAACACATCACCCACACCCAATCAGCCCTTTTTTTTAATGTTAGCAGGATCTATTTTATTTCTAAAGAAGTAAGCAATTATGAGTTGCCAAGTCGGAGACAACGAGAATCCTCTCAAGTACATCACTTCTCTAACAAACCACAAAGCCCAATTTTTCAGGAAAACTTTGATCGTATGTATAAAATTGTACCACCCCGTTCTAAAAAGATTGTTCGATTCACAAAACGAAGACTAAAAAAAAAATATTTTTATTACTACAAAAAATTCAAACTTTTTTAGAAAAGTTAAAAAACTCATTGATATTTAATACAGCAACTAGCAACAAAAAGTTTGATTTTTTTTTTATAGGAGAATATTATATCAATTTTGTTTAGATGCTATTGAAGCACGATTGCATGGTGTACCAGAATTCTTTCCTACTATTGATGTGGACTTCACCATAATATCTTTGAAGTTGAGATACTATATTGAACAACCCATTTAAATAAATAGAAACTCCATAAAAATTTAACAAGAACTAATTGTTGTACTAATTCCATCAAATTAAATCACAAGTAGGCACTAAAATCCAATACATCTATTTTATATGTTTCCATTTAATTGGTGTTCACATCGGGTTGGAATCTCTAAGATTATATTCTGATTTAGTTATTATGGTGGCCCACATGTTGTATATCGCACATATGAATTATGAATTTAAGAGTAAGTTTTTTTTTTTTTTTTCATATCTTTATGCCTAAACTTACGCTATTGGTCAAATAGAGAAATTATTTTCTAAATAGACTTTACTTTGATGGAAAGTAAGTATCAATGTTCATTAGGGAAATGGTTCATGTCTCTATCTATAAAAGAGCTATAAAAGAGCGGGTTCCATTAATATATGATACTAAACAACTAGAAACAAAGGCAAGAAAGAGAAACTCGTCTTCCACCTAGGGCACCTTAATTGCTCTTTGAATGACTCAATTAGTTTCAATCACATGAATGGGTTTGGGCATGGCGCCGCTCTTAATACTCTAATTTCCGCTTGATATTTGTATTGTGATAATCATGATAGTTCTAAGTCTTTGGCTCAATTGAAGTTGTTAATTAATTATATAAAACCATTAAGAAAATTTACCCAATCAACATAAAACTATAGATCAAGTAGTTTGGTTCAGATACTTATTTTTAAACCTAGACCAAACCACAATATATTTGAAAACCAAACCAAATTGTCCGATTTTCAGTTGTTTGGAGGGGATTAACAATTGGATGGCCTTTTCGTTTACCGCTACTGTTCGATCACAGGTCAAAATATAATGTAGGGACAAAGTGTTGTCCCTATGAGAGAGAGAGAGAGAGAGAGAGAGAGAGAGAGAGAGAGAGAGAGAGAGAGAGAGAGAGAGAGAGAGAGTGTGTGTGTGTTTTTCCCGACTATGGATACACCATTTGTTGTACACCATGTGTACATGTAAGACCTATTTCTAAGCCTACACAAATGATCGGAATCGTTTAATTTGCCCCTCAATCATTTTTGCTAGAATAAGAAATTGATAATAAAACAACTATGAAAATTGTTTTGGTGAACTAATTCTGAAAATAAATATCAATAGGAGAGGCTCGGAGACGCCCTAACCTAATTCAAAGAGAATCCTATATCTTTGCCACGATAATCGCCACCAAAATCAAAACCCAGCAAAAACAGAAACTTGTGACAATTGCCCATTCTCCTGCTATCCACTCGTTCCAGGCTTCCCAAAGCCAAAATAATTAGCACAATATCCCTTAACCGACGGTGGAAATTTAGGGTGGAAGGGAAACATTCTGGGCCAACAAGTGTGCTTAATGCTAGTAATGGCCCTGCAACAAGCAGGGCCAATACTACCGAATTTGTTTTTGCAAAGGGACTCGTACATCTGAGTAATACAGCCATGTGACTTTATAACGGATGCCCAACAATCCATGATGTCTTCATCAGATTGTGGCAGTAGCCCTAGACTTGGTACATTTCTAAATTCGGGTACCAGCATGGCCAGCGCTGGTGGTGCCAAAATCGCTGTAGTGATCATCATGACTACGGTTAGTGTAAAAAATGAGTTAGATAATTTTGACACCATGGTTATTTATTTTTCCAATGCGAAACACAAGTGTGGGTTTGAGATTGGCTTCAAGAATGAGAGGGCTGAGAAGTAGGGTTTAGGATTGTGAGGGAGGGCCGGATCATCGTTTAACCTTATATGGAGATGGGTGAATTAAATTGAATGTATAATGTTACAGCTGATGGTTAAAGTCTTTATTTATTTATTTATTGCATAAATGAAAAGCTTCGTTAATACTAGGAGATATTGAGTGATTTTAATTAGGTGTTACGCCTTCATTAATTTCTCCTTCAGTTTCATTTTTTACCGGAGTTGTTCTAAAATTAATAGAGAATTAAAAGGGCCATAGTCTACTCTTTATTCACGAGGTAGGGATAGACTATCAAATTTAAAGGAGAACGATAATGTCAAAATTATTTTTATTTGTGCAGTAAGATAAAAGGATTTTATGTACTAAAGTTTTGACATAAACAAAAACAATTTTAGACTTTAACACTCACTTAACCAACTGAGACTAGCTCAGTCTATCTCCCCCTCATCTTCTCACTACCACCAAGCACCAATGCAATTAGAACTTTTGTAGGAACCAAACACGGAATTAGGCTCGCATATTCTATACCCAGAAGCCAAATCCCGGAATCAAAACTCTATGACCACACACAATCACACAAACTCTCACAGACAACTTGTGTGAGAGTTTGTATGATTATGGGTGTAAGTGTGTTGGTGGGGTAGTAACATAAATGCTAGGGGTACAACAGTCACGTACAGATCTATTTTGTGCCCATGTCGGATCTCACAAAGATGATCGGAGTCATTCATTTTGTTCAAAATATGCTGTTCATGGTACTTGTAAAAAATCATCTCAATCGGATATTAGTAAGAACGTTTACGAATCTTACAACTTTGCTTCAGAATTTCAAGCCAAATTCTGAAGTAAAATTGAATGATTCATAAACGCTTTTACTGATATCGGATTGAGATAATTTTTTGCATGGACTTTAAAAAACATATTTTGAACAAAATGAGCGACTCTGATCATCTTTTTAGAACTCGAGATGGGCGCAAAATGGAATTGTATGTGACTACCATAGTGTTCGGTTGCCAATTTAATTTTATTTTTCAATCATTACCCTATTTCTTCCTCCAATCATTACTCTATTTTTTCAATTATTACTTTCTCATCTTTCTCTTTCTCTTTCCAATTCTTACCTACTCTCCAATCATTATCCTCTCCACCTACTACCAAAACTAAAATAAACTTGTCAGTCAAACAAAACTGTAATTTGGATTTGATTTCGGTCACAGGATGCACAGTAGCCCAATGTTAAAGAACGGGCCCAATAAAAAATGGGGAAAAATTTAAAATACCCCCCAACCTATACACCCAAATTCAATTAGAATCCCAACCTTTTAACAACTTCAATTTTACTCCCAACGTTATATTCCGTTAATCAAAATGCCCCCTTCCGTCCAAATTACTAACGGATTCCGTTAAAGGCTCCGTTAAATAGTATTCGGATCGAATTTCGATGATCCGAGCCGCTCAATGTGTTCAAAACGTGATTTTAAGGGTACTCGCTAGAAATCAGCAAAAAAAAAATGATCGAAAGGGCTTCATCTGAACAGTTTTTTACTTGAATAAAATCCAGATCGATCCACACCTCCCCTTTTCCAATCGAATTTTGATGATTCGAGCCGCTCAATGTGTTTAAAACGTGATTTTAAGGGTACTTGCAAGAAATCAACAAAAAAATGACCGGAAAGTGCTTCATCTGAACAGTTTTTTATTGAACTATTCAATAAAAAACTGTTCAGATGAAGCACTTTCCGGTAATTTTTTTTGTTGATTTCTTGCAGGTACCCTTAAAATCACATTTTAAACACATTGAGCGGCTCGGATCATCGAAATTCGATCAGAATACTATTTAACGGAGCCTTTAACGAAATCCGTTAGTAATTTAGACGGAAAGGGGCATTTTGATTAACGGAATATAACGTTAGGAGTAAAATTGAAATTTTTAAAAGGTTGAGAGTCAAATTGAATTTGGGTGTATAGGTTGGGGGTATTTTGAATTTTTCCCTAAAAAATGGGATCGATGAAATTGAATCGGAGGTGCCTTGCCCGTTAGTAGTAGCTACACGAAAACAGAGGAGGATCAGGTGAGAGAGAGAGATGCTGAGAAGAAAACCCAGCAAAATCGAGGTCAAAGTCGAAGATAAAGAAGAGCTCGAAGAAGCCCGCAAACGCTCCGCCGCCGCCGCCGCCGCCGCAACCTCCTCCACCACCGGCGCCGCCTCTCTCCTCCACCACTTCGATCGCTCCTCCAAAGACCAATCTTCCAAATCGCACCGCATCGGCCTCTCCTCCTCTTAACCCCTTCAACCATCCAACCCCTTTCAACGTCGCCGTTTTCACCAAAACCCAGCAAAACTTCCAACGCCGTCGTTTTTACCCAAACCCTAGTTCTAATAAGCAAACAAACCTTTCACCGTCGGTCCGTCGTCGTTTTCGCCGGTGCATCTAAAGCAAACCTTCCAACGGCGTCCTTTCTACCGAAAACCCTAGTTCTACCAAATCAACGAGCAAACCTTTGGACGCCGTCGATTTTACCGAAAACCTTAAAGCAAACATTTCAACGGCGTCGTTTCTGCCGGAACCCTAGGCCCGCAAACGAAGTAAAAGACATGGAAATCGAAGTGAAGCTCCGGCTGCCGTCCGCCGCCGCCCACCAAACCCTCGTGTCTCTCCTCAACCCCTACCACCGCGTCACCCACCGCCAGCACAACACCTTCTTCGACGGCGCCGCCGCCCAGCTCTCCTCCCGCCGGGCCGTCCTCCGCCTCCGCTTCTACGGCGACAATGACGCCAGGTGCGTCGTCTCCCTCAAGGCCAACGCCGTCATCTCCAACGGCGTCAGCCGCGTCGAGGAGGACGAGGAGGAGCTCGACCCACGGGCCGGCCGCGAGTGCGTGGCCGACCCGCAGCGCCTCGGCGGGGTCCACTCGAGGGTCATGGACAGGGTAAGGGACGAGTTTGGGGTGAGCGGTGGTGAGGGGTTTGTTTGCCTGGGTGGGTTCAGGAATGTGAGGGGAGTGTATGATTGGAATGGATTGGTTTTGGAAGTGGATGAGACGTTTTACGATTTTGGGACTTGTTATGAGATAGAATGTGAGAGTGTGGAGCCTGAGAAGGCCAAGGAGTTGATTGAGGGGTTTTTGAAGGAGAATGGGATTGCTTATTCTAACTCGGAGGCTTCGAAGTTTGCCATTTTCCGCGCCCGGAAGCTGCCGCTGTGAGTGAGATTTCAATGCTTTTTTTTTTTTTTATCAGTTTTAAGATTTGTTTTTGGTTTGTTGTCTTTGAGTGGATGTTTTTACAATTTTCTTATCCTGGGGGTCAATTATGATGGGGTTTTGATCAGTTTCTGTCATTGCTTTTTCTTTTTTGATAAGTGCTTTTGTTCGTAGTATCCTCGTTGGATGAGATTATGGCTGTTTTGGTTCATTATAATCCGGGAAGTTTCCACTGCAAGCGAACTCTGATAATAGGTTAGCACCAAGGAGGAAGTCGAATGAGCAAAGGTGTTGGAATTAGGATTTTCTTCCCTCTCCATGCAGTCACAAGTTTAAACCTGCTTGCGGTGGTACTTCTTGTGAACCAGTTGCCATATGTAGGGCACCTTGTTCAACTTGTACTTTAGTATGAGCTGTGGTGACGGGAGGGTTGGATAGTGGCTACCTGGCAACACTATCTTGCAAGAGCACCTACCAGCTGAACATTCCACACTGGGGGAACCCGATAGTCATGCCAAGGGGGTCACTACATTGGTCACTCCACCTTGCAAGACTATCTCCCAAGATCAGATCCCAGCCACACATTCCATACTGGGGGAACCCTATAGTCATGTCAAGGGGGCCACTACATTGGTCGCCCCTTTACCGAACTCCAATATAGCAACATGCTGACAAATACTGTATTTATCATTGTAAAGCTATTATTGAAGGTATTCACTTTTATTTTAAGTTCAATGGTGAATGGACCCACACCATTCTTCTCCCATCCTCTTTTTTATGAGAGGTTTACAAATAGAAAAAAACTATTTTATGTCATACTCCATTAATTAGTATGCTATATGTGTCTAAACATTAGATGTAGGAGATAAACCATTTTTGATAACCAGTTGTGTTTGGATCAGCTTATACACACATTCATTAATCATGGTGATAAATCCCATCTTCCACTTGGAAGAGAGATAACAATATTACATTATGCTTCTTCTTTCTCCAGTGACATGCGTAGGAGTTCAAAAAAGAATTATGTCTTTTTTTCTTTAATATCTCAAGCTGTGAATTAGCTTACACACCTTAAATAATCTCTGAGGAACCAATCTCATCTTAATCGGGCCAATTCCATCGTCCCCTAGGGAGGAACTGTGAACCTATTGCTTCCTAACGCTTGCAAAGTGTGTTATATCTCTTCGGAGTCAAGAACGCTTATGTAGACGTTAGATTTTTGGAGGGATCCAACATAAAATCAATTCGCAATAAGTGGAATAACCTCAAAATTATTAGAACCAAGCTAATCTCAGCTAACAACTATAAAATTCAACAAAGAATCCTTATTGGAACAGGAACAGCCATCACGAAAGCTGACAAAAAAAACCCCATCATATCTCTTGTCTTTCTTTTTGGTCCATTAAACAATTTGAAAGGGGCGACCATTGTATTGACCCCCTTGACATGACTATAGGGTTCCCCAGCGTGGAATGTTCAGCTGGGAGGTGCTCTTGCGAGATAGTCTGGCTAGGTAAAAGTCTCCATTGGGTTTGTAAGCTCTAGAGACTTCTAGAGGCCGGAGTATTTCATTTTCCAAGCCCATAAACGCTCCACCGCCGCCGCCGCCACCACCACCACCACCACCCAAACAAAAGACATGGAAATCGAAGTGAAGATCCGGCTGCTGTCCACTGCTGCCCCCCAAACCCTACCCTCTCTCCTCTCCCCCTACCACCCTGTCACCCACTGCCAGCACAACACCTTTTTCGATGGCATTGCGGCCGAGCTCTCCTCTTGCCACGCCGTCCTCCGGCTCCGCTTCTTCAGCGACAATGCACTTGGCATCGTCGTCAACCTCAAGACCAATGCTGTTATAACTAATGGTGTCTGCCGCGTCAAGGCAGAGGAGGAGGAGCTCGACCTGCGGGTTGGCCGCGAGTGCATGGCCAACCTGCGGCACCTCGGTTAGGGATGAGTTTGAGGTGAGTGGTGGTAATGGGTTTGTTTGCTTGGGTGGGTTTAGGAATGTGAGGGGAGTGTATGATTGGAATGGACTGGTGCTGGAAGTGGACGAGACTTTTTATGAGTTTGGGACTTGTTATGAGATAGAGTGTGAGAGTCTGGAGCCTGAGAAGGCCAAGGATTTGATTGAGGGTTTTTCAAGGAGAATAGAATTGGGTATTCTTACTCTGAGGCTTCGAAGTTTGCGATTTTCAGAGCCGGGAGGCTGCTGCTGTGGGTGAGATTTCAATGGGTTTTTGATTAGGTTTTTGTTTGTTGATATTTTTGAATAAGATCTTGTTTTTGGTTTATTGTCATTTGATTGGATGTTTTTGCAATTTTCTTATCTTGGGAGTTGACACGGTAAGTGAATTATGATGGGGTTTTGATCAGTTTTTGTCATCGCTATTTCTTTTTTCTTAAGTGCTTTTGTTCGTAGTATCGTTGTTGGATGAGATTGTGGCTGTTTTGGTTCATTATAATCCGGGAAATTTCCACTGCAAGTTAACTATGATAGGTTATCACGAGGTGGGAGTTGAATAAGCGAAGGTGTAGGAATTAGTATGAAACTCCATGCCGAACTTTCCACCCTGGGGGAACCCTATAGTTACGTCGAGGGGGTCATTACATTGGTCGCCCCTTCCCCAATATTTTAATTTGGCTGAAAAGAAAGAAAAGAAGTATGATGGGTTTTTTTTCATCAGCTTTAGTGATAGCTGTTCCTGTTCCAATACGGACTTTTTGTTGAACTTTAGGGATGTTTTACATTCAGTCTCTTGAATGTTAGAATTTGCGAGGTTTGTTCGGTGTATCTAGGCCTCTTAACATTAGCTATCAACAGCCTGAACAAGCGATCACCATTGATACAAATAAGGTTTGTTTGTTCGGTTTTAACCTTTTAGGTGAAAAAGCAGAGATTTTCTTCCATTGTTTACTTCAAATTCAAGATGATTGTCTCCTGCTTCATATAACATGACACTCCAGTTATTGCGTATTTTATCCGGTGACCAAACTAAGGTACTTTTTTACTTGGTTCATTTGCAGGGTACCTGCTCATTGTTCATCGACGGCAGCGGTTGAGGACGTGGGATAGAAGAAATTATGTTCGGTTACTAGAGCTTCAGTGCTCTCAAGTCTGCTGCAGTGTTTGCAGCAACTGGAGTATGTGATGGGAAAAGGAAAAAGAAAGGAATTGGAGTCGGAAATCGACGATAAACATCTTTTTTTTTACTTTGAATCAACTTATTGATATCGCGAATTATGTATGTACGAATTCGAATTAATCACTGGAGTTGTCTTAACTATGGGCAACCTTTTATATTTACCTCTTTTTGTTGGCATCATTCAGTGATGGCGTCCTCATTTAGGACCCGTTTGTTAGGGGAGAAGGAATGGGAAGAAGAGTGGGTGAGGGAGAAGAAAAAGGAATGACTAGTTTGGTAGTGAGAGAAGGGAGGGGAGGAGAGCTTCTCTCATTGGATGGGTCTTTAGCTAACACCGCCCCTCATCCTAGAAAAGGCTAATCCGAGTGGAAAAAAAAGACTAGTTTGGTCACTTCTTCTTTATCCACCTTAAATCTTGTGCGCCTGGCAAACAAGCCTTTAAGCAGGCCGTGCATTTCATTTGCATTTTCCCTTTTAACTCCTCCCAAGTCCTTGCTCATTCTCAACTTCTCTGTTTTTTAGTCTCTCTCTCTGAAAAAACCCCCCAGAATTATTTTCATGTTCTCCTCTCCTTCCACCGGTTCCCAAAAAGGTCGGAATGCGGTAAACCTCATATCCTCTTCCCTCCTTCCGTGGTTCTGCCTATCAGCACCCATCTCCTACTACACAAAACTGAAAACCAAAACACACATTTGCACTCTCATTTCAAAGCCAGCGAAAGAAAGGAAAAAGAAAAACACTAAAGATGGAATGTAGAAGCCCATTGCCACGCCAGTCCCGTGAGGGTCGAACTCGCCACTTGATAGATAGAGGAGCTCCAAATGGAGCAAAGTTCAATCAGTGAGAGTGAGCTCTGTCTAAACATATACTCTACGTACTTAAATAAATGCCACTGTTTTCTTTTTCCAGCCATTCTACTTCTCAACTGAACCAGGATTTTTACAGTTATGTGTTTTTTTTTTCCCTTAACTGTCAATGGGTAAACTAACCTCTATCCAATCAAATTGTCAGTATAAATTCACTACCCAGCCTCACCTCACCACACCCCTAGCAGAGACTCAGGTTCGAGTCTTACCGATAATGGGGTGGAGTCTAAGCCATCTTGTACCTTGGTGGTGTCCTGGTAACGGTCTGTCTTCACAGATAGTAACTATGACTCGAACCGGACATTTCACTGGCAGGTAAGGAGCACCTATGGTCATGCTCAAGGGGGTTGCTACTCTAGTCGTCCCCTCCCACCCTTCTGGCTATCATCAAAAAAAAAAAAATTACAAAACCTTTTGCAGGCTATGAACTTTGCAACTTGGGCACCGTCTTCATCACCCACAATCAGTCCCCTTTCAGCTAGATGACCACGATTTTTTCATCAAGTCCATCACCCAAGGCCTTGTAAATAAGACTAGCTTTGCACTTTGGTTCCTAACTAAATGTCAGCCTCCACAATTCATGGACGGAACTAGGATTTACAACCACTTTATAAGCAAGTAAGTAGGTTGTCTTCTGGTCCCAATCAACCATTGACATAGTCCGGAAATACTTTCCAATTGTTTGAATTCCGGATGCCGAACCACATTATGCTCAAAATGATTAAGCTCTATTCATGAAAATGTTGTTTGAACTTTTCAATTCTTGAAAATACTTCCCAATTGGTCGTGCAAATTTGAATGATTCATATCAAATTTTTTTTTTTAAAAAAAACCCAAAACTATGCCGGAGCCTTGGCCCCTCATAGCTCACAAGTGCTTCCATCTCTACTCGACATTGTCCACAATAAAAACAAACTAGAGTTGTAACCTTACAAAATTTGTTGAAGGGCCCCCCTCGAAAAACCAAACCAAAAAGAGAGTGAGGGAGTGATACCCGCCATCTTCGTCATCATCGGCCACTATGCAACCTAAAGTTCCTTCATATGATCGATCTGGTTTTGTTCCATCTCTTCATTTACATAGCACGAGACAAAACAATGTTGACGAGAGATAATGCAGCATAGGAATGATTTGTTGGTTTGGCTTTCTACTTCGAAACAGAGAGAGTCGAGAATATTTAGACGCCTGAGTTCAGATAGGGTGCATCACTCAAGTCCTAAGGAAAGATTGAAAACGTGGGAAATCATTTGAAATGAAGCGACGAGAGGAAATACTAAGAATTAGATTTTCTACTTTCAACCGGTATTATCTCTCCACCTTTTCTCTTATTGATCGTCTCCGAAAGGAAACTTACCATGTGACATTTTGTTTCGCAGTTCTTCCTCCTCTGTGCTAAGGAAATGCAATCGCTAAAAAATGATCCATCAGAGTCCTAGCGAAAGCGAATACGAAAATTACTTCACAGAGAAATCAAGGACCTGCAAGAAATGAATTTATCAGTCAGAAAGGTCATCAACATTCTCAATGTATATAGTCAGTCAGTCACTCATTCATACGATGTGCTGCTAAACAAGAAATCTTATGCAAACTATTGGACGCTATGTGCTATTTGCAAGTGTCGGACACAAAAAGATTAATAGATATTGGCACAGCACATCGACTGAAGGAGTACATGGGCACGTAAGAGGTCAACAAAGGACCTGGAACATATGACGGGTCACAGCAAAACAAAGTGCAACTATGGTACAAACAAATTAGAAAAGCCTCCGAAAACTGAACTTTGATATCATGTAAAAGCAACTAACTCAATACCAATTGACAATGAGGGGGGAGGCCGCTCATGCTCATATACTAATTGTTGAGGTGATAATTAACCGATATGAGACAAATTCCAACAAGTAGTACACAAAGCATGCCGAGGAAAACAAAAAACTTTACAGGAACCCATAATAACTGGTACAGTTGTACTTGACTCAACCAACTCAACTGTCCCATTTTTTTTTTTTGGAAACCCTCAACTGTCCCTTATTAAACACTTCAATTTCATATAGAAAGGAATGACAAAGAATACCTGTTTATACAAATCTTCTACCTCCAGGTCTTTTCCGTGTTTCTTTTTCCGTTCGTTCTTTCTTATGCATCTGCTTTTGCGTTTATCTCTGATTTTCTGCCGCGTTTTATGTTTTATCTCTTTACGTTGAACTTCTTCTCTTCTACAGAACTTTCGCTGGTCGTCTTTTTTTTTCGAGCAGCCTTTTGACACACAATCGTCGTCTTCCTCCCTGGAGCCGTCCACTTCCTTGATAGAGCTGTCCTCTTCTGTAGAATTTAAGATCTCCCCCTCCCAATTATAATCATCACTACTCCAAGATTCCCAGATATATCGGAGCAACTTCAGGGCATCTGGCCCTTCCACTGTCCAAACTTCCTCGTGACCATAGGCTGCTGGTGAAGCCAAACTCTCCTCATATGAAGCTTCATAATTGATCAAATGATTGCATTTGATTAAGACATACCTTTGTGACATCTTAACGGGATGGTACACCAATAATTGGTTTTCATTCACTGAAAAAAGTACTTCACCATTCTTTGTACAGCACAATGGCACCAACATCCCGTGTACAATATATGGCCTCCTTCCTCTACCCCAATGACTTGTTTGCGTCTTATCAGGCACGACGAAAACACTACTCCATGACCCTTCCTCACCGTGTTCCTTCATCACCAACACCTCAATAAAACTGGGATCGGATTCAAATTCATCATCTACATAACGGGGTTCAACTTCATCACCCCTTCCACTGACACGGCGTGCCATACAAAGACATCCCTCCAGAACTCCCAACCCTAGTATAGTGCTATTGTGGTTTCCATTGTTAGGTACTAGTGGCATTGGCAATTCTACAAATTCCTCAGTAAGTGGATCAAAATAAACAATCCGGTTAAGGGTTGGAGAGCGGAAATTAGTGAAGCGAGTGACCAGCCAGTGTAATTTTCCATTCACCACGAGTCCAGATACCAATCTGTCGGTATCATCAACAAAGCTACAAATCGTGTTCTTCCAGATTTTTCTTCTAAAACTAACTATATTGACCGATCCATAATTATCCACCAATATTGCCTTGTAATCATCAGAGTAGGAGTCATACCAGAGTCCTGATTTAGCAATTTCAAAACGATATTCTTTGCTCGGCCCATGTGTCTCAATAGACAACACTTTCGTGCATTGCCTGGTTGTAGGGTTCCACAAGTACAAATCCATGAAATGACTCACAAGCAACAAGCCATTGCACGAACCCATTATCTGCATCGATTCTGTCGAGACCTCTATGTTCTTGTAGGTAAAAACCATTGGTTTGGGAAGAAGAGGATCACCACTCGACAAAGCCTCCTCGGCATCGTATCCATCAATTGAGCCCAAATGCATGTCTCTAATGACGATTTGATGGTTTTTTCGGGACGAAGAAAGAGTGAATTTAGGATCAGAGATCAAAGCTTGCCATAGCTTGGAAACGCACCTGAATCGCAACAGGGATTTGATTGGCAGACGCGAGAGAATTTCAATGACGATTTCTTCTGGAATGCTTCGATGCTGCTGCTGCTGCTGCTGCTGCATAAAGCTTGGCGATACCAATGGCGGTTCCATCTCTTTTGGTTCTCTATAGCTTTCTTGACTCTTTTCTTTTTATAAGGGCGGTTGGTTCATGGGACAAACAATAAGGTCCAGATCTTCATGTGTGGGCCGCATGATAAAATTCCCATCAACCGCCTTACCCAACATCTCCAGAGTTGTGACAAATGACGATCTGTAGCTTGGAAATTAAGGGTCCTGATCATCTTTTGAATGAATATGGACCGTTGATTTCTCTTTTCGGAGTACTTTTAGTTAACATCGCCACAAAAGAAGCAGTCACCATGCTATAGGCAATTAAGGTCCATGAAAAATATCGACCGAACATCTCGCTAATATATACAACGGTTGTGCAAAAAAAGAAGTTGTTTCGAATTGATGTGTTTTTCTTTTTTCGTGAATTGAACAGGTACAAGTCTAGTGATGTTTTTCAAAATAGATTGGTCAAACCATGTAAGTTGAGACCAAAGCGTTAATGTTCATGTTTATGTAGGGGAAAACTCATATACTTAAATACTTCACTGTGACACTTACCAAAAAAAAAAAAACTACTAATACTGTGACTTAATTGTGAAAAATATAGGATCAACAAAGCAAACAAACAGAAACTGAAAATCTCACACTCAAAATTAATCCCAACCTCACCCCATCTCTCTCTCTCCCTCAATTTTAAAAATAACAAAACCAAAATTATAAGAATTTTTAAGCCTAAATACCTTTGTGTATGGCATAGATTGATGTGTTCGCTTGAAGTATGCATAGCGGGACTAATAGGGACTTCGGGTTGGTGTTGTGCAGTGACCATGTTGCGCACCTTTGAGCTGTCGGATCGTGCATCCGACGGCTCAGATCTTATCTCGGCAACCAACGATCGAGAGCCGTTTATTGCCGAGATGAGATCTGAGTCATCGGATGCATGATCCGACCGCTCAGAGGTGCGCAGCAAGGTGCTGCGCATACCACTGCACAGCACGATCCCCCAATTCAACTAATGGTGGCCTATTTCTATTGGACATCTAATTGGTCATATTAAAACTGACAGACTTACAATAATATTACATCAATATAGTACTGTATAATTGCACTTTGCGCAATTATATATCTGATAAATTTTTAGTTCGGGTACAAATAATTTAACCAAACACCCAATTAATGTTAAGTCCCCTTCCAAATATAAAAGAAAAGCACTATGTATGAAAGCTACAATGCCATGTGGTCTCATATTGCTGGTCCGGTCGCTATTAACTTACAGTAAGTCCATGGGTACAGTAAATTGGTACAAAATTTGTGCACAGATTTTTCATGGGACTCAATACGGGTCCCACACAAATGATCCAAACTGATAATTAAATATAAAACATTATTTCAAGGGCTTCTCCAAAAATTCAGCTCAATCCGATACTTATAGGTGTTCAATCCAATCATTTAATTTTTCATTTAGATTTCAATATATGAAAAAGTTAGATGATTGAATCGAACATCTATAAGTATTGGATTGAGCTGAATTTATGCCAAGCCCTTGAAAAAATATTTTACATTTAGTGAACGGCTCGAATCATTTGTGTGGAACCCATGGTAGGCCCCACGGAAAATCTGTGCACAAAATCTGTACCCATTGACGCTGCATAGATTGTACATTGGCTGGTTGCACGGGATAACGCTACAAAAAGGGTCCTCATGGAATTCCAACAAAAAATTAGGACCGGCTCGTAATTCCCGTTAAATTGCGTTCACTATCAGTTTCTTACAATCAAACGGGCCTATATAATGTAACTGAGTTGTTACGTAAGATCCTCTCTCTAGCAACTCATAAAACAAAAAATTCCTCTCGGGTACTTATTTTCGGACGGTTGTCTTAACTATCTCAAAAATACTTGTCCCATGAAACTTAACGGTGAGACACTCTTGTATTTTCATAAATTAAAAATTCAGTTGTACTTACGATCGAAGAGAATTCATACCTCTTATTTTTGCGGTTCTTAAGAGCAACTCCAATCCATGACTCTTCATCTCTTTATTTTAGAGGCTCAAAAAACCATATTTTATGCAAATTTGAATATTGAGAATATTACTATTCACATACACTCCAACCACAAATGATTGGGCGTGTTTGTTCTTCGGCTGCCGTGGGCGTGTTTGGCCTGCCAGAGTTTTTCCCCGGTGCTGTCTTGGCCTTTGGGGCTTGTCCTCGGAGCATATATTTCCTTCTCGCTTGTATTTGTTGTTACTGTGATTACATCTGTGCTTATTATTTAATGGCTTGTGCTGGGAATCCATTTGGTTTTTCTCTGCCTAGTCCCGGGCGGGATTCTTATGCCGACACTTGTGTTGGCTGTTTTTATAGTGTGTCCTTGAGTCTGTTGCCTAGTGTGCTTTATGCAGTAACTCATGTCTCGGATTAGGTAGTTTGGTGCATTCCTGTATTTTGCAATGTAATTTTTGCCTCTGGGTATGATTGAATGAATTGACTGATTTCAAAAAAAAAAAAAAAAAACCACAAATCTCCATTCCAATCCTTATGTTTTAAAAATTGTTGATACAAGAAACAAAATAGATCTTCTTTACATATTATATATAACAATAGCCCATAAAATTCATTTTTTACTATTAGTAGAATGTTTTTTCATGTGAGGGTCCTATAATCCAAGGTGCATTACGAGGTCGTAGTGTGGTATCTAAGCCGTTCGTTTTGGATTCAAATTTCACCTCGATAAAGGACGGCTCAAATCGACAAGAACCGATATGAAATCAGGACCATTAATAATAAAATGAATGATTCAGACACTGCACTAGCGCACTACAGGTCCCCTGTTCCCTCTAAGATAAACGGCTCGGTCATGCAGAGGCACGGGTCAGCGCACAAAAAAAAGAAGAAGTTATTTATTCAAGTCTCGAAGCCCTAAAGCCAAATTAACGGCCTGTTTGGAAATCGGCGAAAAGAAAGGGAAAAAGTGAGAATAATGGAAGAAACCCTGGGCCTGGGACAAGTGTGAAGAAAGTTTATCGATTTTATTCCATTCCATTTTGTTATCAAACCCGAACACCAAACAAGAGGGTTTTCCCTCGCGTTCTCCAAACAAGCCCTAACCAAATTAGAATCGGAACATGGTGGTGGGTTTACGAACTTCCATCACTGCCGCCGCAGCCGCCTCCGCCTCCGCCAACGCAAACGCCGCCGTTTCGACCGCCGCTATCAAATCAGCTCTCATCCCAACTCGTCTTCTTGGTCCCTGCAATTCTTCGAGGAGTTATATTCACCGGGTATCATTCTTGCATTTGGGTTTCTTGACATATTTGCGGGGCCTGATTTTTTAATTTCATAAATTTTCCTTTGACTTGCGGTTTTTTTCCCCCCTGTGGGTTTAGTTTACAGTGTCATGTGGCTCAAAGTTGTATCCAGTTAAAGCTATGGCAGATGCTGATACCGTTTCAATTCCCATGGCGGACTCTCAGGCCTCTGGCTCTGGTATTAGTGTTTCTTCCTCTCTCATGGGGCAAACGTTGTTGTCCGACTTTTTTCTTTCTTTCTCTCTTTATGAGGATGTATGTCTAAAAAGTTCCCCGAGTTATGATTTTGAAATGATAAGGTAGGCTAGGTAGCAGATGAAGTTGATTCAGAAGTTCCATTATGCTGAGATGGGTTGTTTCAATCTATTGTCTAATATTACTACTATTATAAGGTGATACTGAACCTCAGTTTTGAGGTTGGCTCACACTACTTATTCCTAAACTCAGGGGTGGCTCTAGAATTTTAGTTCAGCGAAGACAAAAACGTGAAATTTTTTTTTGTACACAAAACCTCTTTGTAAAGTAAACATATTTACATGTTTGAAAATTTATTGGGCCTAATTTATTTTGTTATGTTGAGCTATGTTATCAATCATCTTCTTACTCATAGGTTTAAGTGAATTTTTATTTACTTTGGTTACGCATGAATGATCAAGTGCCGATAATATTGAAGGAATACGCAATTATATGTTTAAAAAAATACAAAAGTTTAATGCGTTTTTGCGTGAGCCCTCTCAGATGATAGTTGAGCCACCCTTGCCTAGCTGCCTAAAAACTGAGCCAAGAAGAAAAAAAAACTACCATCTTTGATTTCTTCTCCCCACTTTTCTCCCAGATTTCTTTAGAGATTAAGCTCAATTCAAGATCTCCCTGTTTCCATCTTTTGCATAACATGATTTACACATGTGTCTGGTGTGTATATGTGCATATTAATAGATGTATCTATAGATGGATACATATTTTTTGTAGGTGTAAGAAAATACGTGTGCATGTTTAAGTATGTGTTGGGCTTTAGTTAACTATGTTGCTAGCAATGGCATCGATTATTTGGTTAATTGGGAAAAGACATGTTTGTAGGTTGAGGTGGTCTTTGAAGTTGTAACTTTTATTGACGATTTCATATTCAGTTCTCTCGTGCAGTGGGTGCTTTCCCTTTTTATTTCTCACCGTTCCTCTGTTCCGCACTTGAATATCTCTGATGTTAATGGTCCCCTTGATTCAGGTACGAAACAAGCACTAATATCATTGTCCGACAAGAAGGATTTGGCTTTCCTTGGTAATGGGCTTCAGGAATTGGGGTGAGTTTTCAAAACACTTCATGGGAGTTTCTTATTGCTCGATAGAAAGGTCATTCTGAAATGCACAAATTTCTGCATTGTATTGCCCTTTTCCCCCCCCAAATGATTGTGACATAAGGCTCGGTTTGGTATTGCCCTTTTTCCCCTCTTCAGCTCTCTCTCTCTCTCTCTCTCTCTCTCTCTCTCTCTCTCTCTCTCTCTCTCTCCTTTTTCTTTAATGAAAGATGTCTGAAGTGCTGATTCTGTGATAGTTCTTTTTGGCTTATTCTCAGTGGTCTGTAAGATGCATCATCCATCATACTAGTATTGAAAAGTAAAAAGTTAATTTTTGGCAAATAGATGTGTCATTCAGTTGGCTATCCTGCGGCACACATGCAGATGCGTTCGCTGCTTATCGATGACATTTCTTTTGACCATGTAGGTACACAATTGTTTCAACTGGAGGGACAGCATCTGCCTTGGAGAATACTGGTGTCTCTGTCACCAAGGTGGAACAGCTTACCGGTTTTCCAGAAATGGTAAGCTGGTTTTTGTTTAATTTCTTCTATCCTGCATTTCTTTGTTCGATAGGTTGGCAAATGGAGTGGGTATAATGTTCTATTATTTTTGTAATTTTCCTTTGGATGATAAAGACTCCGAATTTTTTAACTTGTTAAAAAGAATCATTTGTTTCTTCAATGATTCATTTTCCATAGTCCTATTGAATGCATATAAAGCTTTTTCAAAAGCAGGTTCAACTTCTTAAAATTGACAGATGCTATGATGAGGTTGTTCTAAGCATTCTTTATATAGGGTTTCTTGTTGTTCCCTTGATCAACATTTTTCTCTATTTCATTACAGCTTGATGGTCGTGTAAAAACATTGCATCCTAACATACATGGAGGTATTCTTGCTCGAAGAGACCAAAAGCACCACGTGGAAGCTTTGATCAAGCACGGAATTGGTGAGCTCTATTACTTATCCGTCATCAGCAAGCAAGGCATCATAAATATGAATTTCTGATCCTTCTGAACAATGTCTTTTGGTCATTTGACCATTTAGTTTGCTAGGTAGATTAACCACATTAGGTAGACCAAGTGTAGCTAGTTAACTTTGTTTAATGTTCTGTATGATTTCAATTCTCAAAGAGTACATTACCTCTGTTTTATTGTCTTTCTGGAAAACCCCCAACTCCTCATTTAATGGGATATATAAAGAGGTTGTCAAAACAAGAAAATAAGATACAAAATTTCAAGACTTCTAAAATCCATATACCACGGTCTAGTCTAGTGAGAAATATTTGACAGTTCCAATCCAAATGTCTACCATACATTCCTGTCTTGCATCTCTTGTAAATATATGCCAGTGAGAAAACTTAAAATTGATAAAGAAACCAAAATATTGAGTGCATGTTGAACTGTTGAAGATCAACTTAAACTTTTAGGTTTCAACATTAATTTAGGATTTTTAAGCCTTCAACTGATTTGCCCATGATTTTGTTGTTTTAAAGTTGTTAGACTTGGGTGGCTACCAATCAATTACACAAGATGCTTGGTAACAGGGAATAGATATTTATGGAGAAGATAGACGATATGACATCTCCCAAGTCCCAAAATAAGTCCAACTGCTAATTTTCCCAAGCAACTAAAAGAAATTAATCATATACTCCAGCATTGTGTCAACTGTCATGTATTGTGTATGGCAACATGGATTGTAAGAGCAGTGCAAGAGAATATAATTTGACAAGGGATATAATTAGAGATACAAATTGGTTTTACCACTGAACGTGCTGATTCCTAAGATACACATCGTGTCATATGCGTATTGAAGATTTATTTAAGCTTAAGATATTTCAAGAGATGTATTGGTTTTACACTCTAAACCTGTCAAATCTGAAGATATTTATTGTGAATCATAAGATATAGGCAACACTTGCAAGCAAATTGAAGCAGCAAATTGGATGTGATGGAAAAGAGGGAAAATAAGCAGTAGCAAAGATAAAGGCACATAAATAGCAATTTCACTAGCATGGGTAGGAATTAAGTAGTATATTTTGTTCTCAGTTATATTAGAATTGGTTGTTAAAGGGAAAGATTGGAATTGGATGGATTATCCATGGGTGAAGGTTGAAGAGGTTTGAATTTCATAGCCTGGTAGCACTTAAGAACTTTCAACCAAATACTCGTGCAGTATTATGTACATTCTATCTGGTAGACTGGTACTTATACTCATGGAACAAATGTGGCCAGAGTTTGCTGTTGCCTGTTAGTAACTTTATTTTGGTACTTTGCTATTTCTAAGGTAGTACTCCTGCAGGTACCTTTGATGTAGTGGTGGTGAACTTGTATCCGTTCTATGAGAAAGTTTCCTCTGCTGGTGGAATAGCGTTTGAGGATGGAATTGAGAACATTGATATCGGCGGTCCTGCCATGATTAGAGCTGCTGCAAAGGTAATTCATCTTGATCAAATGTTACGGTTGATGTTTGAGGAATATGCTATTGGTTATTCTTGATTATGATTCTACAGTTGTTTCTGTACACCTAACGTGCATTACAGTTACACATTTCTTATCATCTATAACTGTTTCATTAAACTGAACCCTAATATCTTAAGGACTTAGACATTACACCAGATAGCTCTATGTTCGACCCCACATTGGTCATGTTAGCAAGCTTATGTAGTCCACTCTATTAGTAAGCCTGTAGAGAAGCTATTTCATTTGATTTTTTGAATTGGGCAAGCAAAGCAAGCACGAATCCTATGGTGTGTCAGTGTAAGCACCCTGTACGATCATTTTCACATGAATTATACGATACGCTGAGTAAACTCACATATGAGTGTGAAGTTTTATATGAAATTTTATGACATATTGACATGTATTGGTAACTATACTCTTTTCTTGATTAGTAAGCTTTTTTAAAGATAGAAAGTTCATAAGCAATTAAGGGTGTCACCTGTGTACTCTATTCGCAGGGGTTTAAATGTGCAGGGTAACACTAATTAAGATTAATAAACTCATAACGTGATGTGTTGAACACCGCTAGATCGTACACAGTACTTGCATTCTGTCACCAAAAATCACATAAACCATGTCTTTTATGGGAGAATTTGTCCCTTAGGCTTGACATCATAGGTGTCTTTCATAATTCAATACCTGAATTCCTATAATCAAGCCTGACATCGTATTAACTTTATAATTGTATCTCAACTTATTATCATTATTTCGTTGCTTATAATGTGTCATCTATGTCTTATTTCATGTGTCACAATTTGTCTAATTCCAAAAGTGCAAAAGTAAAAAAGTAGTAAACCAGTCTCAGAACTTGGGACGAGTGTTCGACTCTTCTTGGAGTTGCAACTTTTTAGATGTGTCAGGTGCTTCTCAGTTGAACACCATGAGAAACATAACCCTGTTGCGGTACTTGTATATATATGTTATTGTTTTCTCTGAACGGCCATACATATGGTCAATGTGCCTCTCTCTCCAACTAAGTTACCAACCTCGGGCTGTTGAACAGAATCACATCGATGTCTTGGTTGTGGTTGATTCAAAAGACTATCCTGAACTCCTAGGATTTCTTCAACGGAATCAGGATGACCAGCAGTTTCGAAGGAAGCTGGCTGCCAAGGCTTTTCAACATGTTGCTTCTTATGATTCTGCAGTTTCGGAGTGGCTGCGGAAGCAGGCTGTTGGAGGTACTCACTTCAACTCTGTTTTAGCATCACACTGCAACTTTTGAATGAGAAATTTGCATGTTGATGAAATGATGTCAGTTATCAGTTGGAATTCTATGTCATTCAAATTAGAAAAACCTCAATTTCATGTTGTTTCCTAATTCTTTAATCCTTGAATTGCTGATATTCGTTCTCTATGTTGGAAGACGGTTTCCCTTCCAGCTTAACGGTGCCTCTCTCGCTCAAATGTTCACTGCGTTATGGTGAAAATCCTCATCAAAAGGCAGCATTTTATGTTGATAAAAGTCTATCTGAGGTTAATGGTGGTGGGATTGCAACTGCTATTCAACACCACGGGAAGGTGCGTGAGCAATACCAATAGAGTTTATCATCTAAAGATTTCCAGGCCACATCTACGTTGTCAATAAATTTTATGGCCAACGATGTGTTTGTTTGAAGTTCCAATAGAGGATATATAATCTGCAAGATTCTTGTTAAGTGTTCGGGCGTGTTAAGGTAGTTAACTCCATTTCTTGATTGTGGGTAAGCATACCTTCAACTTTGTTTCAAACAGGATCGTGTATAATGCTGGTTAAAATGTCTCTCATAGCTTCTTTTATTAATGCTGGACCTACAATGGTGGGTTTGATTCTTTTGAACAGAATGGCAAATGGATTTTGATATACTTATTCATTTGAGTAAACGTAATTTAGTTTACTAGTTAAATTAAATTAATATATTTAATAGCGGGCAACTATACTCTTGAATATTGTTGTTACAAAGTTGTCTTTTCTACTAGTTAAATTAAATTCAGCAGCTGCTACAAAAGTATATCCAACTCTGACTTGTAACTAAATGTCAATTTTCAATCATATGTGTTATGTGATTGTCCCAGCACCCCTTCGCTTTAGGCTCTGCCTATGGCCTATGCTCATTTGTCAGATTTACCACTACTATCACGAGGGGCAAAGTTTCAATATTCTTGTAAATTGTAATTGCTGTTAGTCACAGATCTTCGGAGGCATGACTCCCTACTCCATAATAAGGTTAGTTGTAAAAGAAAATAAAGGACTAGCTCTTTTGTTGTTTGCTCCTCAGTAGTTGTCCTAGTACAGGTACCTGGCTACCTGCAACTGCCCATCTCTTCCATACATGGAGGGAGTTTCTTGGATGTTAGATTAAAGAGGATCACTCACATTTTCCTATTGTTGGTGCAGGAGATGTCATACAATAACTATTTAGATGCTGATGCAGCTTGGAATTGTGTGTGCGAGTTTAATAAACCTACTTGTGTAATTGTAAAGCACACAAATCCCTGTGGTGTAGCTTCACGTGATGATATCATTGAATCCTACAAATTATCTGTAAAAGCAGATCCAGCCAGTGCATTTGGTGGGATTGTTGCCTTCAACACCGAAGTTGATGAGGTAAACTGGTTCTGTTTTTCATCGATTTATATTTGTATTTTGTTCTTGTTTGTCGAGCTACATCCAAAGTTCGATCTTCACAAGTATGTTCAGCTTTAAATCACTTTGCATCTCATCCAGTTTAAATAACTACTGTCTTTGACGAAAAAGCATGAGCCTAGCATTATTTTCTGTAGACCTTCTTGTTTCATCATTGACCTGTAGAAGCTTTTCCGTATGCCTTAACATGATACAATAAATGGTGGACTTTGATTTCTTAAAGAAGCCGACACAAGAAGAAGTTTACTCTTTTATCATGGATTCCTTTTCTCGAAAAGAAACTAATATCCCTTTTGTGATATTTGAAGGATCTTGCAAAGGAAATACGAGAGTTTAGAAGTCCGACAGACGGTGAAACGCGGATGTTCTATGAGATTGTGGTTGCACCTAAGTATTCGAAAAAAGGTCTTGAGATCCTCCGCGGAAAGTCAAAGACTTTGAGAATCCTTGAGGCAAGCAAGAATAAGAAAGGAAAGCTTTCTCTGAGACAAGTTGGTGGAGGTTGGCTGGCTCAGGATTCAGATGATTTAACACCAGAAGATATTGAATTTAATTTAGTTTCTGAGAAGACTCCGCATGAGAATGAACTTTCTGATGCGAAGTTTGCATGGCTATGCGTGAAGCACGTCAAGAGCAATGCCATTGTAATTGCTAAGGTTAGCACTTCTCTTGACTCTGCATTATAGACCACTGTTTCATGTGGAATTTGAGGCCCAAGAGCATTTTACAGTAGCCATAACTGTGCAGGGAAGCTGTATGTTGGGTATGGGAAGTGGACAACCGAGTCGCTTAGAGAGTTTGAGGATTGCTTTGAGGAAAGCAGGAGACGAAGTCAAGGGAGCAGCTTTGGCTAGTGATGCATTCTTCCCATTTGGTATTTATTACTAGTTCATGTCTTAAAGTAGCTATAGTTCTATGTACTGGTATGTGCTAATAGAATCACATAATGGTCTCCTTCCATATCTAATTTAGAATTTGTTTGCCCGTCAGCCTGGAAAGATGCAGTAGAAGAAGCGTGTGAAAGCGGGATTGGTGTTATAGCAGAGCCTGGAGGAAGCATTAGAGACGGAGATGCAATAGATTGTTGTAATAAGTATGGGGTTTCACTTCTTTTCACTAATGTAAGGCACTTTAGGCATTGAAGCTAAATTACGTTCGAATGAGGTGCTTTTGGCCATTTTGGTTCATCTTGTGCTGCTATGTTGGCATCGTGCTTCAAAGATTGCGGTAACTCGTGAGTAGATGATGTGACAGCAAAAAATCACGAGTTCATCATAGGTTACATAGCAGGATCGCATTTTTGTGTCTGATAGAGAAACCAATTTTAGTTTTCAGTTGTGGTTCTCGTACATGTGAAGAATTTTTGAATTGTATGGTTATTTTTGGTCTTTTTGTAACTGAGGGGTTCAATATTTTTGTAACTGTTTCTGGAAAATGACTTTTCTTATATCAATTGTTTGTCTTGCATTCGATCCATGTCACTTTCATGATAAAACCACCAATGAGATTTTACTTGATTCCATTCAATTTCTGCACTCAATAATATAAAGGGCATTTTACAAGAGCTTTTACTTGATCCGTGAAATAACTCCACTCAAGACCCACAGCGCACCCCGACGGGAACCTAAGTGCCATAGCTTCTACCGCCCAATCAAAGGCTTGTGGAACACAGTACCACCAGTTGAGCTTTGCAGAAGGACAAAGTTCGAGAAGACGTTGATACATAACTCGAACATTGGACCTCTTGAAACCTCAAATCACTTGTACGTCGTGAGCCACTAGGCCAGCATCCTTGGTTGTAGTGTTACGACTCTTTGAAGCAATAGTTATGGACCTATGCACACTAATGTTAGGGATATAACAATCAACCACAATCCTACCACATGCATGCCCTTAAATTCAAATTGAACCTATTGAAAAAGTGATCTTTTTGACATTTATTGTGCCGAATTTTTGAATATCTTGAAATAAGATGACGCACTATTTAACTATTTATCCGTTGGAGTACTCATTTACATATATAGTAATAAGTTAGCAATGCCTCAACACATAAACGTGGGACCTCTTTTTTATAATAATGCACATTTTAACATACAATTTTAGAGAGTCTACTGGAAATGCTATTAAGGA
Source organism: Rhododendron mucronatum var. ripense (assembly GCA_019656295.1). Classification (NCBI taxonomy): domain Eukaryota; kingdom Viridiplantae; phylum Streptophyta; class Magnoliopsida; order Ericales; family Ericaceae; genus Rhododendron; species Rhododendron mucronatum. The sequence goes on along the minus strand of BPLT01000152.1, from coordinate 462,221 downwards.
GCAAAAAGGATAAAGCAACAAGTGCCCATCCGAAACCCAGATCCTTGATTGGCAAGATGCCAACCAAAGAGAAACCCATATCGTGGACATAACTTATTGCCGCATATTGTTGTACATAAAATATATCACAAAACTAGAACATATTACAAGGCCTTTGGTCCAAGATATGGAACTGCACCATTACAAAAAAATTATTCAGTGCATAACAACAATCCAGAAGAAACTTTTCAGGGTAACCACATCACATAGTGAGATGCACGCTTCTTATATCCGGAGAAATTTACGCACGGGGCGCACGAGATTGTCCACAACAAAATAGAACGAGGATGTGAGGGAAACCTCAACAAGATGAAACCATGCCCTTTGCCAATAAGGATTTATGAATATAATCGCCAGAATTGTCAAGACCACAGTTATGTAAGACCCTGCAAAGCTCATATAAAACACATTCATGTCCATGAAACCAGAATCCTCTTCAATATCATTAATAGCGGATCTTGGCATCGATGGAGGTGAATAAGCCGCATTGCACTTCCTTGGCAGTGGTTCTCCGCAAAGAAGTGGATTTCCAACGTAGCTACTCCATTCAAAAGTTGTGAATTGAGCTACTCTCTCTGGTGTCCGTCCGCTTAAGTTATTGTAGGACAGATTGTAAACAACCAAGAAATATAGCTCTGTAAGCTGAGAGGGGATTTTTCCATTCAGGTGGTTGTAGGAAAGATCCAAGCTTTCTATGCTTTTCAAGTTTGAAAATGCTGCAGGGATGGTTCTAGTCAAGTAATTGTGGGAAAAGTTCAACACTTTGATTTGGCTAAGGTTTCTGATTTCAGGAGGTATGGGGCCGGTCAATCTATTGTGGGAGAGATTGATTCCTGAGTAGAACGGTTCCCTTGTAGGATAACGACAATTCCCTTTGTTTGAAACTCTACCTCTTCTACTGCAGGACTTACGAAATTCAGATTTGACTTTGTTCACTCTTTAACACCATCCTCAGATCATGCAACGATATTGTGAATGTGGGCTGCGAGAAATAAAGGTTGTTGGTAACATATACCTTCAGTGTTGGTATTCCCTTGAACTCAAGTTTACTAATGCAATGGGGAATTCTGCCAAAGAGATTATTGGAAGAAAGATCAATCAAGGTTAAGCTCGACAGGTGGCATAATTTCTTTGGGATATTGCCTTCGAAATGATTATTCTGCAAGAGAAGAACCGTTAGCTCCGAAAGGCTGCCTATCCAAGTTGGAATATTACCACTGAACTGGTTATAAGAGAGATCAAGCTCCAGTAAAGGGAGGTCCTGAAATGCCGTTGGAAAAGGTCCATGTAGTCTATTTTTGTACAATCGAATACTTTTGATAGGTGATGAATTGAAGCAAGACGGTACAACCCCAGTGATATTATTTTCAGAAAGATCTAACAACTGGAGGTCTATGAGTTGACAAAATTCAATCGGAATAGGACCTTCAAGATGATTATCTGCCATGTATAGCACCATTAACGACATATTCCCCATGAACGCTGGAATCTTTCCGATTAGTTGATTAGCACTAACATTTAATACTATCAACGGGCTCTGAGACAAGTCAGGCAGAATTTCTGTGAAGCCATTGTTGTCGGAATACAAGTATTCCAATTGGTTGAGATTGTTTTGCTGGGGTAGTATTGGGCCTTTCAAGAAGTTGTTTGTAAGTCTCAAGAAATTCAAGAGGCGGCAACCTTTGGCCAAATGCACGGGTATTTCACCTGATAGTCTGTTATTGGACAAGTCTAGCATACTCAGAGCAGTCACGTACCCGAAAGAAGAAGGAATGTTCCCTTCAAAGTCGTTTGTAGACAAATTCAATAATTCTAAACTCGAGAAAGATCTGGCTGTTTCGTAAGGAATGAATCCCTCTAGATTATTGTTAGAGATATCCAGTTCTAGAAGATTTCTCATATATATGACACGAAGGCAACAACAATGGTCCACCAAATGAATTGTACGATAGGAGAAGTGATTCCATTCTCGTGTTGTTGTCCAACAACCAATGTGGAAATTTTCCTGTAAAATCAGTTCTAGAGAGCTCAACCAGTATAAGGTCATGTTAATGGTAGAGAAAGTGGGGAAATGATCGAGTGATTCTACCATGTTCAGAATTAGACAAACAAAGTCCGATGAGTTGGAATCTTGGGGATGTGGCAAAAATGTCCTCCTCTTCCAACAACTTGTTGTTCAGACTCTCAATGAACTTAAGTTTGGAGTGGTTAAAAAATGACTTGAATGAGATTGAAATTTCAAAGTCATTATCTGAAAGTGCTAGGTATTCAAGGGATGTCAGATTGATCAGAGGAGTTCGGGCAATATTTCCCGTAAAGTGATTGGAAGCGATATCCAGTAGTCGAAGGGATGTCAAGTTCATTAGGCACCATGGTAAGGTGCCCCCAAAACCAGTTCCTGTGATTCCAAGCTCTCGGAGATTCTTCAACTCACAAAGCCCTTAGAACACATGGAACACACTGAAATTCTTAGCTTGATATATTGTTGACAATCAAAATTCATAAAAACCATGTTCCTTTTTTATCCTTCTATTTGGGTTAGCGGGAGAAGAATAACAGTTCTGCGATCTACGTACCTTTGATCGGAAGAACACGAGTGAGTTCACAATCTCTTAAGGACAACACTTGAATGGAAGTCATGACTCTAATTTTCAGAAGAAAGTCATCGTCGAGTATGACATTATTCATGAACAGATTTTCAATGCTGTTCCGGTTTGTCAAGTTTGTATTAATTCAAAACAAAAACATGGATGTAAATACTTTGAGAGAGGAAGGTGCTAATAATGCTATATTGAAATTTCATATAAGAGGTTCCCTTACAGGGTACAGCTCCATGCAAGCCATGATTGCCACTCAAATCCTGTGTCTTGATTGATGAAAGCTCTCTCAAAAATGACCAAATAGTGTCATCTAAGAAATTAGAACTTAGATAAAGGACCTCTAACTTGTTCAATATTCCTGATTCTTCTTGTGAACCTGTACAAAATGGTAGATTTAGGCCACATTGACATATAGAAAGTTTGAGCACTTAAAAGGGAGAGTATGTATATACTCATAGACTCATAGTTGACCACTGTCTGCTTCTCGTCGAATCTTTCGTAAGTAAGAACTTCATTCCTTAATAGATTACAAGACGAAATAAAACAGATTACATTACCAAACTACGTATGTAAACTGAAACCAAGCAATGGGGAGCTTTTTAATTTAACCTTCTTCATTTGCTTGCTTAGGCTTAGCTAGCTATTGGTACACTAAATCAAATCAAACCATCAGAACAATTGATATAACATACTGTTGAGAGTTCTGATATTGGCAATTGCGTTTTTGCTCAAGTCCAGCTCCTTCAAGTAACTCAAACCATCAAATTCTGTGTGAAATCAAAACAAAAAAAAATCACGAAACACTTGAACGAAGACAACAATAAATCAAGAATCAAGAAAATAAAAAATCATGCTATGGACAAAGATGTTCGGATACAGATGTGTTTTCAAGCAGTTGATGCAAGTGGGACTCAAACATATTAGACGGCTGCAATACAATATGTGCATGTCTGAATATGCGTCCGCATTTTTCTGTCCAAAGCATTTTTTCTTGGAAATAAAGAAGAAGACTGTTCTGATTTATGCTTTTGAGTTTGACAACTCTTTGGAGTAAAATTTAAGCTTACCTTTTATGAATATTGACCCATTCAATTCGTTTCCAGCCAAATTTAGAATCTTGAGGTTCGAAAGCTTATTCAAAGACGGTAGAATGCTGTTATGAAGTCCATTGTATCTAAGATCAATGTTCTCCAAATTACTCAAATTTGACTTATTCCAAGACCTGCAAATAAAACGCGTTATACATATCACAATCAACACAATTTTTTGATATTTATCGAGATCCCGAAGCAAAGAAAAAATGAGTGAGTGCCGAGGGATAATGTTTCATTTCACACGATCTGTAAACGATAGTTCTCGGATTAACAATCAACACAATTTTTTGATATTTATTGAGATCTAAGGGATAATGTTTCATTTCACACGCTCTGTAAAGGATAGTTCTCGGATTAAGCTTGCTAATTCTTTTGTGCAGGACATAGAAACTACATACCAAATACTATACCATAGTCACTGGCGTAGTCAGGATATCGCGTCAGCAAGGGCGACTATAAACGCAATCTCAACAAAAAGTATCGTAATAAACAATAAAGAGATGATGATAACTTTATCTATCAAAACTGTTCATTTCATCACATAAAAGAGGTTAGAAACCATATATACCTTCATTTCCAACGGAATTACGCAATTGGTTTTGAGACAAGTCTAAGCTTCGGAACGATTCCCGGGGAGAAGAATAGAGGCATTTAGATGCCAATGACCATCTAATTAATCCCCAATCTCTTGTGTTATTGAGTTCAAGTTTGATAACTCGACGCGTCGTGGAATTACACTGCACACCTTCCCATTGGCAACAGTCCGAGTGATGATCATCTTCCTCCCAAGATAGCAATGAGTTTCCGTTTGGGAAGTTGCTGGAGTCTTTGAGCTGCAATAGAGCAATTCTTTCTTTTTCCCAACACCTATTGCATCCATTTTCTACGGCCAACATAACCACCCCCACCACCACTACCCATAATAACCTCATCAAAAGTGTTTAAAATTGAAATGCTTATAGATAAGCAATCGCAGGGCCCTTTTGCTCTTGGTTTAAATAGGGATAAAGCTTAACCCCAACCCCAAGGGCTTGGCCTAGTGTCGAGACTTTTGATTGCTTCTTAGTTTCAATACCTCTCAGGTGCTATCAATTTTTTTGGGGCGAGTCCATTGAACTTTGCTTCTAATTTGATTGGGCCCCTAGAATTAGACCATCGAGGTGTGCGTAAGCTCATACGGACACATGAGCTATAAAAAGAATACACGGATACACCTTACCATAGGATCATGAGTAATTATTCAATGCCTTCGAGGAATAGCCACGCGATGTCCCATGTCCCTTCTCCATCGCAATTTTGTGATGGGATCCGCACACTTGATCATGTGTCCCACCCCAAAGTGCCGTGGAGAAGGGAGCTAGGGCACCACGTGGCACTGCAGCAGTTCCAAGATCAATACTGCAGAGAAGGAAAGGGAAAGACAAAGTGATTGTCAATCACTCAAGTGTGAAATGGTGCGGCTCGGTCAATGTTAATTTCCGTCTCCGTCTTCGTCTTCGTCTTCATAAAAGTGGTAATTGATTTCAATTGTGTCCTAGTTCCACTGTCTCTCCTAAGTAGGAGTATAAAGCAAAGCCAGAGTAAACGACACGGCACACCATCTCTTTCAATCGTGGTTCAATACTAGGCATCAAGTTATTAGAAAGCTCAATATTGCCATAGCATTTGTTTGGCTTTCCTAAAGCTTGGGTAGGGCCTATTTTTACGTAGAGAGGCAGGTTTAACCAAAAAAAAAAAAGGGGGGGCCTAATAAATGTTGCAGGGGCCCTGATTTTTAACATTTTTTTTAAGGGGCATAAAGCTACGTTTTTTTTTGGGTTTCCGCCCAGAGCCAACTCTAGTTGCACTTCATGTTTCAGTGCTCCTAGCCTCCTACAGCACATGGCCCGACCCTTCTCCTTTGCCAATGTGTGGTGGAGCAAGACTTGGGCGACTATTATTTTTCCCAAGTACAAAGAGGAGGGGAGAAAGTGAGAAACCAAAGAATTAAGTTACCCGGGGTATTTGCTCTCACCAACTTCTTTGCGTAGAAATGTAATTTAGCTTAAAGGCACGCCTCAAAGGCTTCGTTATTCAAGTGTCCCTAGCAAGGTGTGAGGGGAAAAAATGAATTGAGGGTACAAAAAATGCACAAATGTCACAGACGAGTGGTTTAACTTGTGATTTCCGTATCTAAATGGCACAAAAAATGCATCATGTATATGACAATAGGCATTTTACGACAAACAAATTGCTTTCGTAAGTAAAGGGCAACCCCAAACAATTGGGAGACTACTTAAAGAATCCGAACAAAGAAGAAGACTGCATTCGAAGATAAAATGCTAGGCCACGCACTCACAAGCAGGGAATGTCGCCTGTGCTCTGATTAATTCACAATAAATATTTCTCTGTCCATTGTTACAAAAACTCTTCAAAATAGCCAAAAAAGAACAATTTTGTCAAACAGGTGGTGTTCATTCAAGTAAGAGAAAGCTTTGATATCCAAGTTTGTTCCTCCCATTCTTTTTATTTTTAAAATTTTTACCTCAACTGTTCCATTGAGGCCTTTTGTCAAAACCAGGTGGTGTTCATTCACATTACAAGGAGACATTCAGAAAGAAAAAATTCCCAATAAAGAGTACAAGTAATTTGTGATTTTTGTAGGATTTCGGAAAAAATGAAATAAGACTTTTGCACCATGAATAACCCGTCAAATTGAAAACTCGTGAACAACGCGAAGTCAATTACATCACAAAGCAAGCTAGAATGATAGTTACAAGGATATAAAACTGAACCTTAACAAAACACAACTAAAAGAGCTTTATTCCGTACAAAAGACAATCCAAATGAAGCTGTGTAGAATACATTAACCACACCAAATGATGAGAGAGAGATGGCTACTTATTTTCAAAGAAAACCACGCCTATGCCCGACGAGATTGTCCACAACAAAATAATAGCAGGAGGTGATGAAAACCTCGACAAGATGAAACCATGCCCTTCGCCAGTAAGGATTTATCAACAAAATCGCCACAATCGCCAAGACCACAGTTACGTAAGAACCTGCAAAGCTCATGTAGAACACATCCATGTCCATGAAACCGGAATCTTCTTTGGTATCAGTTGCAACGCACTTCATCGGCAGTGGTTGTCCGCAAAGAAGTGGATTTCCAACGTAGCTACTCGATTGGAAAGTAATGAATTGGTTTTCTCTTGGAGGCAACCTTCCACTCAAGTTATTGTAGGACAGATTGAAAACAGCCAAGGAGTTTAGAACTATAAACTCAAAGGGGATTATCCCATTCAGGCGGTTGTAGGAAAGATCCAAGCTTTCTATACTTTTCAAGTTTGAAAATGTCACAGGGATTGTACCGGTGAAGTTATTGTGGGACAAGTTCAACGCTTTGATATGGCTAAGGTTTCCGATTTCAGGCGGAATCGGGCCGGTCAATCTGTTGTGGGAGAGATTGATACCTGAGAACAGATATAGAGGGAATCCCGTGTAGCATAAGGGCCTTCCCTTTGTTTCAAAGTCTATCATTTCTCGGTTTTTGAGTCCAACCAAACTATGATTTCGACTTTCTCTCCGGTTCGATAACACCAGCCCCAGACCAGGTAACCTTGATTTGGATTGAAGTAGGGAATATCTCCTGTCCACATCAGGTCCCATTCCATCGAAGGTAATCTTACTAACACAAGCGGGAATGTTGCCAGAGAGATTATTGAAAGAAAGATCAATGAAGTTTAACCTGGACAGGTGGCACAATTCCTTTGGGATATTGCCTTGGAAGTAATTATGTTGCAAGAAAAGAACCATAAGCTCGGAAAGATTGCCTATCCAAGTTGGAATATTACCTCTGAATTGGTTATGAGAGATATCAAGGACCCTTAAATAGGTGTAATATTGAAAGGCCATTGGAAAAGGTCCACCTAGCCTATTCTTGGACAACCGAATACTTCTGAGATTTAATGAATTGAAGCAAAATGGTACAATCCCAGTGATATTATTTTCTGAGAGATCTAACCGCTTGAGGTCTTTGAGTTGACAAAATTCAATTGGAATAGGACCTTCAAAATGATTACCGGCCATGTTTATTACCCATAACGACATATTACCAATGAACACTGGAATCTTTCCTGCCAGTTGATTACCACTAACATTTAACACAAGCAAAGGGCTCTTAGACAAGTTGGGAGGAATTTCTGTGAAGCCATTGTTGTCAGAAACTAACACGCGCAAGCTATTCAGATTGTTTTGATGGGGTAGTATTGGTCTTGTCAAGGAGTTATTTGATAGTTTCAAGAAAAACAAGTTGCGGCAACCTATGGCCAAATGCACCGGTATTTCACCAGATAGTATGTTATTGGATAAGTCTAGCTTAGACAAAGCAATCATGTCCCCGAATGAATAGGGAATGTTGCCTGTAAAGTTGTTTATAGACATGTTCAAGCAGTCTAAACTCGGGAAAGAAATGGCTATTCCGTAAGGAATCAATCCCTCCAGATGATTGTTAGAGATATCCAATACTAAAAGATTTCTCATAGGATGCGAAGGCAACAGTAATGGGCCACCCAATGAATTGTAAGATAGAATAAGTGTTTCTATCCTTGTATTGTTGTCCAATAACCAATTTGGAAATTTCTCACCGACACCGATTTGAGAGAGCTTAACCATTCTAAGATCATGTTGATGGTAGAGAAAGTGGGGAAATGATTTGATGAGTGTTCCATGTTCAGAATTTGACAAACAAATAACCATTAGTTGGAAAGCTGGAGATGTGGTAAGAAAGTTCTCCTCTGCCAACAACTTGTTATTCAAGCTCTCAATGAACTTAAGTTTGGAGTGGTTAAAAAAAGACTTGAATGAGATTGGAATTTCAAAGTCATTATCTGAAATTGCAAGGTACTCGAGGGATGTCATATTGATAAGTGGAGACCGAGCAATATTTCCATTAAATCGATTGGAACGGAGATCCAGTAACCGAAGGAATGTTAAGTTCACCATGCACCATGGTAAGGTGCCCTCAAAACCAGTTCCTGCAATGTCAAGCTCCCGGAGAGTCTTCAACTCGCACAGCCCTTAAAACACATGGAACACATATAAAAGATAAGCTTGATTTTTTACAGAAAAAGTACATACAGAATCATCTGCTTTTTTCTATTGTTCTTTTTGGAGAAGGGGAGTAGAATAACAATTTTCCATTCTGAACAAAATTAGCATGGAAGAAATTTGTGAAAAAAGGGAGGCGAAGATGCTAATAATATTATAAGGAAATTTCATATAAGAGGTACCCGTACTGTGAACATCTCTGTGCAATCCATAATTATCTCTCAGATCCAGTGCCTTGATCGATGAAAGCTCTCCCAAAAATGACCAAATAGTGTTACTGAGGTTGTTAGAACTCAGATAAAGGACCTCCAACTTGTCCAATATTTTTGATTCTTCATGTGGACCTGCGCAAAACAGTAAGATCACACTGCTATTAGGGATGTCTATCAAAAATGACCAAATAGTGTTACTAGGGTTGACAGAATGTTTCGCCACAGATATTCTATTTCTTGCATAAACATTAATTAATATCATACTGCTATTCAGGATGTCTATCAACACAAATATCGATAGAGAAAAGTAGTCTTGTTAACATTTCAGTTCCATACCACTGACTGTTATGATACTGACAACCTGGTTTGAGCTCAAGTCCAGCTCCTTCAAGTTGTTCAAGCTACCAAATTCTGTAACAAAGAAATGAGAAACAAACCACGAAACACATGAAAAAGGGACAACATGCGAAAAATTATGAATCAAGAAAAAAAAGCAGTACTACGGACAAATATGTTTGGACACATATCAATATACATGTGTGTTTCGAGCAATTTCATGCATGGGGGACAAATATCAGATGGCTGCCGTTACATTTGCGTCTGAATTTTTGTGCAGAGCATATTTTTCAAGGGAAAAAAGAAGTGATTGTGTTCTGACCTATGGTTCTCCGTTTGACAAAATTGATGAATATATTTCAAACATACCTTTAGTAGAAATTGACCCATTCAATGCGTTTTTGGCCAAATTTAGAAACTTCAGGTTTGAAAGCTTATTCAAAGATGGTAGAATGCTATTATCAAGAGTATTAGAGCTAAGATCAAGCTCCTCCAAATTACTCAATTCTGCCAATACTCCAATACTTGCAAGAGAAATTTCATGCATGGGGGACAAATATCAGACGGCTGCGGTTACATTTGCGTCCAAATTTTTGTGCAGAGCATATTTTTCAAGGGAAAAAAGAAGAAGAGATTGTGTTCTGACCTATGGTTCTCCGTTTGACAAAATTGATGAATATATTTCAAACATACCTTTAGTAGAAATTGACCCATTCAATGCGTTTGTGGCCAAATTTAGAAACTTCAGGTTTGAAAGCTTATTCAAAGACGGTAGAATGCTATTATCAAGACTATTAGAGCTAAGATCAAGCTCCTCCAAATTACTCAATTCTGCCAATATTCCAATACCTGCAAGAGAAACAAATGGGTATAGGAAAATTGATTTCTGAATTTATATTCAACATATCTTTCTGTACTATTTCTTACATATTTCAATAGGTTATTCTCTTTTTCACTTTTGTGTAGACATATTAAATTTGTTTCCATGCATAGACATATTAAACTTTGAAACGTTTGCTACGTTTTGATTGGAAAAGGTTTTGTAGACTGGATCGTCGTCACCTTCAATATCTGAGGTTCGGGAGCCAGGTAACGAGAGGGAAGGATTTTATGACACCCCTCTCGCCCAATGTGTTAGAATATCATATTGTACAATATCGTATCATATCATATCATACCATAATAATACGATATTATATGATATGATATCATTGAATGATTTAATGTAATGAAGTAATTATTCTCTTTTCCTTTTCTCTCCATTCCACCTCCTGTATAAATAGGCTTGTTTATTTTTGTAAGATACAACTTATCGAATACAATATTTCTCTATTCTAACATGGTATCAGAGCTATGGTTGCTCTAACCTAGCCTTCTCACCACTGTCATTCCGCTTCCGCACTCTAGTCACCATCTCTGTCAAACCCAACCAAAACTCTCAAACTTACTAGAAACAATCAATATTTCATTACCCAACCAGCCACCTTGCACCCATCCAATCCCACCGCCAAAATCAAGAAATATTTCAGGTCTGCCATCAGCCCATTATTTCGGGTCGCCATCAGCCACCTCTCTGCCTCACCACACTATTTTCTTGTCACCGATCGTCTCCCTCCATCGCACTACCCCTTGCCGGTTCTTGCCGATTGGGCTGCCTCATCCCAGCCCGCCACCCTCACTGCGCCTTCGCCCAGCTATTTCGCTCATTACCACTTTGCCGATTGCCGTTGCTGTTTTACAGTTTGCTGAAAGTTCTCATTTGTTGCTTTTAACCAAAAAAAATTAAAAAAATACAGTCAAGGTTATAACGAGGCCTTGACCGGTTGACCATATTTATTCCTTGAACCATCATTACCTTATCCTACTTTTTCACCCGAACCATCTTATTGGGCTACTAATCCACACTAGCCCACAGTCCATTCAGCCTTGCCTTGTTACCAAAAGCCACTTTCTCCTTGTTTCCAAAATCATGGAGCACTCGGACTTGATACCTTATGTTCGTCTAGTCTTGGAAGGTCTCAAACAGTACCCTCCTTCAACTCGGATCACCAAAAGTGAACTGCCATCATTATTTGCGGATATCCTCTCCAACTCTGGTATTTTATCTCAGTCTGGTAAGCATTCTACTGCTTTGTCTGCTGCCACAGGTACATCCTCATGGTTCTTTGATTCAGCATGTTGTAACCATATGACATTTGATTCTGCCATTTTTTCCTCAAAATCGCATGCTCACCATACTCCAGCCATCCAAACAGCCGACGGTTCCAACATACATGTCAGTCACGTCTGTCAAGTCTCTACTCCCACCATATCTCTATCTGATACATATTTGATCCTTAAACTCAGATTGAATTTAATATCTGTTGGTCAATTATGTGAACTTGGCCTTAATGTTACTTTTTCTGCTATTGGATGTCATGTGCAAGATCCTCAAACTGGAAAAACTCTTGGGGATAGGCCATAAGACTGGACGCCTGAATGAGCTCATCAATTTAAATATTCCATCCCCATCCTCATCTCCTAGTTCTGCACTTTGCACTTCGTCAGTGAGTCAGTCACAATGTTCGGTTAAATTCTCTTTGTATTTGGCATTCTCGTTTAGGTCATGCGTCTTTTGTTCGAATACGTACCCTCGTTTCAAGTGGACATTTAGGTTCTGTTAAGGATGAACACATAGATTGTCTTTCTTGTCAACTTGCTAAACAACCAGCATTGCCATTTCCTCACTGTGACTTTGTTTCTTCTCCTCCTTTTGATTTAGTTCACTATCATATCTAGGGACCTTCCCCGAACACCACTATGGGTGGAGCCCGATATTTTGTTATTTTCATTGATGACTACTCTCGTTTTACATGGTTATATCTCATGCAGAAAAGATCTGAATTGCCCCAAATTTATTATGATTTTTCCAAAATGATTCAAACTCAGTTTTCACGACCCATCAAAGTTTTTCGTGCCGACAATGCCATGGAATACAAGGAAACTAATTTTTTGATGTTTTTAAGTCAAAATGGAACCTTACCTCATAGGTCTTGTTCCGGCACATCTGAACAAAATGGTTGTGCCGAGCGTAAGCATAGACACATTCTTGATACTGTTTGTGCCCTCCTTATAGATGCCTCTTGTCCTGAGCGATTAGGGGGGAAGCTGTTTTAACCATTGTTTATACCATTAATCGTGTTCCCTCTCCTGTCATTGGGAATCAGTCGCCTCATGAACGATTATGGTATATTGCCCACCTATAGTCTTCTCAAAGTTTTTAAATGTTCTTGTTTTATCCTATTACAACCCCATGAGCGAACAAAGTTGGAACCCCATGCTCGTCTTTATTGCTTCTTGGGATATTCGATTGAGCACAAAGGACATAAATGTTGGGATCCCTCTTCCCAACGTCTCCGTATTTCTCGACATGTCATTTTTTTGGGAACATTAAATGTTTCTTCTATGTCAAAGTTTCACTGACCGACGGTGTCTACCTGATCTTTCTTCACTGATCCTTCTGTAGATATATTTCTTAATGATGTTGATACAGGTTCTTCTGAACTCCCTTCTACGGTCTATCCTGAGGTGCCGATTCTGTCTGATGATCCTACTTTTGCACCTCCTGGCCCTTCTCCCAGTGAGCCACCCACACCCCTGACTCATCTCATTCAGAGTCCTTCCCATCCACTTCTACCCATGATGTTCCAGGTACTACTGTCCCTCTTCGTCATTCTGATTGAGTAAAACAAACTCCTCCTTATCTTTGTGATTTCATTTGTTCTTCTACTGTTCTTTCATGTCATGAACCTTGTTCTTATCGTGAGGCTAGTACTAATCCTCTTTGGCAGCAAGCAATGACAGCAGAATTGCAAGCTTTGACTGAAACTAATTCCTGGGATTTGGTTGATCTTCCACATGACAAAAAGGCTATTGGTTCTAAGTGGGTCTACACAATTAAGACCTGCTCAAACGGGTCTATCGAGCGCTACAAAGCTCGACTCGTGGCTAAAGGCTTTACGTAGGAGTATGGCATTGACTATGAAAAGACCTTTGCTCCTGTTGCTCATCTTACTTTTGTTCGAAGTTTAATTGTTGTTGCTGTTGTTCGCAAGTGGGGGTTATATCAGATGGATGTGAAAAATACTTTTCTCAATGGTGATCTTATTGAGGAAGTTTATTTGCAACCTCCCCTGGGTATGATCATACTCCACACAAGGTCTGCAAACTTAACCGTGCTCTCTATGGTCTCAAACAAGCTCCTCGCGCTTGGTTTGCCAAGTTCAGTTCTACCATTCAGACATTCGGATTTTCCTCCAGCCCTTATGATTCAGCGCTCTTTATACAACATTCTGCACAAGGCACCATTTTGCTTCTTTTGTATGTGGATGATATGATTATTACTAGTGATGACATAGCTGGTATTTCCAATCTCAAACTTGGGTCTTGAGATCTCTTCGGACACCACTGGATATTATCTCTCCCAGGCTAAGTACGCATTTGACCTTCTAGCACACTACAAGAAAAATTGCATTGGATGACGAATGAAAATCGTCACAAATTGTATGTTTTTCGTCACAAATAATACAAGTGACGAAAAAAAATTTGTCGACTAAAGGTTGTCGAGGATTCCTACCTGGTGACGAAATTTATTTTTCGTCAATTTCGTCACCTATAGTGCCTTTTGGCAACGAAAAATTGCGTCACGAAAAAATGACTTGGCGACGAAATTTTCTTCGTCACCTATTGTTCTTTTTTGACGACAAAAAATTTCGTCACAAATTATTATCTTTGGCTCGTCAAACGACCATTGGTGACAAAATATTTCGTCGCAAAAGACATTCTTATATGTGAAAAAAATCTCACTTTCTTTGCCCCTGCTGGGTTTTGAACCCGAGTCTCCTAGGTTTTGCACGCAAGTTTTAACCAACTACACTACACAAACTTTTTAGCATATGTTTGAAATATCTAATATATAACACATACATTTAACATTAAATATATTTTGAATCATTAAACATTAAAATTAGCAATTTTGATAAACATTAAAGTCGTAGCTCTTTATGTTATTATTCAAACCCAATTCAAATTATCTCAATCGGAGTTCTGAGCAAAGAGTTATGCCCAAAATATATTTGGGGACAAAGCATAATTCATAAATTTCGTCACCAAAGGATAAATTTTTTGTCACTGAAAACGTAATAAGAAGACGAAAAATATTTTTCGTCGCCAAATTGGTTCCGCGAAAAAATATTTTTTTCGTCACTAAATAGTTTATCTGTGGCGACAAAAAATAATTTCGTCTCCTTTTTTACTCTTTTGGTGACGAAAATTTTATTTCGGCGCCAAATAGGTGCCTTTGGTGACAAAAATATCTTTTTCGTAGCTAAATAGTTATAATTGGTGATGAAATAATTTCGTTGCGAAAGTTGACAAAACAGTGACGAATTTATTTTTTCGTCGCCAAATATACTCATTTAGTGACGAAATTAAATTTTGTCACCACTTTTTCGTCACTAAACATACTTTTTCTTGTAGTGGCATGTGCTGGTCTCACCGATAGTGTGGGCTGCCCGCCCGGCGTGCGCTCGAAGAGTCGCCACCTGGATTTTTGAGATGGATAATCCGAGAAACCGAGAACTCGTTTGAAAAAGGCTTTTGGTCTAGCGATAACGTCGAGACTTTGGGTTCGGGAGCCATGTTACGAACGGAGAAGGTTTTATTGAAAAGCACTCCATTCGCCCAATAAAACCGATCTATACTAAACATGTTCAAAGGGAAAAATTTCATAAAACTTTTTGGAAAAGTGGAACTCTTTAATAAACAAGTAAGAGGGGAAGGGACATGAGAAAATATAGCACGTCAACGTTATGTGGTGCTTACTGTACAGGAATGATAAGTATGATGCCCAAGAGAAAAGAAGAAAGACCTACTTAACAAACTACTTGGACTATGGCCACTCATCATACGGCATACCACAATACCGCGCACGACATCACAATATGCCGTGTGGGGTACTCGTCTTGTTACCAGACTGTCATTAGCATGCAGAATGTCGCCCGGCATATCGCAAATCACGTGCGCTGTTTTTCAGAAACATCAGAAAGTATACGAACACTAGCTCATCTCGAAACAGTACCATTTCTTCAAGCCTTGAACATAAAACAACTTTTGACGTATTTAATCGCTTGAGATGATTAAGAAAACCTTGTTTATAAGATAAAACATGGCTTGTAGTTATGGTCTTGTTTTGAGAGTGCTAATGACAAACATATCATCAACAAAAAAAAAACAAGCTTAAGGAAGGATGTTCATAACCCAGACAGTTTGAAGAAGAAGGCAGTAGCTAACAAAAGGTCGTGTGCTTGAACATACTATGCTGTGCGACGCATCAAAGCACCGTGCGGCATGGCATCTTCAATACAATGGCTGTTTTATTTTCTGTAAATGATTTTTAAGTCAAAATTTAACCAAAAGGGGTTAAGCCTGACGACAGGGAAACCCCCTCAGGGCTAGGATAGGGCCTAGCCCAAGGAAACTTGTTTTTTTTTTTTTAATCTTTGATCTTGAATTGAATGGGGGCAGATGGCGAGAAATGATAGCAGTAGATGAATGATGTGAGTGGATGAGATCGGGTGAGAAAAGATAGGTATGGGTGTGAGTGGTGGTTGGGTGTTTTAGTGGACGTGGTCTCAAAGTTAATAAGAGACTTAACTTTGATGGTGAGGAGAAAAATGGAGTAAAGTGCTTAAAGAATGTTTTTTGGGAATAGCATTCTCAAGGCTTGGAAATAGAGAGTGAGTGAAAAGGCAAGAAGAGAGAGAAAGGTTATCAAGCCAGGGTCTTTCCCTTGAGTGTAGGGGTGCATTTATAGGCAAAAGTCAAGGATTTTGAATTCAAATGGTGGAGGTATTTTCTAGGCGGACCAGAACTGTTTTTTCAGCTAAGCCACTTTTGTAGTTATGGCTCAAGTGAGCATGGCCGACAGCTTTCTGAGCCAGGCGAAACATTACCTGAAATGCCGTGTGGCTAATCTCAGGACCTCGTGCAGAATAATAATTTTTGTTTCACCACGCGGTATAAAGGCGTTCCGTGTGGTATTCTAGGTTCTGTTCAGGGCTTTTTTGGGCTTTTGTGCTTTTGATTTTAGGTTTATTTGAGCTCTTTTGGGCTAAGGTAATCCTTTATTCAAGCTCGCCAAGGTACTGTTTCCTTTATTTCATCATCGGGGTGTTCAAAGATCCCTCGAGGTTCAGATTGGGGTGTCTACAGATAGTAGGACGGCTTCAACCCCACTTGAGCCTAATGCTTGTCTCACTCCTTTGGATGGCACACTACCTTCTGATGCCACACTTTATCGCCAGCTCGTTGGCAGTCTTGTCCATCTTACTGTTACTCAACCAGATATAGCCTATGCTGTTCATCTCGTCAGTCAATTTTTGTCTGCCCCTCGGTCCGCTCGTTATGCTGCTGTACTACGCATTCTTCGTTATATCAAGGGCACCATGTTTCATGGAGTTCATTACTCTACCAACTCTTCTTTTGAGTTGCTTGCTTATTCAAATGCTGATTGGGCTGGTGACCCTACTGATCATCGTTCTACTACAGGATTTTTCTTCTTTCTTGGCGATTCTCTTATTTCTTGGCGTAGCAAAAAGCAAACGGTTACAGTACATTCCAGCACTGAGGTTGAATATCGAGCTCTCGCTGATACTACCCAAGAACTTCTTTGGCTCCGTTGGTTGCTTATTGATTTGGGTGTTACCCACTCGTCGGCCATAGTCCTACGTTGTGATAATCGCAGTGCAATTCAGATCGCTCATAATGCTATCTTCCATGATTGCACTAAACATATTGAGATTGATTGTCACTTTGTACGTCAGCATGTTGTCATTGGCACTATTCACCTTCTCTCTGTGTTCTCTACCGATCAAACTACCAACATTTTCACCAAGGCACATCCTCCCGGACGTTTTCACGACCTAGTTTCCAAACTCAAGTTGGTCTCTGCTCCACCTCATTGAGTTTGAGGGGGGCTGTTAGAATATCACATTATATTTTATCATATCATATCATACCATAATAATGCGATATTATATGATACGATGACTTTGAATGATTTATTGTAATCATGTAATTATTCTCTTTTCATTTTCTCTCCATTCCACCTAGTGTATGAATAGGTGGCTTATTTATTCTTGTATGATACAATTTATCGGATACAATATTTTGTATTCTAACACAATCCATGCATAGATCGGTCTCTACTCGGGCATTTTATAAAACCTTTGCATTTTTCTCTCATGAATCATTTTTAGTCAATTAGGATGGGAGAACAGTTAGAGGGGATTAAACTGTAACAAGTTTGCCGCATCTGATAAAATAGTATGTTTGCTTTATTGAGACAAGTAATAAAGATTGAAAACAGACTTCTGTGAGCATTTTAAATAGACTAGAACACACTGATCCAAGGGGATGTGCGTAGGAAGAAGGCCAGCATACACTAACCAAGTCAATGCATGCAGACCTGACCTGCGCACGCCACACATGAACTGACGTACTCCAATAAGCTTAAGCTCACAACTTTTACTTTTAACCTTCTGGGCTCTGGAAAGGACCAGTGCACACCTAGGACAAACCACACCGTTTATAGCACGGTTTATATATAGTTATAGACATTTAAAATGGCTTTAGAGCCATAAAATAAATAGAATACCCAATAAACAATGTGGGAGAGTAAACAGAGGCCAATGCCTAGTAGCTATGCAATGGTCAACCGCTGGGCTCGATATAACTGCTGTATGTCGGTATGTAGTCACCGTACGCCAGTTACACCCTTTTGTCCAGTGCTTGGCTTTGCACTTTTTGGGCTCTGAAACATGACCAGAAAGATCCTAGAGACATTCCAAAATAACAGAAGCACATATTGAATGTTACATCTACGCAGTTCTAAATACAGAAAGCTGTAAACTGAAACTTAGCATGCAATAAGGTGATAAAAATAAAAAAGATAGGGATTAATAGCTAGACACTGATCCCCATGCCAGTACTGCGTGTACAACCATTACTGGCATACATGTACTTGAACTGGCATGCCCCAGTTCTAGCCATGCATGATTTTGAATCCTTGCTAGCTTTAGGGCCAAGACTGGTATTGACCCTGCCAGCCCCCCTCTGGGGTCAGAACAGAAAGCTTTACAAAGGTGGTATGCCTTTGGTATTGAGTTTAGTGGTGTGTTTGAGCCTTGAACTTGAGGGTTTGAGGGATAGATGACGAGTATTGGGTGTGAGTAGTGTATGAGCGGGACTGCTTGCTTACTCTTTCAATGGATGGAAGAAGAGCAAACAGGAAGCTAAGGAAGAAACGAGAAGAAAGGCTTGAAAACACTTTTGTTGGTAACCCTTTGCACATGAATGCAAGGGGAGTATTTATAGGGGAAGGAATGAAGGAGGGGGCTGTAACCAGTTGGGTTTAAGGCTGGTTAGCCTTGGGAGGGATGTCTCCATGCATTAAATGCATGGGACTAGCTTGATAGAAGTTGTAAGAGAGAGCGGGGAACACTCTCTACACGTATCCGCCCACCAGACGAATGTATAGGGTTCTGGGTGGCTCAAAAGTCTCGTGCACATGGCTGAATAAAGGTCATGAGACTTCCTTTGACTAGTGTATGTCAATGAGAAACCTGAGTGTGCCAGTAATAATTTGGTCAACGGTCAATGACTGACACGTGGCAATTTATCAGCGCACACCAGTTTTGTACCAGCATACGCAAGTGGGGTTTTTGCTGAGGCCTTTTGGTTCTGGCTCGAAGGGTTTGAATGTGATGCGAAAGGGTTTGAAATAGGTTCGGAATACTCAAAGCTCAAAACACATTAACAATATTCTCGAGGAGTTCTTGACCTTATTCATCATTGGAGAATCAAAAGACCGTAAGTAAACTAATCTGGACAGTTCAGAATGGAGAGTCTACAGAATTACACTCTACACGTTCCCAATGGTAACAATCCATGTTATCGTCAACCTCCCAAGATGGCAACCAAGTATGGTTCAGGAAGTTGATGGAATGTTTGAGTTGCAAGAGAGCAATTCTTTCTTTTTCCAAACACCGGCCCATTGCATCTATTTTCTACAGCGGACATAACCACCACCACTACCCATTTCCTACAAGCTAAAAATCCGTTGCATCAAATTGAGATCTTCTTGTGCCTTGGTAAAGGGAAGAGAAGAAGAGTCATATATGATTAATGCAAAACATTATCGGTATAGGTTCTTCTCTCTGTTTGATCGTAATAGATTGAGTTTTGGTTTTCTTTAAATGGTTTAAAGGTTGCCATTATTATATAAAAAACGCATTTGAGGTTTTAACTAATTGATTTATTAATTAAACGCAAATGGCAATGGATAGATAGTTGAGTCATATTTAGTAATAGTCTATCTTGCAATAGACTTTGAAAATAATAAACTTAATTTTTTGAGCCGTTCCTTTTGTTTAAAATATTTTTTTAGAGTTTTTGTAAAAGATCAACTTATTTGGATATCGGTAAAGGCTCTTGATCAATATTTATCCCAAAATTGGACAGGTTAAAAACTAAATACCGATATCCGAATGAGTTGATCTTTTATAGAAATTCCTACAGACATGTTTTAAGCAAATAATTGAATGGCTTCCGATTATTATTGTGTCGAAATTTTTGTCAATTATTTTATCCCTTGAATTCTCCCCACATATTTATACGTATATGTACATACATATGTACTTTTAGAAGCCACTCTGTTTTTACAATTTAAGTTTGAACAACTCAATGCTCGACGTGCCTACATTTGTGACTAAATAAATGAATGTCACGGAAGAATTAAAATATCACCAACAGTGGTACTAATTATTTAATAAGGAATATTGTCACTTTAAGAGTACATAATGCTTGTTTGGAGGTAATTAATGACATTGGAACCAAGTAGAGACCAACGAACTTTGAATAATAGTCAAACAATCGAGGTGGTTATTTTATTTTTTGACCTAAATTGCAGAATAGATTCGCAGCCAAAATTCTCCATCACAAACAATTCGGTCATACAAATAAATTTTAGCACAATTGTTTTCAGAATTGAATATCCAGACGCAATCAATTTATGAGTCGATTTGTTAATTTATTCATAGTAATTTTAATTATACTTGTTTTTCAGAATGAAAAATATTGCACAAAACTAATTGGTTTTACTTCTCTACTAGACAAACACAAGCACATGATTAATTCTGTAGCTTCAAATTCTGTGAACTTGCGCGGCATAGAATTTTATTATGAAATTCATAACAAACTTCACAACCGATTATCGATGTGTAGAATGTATGTACGTTCAATTGATTTTGGAATTGACCGAAGAAAAAAGAAAAAATTGAATTTAAGTTTAGGTTTCAATTATCATGTAAAAGAGGTCAGAGCCATACCTTCATTCCCGATGAAACTATGCAAATCGTTCGAAGACAAATTTAGGCTTCGGAGTGATTCAAAAGGGAGAAGAATAGAGGCATTTAGATGCCAATCACCATCTAATCCCCAATCTCTTGTATTATTGAGTTCAAGTTTGAAAACTCGACGTGTAATGGAATTACACTCAACACCTTCCCAATAGCAACACTCCATGTTATCATCTCCTTCCTCCCAAGACGGCAACGAAGTGCCGTTTGGGAAGTTGATGGAATGTTTGAGTTGCAAGAGAGCGATTCTTTCTTTTTCCAAACACCCATTGCATCCATTTTCTACAGCTAACATGATCACCAATACCCATAGTGAGCTCAGGAGTAAATGTTGAAAGTAGTTCATCCCTACCCAGAGAAATATGACTTGACAAATTAAAGAGCTTATAGAACATATGGCAATTGTATGGCGTTTGCTTTTGCTTAAATAGGGTTTCGGCTTACCGCTCAATCTCAATGGGTCAGACTCCGTAGTAAAAAAATTGATGTTAATTGTTCAATAGGTCAGACTCCATAGTCTTGGTCTTCGTCAGTCTCAAGTTGACAACACGGCAACGCCCCATCTATTTAAACCAAATTGATCAGTACCCGTACTGTCGCAGTGCTCCTTCAGCTTAGAGCATCTCCATTAGAGTGTTTTTAGATAGGCTATTGATTTTGCCACTCTCTTTTTTGTTAACATCACTCTCCTGCAAGTGTATTTTTGGAGCAAAAGTATAATTGCAGGAAAAATATAATTGCAGCAGAGTGACGTTAACAAAAAATGGAGTGACAAAATTATTTCTCTTTAGATATCTTTGGTGTAAGACTTATTAAGACAGTTAAAAAGAAATTTCATAATTTTTAGGCTTCATTTGACATTGTTAGGACCATTTCATGGAAATTTCAAATACCCCGAGTAATTACCGCGGAATGCCCCAAAAAGGTCCTTGCAGGTACTAAAATTTTCCCAGGGGTAAAGAGGAGGGAGATATCCAAAGGAGTTGGAGAAGTCACCTACCTAGCATTTAGGAGCCTTAGGAAATCTTTGGTCGGTGTTCGAGTTTGACTCTCCTTCACTTAATGATATTTCCTGCATGTACCGGGCAGTCAACACTAGAATTTGCTGTACTTTTGCTTGTTTTGTGCATATTTTCCGTGCAAAAAGTTTCGGTTACCGTTTGCACCATTGTCTATTGCATGATTTGTTGGATTTTAGGAAGTAGTTGCCCACACTGATCGACGTTCAAAATTGCTGGCTCCATCACTGAGGTTGTATACAGAGTTAAAGGACCGGCTGGAGCTCAAAAACAATTTGGCATTATCTCCCCATTTTAAAGTTAATCTTCACCCAAAGAAGAAGAAAAAGAATCCGAGTTTACTGAAAGCAAGAAATAAAAATGGAAGAAAATAAGAATAATGGCGATTTCCAATATCGGTTGTTGGTAGTAGATACTAAAAATAAATCAAAGGCCTGACAAGTTATTTCAGAAATTTTAAGGCTGTGAAATGCTAGGTCGGGGGAGTAAGTGTATTTGTTGGATATTTTAGACCAAGTGCACTGATGGTGTCAAACTAGTTGGAGGCAATCGAAATTCTACTAAATTTTTTTAGGAGGAATGAAAAGCGTGAAAGACCAAGAACTAATTTGACCTCAGGTTTTTAAGATTCTGAAATATGATACGAAAATTGCTTTGAAAGCATATATGGCTATTAATTGTTCGTCAAAAGAAAAAACCTTACGGCAAAGACTACGTACAGAACTTAATTAACTCACATCATCCAAGTTTAGTGGCAAAGTTTCACAATCAGTTAAGGCACATTTAAGTTTTTTTGGGAGCATTAATTATGAGAGTGGCCGAAGTCCTGCAGACACGATGTTCTTTAAGCATTAATCATGATGCGACACCATCACCCAACTTTCAATTCACACCACACAGTACATCTCACTTTGTATGCATTTTCTTTGAAAACAAATTAAGAAGACAACCAAATCCAGTCATATTTTAGAATCATTTGGAGTCCGCTACATGAAACTTTTTCTTTATTGAGCTCTGTCAATAATTATTTGTTCACATAAACCTATTATACTCATATTTTTACGCACAATAACATCTAATGTCAATTTACGTCTACCACTTCCCGTATCATTGCTATCCAAAACTATCATATTCGCTTTCTTAACTACTGCATCTTTTGGTCTATGATAAACATGTTCAAACCACCTTAGCCTATTTTCCTTCAACTTCTTTTCTATATGTGTTACACCTATCATCTCACGAACCGTTTCATTGCTAATCCTGTCTCGTCTAGTCTTACTACGCATCCACCTCAACATTCTCATTTTCACTACACTTATCTTGCTCACCTATTATTTCTAAATTGGCTAACATTCTGTCCAGTAAAGTATCACCTGTCGATCTTATGACAGTTTCATAAAATTTTTCCTTTAATTTTGTGAGTGTACTCTATACGCTGTATCAATCTGTCCTCGCGTGCAGAAAGCCCAATTTGTTATGGAGTAATTGCATAGTTTGCGCCACATAAATTGAATGGACCTAGAGCACTCAAAAGTTTTAAGCCTATGAGTGGTGAGTCATCCAATGTTTTGAATTAAGACTCCACGTTTTTTGTGCTGTTTTCTAACAATCCCTAATACCCTATCCCACTTAACGTACAGGAGAAGGCATGCATCAACCTCCATTTGGTGAACTTAGTGCGAATTGCAATAATTTTTGGTTTGTGGGCACAAGGCCCAACCCGCGCGCTGTGCAGAAGCTACAAAGACGTCATATATATCACTTGAGCCTGAGAGAGATTGAATGAACTCAAACCCGTCTCCTGAAGAATTTTTGGCACGCTCGATGGCTATGTCACTCGATTTTCCATGTAGAAGAAGATAAAGAATCAAGCTACATAACGGCAAGGAGTTGCGTACCTGCCCCTTGCATCAATGAGGTGAATTAATTTATAGGTGCTTTACGAGGTAGCATGTGTAATGCCACAAAATTCATGCACATCAATCTGTACATAAAACAAATTATATAGAAAAGAGAAGGTGAAAGGGAAAAGAGCTCCATAGCTGTTTCGTGGCACTTTATACCGCGTGCTATTGTGCCTATCTGAAAGAGAGAAAGGAGGAAAATAGTGCTTGTCCTACCATTTTCCTTTTACCTGAATTCACAACCCCTCAAACAACCTCATCTTTGCACTTGCAATATTTCTGGAAATCAGTGGGTAAGGAGAATGATGGCATACTATCAAACGCCTGTCAATTCATTGCGTAAATCACCCCAATGCCAAATTACAAGTTGGAGTAAGCTTCTTGGTTGATATCTCAACCCGGGTATAATTTATTTTTCTTCATTTTGTTCCTTTGTAATTTTGCTCTATTGAAATGGATAAGCTAGTCTCTATACCCAATCGTTCAATACCCCTCGATGTTATGCTATGAGGATTAAAAACCAAGGCAAATATCTTCGTCCATAACTCCGAAGTCCAAGGCATGCTGATAGAGGCTCACGGAAGCTCCTTGTCTGTTGAAGTCTGCTGGAGGCTACTGAAGTGAAAGATCACAAAGAGGATGGACCCCCAAAGTTAACAAATAACAATATCCGCTTTGGCATTAATTATCAACACTAGATGTGTTATACCCCATATCGTATAAATATTGTATTTCAGCAAAAAAAGAAAACAAAAAAGAAAAAGAAATTGAGGGTTAATGATGAATTAAATGGACTAGTTTGTCACTGATAATGGAGTCTCCTCCGGTTGCTAGGCTGAATCTATAGCCACGCATTAACGAAGGACAGTGGAAATTGAACAAAATATGTACAATAATGTTTTGTTACTGTTTTTATGATATGTGAGAAACCTTTAAATGATCTCTCACCTAACATTGCAAGGTACTATATTCAAACCGGCCTCTTCCAAATTTACGGCACGTGAAATGGGACTTGGGGATGTTGTAGTGCACATCCACACTGTTGATTCAGCTATTATTTTGGTACGAATGACTCAAATTTAATCCGTGCTTCTACAGATCTGTATCATCCATTACTTAAATTAAAATCCGAACCATCCATTCCCAAAATTTATGGCTGCATTGACTAATATTTTGCATTGAGAATCAAAATGATACTTGCTAATATTTCAATGAACATTGATAGAATGACACGTCCAATATTAGCTCACTGTCTGCTGCGAATATCTTCAATAAGTGAATTGATTTGTGAGCAGGGGAGCCAGTGAATGTATTCAATTCAGTCTTTTTGTAGTTGAATGTTCAATCTGGTCAGGACTCAGGACAGAGTGAACTGCTGCGAATAATTTAGTCTTCAATAAGTGAATTGATTTGTGAGCAGGGGAGTAGGTGAATGTATTCAATTCTGTCTTTTTGTAGTTGAATGTTCAATCTGGTCAGGACTTAGGACAGAGTGAACTTTTGTTAAACTCAGGTGAGAAGTGGTTGAAATTTGAAGAATACTGTATATAATAAATAAAGGACAACACAGAAAAGTCATTTTTAGAACTTCACAACACAATTTTGTATTGAGAATCGAAATGACACTTCGCTAATACTTTGAGGAAACATCGAGTAAATGACGCTTCTATATAGCCTACCATTGTTGCAACTTGCAAATACATTAGGAAATGAAGCGCCTGCATCAAAAAAAAAGAGCGCGAATATCAATTCCCATACATTACCTCCCATATTCAGCTATTAACCATCTCTCTTTCTCATTGTCGTTTACAATTTTTGATTACAGCATCGTAAATAATTCCTACTATTAAAAGAAGGGCTCCATTGTTGAAAGATTAAATTTTGATTATCATCCTCTAACTTATGCATCTTCAGCTTTCGTAACTTTTGATAATGTGATATGTAAGTCTTTCTACTGTCGAAAAGAAACCTCAATTATTGAAGTGAAACTATTCTCTCTATCTCTTACTTTCTCTTATTAATCCCTTTTGTGAGAAGGCGTCTCTGTTTCATTCCACATATAATTCTGGTAAAGATAAGTGATACTTATTGTTTTATTTTTTTAAACATCACAAATTCCATTGATAGTCATACGATCGATACTTGCAAAGAGATTTCATTACGAAAAATGATAAGAACCGCAACCACCTATATCTAGATGCACGTATTGCAAAGCAGACTCAAAATACAAAACACGATTCGGGGACAATGTGAGTCAAAGAATAGAAGGTAGAGACCCGGATCGACCAAATCAATGGAATAAGCACAAGTGAAATCCACAAATCCCTTAGAGGATGCAACAACAAAATTAAAAAAAAAAACACTTATCTTTCTATGTCGCCGTATTCTTCACAATAACTTGTTACTGGAATCTTTATACCTCTCACATGGATAATTGTGTATCTTGTTTTGGCTTAGTGGTAGGTCGCATAAAGTGTGTAGAGGCGAGCGTGCAAGTATATAGAGTAATGCAAAGCAGACTCAAAATACGTACAAAACACGATTTGGGGATAATGTCAGTCGAAGAATTAATAGGTAGTTGACACCCAGATAGGCCAATCTAGAACTGGCAAATGGGCGGGTTTGAGTGGGTTGAAACGGACCGTGGGTCAACTATGGGCGGGTTTGAATACGGGTCAAATAGTAAACGAGTTGAAATGGATTGGGTCGAATATGGATCTAGTCAAATCCAAACCTGCCCGACAAGTTTTCCTTTTTTTTTTTATCTTTTATTTTTTTATTTCAACACCCCTCCCCCCCCCTCCTATTTTCTGTTTTTTCCTAATTCAATTTTAGAAAAAGGATAATTCCATGAAGAAAGTGTGTAAAAAAAAAAATCAAGTGCAAAAACCCCACGAGAGAGAGAGGGGAGGGGGGGGGGGGGGGGGGGGGGGGGGGGGGCGGGCTGGTGTTGGATGGGGGCGGCGTCGGGGCCCTTGCTCAGGTTCCTAATTTTGACAACAATGTCAAAGGGCACTTTTTGTCCAAACCAAAAAGGGGTCTCCCTCCAAGTGAAGGGCACTTTGGGGAAGCTTCGTCGTTGACACGTTGTCAACTCCTCAACCCCCAAACTCAGGTAGCTGAGAATTGGAATGGGGATGCTGCCAAAGAGCTTTCTATCGAGCAACTAATTTGGTCGTTCATCTCGGCATAGATAGCTCAAATCGAATTTGAATCGTCTGTGCCAAGATGAACGGCCTGATCAGCCTCCTCCTGGGTCCTCAGAAGTTACAAGCTAAAACTATGATCTCCCATTCCAGGGGTGTTTTCGTCATTTCACAAAATACATGTCCCCCTCTCTCTCCCCCCTCTCGATAAGAATGCCAAAGACAAAATAAAATGGACAGGTTAACGAAAACAAGGCGAAAGAGATTAAAAACTCCCAACTCCGATTAAAAACAAACAAACAAATAAAATAAAATAAAATAAAAAATCCTAAACAACTTTCCGTTTCGACTGGCCTCACGTGACGCGAAAATACATTTCCACACCACAATCACCAAGGGCAGTTTCGTCCAACAAGAGAGAGAAAATGGGAAAGAGATGAAACCGTATCTAAGCACTAAGCAGTAGATCGAAGATCGAGCGTACTGTTCCCATATACGTATAGCACTTGGGTCTTTTACATCCAACCTATATTGAACTCATTTCTAATCCACCTAAACTCATATAAATATGGGTTGATATAGGTTCAATCCATTATATAATATGAGCGGATTGGATTGAGTTATATATGGGCGGACATGAGCGGATTAAAAAAACATGGATTGGATTGTCACCTCTAGGCCAAACCAATGGAATAAGCACAAGTGAAAATCCACAAATCCCCTAGAGGATGCGACGACATAATTTAAAAGAAAGAAAAAAAAACTAATCTTCCTATGTCGCAGTATTCTTCACAATAACTTGTTACTGGAATCTTTATAACTCATGTGGATAATGGTATATCTTGTTTGTGTTTAGCGGTAGGTCACATAAAATATGTAGGGACGAGCACGGATGCGAGTGTGGTAATGCGAAATCGTCTCTTTTTTTCGTTCTGAATCATATCACCTACTACTTATTTGCGTTAGTTGAGAACCTTAATGAATTCATTGATTATGATACCATGGAGTTGGTGGATATGCCATTATTACTACATCCAACTTTTGAAAGGGTACTTGTGAATCATTTTTGGGAAAGCAGTGTTCTGGATGGACGGGCCGGGATTAAGCTGTTGAAGAAGTTGCAACTTGCAAGGTCTTGGAGTTGTAATTAAGAATTCGAAATAACTCAGTCTTTTGGAACATTATTTCTGGATGGATGGAAGGGCCGTGAGCAGTGAAGCGCCAACGATGCGAGGGAGGCAGCCCTTGCTCCGGAAATGATGTAAGGTTGGGGCACGAATAGATCCCAAAAATTCAAAAGCGAGGCAAGCCATCCTAGCTCTGAAATGGGCATGACTTGGGGCAATCTTTGATTCCGAGTCGTTCAATAGACACGAGAATTTCAAAGTCCTAGAAACATGGCTTCTCCTGATTTTCGGATTCCCAGATGTATAGAATGACCATTCTGGTTCTGTCATAAGTACAATGCCAGCTCTTTGTGCTGAATCCATCTTCAAAACTATGGAGAACGAGGATTAAAACACGAAATGCGAACATGAAAACAACTTCTTACTGGGACATGTCATGAATCACAGGATAAAAGACACAAAGATTGAGGAATTATTTCCAATGACAAGTAAATTTGGGCAGGAGCAAAATGAAAACATTATAAGTTTGGGAAGCAAATTGAATTGATTCCATCTCTCTTCCTGTGACATCCCACTTTTTAAGTAAAAAATTTTTTTTTTTTGACCCAGATTATTAAATCTTCCATTTTTCTTTTTCAAACTTCTTGCTAATAAAAAAAAAAAGGAAGAAGAATAATATTAGGTCGATTGTGTAATTAGACTAGATAAGTTTTAAGTTTAAACGTGGGCAGTGTATTAGGGTGAGAAAACGTTTGAGAAGTAGGGTTATTTTATTCCATACGTTGGGGAGGAGAGCGTGAAAGAGCAGCCGTAGTTGAGATCGAGTTCGTCAGTAGTTTCCGGATTAGTGAATCGTCGGGTAAACTTAATGTTTTCATTGTCTCTTTTCTCCATGCTAAGTATATAGTTAAGTACATACATAGAAGGGAATGACTTCGGTGTCCCCGGTCATTTTGGGGACACCGTAACTTTTGGCATAACAAAACCATTATGTACATAGAATCAGGGACTTTGATTGTCAACAGTGGGTTTTTGTTTGTTGGCGGAGAGAGAGAGAGATATTTGGCAGTGAGTGTGTGCATGTGACGGGGACGGGGGTAGGATTTTGGTGTTAGTCAAGCTATTTATTGGTGTAAGGTTCATCAAATTAAATTAATTGTTGGTATTGGTATTCTTTTAATTCAGAATAGCAGAGAACGTGAACATCGCATTTTGTGACATATTGTTTCGATCGAGGTGAGTGGTTAAACATGTAATCCCTTTCTTGGAATCCTCTTGAGCCAATCTATTCTTGACAGTTCGTTATTTGTTGTGATCTGATGATAATTAATCTTCTTCATTGCTCTCATAATTATTGACAATTGACATATCCTTTGTCATATAAGGTTATTCGATAATATTTGTGACCGATTGATTACCCTCATTTTTATTGTTGTTGATTCGTTGACTCCATGATATTATTGTGACTATACAACGACACAGGGAATAATCTTGGTGCAGATGCCTCCGGTTTGCCATTGTTCTTTTGTGTTTGGGACCATGGACTATATGTTTATATTTGTGAAAGTTCAAGGAAAAGACCCGTGAAATATCGTGGTGACTTTGGTCGCTAAGGAAAGGACTTGTGAAATACCCTGTGATTCTAGTGCTCAACGGATAGGGAAAAGACTTATGAAATACCCTGTCACCCTACTCCAAATCGGCTTAGAGAAAAGGTCTCAGGCACCATCCTGTGGTGACTTTAAATATGGTGTTGGATCCAACGGGCTAAGCCCTGAGAAAATATTTGGCATTTGGTAATTGGAAGATATGGTTCCCACTTTGGTTTGGATTTCTATTTATATATTGTGGTTCATCGTTCTAATATAATTAAGGGGACCTATTGGTATAAAAGACATGTTATTGTTATCCGAATTGTTCTTGTAATAAATCGTCAAACAATGATTCATCTCATCGATACCTTTTGTGAGCCATTGACTTCGTTAGTTTGTTAATATTATTCATTGAACCCTTGATCCTTATTATTTGAGATTACTTCTTTGGAGCCCTCATTATCGTTCATTTAAAAGTTTGCCGCATTGTATTCTTTACCCTAGCATGCTTAACTACTTACTGGGCTCATCAATTGACGGATTTATTCCACCTTTATTTTTTCAGGTTAGTGCATGGGGTATTATAGTGGACTCTACGGCGTTGTCGGGATCTTGTGTTTGGACCTCTAGGGAGTTTGCATTTTTATTTCTTTTATTGTGTCAAACCGCTTCCGCACTTTTATTTATTAGCTTCCGCATTTTTATTAATTGGCAATTCATTGTGGAATTTGGATATTGAAAAATATCGGATATTGTGTCATTTGCTTAAGAAAAATATTGGCTTGGAATTGTGCATTTTATTGTAACTAGTAAAAATGCACGTGAAAGCAATGTCTAGTTTTGTAGTAGTGATAGCCAATAAAATATGCAATTATTACATTATAATTTTCTGTTGAAGCTTAAACTCTCGAGAATGAAAATTATCATCAGTCAGACTTGGTGAGAATCTAATAATGGTCATGATCATCTTTCTTCCTTCATTGTAAGGTAGACATTTTTTTTAATATGAGACAAAATAAGTAGAATTAAGACTTTTCATAAGACGATCATTCATGTGTATAAAATGAGAAAATATTTTATGGTAAGCATTATTTTACATATCACATTAGGAATCGTCCGAGGGATAGTCATGTGAGAGGTTCTTGATTCTCCATCCAACGATTGAAAAAAATTGTAATAACTTCAATCATATAATGGCCTGTGCATACGTTTCTATGTTGACATGAGAAAGGTAAAGAAATTAGAGTGTTACTAAAGTTTCAAACAATCTCGCTGATAAAAAAAAAGAGGTTGTCTAAAGTTAGCTAGACCGAACGTGACGCTTGCCAATCGTGGAGAAGAGCAGAAGCAATGAATAATCATTTGACTCTATCAATTCCCCTTTTGAATGGACATCGACCTCCTTAGATTAGATTAAAGAAAAAGGATTTCTACCTTGCAAATCAAAGGAACACCTACTTCTACTGAAGGGGGATTTCGCTCGACTCAAATCAACTTCATGTTCTACCTATAAATGTTGATTGAACTATACTATGATGTCAACCGGGCAAAAATTAAATCAAGGAATAAACAAGAAAACTAAAATAGGGTGTTCGGTTCCAAGAGCACTAGCCGAACACAGCGTGGTTTGCGACCGAAGTGGGGTGCATGCGTGCTTGTGTGTGTGTGACAGAGAGAGAGAGAGAGATGCATGACTAACCATTGGGAACAGATGGGGGAGGGCTTGCCGGACTGTGACGCATGGAGTGGTGGGGATGGAGGCTGTTGAGAGAGATGGAGGAACAGCTACAGGCAGGAAAGAGCGAGAGTGAGAGAGAAGCAGGATTAATTTAGGGATTTCTCTTCAGTGCCCTTTTGAGAGAGGCGCAAACGATTTTAGGGATTTCAAGTTTTGGTGATTTCCTTCACAACGCGCGAACAGATTGTATTTTGGACAATTAGGGCCAAAATAATTAAACGCTCTAGTATAGAGTAATATGAACAAATTCTAAACTTAATAAGCCAACTATATTTTAATAGTGATCGATATGAACCATTAGAATTTCATGTCTTACTGATTCCTTCATTATCACCAAAATCGAAGATCATCGGATATCGATGACCGCCTGATTAGACAACATTTGATACATTCCAAGGCATTAAAGTATTGGATTGCAATAACCGCCTCCACCTGAGTCTTTTTTATCAATCAGAACCATCCATATTATTTTCATATCATGGAGTACATCATTCGTATAAAAACGAAATTAATCGAGTATCGTTACACACTTGATTGACCATACAAACTCATTTTCTTAACGAAATTGTGTCTCGATAAAGAAGCTTTTTAAATCCGATCGAGACAATTTTTTATGAGAATGCTATATTCAACAAGAAAAACAAAAGCAACGGCCTGGATTGTCATACTTGTGTTGCGGTCGAATGAATACCGTACATTTAAGTATAACACAAGATTTAATTTGTTAACAATTACATTGGACGTATAGAATTTAAAGGCAATTACCAACTAAACTTTTACCATGGTCGATCTGATCCATTAGAATTTTATGTCTCACTGATTTCATCGTTGTCACCAAAAATGGAGATCATCGGATATCAGCAACCATCTGATCTAACAACATTTCATGCATCCTGAGGCATTAAAGTATTAGATTACAAGACCCAACCCCGCTAAAGTCTTTATATTTTGATCTGAACTATCTATTTTTTTGCATAGATATGAATTTATCATTCGTATCAAGAATTAAGTTCATTGGGTATCTTTACACATTTAATCGGACGATAACTATCATCCAAAAAATAAATTGCATCATAATCAACGAGCTTTCTAAACCTGATTGAACCAAAATTTTATGATAATAATTTAATCAATAAGCACAACGATGATCAACGTCATTGACTATTAAAATAGTTTTGTTTTACTGAGA
Source organism: Rhododendron mucronatum var. ripense (assembly GCA_019656295.1). Classification (NCBI taxonomy): domain Eukaryota; kingdom Viridiplantae; phylum Streptophyta; class Magnoliopsida; order Ericales; family Ericaceae; genus Rhododendron; species Rhododendron mucronatum. The sequence continues at coordinate 429,681 of BPLT01000152.1, read as the reverse complement.
TTTGCTAAATAATCGTATCGAAGCGTATTAAAAATGTATAACATGTAGTAATATTTTTATTTTTTATTTTTTGATCTGGTGTAGTAATATTATTAGATATAGTTCTGTTTGTTCATAGGGTCTATCCCAGCGTTTCTTTTGGGTTGCTGGCAAAGGGGGTGTCTATTCCAGCGCTTTTAGTAGGCGCCAGTAAATGGGAGGTCTATTTCAGCGCTTTTGCTTGGGCGCTAGGAATTGGTCGATCTATTCCAGCGCTTTTGCTTTGGGCACTGGGAAAGCTTCATTCTAGCAGCGGCAAAGAAAAGCACTGGTGTAAATCTCCTATTGTAGAGCTTTTTGCAAGCGTTGGCAAATCCCAAATTTTTTGTAGTGAGAGTACATTGGCACCATTGATGTCCATAGGGGCAACCGCCTCGATTTCCCCATCGGCGGCAAAATCTAAGAACCCATCAATTGCGCCTTTATTTCTCAATTGGTAGGAACATCGAGAAATGAGAATTTATCGTCCGAAATATCGCACCCTCAAAAGGAGAGGGAGGTAAAGAAACAGGCGCTAGGGGAGAGAGTACGTTGCCTCAAAAGACAAAAAGTCGGGTTCTGAAATTTCAAAACCATTCATCAAACAACTTACGTGCAATAACTGTTTGGCATGACCAACTCAGTTATGATGTAAACTCAGCATTAGATTACCATATTTAAGGAATGCTTACCATTTGAAATCGAGAGAAGTCCGGCAGGAAGGGATCTGAAGAACGGTGGACAACATGAAATTAAGGAAGAACGGTGTTGATGGATTTGGTGGGCTCTGTTGTTAGAGATGGTGGGCACTGGAGGAGTACATGTACAACATCGCAAGGCTTGTGGATTTGAGGGCACTAGAGTCATCCGTAGGAGTGGCTCAAGACACGCCACTGGATTTGATGTCTGTTGGTGCGACAGTAGAGAGTCAGGAGAGTCCGATTCGTTAATTCCGATGGAAGCAATTCGTCTAACAGTTTGAGTGCCGTAAAGAGTTGTTGCGACATAATTCATCATGATCTAAAACAACATTTTATCGGCATTTAGAGACTGCTTACCGTGTGAAAAGGCAGAAGCTGCGACAGGAAGAGATTCTGGAAGATGGACAAAGGTGGAGGAAGGAATTTCGATTTATCATCGGAAGGGGGTCGTCAACAGAAGTGATTCTAGACGGGGTTTTCAGAGACATATTCACTGATTTGGTGTAGAGGCGCGGGAGTGGTGCGGTGCTTCATTTCAAGTTGTATTGTTTTGGTTGGAGCGTATTGTGTGGTTGAGAAGAGGTGTAAGACATGGCTGGTATTAGTTGCAAGTGTTAGGGGCATTTATGGAATACAAAAAAGGAGGAAATATTTTCGTACATTTAAAAGTAGTTTAGATAAAATATTCAATTTTTCTTTATTTGTTTCAAGTTGTTAAAAATATTTTAATTAGTCTTCATGTCCCCTGACTGCTTCATGGTGCATGGCCAGTCATACTCCGAGATTTGGAGCGTGACACTTCCTCTTGTTGCAAAGTATTACTCGAGAAAATCGTCTTACAAAGAAGCTTAACACCACTTCTCCTAAATGGTATAAATAGGCCGAGTAATTGGATAAATTAATAGATGCTTTATGTGAACATTTACGCACCTATTAACACACAAAACTTTATAAAGGATAACGTTGTTGGGGCACCAAGTGACGGTGTCCCAACATGACTGATTAATTACTCATCGACCAAAACCAAATCAAATAACGTGGTATGACATCTCTTAAAAAATTTGAACATTGCCACCGCAATTTTTTGGGCCCCCCTATGTACATAGGCAGGCATACCCTGCTCAAATTAACACATAACTGTGCACAACAGTCAACAACATATAAGAGGCTTCATTTAGGAGCCTAGCATTCAGTAATATTTTTCTCAACAACATAACTGTGCTCATCAAGCTTAGTGTTTTCCCCAAGTACAAAAAAGAGGGGGCAGAAACGCGAAGGGGTTGGCCGGTTGTCACCTTGTAGCATTTAGGAGCCTCCGGAAATCTTTTTGCTGGCGTTCGAGTTGACTCTCATTCACTTTCTATCGATTAATTCCTGTGTTGGGCAAGTCTACACCGGAATTTGCTGTAGTATAATTGGGCCCTCCCTTGTGGACGGTGAGATTAATTAATCAATCTATCAGGCTATAGATAGATCGAGGCAGATTAAGTGTTCCCAACTGCAATTTTTCAATAATTAAGTTTTTCCTTTTAGTTTAGTAAATTATGACAAGGTTCCCTCAAAGTAACGTCTGCATGTTCTACCCAAAAAATTATTTGTAGCTCCTGAAGTTGTCCACCTCTATAGACATATTTCACAAAAGGCTCGTTTTACAAATACAGAAAAAACCCTATTCATTATTTCTTGAGGGAATGTCGCCTGTTCCAAGATAAAATGCTAGGCCATGCACTCATAAGTAAGGGAATGTCACCTATGGCCTAATTCACAAAGTTTTTCCCCCTTTTCATTGGTGCTAAAAACTTTTATAAATTGCCACAATGAAATGCTTTTGTCCAAGGGTGGTGTTCATTCAAGCGAGAAAGCTTTGAGACAATGAGATCTAAGTTTGTTGCTCCCATTCTCTTTTTTTTTTTTCCCACATCAATATATCGTTCCATCGAGGTGTTTTGCCAGGAGACATCATTCAAATTGCAAGGAGAAATTTAGGAAGAAAAAAAATATTCCGAATGAAAAGCATAAGGAGTGTATGATTTTCCTAGGATTGCGAAAACTATAAATTTAGACTTTTTTGCACCTTAAACACCCCGTCCAATTGAAACTCGAGAACAACGTGAAGTCAAATATACCTCACAAAGCTAGAATGATAGTTATAAGGCATTCCGTCTAAGATACAGAACGGAACCTTTACAAACTAATTAAGAGCTTGAAAAGATTTATTCCGTACAAACAACAATCCCAAATCCAAACGAAAATTTGTAGAATTCATTAACCACACCACATGATGAGAGAGAGAGAGAGAGAGAGATGGCTACTCATTTCCACAGAAAACCACACCTGCGCCTGACGAGATTGTCCACAAAAAAATAGTAGTAGGAGGTGAGGAAAACCTCGACAAGATGAAACCATGTCCTTCGCCAATACGGATTTATCAGCAAAATTGCCACGATTGCCAAGACCATAGTTACATAGGACCCCACAAAGCTCATGTAGAACACATCCATATCCATGAAACCAGAATCTTCTCACTACAAGAAATATAGGATCTCCCAACGGTTTTTTTGGTAACGGTTCAAAAAACCGGTGGTATACATGGTGTATAGCAACGGTTTGCAAAACGTTACTAGAAACAGCACTATAGCAACGGTTTTCCATAACCGTTACTAAAAACCGGACTATAGCGACGGTTTCCAATAAACCGTTACTATAAACTGGACTACAGCAACGGTTTCCAATAACCGTTACTATAAACCGGACGATTGAGACCATTGATTTTGTTTTCCTTGTTGATTAAATCATTCTCATTAAAATTTGGCTTGATCGAGTTTAGAGAACTTTTTTATTGAGACAAAATTTCATTAGTAAAATAAATTTTTTTACCCGATCAAGTATGTAACGATACCCGATTAATTTCATTTTTCGTATGAAGGATGTACTCTTTACTATGTAAAAATAGACGATTCCAATCGGAAAAAAGAAAAGAAAAGAAAAAAAGTAGGTGTTTGTTTCATATAAACCGAATTTAAAAATTTGGATTAAGAATAAATCGATAAAACTCTAATGACATAAGCTAGCCCAGCCGGTTTGCATAGTATAAATATTATTAGGCCCCTGATAGTATACAAGTGCTAGGCTAGCTCAGCTGGTTCGGGACTTGCGCGCGCATACGCGAGGTCCTGGGTTCGATTCCCAAGAGGAGCAAAATTGTTGTGTTGCATCATTCCATGTGCCATGTGGAGGCCACGTCAGAGCCACGCGGGAGATAGGTGGAGGTCACGTCAACGCCACGTGGCTGCCATGTCATATTTTACCCCAGATTTAAAAAAAAAAAAACTTGCCTTTACCAACGGTTGCTAAAAAAAAATCTATACCAACACTTGGCAAAACCGTTGCTATACCTCTACACCAACGAATATCTCACAACGATTTGGCGAACGGTTGGTGTACCGTTGGTATTGCTTTTAGCAACGCTTTTTGTATTTTTTAGCAACGCTTTTGACCGTTGTTATATCTCAATTTTCTTGTAGTGTCTTTGGTATCATTCACAGCAGCTTTTGGTAGTGATGGAGGTGAATCAGTTCCACTACACTTGCTTGGCCGTGGTTCACCACAAAGAAGTGGATTTCCAATGTAGTTATTTGATTCAAAAGTATTGAATTGTTGTACTCTTGGAGGCATCCTTCCAATCAAGTTATTGTTGGATAGATTGAGAAAACACAAGAATTTTAGGTTTGTAAGCTGAGAGGGGATTTTCCCATGCAGACAGTTGTAAGAAAGATACAAGCTTTCTATGCTTTTCAAGTTTGAAAATGTCATAGGGATTGTGCCGGTGAAGTTATTGTGAGACAAGTTCAAAGCTTTGAGATGGCTAAGGTTTTTGATTTCAGGTGGTATCGGGCCGGTCAATCTGTTGTGGGAGAGATTGATACCTGAGAAAAGGTATAGAACGATTCCCTTGTAGGATAAGGACATTCCCTTTGTTTCAAAGTCTACCGTTTCTAGGTTACAGAGTCGAAACCAACTCCGATCTCGACTTTCTCTCCGCTTCAGTAACACCATCCTTAGATCATGTAACAATGATTGGTATGGAACATATGGGCCATTTCTATCTATATCAGGTTCCGTTCCGTTGAAGGTAATTTTACTAACACAAGCGGGAATGTTGCCAGAAAGATTATTGAAAGAAAGATAAATAATGTTTAACCTAGACAGGTGGCACAATTCCTTTGGGATATTGCCTTGGAAGTAATTATGTTGCAAGAGAAGAACCATAAGCTCGGAAAGGTTGCCTATCTAAGTTGGAATATTACCACTGAATTGGTTATAAGAGAGATCAAGCACAAGTAAAGATGCATGTGTAATATTGAACGGCCATTGGAAAAGGTCCACATAGCCTATTCTTGGACAACCGAATATCTATGATATATGATGAATTGAAGCAGGATGGTACAACCCTAGTGATATTATTTTCTGAAAGATCTAACCACATGAGATATTTGAGTTGACAAAATTCAATTGGAATCGGACCTTCAAGATGATTACCGACCATGGCTAGAAGCCATAACGACGTATATTTCCTAATGAACCCTGGAATCTTTCCTACCAGTTGATTAGCACTAACATTTTACACCCTCAAAGGGCTCTTAGACAAGTTCGGTGGAATTTTTGTGAAGCCATTGTTGTTGGAAATTAATGCTAACAACTTGGTCAAATTGTTTTGACGGGGTAGTATTGGGCCTTTCAAGGAGTTATTTGATAGTTTCAAGACAAGCAAGTTGCGGCAACCTATGGCCAAATGCATCGATATTTCACCAAATAGTATGTTATTGGATAAGTCTAGAGTATCCAGAGCAGTCATGTCCCCGAACAAAGAGGGAATGTTGCCTTTAAAGTGGTTTGTAGCTAGACATGTTCAAGAGAACTAAACTCGGGAAAGAAATGGCTATTTTGTAAGGAATAAATCCCTCCAAATGATTGTTAGAGATATCCAATTCTAGAAGATTTCTCAAACGATGTGAAGGCAACAGTAATGGGCCACCCAATGAATTGTGAGATAGAATAAGTGTTTGGATCTTTGCATTGTTGTCCAACAACCAATTTAAAAAATTCTCACCGACACCGATTCGAGAGAGATTAACCATTCTAAGATCATGTTGATGGTTGAGAAAGTGGGGAAATGATCTAATGAGTGCTCCATGTTCCGAATTTGACAAAGCAAGTCCTATTAGTTGGAAACTGGGGGATCTAGGAGGGAAGTCCTCTTCTTCCAGCAACTTCTTGTTCAAGCTCTCAATAAACTTAAGTTTGGAGTGGTTAAAAAATGACTTGAATGAGATTGGAATTTCAAAGTCATTATCTGAAATTGCAAGGTACTCAAGGGATGTCATATTGATAAGTGGAGACTGAGCGATATTTCCAGTAAACCGATTGGAACTGATATCCAGTAGTCGAAGGGATGTTAAGTTCATCATGCACCATGGTACGGTGCCCCGAAAACCAGTTCCTGCGATGTCAAGCTCCCGGAGATTCTTCAACTCGCACAGCCCTTCAAACACATGTAACACATTTAAAAGCTAAGCTTGATATTTAACAGAAAAAGTACATACAGAATCATTTTGTTTCTTTTTTCTCTCGTTCTTTTTGGAGGAGGGGGAGTAGAATAACAATATTCCATTCTACCTCTAATTAGCAGAAAAGGATCGAGTGCACTATCTACAACGGACAATGCTTGAATGGAAGTCAAAACTCTAATGCTCGGAAGAAAGTCGTTGTCGAGGATAGCACCATCCATGAACAAATTTTCAATGCTGCTGAGGTTTTTCAAGTCTGTATTAAGTGGTTGACCAAAATTAGCATATAAGAAATTTATGATAAAAGGAGACGATCGAAGGTGCTAATAATGTTATAAGGAAATTTCATATACGAGGTGCCCTTACTGTGAACAGCTGCGTGCAAGCCATGATTGCCACTCAAATCCAGTGTCTTGATTGATGAAAGCTCTCCCAAAAATGACCAAATAGTGTTATCCAAGAAATTATAACTCAGATAAAGGACCTCTAATTTATTCAATATTCCTGATTCTTCTTGTGAACCTGTAGAATAGTAGAGATAATTAGATAATAGATAGGAGTAGTATGGATTGTGCCCTATTGCTCAGTTACATCGACGGGTCGCTCTACATTCTATTTCTTGCACAAACATTAAGATCAAACTGTTATTTGTGATGGCTATCAAAATAAAGATAGAGAAAAGTAGTCTTGTTAATATTTCTGTTCCATACCATTGACTGTTATGATACTGACAACCTCATTTGACCTCAAGTCCAACTCCTTCAAGTTGTTCAAGCTACCAAATTCTGTGGTAAAGAAAAGTGAAACAAACCACGAAGCACCTGAAAGTGGACTACATGCAAAAAATTACTATGAATGAAGAAAAAAAGAGAAGTTGTACTAAGGACAAATATGTTTGGATATGTACGGACAAATATGTTTAAACACATATCCAGATACATGTGTGTTTCGAGCAATTTGATGCATGGGGGATAAATATCAGACGGCTTCGGTAACATTTGGTCCGAATTTCTTTGCAAAGCATTTTTCAGGGGAAAAAAGAAAAAGAGATTATGTTCTGACTTATGGTTTCCGTTCGACAAATATGATGTATATATTTCGAACTTACCTTTTGCAGAAATTGACCCATTCAATGCATTTTTGGACAAGTTTAGAATCTTTAGGTTTGAAAGCTTATTCAAAGACGGTAAAATGCTATTATCAAGAATATTGTAGCTAAGATCAAGCTCCTTCAAATTACTCAAATCCACCACTATTCCAATACCTCACTACTACAATAAAGCATAACAATCACAGCTATTTGTAGGCGTGGTCTGTTGTGGTTTTTAGATCACGGTTTTCGTCTAAAAGTGTGATTAAATGTTCTTATCATCACAGTCTAGAACCGTGATTGAAAGATACCTTTTTTTTATTTGCATTTAAAAAATATCCGAATCTGTAACCAATAATAAATACACGTAAAATATGTATTCAACCCGTAGCTATCTTCTCCAAAACAAAAGACATTGCCATACGAAATATGCATAAATGATACTGCGTCTTGCCCAAAACATATCATAGATAGAAACATGGTGCCAAGATCAATCAAATTTCTGAAAATGCATAAAAAATGCAGAACGAAAGCTTCAACAACAAAAAAGACAAAGAAAACTTGAACCACAAGCATGGAGTTATGTCCTAAGCTACAATGAATAGCACTTCATCATTCTCTGAAGCCAATTTCAAGCACTTCGTCATTCTCTCAAGCCAATTTCAAGCACTACATCATTCTCAGAGCATGCCTAAATTAATCCTGTAGAAAACATATCTTTAGAACCAAACTGAAGCATATGTAAGATCAAGTACTCCAAGCAAAAAGTAGCAGCATCAAGAGAAGTAGAATCAGCAGCAGGCTAATAGAGCACTTCACATCAACATCATGGCAACAGCAAAATCAACATAATAAAAAAGTCTTCTCCTTTTTAAGAGAATGTGCCATAACCAAAATGCTACCTAGTTGCCAACAAGAAACATAGTATCCATGGATCACAAAAAGTGAAACAACAACTGAAGAACCAAAGAACAAGGCTTGGCTGTCATGAATACTTCTAACCACAGATACAACTGGTTTAAGCTCAAACATGCAGGCAAAATTCCATTTGCATGTCAACAAACATTCTTATAACATCTAAATATAGTGAGGATAACGGTATCTAACCCGCAGGAACACAAAATTATGTGGCATAAAGAACGAAAAGGCACGGGACAATTCCATTGCCAAAGCATCAGATTCGTAAATTGTGATAGGCGTTACGCGTATGAAAAAGTTGTAAAAGCTGCAATCCAGTTAGTAAGGGCTCCCATTCGCCTCGAATTAGGCCCGATGGCCTGTTTAATCTGAGCCTGAAACACATCCAATTTCAGCTTGAAGAGTTGGGTTTGAAATATAACTCCTCTTTGGCAGATTGCCATTCTAAAATTTTGTGTACTGGGCCAAATACTTGGTCTAAGTTTATTTTAGATGACATTGGACATCTCTGTTAAAGAGATTTAGAAAAGATCCATTCTTGATTCAAGAATTTATACAAAATACAACTTTATACAAGAGTAAAGACTAACTACTTGAACTAATACAGCTGTCAACAACTAGCACCTCCACTCCACTCCATACTTCCACTAACTGACTCCTAACCGACTTCCCACAGTTACACTATGGTGTAACTAGACCCATCGTTCTACTTTGAGGATACATTAGATTCAGTACTCTTATCATATTCGTGGCCAAGGCAATAACAGAGGTGTTATCACACCACAACACCGGAGTGGAAGTAACCGGAATATGAAGGTCACGAAGAAGCATTTGAAGCCAACTCAATTCAGCAGCAGTGTGAGCAAGGGAGCCAGAAGAAGATTGTCACCAAGATACACACAATAGCCAGAAGAAAACTTGAGGGCAGAGCAGTCCCCAGCCCAATCAGAATCAGAGAAAGCATGAAGCTAAAATGAGGAAGGTTGATAAATCAGACCATGATCAAGAGTACCCTTAAGATATTTGAGCAATCGTTTCACTGCTGCAAAGTCACCAACGGTAGGAGAATGCATATGTTGGCAGGCTTGGTTGACAACAAAAGCAAGATCAGGACCAATAATAGTGAGATATTGGAGAGCACCTACAATACTCCTAAAAAGAACTAGAGAAGCAAAGGGGGCAGAGGACACAGAAGAAGAGGTCGGCTTGATCACTGAAGGATAAATGTAGGGCTTACAATCAGCAAGACCAGCTTTGTGGAGGATTTCTTTAGCATATTTAGACTGAGATAAGAAAAGGCCCTTAACACAAGATTGAACAGGAATACCCAGAAAATAGGAAAGAGAACCAAGTTCCTTCATAGAAAATGCAGAGTGCATTTGAGATATGAGATGTTGAAGGTGAGTAGGGGAGTTGCCAGTCAAATGAATGTTCACATAGGAGCTCATAAAATAGCTCCAAGCAAATGACCAACATTTCCAAAGCTAGAAACTAATCTCAACACTAGCAATGCAACACAATTAACAAGCTACAATGTACCTACATTCTTGATCAAAGCCATCTAAACAAACGAAGAGGTAACTTACATGTATAAGCTGATTATATTTCGTTCACGACGGACTTTATCCACTCGGCTCGCACTTCATCAATTTCGGCTTTCGTGTAAGTTTTTTTTCCATTGAACTGCAATAGATTGAAAAAAAAATACTTACAAGTTAACAATTCTATTCATAAAGCAATATAAAGAAATACAAGTTAAAAATAAGTCTCACATTTCCTTCACAACATCAATTGACACACGCATATGGTCCTCACCTAGTGGTACTGTATGAAGAAGTTCATTCGGTCCACTCTTCCAAAACATCGTACCAAGAGCAACTATGTTATTGACTAATCCCACTGCTAGTCTACATTGTTGGCTCTACAACAAGAAGATAGGAAATTAGATCACACTAATCATATATTGACAATGCATGGACAATGTGACAAATAAACTTCGTGGTAATACAGTTGCACCTTATTGATGTTCGGTAACTCCAAATTATTTCTATAATCTTGGTTTTTTGGTGTCGCCTGCATTAAAAATTGACAGGGTGCACAAGGATAAATAACTTTTAACATTGAAAGAAAAATACTAGTAAAGCTCTCTAAGTTAAAGATTTTCCATAGTAAACCAAGTAAGGCAATTTCAAATACTGAATGTGTCAAGTACGAAAGTATGGATTGAATTAGCATTTTCAATCCCCACCAAGAAACAGCCTAAATTCTAGCAGAGACATTTCAGTGGAGGTTCCCAACACTTCAATTTTGTTGCCCTCATTCTTAACTTTGTCCCCCCGTATTGTTAAATATGGATTGAATTAGCATTTTCAAGGAAGAATCAGGAATCTCAGAGCAAAAGGTAGAAGTATCCATAGAGCTGCTAATTTCTTTTATTTTTCCACCGATGCACGCTTTTACAACAGTCATGTGGTTAGTAGTTAGTGTTCCAGTTTTGTCACTACGGATACAAGTGGCAGTCCCTCAGGAACAGCAACCACAACAATTGCAACTGCAATAGCAAAAGTATTATTATGTGGCAAAAGGGGGTGTTTTCCTCATCCACTGACTACGTACACTAAGGGGACGAATAACTGTATTATCATTTGGGATAACAGAGGTTTAAAAAAGGAACAAATACCGGAATCAGGGGAAAGATGGAAAGATCGACTTCAGATTTCTACTAGCTTCAAATCATGTCAAAATGAAGAAAAATGTGTATTATCATTTAAGATCAGATCATCAGAAACTACAAAAGAGCAAATCACTGAAAGGACCTCATTGAAAATAACGAAAAGTTTCGCTAACCCCCTTCAAATTAGCTCGTTTAGCCAACTCATGTCTATTAAGTGAAAGACTTCGAAGCAAATAGACTAATAAAGTTTTCTCATAATTGCAAATACTGATTATAGTACACTCCTATTACACCTATTTAGTTTGTTTGAAAGTTTCAGTAAAATTAACAGAAGAGCATGCAATCCTGCAAACATGGATGGAAACATTTTCATGGTCTGTGACTAGTACAAACTTAGAATATGACAATGAGGCTAATTCGCTACTAAGCATTGACGATACCATGTACTATGATTAATCAAAGCATAGAAGCATAGAACTCAAGAACTAGTAACACTAACAGTTTCAGTGAGATCTAGTGTTCTAGGCATATTCTCAATTTTTTCTGCAGCTCTTATGGCTTCAATCCACCATCCATCCTTCCTTCAGCTGTCTGTGATGCTTTCGTCACTGTAAAACTTCATGTGCTCCTTCCCATTTTGAAAAAGTTGATGTTCAAGGTTCTCATTTGCAGAACCTCCTACGTTGTGCGAACCAAAATTGAATAGAATTGTATCATCGGGAATTGCATCTTTGGGGATTGGACGTGAAGGGGATCGGTAACCTGTTACAATCAATCAGCTTAGCGAAAAGTATTCACTTTGGTAGTTAAAGAAATGCGGGAAAAAGACTCATTTAGACCTCTGCAATCAGGATCATGGCATTTCTGATAGTAAACAGCCTTTCTTGAGCCAACAATGTAGATCACTGAAAGAGAAAGGAAGGAAGAAAACGTCAATGTATATATTACTGTTCTTCTAAACAGAACAATCTGAAAAAAAAAATCATTTTTAGGATTTTCAACTGATTGCTCAGCTTGTTAACTGAGATTGACGAAAATGAAACCATAACTTATTAACTGGGAACGAAATTACTGGTTGAAGGATATCATTATAATCGGGAGAGTTTACACTGCACATAAGAGAAACACTGCTACTCCCTGATTTTGTTGACTGAAAGAGTCTGAAGTTTTTTTTTTTTTTTTTTGAGATGAAAAAGAATCTGAAGTTGATTCATGAGCTTTCTTAACAAATTAAGACAGTCATAAGTGGAATGGTCATTCTAATTTCTCATGCAGTGTCCAACTAAGAGGCCAGGTTCTAACAACTACTTAAGGCCTTGTACCAGATGGAGTTGTTACTAAGCACACAAGTCAAGTCAAATTCTTACTTTCGCAGCAGAGAGACAACATAACTAAATTGTGCAAAAATAAGAATGAAAAAGCTTCTACTGGGAACTGAAAAGCATGAATGCTTCAATGTAAAAAATCTTCAAAACAAAATTTGAAAGATTGTTTGAAGGCTTATAGCTTAAAAGGGAAGACAAGGAATGAAATTTACCGTGATTGCTTTTATGTTCTCTACCAATTCGTTCACAGTATCTATTTCTTGACATGCTGTACACCATCATTCCATACTCTGAGAACCAGTACCAACTTCGGATTTTTCCTAGAATTACACCAAAAATCAGTAATGGAACATGTAAGTTGTATTTCCATACAACAATAAACTAACAGGAATCTGAAAGCATAGATGGAAAACGTTAAAAGTTTTGGTACAAGAACAAGATCAGTCTCCCTTCATATCGACAAAGGAGATAACAATAAGTTGGTGTTCTGCAGTATACTCCAATCTCACATAAAGTTTGCCTCCGAAAGGCACCCTCATGCTACTGATACCTTTCTAGATCAGCAGGTGGACCTATGAACCCCTTCAGAATTTGTGCCTTCATCACCTCCAAAAGGCACCCTCTTTCTCAATCTCACACCTTCTAATCTCAACTACCCACATCTGATGGTCCCTGATCAGCTCAGTATGTACTTACCATTTTCCTAGAGGATCCATTCCAACCATCTCACAGCCAACCTTCCAAGCATATCATGGCAGGAACAAATTTACAAGCTCTTTTTAGCGTGTGGACTACCTCATAAGTAGAAGCAATATAGAAATTAAAAAAAAAATGAGATGTTAAAAATAAGGAAGACAGAAACCAAGTTTCTGACGTTCATATGGTTGCCCTACAAATGTAGTTTTCTGAAGAAGGCACCACCCGACACATTTCCTATAGTGGCAATAGATTCCACAAACACGTCCAAGGTTGGAAATGGTGATTTCCCGATCAAATAAGCCCTTGAAAGATTACTTGTGCAAGAATTCAACATGAATTCATGTGAGGCACTTTTGATTGCTTTTGGAACTCGCTGTTTATCTGAAATAAGAAAGGATATATAAGCTTCAATGCATCAACTACAAGAACATGAAACACAGAATAGCTACGTTTGACAGTCAACATTGCCAGCAGGACATGTTTAGAGTCTTTAGACCCACCAAGAGTATTAATGTTTGAAAGACATGGAATCATATCCCAAAAACTTCACAAGATAGATCTAGCTTTCTGGAATTGGACAGAGTTCAGCCGTGGATCACATATATCTTTTCTTTTTTTTTTTCTGAAAAAAATTGAGGGAAAAAAATTCTTCTCAGGACATCCCATATTACCTCTGTATCAAATTCCAGGGCCTTCACGCAATCTGAATCCATTTTGCAGATAAGAAGCTTCTCACAGTCAGCATCCATGTTGCAGATCAAGGATGCCATGAACACATTTTCCTCGCTCTGAAATAGGTCAATGTGACATTAATCGAATCAAAAGATGCAAGAGAGAAGGTTCAAATCGAAAGATCAGATCAAAAAAGGGAACAACATTGTCCGATTTACCTGCAAGAGAAACAAATGGGTATAGGCCAGGGAAATTGATTTCTGAATTTAGATTCAACTTATTTTTCTTGTTTTGGCCTCCGCATGGGAGGTCATTTATTATTTTAACTTTAACATCTTGTTTTTTAGTGGTCAAAAAATTGGAGGGATATTGGGGAGAGGATAAGGGAAAATGACAGATAATCCTAAAGGGAATATTAGAGAGGAAATAAGAATAACTTATTCACTTTAGGATTCTTTTGTACATTCATTTTCTAACTTAAAATAAGCAAGAAAATTTTCAAATTGAATTTTAAAATAATATAATTTTTTTGGTCAAATAAGCTAGAAAAACCAAATAAGTTGCTATTCATAATTGGTAACAAACACCCTTCACTAACTTTTTAAAATAAACTAGCAAAAGTGCACGTGCGATGCATGTGATAATTTACTACGACATTGTATTGAGTTTACCTTGACTTAAATTAGACCTTCTGCTAATGAATAGTGTGTTCGGGACTACAACATCAGTCGATGTGAGTTTAAGTTGCCTAGACACCTAGGTATAAAAGAAAAAGATCTTGCACGTAAATGTTCAAAATACCCAAATGAGTTAGACCAATATTGAGCACGCGACATTTCGAAGGATGTTAATTAGGTAAGAGTTCAACCCAGCTTTACCTCTCACCATTGGTTATAGCTTGCACATTATGTTCTCGGAATTAGAAAAAAGAAACAAAAATATTGGCCTTGTTCGTTTCCAAATTTTATTTTGTTTTAAATTTGTTTTCCAATCATTATTCTATATCTTTCTCCAATCATTATCTTCTTTCTCCAATTATTAATTTTATTTACCTCACTATCTCTCTCCATTTATTATCCTCTCTTCAATCATTACGCTAGTTTTCTCTTCGCCCACTATCAAAACTAAAATACCCAAAGTTGCCAAACGAGCAAGGCTTGATTCCAGCTTAAAATCAATGGGAGTAACCAATTCTGGTGTCTGGTGTACAAATGATACCCGAAATAGAATGCGCGCATGGTCTAGGGAGAAATTTTGCTTTTTGCCCAATCTCAACAGTGCCTCAATTCACAAATATTTCATCAAAGCATGGTCCATTGTTTCCTCCTCTCCACAACTGCAAACATACTCTTTTCTTGCTTGCCAACCACACAACTTGGTCCAAAAAACAATGTTGACGTACTATTGTAATAGTACAACTTTCTCAGGCAAAATACTTTGCTACCAATACTATCCAGCAGGATCGCAACACCCCTCCCCTACCAACTTTCTCGGGTTCTCTTCTAGCGCTTCCTAACCAGTTGATAACCTGATTTCACAAGGGAATATGGATTCTCAAGTGATGTTATGATTAATACAGGCGCAAGGGATTGTGAGAATACACTTACACTGTTACACACACGGGATATGATCCAATAGTTACTATTTTTTAGAAGAGATGGGCATTGCTGCCTCAAATAGGCTAAACTTGAGAGAGCACAACTTTCGGATCAGATTCATAGGATTTTAAAACTGGATTCAGCAGGCCTCTCTTAAATCGTGTGAGACCAGCGACAATGTTTCATGTATTTAGAAACAAGGCATAGATTTTAAGAGATTTTTAATGCAGCCAAGACTTCAACCTGGCTTTATCACATAAAGACGATGCACCTTTTGTAAACATGTATATCTCTTCGCAGTGAGTAGTACATAATTTGCCAACCCTTTTGGAATTCAAAACAGGTTCAAGCATATACGTAAAGTGTTTGGACAAAATAGTTTCGAAACAAGGTTAATTTGAGAGATAATCCCTTTAAGGTCATATAAACATTGGTATCAACTGATCGTACACTTGTTCGTCTTCGAACATTGTTGTGAGAAGTATTCTTCCTGTATGTTTATTATTCCTACAGCAACGGAGAAACAAACTATTGCATATATGGGTAATCAGTCATAAGTGACACCCAAGTATGGTGTTTAACTAATTGCTCCAAAATACAACATTAATTGAATTCATTTCATCCAGGCCCATGAAACAAAACTTACTTCCTTCCTTCGACAGCATTGTTAGGATTCATAGAACGCACCACGAACTCCATCCTCCATGGCGGCACCGAGTGACTCTTTTTGACATGAACAAAACTTCCAATCTTAGCCAACTCTAGAAATTCAGATGGATTAATTGAGCAATTATATATCGCTACAGTTTGATAGTCAGGCGCCTATAATGGTGGTTTGGAACTCGAAGTTTGGTGGCGAAGCGGCGGCAGGCTTGGAGTCTTTAATAATCAATAGATTGGAAGGGTTGTGTTTTATCGGTGGGCTTGGAGTCTTTTATAATCAGTAGATAGATTGGAAGGGTTGTGTTTTATTGGTGGACTTGGAGTCTTTTATAATCAGTGGATAGATTGCAAGGGTTTTGTCTTGTCGGTTTAGGATGGGAAGGTTGCCTCCAATAGTCGTGTATGCTCTGAAGTCTGAATTGGCGTGAATAAACTTGGGGTAATTTTGGAAAATAAAAAGTAGGAAACACTTCATACATTTAAAAGTAGTATAGTATATAGTATATATATAGGTAAGCTAAATAAGTTAGATTATAAGTGCTAGCAAGTGGAACCATTGTAGGACACCATCACAGCACAAAGTTTGGTTCTTGGAATTTGTGGACTGAATTGTTACTCGTGGTTCTTAAAAAGTCGAAACCATGTTGAAAGCCAAAAATCCTATGGAGCGAACCGAATTAATCCGCGAACCACAGTTCAGTTCAGGTTTTACCCTTAATTACTTGTTTTGGCTCTCGATTGATTGTCAAGTACTGCTCACTAATCAGTTGAAACTTTAATTTTCCGGCTGTCCTATTCCTATACATCAATGGATTGGCGCGTATGGCACTTGAAATTGACTCCATTTTCTTCAAATAATTAAGAAAATTCCACAACAATAAGAAAATAAAGAAATGAAAAAGAGATAGGTTTCAATAAGTATTTGTTAGTACTGATTGATTGAATGTAGTTTCATTTTCATACAAAATAAAATTATTTTGTAAACGCAGATTACAAAATCTTATTATTATATTTTTAGAGATTACTACAATTTTTACAAAATAAAATGTTTGCAGCGTTTTTGCCATGATTGAATGTAGTTTAATTATTGGCATTTCCATTTTGTAAAAAATGTAGAATAATGAATGAATAGATGAGAAAATTGTATGTACGTAGAAGAGAGAGTTAAGTAAGGAGTTTTGTTTTATTCTTGGTAACTACATTCTTATAGTATATAGTATAGATAGATTATACTCGTATGTATATACAGTTCGGTTCGTTTAATCTACGATTCTGGAGAAAAATTCCTGGACCGAACAATATACCAAGGTTCTCAAATTTTTAAAGTCATATCTGACCCACTAATCCATGGATCCGGACCAAAATGTATGATTTGATTTGGTTTGGACCGGTTCAGCAATTCTTTTGACTTTGTTGGTGCCCTAGAATATAGTATAAACCCGGATGGCCATATATGAGGTTAGAAACCATACCTTCATTCCCGACAAAACTACGCAATCGGTTTCTAGACAAGTCTAGGCATCGGAGCATAGATTTTAATATCGGCCGGTACGAACCGTATCGGCCAGTTCGTACCGAAATTTGAGGGGTCTGGTTCGGATATTGGCCGGTGTAACGGGGAGACTCTGAATCACAGGCGAACCGGCCGGAAACCGGTACGTATCGGTCTGTAACGGATTTAGTGGGCCAGTTCGGCCGGTTCATCTCGGGAAGGGAAAAAAAATCAGGATTTGAGAAAGAGGAAAAAAACATTTCGGGAAGAAAGAAAAAAAACAGAATTTCAGGAAGGGAAAAATCACCTCTTATTCAGTCATTTGCCTTCTTCATTGCCGTCCTTTTCGTCGTCGTTATCGTCATCGCCATCGCCGTCGCCGACTCGTGGCCGCCTTCATCATCCCCTCTCTCTCAAACGCCATTCTTGTAATTGTTCCTCTTCGTACATGCACAGAACTGAAAAAAATGGGAAATAAAGAGAGGAAAAAAATTATGGCCGGAGTTATCATTTAAGTAGAGACTAGAGAGAGAGAGAGAGAGAAGTACCGTTGCCGTCGTCGTCGGTGTGGATCTGCTCGTTCGAAATTTGCCGGTCGTCCATGGGGGAAAGTGGGTGGTTTTGTAGTCAGAGTGAGAGAGAGAGAGAGATGGGGTTGGGTTGGGTACAAAACTGTGTACAAAAGCAACAAAACTGTGGGTAGGTTCCGTTTAATAAAATCTGACTGTTTGACCGATTCCTAGACCTAAAATAATGGACCGACGCAGCATAATATCCGGTAAGACTGGAGTCGAATCCACTAAGGACGGTGAAATGTGCTGACTAAAAATTCGGATTGTTATTAATTTAAATGGGCTCTTAGGTAGCCACTCTTTGTCGATTGATGGAAGGTTAACTAAAATCTAGGAAATAACTATTCTTTTCAAATAATTAAAAAGAAGGTATCGTCGTGGGGTTCATAACACTCGTAACTAGTCCAGATTAACCTGCTCCATTCGATATTCTTAAAAACGTTCAATTTTAGATTGGAAAAGACACCTCGCAAGATGCAAAACCTTAGGGTCGCCGTTTACCCATGCGCAGCGAAGAATGAGTTTTGGACCCCCATTCCCCCATTCACATGGGCTCCGACAATGCCCGGGTTCGTCCGCGGGAAGTATTTTTCAATTTAAAATCATTTTCTTTATTATTTAAAATTAAAAGCGGTGTCTGAACTGGTCACGGTGTGCTAATTACCCCGCGACCCTACCTTAACAACTACTCACTGAACATCATGCATAAAATAAAAGAAACCCTAATTTGATTCATGCTTCTATTACTCGATATGAAAAATAAACAAGAGATTCAAACCAAACAAAATTAAACGAACAACTTTTATTAACAACAAAAATTAAACGAGATACCAGAATGCGAATAATTAAATAGAGCATCAAAAACTTGAATGAAATAAAACTTGAAAGAAAACTAAACTTCCGAAGGAAAAGCTTTGGCCGCCCCCGTTCTCTATTTGCAGCTCTCGGTTCCCCTCGTTCTTTCCTCCGTGGGAATAATATATACGCCAAGATGCCGCAGCCCTCGTTTGTTGTTTTCACCGTAACCCCTGCGGACTTAAAACAAACTCAATGGGCTAGAAAATTGGCTTAGGCCTTGTTTCTTTACATGGCCACACTAGTTCGTCAAATGCATTGGGCCCACTCAATTGAATTGCAAATTCAGTAGAACTGCCGTGGACTAATTAAGTCCGGTGCAAATAAACTCTTGACGCATATGGACCTGCTTCTTCAAACACCGTTTAATATTCTAATTTTGTAAATTTTTGTATCAAACTCTCCAAATACCTACAACACAAAGATAAACCATTAATCTCCAAATAATAATATAAATGGGACTTAACAATGGCAAATTAGGGGCGTGTTGTGAACATTTACGCGCCTATCACTGACCCTTTTATTTGTTTTTTTTTACTCCCATCTTGTTGTGTACAAAATTAAATATTCAATAAATAAAATAGATAATAAAACAATTTAAGAATGCAAAAACACCATATTTTACAAATACACACTAAAGTGGAACTAGAGAAAAACATCATATTTTACAATTCAAGTTGCCAATGTGGAACTAGAGAAAAACATCATATTTTACAAATACACACAAAAGTTCCAACAGAAACTAGAAGTTGCTAGCGATTATGCAATCTAAAGCTACTATGTTGTGTTTATTTTAATGTCTTCATCTTACTTTTGCTGTTTATGTAAATTATATCGAAACTCATAATGTTGCATTTTCTCATATTTGTAAAATCTTATTGACTTGCGAGTTTTGATAAATTATTGGATATTTCACATGAAGAGAATGGGCTATTACATGTCTTAAATTAATTAAAATATGATAATTTAAGCCAATGTTGAGGGCAAAAGCCGCAAAAGTATATTTTTCAAGTTTTATACATGTTGCTGATGATTTTTAAAAATTCACGACCGCAACACCCGATTTCCGAGACGTATCACCGATACGTCCCGATACCGATATACGGAGACCGATACTGCGACGGCAACCGATACCGCGATTTAAAACTATGCGTCGGAGTGATTCAAAGGGGAGAAGAATAGAGGCATTTAGATGCCAATAATCATCTCTCCGATCATCTCTTACGCCATAGAGTTCAAGTTTGATAACTCGATGAGTAGTGGAATTACACTCAACACGTTCCCAATAGCAACAGCCTATGTTATCGTCTTCCTCCCAAGATGGCAACGAAGTGCCGTTCGGGAAATTGATGGAATCTTTGAGCTACAAGAGAGCAATTCTTTCTTTTTCCAAACACCCATTGCATCCATTTTCTACAGCTAACATGACCACCACCACTACCCATAGTGACCTCATCAAAAAATGTTGTAATAAGTACTCCATCCCTACACTTCAAAAATTCTTACTACGACAATATGGCCTTAATTTGCTTTGTTTAAATAAGCTAGCTAGGTTACTTACTTACACAGCTAGTGATTGTCAGCTGCCATTCAATGTGAATCACACGCAATATTCTTCTTTCCCAAAATTGCAAACGACTATAAGGAAAATGGTGCTTCTCGCTCAATGGGTGTCTCGTAAGGATCAGGAAAACCAAATTGCGACACGGCACACCATCTCTTTCCAATCATATTTCAAAACTAGGCGTCCTATTATGAAAAATTTCGCTATTGCCACTGCCATAGACGGAACTAAGCTTCGGTGTATGGGGCCACATAATTTCAGAGTGTTTTTTTTTTTTTTCAAATTTTAATAGTAATGTTAATTAGTTGTTTTTTTGTTTGTTAGCAAACACAAAGATGTCGTCTTTTGTATTGGGTATTTTTTAGACATTCCCGAAATTTCAAAATCTCTTATTATTTATAGTTCGGCCCATGCATTTATGAAATCCCAGTTCCGTCTATGGCCACCACATTTGTTTGGCTCTTAAAACTTAGATTGCTCCTATCTTATGTAGATAGATAAGGGTTCTTTCCAGCCAGTCCTACATAAGTGGATTGTGTCCCACTAGGTCCTTGTCTTTGAGCACAAATGCATGGAATCAATTTCCAATATTGTCACACCCAAAATCGAGAAGAGTGACCAGGAACTATGCGCGTGGTTGCTGAAACAAATTGGCCTCAATTATTGTATATCTGATGTCCAATTTCTTGGCCGAGCAGAATCTGTTTTTAGAAATACCGTGCTTCATGGTTTTGATTTAGTGAAACCAATCCCATTTTAAGAAACACAAATGCATTGAGATTATGTAATAATATAAATCCAATCAACACTAATTTCTTACATGATAAGTGGTTTAAAATTATCTTCAAAGTGAATGTCTCAGATCATTGAAATATGACTGATATCAGTAGAAAAACGTCCTTGCAGTCTCCTAAGGATTCTTCAAACTAAGATGTTAGGCACGATGCCATTTAGAAGGCATCGCAAGCAAAGGCGGAGCTATGTTGGAGTCCGGCCCTTGACCCCGGCTTTCCGAGCGTTTGAGTTTTAAAATTTTTATTTTGTATATATACCTGATTTAGAATATTATTGATAACTATTCGTAGCTACTTATAACTTTAATAATTTTGGTTTGATTTGATAAAAAATCGCTTATTTTGAATTTTCTTTTATCCATTTCTTTTATAAATATAAAATAAGCACGTGATAGTAGAAGTAGCTTAAAGAAAAAAATAAAATGATTTATACTTTAACAGCATTAGGCTAAATCATCTCAATATACAAATGTAATGTATTAGAAAGTGAAAACCTTACGATATAATAAGCATATGTTGCAATAAGAAATATGTCTATTAAGCCGGGCCGGGGTCAAAATCCTAGCTCTGCCAATAATAGCTTGCTGGAAAGCGGGAAATTTATTAAACCCCCTTTAATCAAGTGTGACTGTTTCTATTTTCATGAAAAAAAACACTCTGAGATCATCTTCGATTATGTACTAATCAGTAATATATTAACATGATACATAAATTCAATGAAAACCATGGTTCACATGCAGTACGGATGGGGAAAAAAAAATCAGTAGCAATAGCTCGACATTAATAGAAAGAGTGAGAAACGGAGAAATCAGACATAAAAAAGGAGACAATGAAGTAAAATCGGGACGCGGAATGTATAAATACAAAAAATAAAAAATTGGCTTATATAACTGAAAGATTCCACGGATTTTGCCCATTTATGAACGTATTTCAATCCATATTGGGGGATGACAGTGGAAAAGGAAATGGGGGGGGGGGGGGGGGGGGGGGGGGGGGGGGGGGTTGTTTGTTGGAGGGAGGGGAAAAAAAAAAAGAAAGAAAGAAAACGGGTCGAGTCGGTCGGGTTTGACTTGACTTATATTTTATCCGACCAATTTCAATCTGTTTACTATTTGATCTATAATAGACCCGCCCATATTTAACCTGCGATCCCTGTTCATATTTGACCTGCAATCCGTTTCAACCCGCTCAAATCCGTCAATTTGCCACATCTATTGAAAAGGAAATTAAATAGCGCTTGTCATTAATCAATGTGGATTCACACACAATATTCAAAGATGTTACAACGACAAGGAAAATAGTGCTTCAATTCTGTTGATCACTCGCTCACTGTGTCAGTCTCCTTCTCCGTTGACCGTGGTCTTCGTCAAGTAAAGCAGTAGTTGATATTAAATTCTAAATTGCTCCTTCCTTGGCCCTTCCCATCTCTGTCTTTCATTCGTAACGACTATCGAGCAAGGAAACATTATTCGGTGTTTTTGGCCACCGCCATGTGGTTCGGTGGTTTCCTAACACACTTATTTACTACACTTTTTTGTGAGATTATGACATGATCGCTGTTTTGCTCTACCAAGAATAATTAATGAAATGAAACAATTACTACTACCCGACAGATAGCCATAAACACTCATTAAAAAAAATTAAAAAATAGCGATAAACAATATAATTTCAAATTGAAATACGTATCATATATTATTTTTTATTTTCCAAATCGTATTGAAATACATACATTACGTATCCTCTATCATTGAATTTTAATTTTCTTTAAATGATTTAAACGTCGCCATTATTAGATCAAAAAATGCATTTGAGGTTTTGCTTCTTAAACTATGGTATGATTTTTTTTCAATAAGTAATAGTAGAATAAGGAGGCAATATGAATCATAAGCTACGTATCTTGAATCGTTGAATTTTAACAACCATGGCAATAAATATTTTGTGTATCATCCTCAAGGGTTACGAAGGCTAAGTCACAATTATTTCAATTACTTTAACAAATTTAATTCGAAAAAAGAATTGACTGTTGATTTTGAGAAAACTAAATAAAGACTACAATTAAAATCAAATAAATGTAAAGAGATTCGATGAGACCAAAGGTCTAGGGACGTTTTGAATCTATCTGTCCCTTTGTAACCTAGATTTATCTCAATCAAAGGATTTCTTATTTGCATTTACTAAATACCGTCATGGTTCATGGGCCCTCACGATTTCTCCTTAAAATATTTATCTATTATCAAGCGGCATAGATTATTTTCACCTAGAACGAATCGTCTTCCTAGTAAGTTCCATCTATCACAACCACCGATAATAAAGACACGATTACATGGAAAAAAAAAATACCAATTTCATAAAGATGAAATCATCTAATTCATTCATTCATTCATTCAACCAAATCCGAATCTTAAATCCAACGAAAGCAATAAAATCTCTGTTATGCTTGTAGCTAGTCCGGCCCCTTCCGCAAAACCCTCATTTTCCTTTAGACAACGAAGACAATTCTTTCCTTCTCAAAGTTAAGTCCTTCCTCTATCTTCCTTCTTTCACATTACTCCTACTAGGGTAGTGGCAACCAAAGTGATTTTCATGGGATGTTTGGTCCTTGATTTTGGATTGGTGGCATGTTAAATGGGTGTGTCCCTCATCGGTAGAGGCCCTGGCAAGTTGGTGGCTTGGGAACCAATTCCGAAATTTAGAAAAAGACATATGGGAAACTGGTATGTATGCAACATTGTGGTCACTATGGCTGGTGCGGAATAATTATGTTTTTAACAATGCCTCTACGGGGGTCTCAGAGGTGGCGGACTTAATCAAAACAAGGGTGGCGATGTGGATGAGGACTAAGCATGACATCAACGTTTACTCGGTGGAGGACTTCAAGGGGTATTTGGATGGGATTCGTAGCCTGAAATTGTAACTTTCAATTGAGGTGTTGTCATTCAACTCTCTGTTGGATGATGTGTTATTTTTATCTTTTTCCTTTTTTCTCGATGTACCCCTTCGAGATTAATAAAAAGTTTCGTTTTGCTGAGCAAAAAAAAACCAAAGTGATTTTCAAACTTCTTTTTTTTTTTTTGTCTTTATTGATTTCAATTTACTATTTTGCCCTTTTTTCAATACACTTTTTCACACATTCAAGGGCAACATTGTAAATTCATGTGAATAAAAACAAAAAAAAAATGTAAATTATAAAAAGAGAAGTGTGAAAATTATTTCCCTAACACAAATACTCTTTTTTCTTGGGCACCAATTTGCACATGAAAGGGTTCAAGGTTAGGCTGGCTTTAGTCTCCTAAGTGGACCCAATAATCCTCAAGATCACTTGACTTCGTAAGGGTAATGACCCAGTCCATGGGGATTGATACAGTACATGAAGGTGTTCCATGAAAATGAACATGAAAGAGAAATTGAACAGTTGAGATACACCTAAACATTTTCAAGTATCCTAACATTTTCAACAATCAATTTTGGACTAATTGATTTCAATGGCCAATGGCTTTGCTTCGACACTGAATGAAACTCTACTTTGCACTTTTTTTTTTTTTTAATCAAACCCTCCAAAAACCTACAACACCAAAATAAAGCACACAACTCCAAGTAACAATACAAATAGACTTAGCGGATAAAAAAAATATAAATAGATTTAGTAATTACATAAAGATAAATTAAGAGGTACTTATGTGAACATTTATGCTCCTATCAATACACATAAGTTTGTGATGGGGGCACCACGTGACGGTGTCCCCACATGACTGATGAAATGGTTATTTCTAAAAAATGCTTATGTGAACATTTTTTTTTTTTTTTTTGCTAAAAATGGTTATTTCTGGAAATACTTGGATAAAAGTAAAAAAAAATTAATTTTTCGATTTCTATCGTCGAGACGAATCAATAACCCACAAAAGTTTGGCACAAAACTAACAAATGCAAAAAAAAAAAAATCAAACAAAGACAAAACTCTCATATTTAAGTTAAATTCATATAAGAACGCAATCCTTCCCAACTTAGTCTCTCATTAGTATCGAGCAAGGAAAAATTATTCAGTGGTCTTGGCCACCGCCACGTGGTTTGGTGGTTCCTAACACACTTATCTACCACACTTTCTCATGGGATTAATAGATGATCGTTGTTTTGCTATATAAAGAATAATTAATGAAAGAAACAATTAGTACTGCCCAACATATAGCAGAAAACAATATTTTCAAATTGGATTACGTATTTAATATCTTTTTCTTAATTTTTGAATCGTATCAGAATACATATCACGTATCGTAATTGGATACGTTAGCAAAAGCTAATATACAGTTAAAAATTAGTTATACCTAATAATTACAAGCTAAAAATCCGTTGCATCAAATTGAGATTTTCTTGTGCCTTGGTAAAGGGAAGAGAAGAAGAGTCTTATATGATTAATGCAAAACATGATCGATATTAGGTTCTTCTTTCTGTTTGATCCTAATAGATTGAGTTTTTGTTTTCTTTAAATGGTTTAAAGGTCGCCATTATTATATCAAAAAACGCATTTGAGGTTTTGCTTCTTAAACTATGGTACAATTTTTTTTTTCAATAAGTAATCATAAGATACGTATTGAAAGATACACGAATATATCGTAGGATAAGTCATCATCGTAGGATTTTTACGGAAAAATGATAAAGGGTGGGAAACGTATTGTTTTTGGAAGGAACCGATACGAATCGTAGGATATGTATCCCGTATTGTAGAATTTTAACAACCATGGCGATAAATATTTTGTGTATCATCCTTAAGGGTTACGAAGGCTAAGTCAAAATAATTTCAATTACTTTTACAAATTTAAATCGGAAAAAGAATTGGTTGATGATTTTGAAAAAATTAAACTAAATAAAGACTATAATTAAACGCAAACAAATGTAAAGAGATTCGAGGGGAGAAAAGGTCTAGGGTTTCGCACCTGTCCCTTTGTAACATAGATTTATATCAGTCAAAGAATTTCTTATTCGCATTTACCGGATACCATCATAGTTTACAGGCCCTCATGATTTCTCCTAAAAATATTAATGTATCATCAAGCGGCATAGATTATTTTTGCCTAGCACAAATAGTACAATTAGTAAGATCCGTCAATCACATTCAATTACCACGAATTCAACGGACAATCGTTGTATGAAAAGTATTTGACATCGCGGATAATAAACACACAATTGTATGGAAAAAAATAAAACCGATTTGACAAACATGAAATCATCGATTTAATTCAACCAAATCCAAATATTAAATCCAACAAAAGCAGTAAAATCTAAGTTACTCGGAGTACAAACTTCATCTACGCGACTATGCCCTAAGAGTTGATCTCCTCTCTCCGTAATTGGCTGCGTTCTCTCTGTAGACGATCTTTTCCTTCTTAAACTCCTTCCTCTGTTTTCCTTTTTTTTTCACATTACTCCTACTAGGGTCATGGCCCACCAGTTGAATTACCAACCATAACACTGATAACACAAATACTCTTTTTCTTGGCTTTGTAGTCTCCTAAGCGGACCCAATAGGGCTCAAGATCACTTGAACTCGTCAGTAGGAGCGGAGCTATGTTAGGATCTGGAGTCAAAATTTTGGACTAATCGAATTCAATGGTCACAGCCTTTGCTTCGACACCACTGACTAATTACTAATCGAGCAAACCCAAATTGAACAACACAGTGCACCATCGCTCTCAACCATGTTTCAAAACTAGGCACTGTGAAATTCACACATGACTGTGCACAACAGTCGAAAACACATAAGAAGCTGCGTTTTTCTTGGGCTTCCGCCCAGAGCTGCCTTGTCAAGCTTAGGGCCCTTCTCCTTCGCCAATGTGTGTCGGAGAAGTGTCTGGAGCACCTAGTATTTTTCCCAAGTACAAAAAAAAGAGGGGAGAAACGCAAAGGGGCTGGCCAATTGTCACCTAGCATTTAGGAGCCTTCGGAAATTTTTGTTTGGCGTTCGATTTTTGACTCTCATTCACTTTCTATCGATTCCTATGTTGGGACAGTCTACATGAGAATTTGAGGGAATGTCACATGTTTCAAGATAAAATGTTAGGCTACGAACTCATAAGCAAGGGAATGTCACATGTGGCCTTATTCACAATTTTTTTTCTCTACCTTTCCATACTTTTAGAAAAAGCCATAATATAGTAAACAATTTTCTCGAAGGGTGGTGTTCATTAAAGCAAGAAAGCTTCGAGACAATGAGATCCGAGTTTGTTGGTCCCATTCTTTTTCTTGTTTTCACATCAATCGTTCCTTCGAGGCATTTTGTCAAACAGGTGGTAGTCATCCCAATTGCAAGGAGACATTCAAGAAGAAAAAGAATACCCAATGAAGAGTTATAATGATAGTTTTTTGCACCTTAAACATACCACAAAGCTAGAATGATAGTTATAAGGCATTCCGTCTAAGATCTTTAAGAGATTTATTCCGTACAAACAACAATCCAAAATCCAAAATCCAAACGAAAATTTGTAGAAATCATTAACCACACCACATGATGATCAGAGAGAGATGGGTACTTATTTCCAAAGAAAACCATGCCTGCGCCTGACGAGATTGTCCACAGCAAAATAATAGCAGGGGTGATAAAAATCTCGACAAGATGAAATCATGTCCTTCGCAAGTAAGGATTTATCAATAAAATCGCCACAATTGCCGAGACCACCGTTACGTAACACCCTGCAAAGCTCATGTAGAACACATCCATGTCCTTACGTGAAACCAGAATCTTCACGTGATGATATCATTGAAGCCTACAAATTATCTTTAAAAGCAGACCCAGTCAGTGCATTTGGTGGGATTGTTGCATTCAACATTGAAGTTGATGAGGTCAACTGGTTCTGTTTTTCATTGATTAAGCTGGAAAGCAGGAGACAAAGTCAAGGGAGCAGCTTTGGCTAGTGATGCATTTTTCCCATTTGGTATTTACTACTAGTTCATGTCTTAAACTAGCTATCGTACCACATACTGGGAATCACTTATGCACTAGTAGAATCACAGGATGGTTTCCTTCCATATATATCTAATTTGGAATTTGTTTGCCCCATCAGCTTGGAAAGATGCAGTAGAAGAAGCATGTGAATGCGGGATTGGTGTTATAGCAGAGCCTGGAGGAAGCATTAGAGACGGAGATGCCATAGATTGTTGTAATAAGTATGGGGTTCATCTTGTGCTGCTATGTTGGCATCATGCTTCAAAGATTGCGGAACTCGTAAGTAGATGATGTGTCACAAAAGACCTCGAGTTCATCATAGGTTGTGTAGCTGGATCGTATTTTTGTGTGTGGTAGAGAAAACCATTTTAGTTTTCAGTTGTGGTTCTCGTACATGAGAAGAATTTTCCGATTGTACGGCTATTTTTCGTCTTTTTTTGTAACTGAGGGGTTCACTGTTGCAAAATAATTTTGAATTTGTGGGAGTATCTTGTATTACTTAAAACATCAAATTCTGTGTGGAAACCCAAAAAAAAAAAAAACACGAAACACTAGAACAAGGACAACAATAAATCAAGAAAAAAAAATCGTGCTATGGACAAAGATGTTCGGATAGATTTGGATACAGATATGTTTTCAGGCAGTTGATGCAGTGGGCCTCAAACATATTAGACTGTATGTCAGAAAATGCGTCCGCACATGTCTGTCCAAAGCATTTTTTCTCAGAAATTAATAAAGAAGAAGACTGTTTTGATTTATGGTTTTGAGTTTGACAACACATTGGAGTAAAATTTAAGCTTACCTTTAATAAAAATTGACGCATTCAATGCGTTTCCAGCCAAATTTAGAATCTTGAGGTTTGAAAGCTTATTCAAAGACGGTAGAACGATGTTATCAAGTCCATTGTATCTAAGATCAATGTTCTCCAAATTAGTTAAATTTGACAATATTCCAAGACCTGCAAATAAAACACGTTACACATATCACAATCAACACAATTTTTTTGATATTTATTGAGATCCTAAAGCAAAGAAAAGATGCGTGTGTGACGATGGATAATGTTTCATTTCACAAGCTCTGTAAAGGATAGTTCTCGGATTAAGCTGGCTAATTCATGTATGCCGGACATAGAAATTATATGTACTTTTAAATTAATAGTGAAGAAATGGTCTCAAATACCATACCATAGTCACTGGTGTAGTCAGGATATCGCGTCAGCAAGGGCGACTATAAACGAAACCTCAACAAAAAAAATACCATAATAAACAATGAAGAGATGATAATAACTTTACCTATCAAAACAGTTCATTTCATTACGTAAAAGAAGTCAGACATCATACATACCTTCATTCCCGACGAAATTACGCAACTGGTTTTGAGACAAGTCTAAGCTTCGGAGCGATTCCAAGGGGAGAAGAATTAAGAATAGACGCGTTTAGATGCATCCAATCCCCAATCTCTTGTGTTATTGAGTGAATGTTTGATAACTCGACGGGTCATGGAATTACAGTCCACACCTTCCCATTGACAACAGTCCAAGTGATCATCTTCCTCCCAAGATGGCAATGAGTTTCCGTTTGGGAAGTTGATGGAACCTTTGAGTTGCAAGAGAGCAATTCTTTCTTTTTCCAAACACCCATTGCATTCATTTTCTGCAGCTAAGGTGTATATGGTGGATGAATTTAAGATTTTTTTGGATGGAATTAGGTTGTTAAAACTGTGAAGAGTGCTTGGTTTTTAGGTGAGGTTCGTGTCCTCCAATGTTCTGCTGGAGGGCAAAGTCAAGTGTTCTCTTTTTTTTCCTGTCTTCTGCTCTATCGCGTAAGTCTATTTATTTAATGTGATTGAGCCCTCAATGTACCCCTTCGAGTTTACAATAAAATTTCGTTTGCCGAGAAAAAAAAAACATGATGATCACCACTAGCCATATAATTGACCTGATCATCAGTATATGTTGCAATCGCAAGGCCCCTTGCCCTTTGTTTAAATAAGGATAAGGAGATACAGCTTAACCCTAAGGTTGGCCTAGTGTCAAGACTTTTGATTGTTTCTCAGATTCGATACCTCTCAGGTGCTATCAGCTCGTATGTAGCGAGTGCTGCGAGTCCATTTGAAGCTTTGCTCGAACTTTAATTAGGCCCCAGGATTAAACAAGGTACGCATAAGCTGGTCCGGACTCCTGAGTTTTAAAAAGGATATATGGATCATGAGTAATTAATCAATGCCTTTTGAGTCACAGCCACGTGGTGTCACAAGTCCTTAATTTCTCCACCCCACATTGTGATGAAATCCACACAATTTGCGTCGGTCCCACCAAAATGTGTGACAGAGAAGGGGGCTCAGGCACCAAGTCACGTTGCTGCTGAGAAGGAAAGGAAAAGGTAAAGGAAAAGGAAAAGGAAAAGGAAATTAGTAGAGTGCTTGTCAATTAGGGGTGTTATTCGGTCGGTTCGGTTTAGCTCGGGGTGGATTTGCTGGAAACCGATCGGGTTCGGGATTTAGAAGTCCGGGACCGATCCCGACCGATTTTAATTTCGGTTCGGTTCTGTTCGTGGTGAGTTCGGGGATTTCAGTCCACCTCGAAATGGGCCTTTAGGCCGTTTATTTCCAAAACCTAAGTTACTAACGACTGTTGGGCCATTTTCCCACCCTTGTTTGGGTCATTTTTAGCCATTTTGGGCCCATTTTATAATATATATGGTTCGGTCGGTTCAGTCCTTACGAATTTTCAAAAAACCGAGACCGAACCGAACCTAGGTCTATTCGGTCCATCCCGAACCACCAAAAAATGCCCCTGGATAGACCGAAAACTGAACCGATCCGTCGGTTTCTTTGGTCCGATCTGGTTCGTAACAACCTTGTTGTCAATCACTAAGTGTGAAATTAATGGTGCGTCTTGGTCAATGTTTCCGTCTTCGTCAAAGTCGTAATTAAATGATTTCAATCGTTCAAAACTAGGCATCAGTTAATTAGAAATCTCAATATTGCCATAGCATTTGTTTTGCTTTCCTAAAGCTTGGATAGGTCATAGGCCTGTTTTATGCAGAGAGGCAGGTTTAACTAAAAAAAAAGGGGCACGCCCCACATAGTGCAAATTAAAAGTCTAAATACACAACAATCCAAACCAATACTAAACACAACCCCTCACATAGAGTGCGTGAGGAGTTGCGAAATGCAATTTAGCTTAAAGGCACGCCTCGAAGGCTTTGGTATTCAAGGACTTCAAGTGCTCCTAGTAAGATGTGAGGGAAAAAAACGAATTGATCGAGGTTACAAAAAACGCATAAATGTCACAAATGAGTGGTTTAACTTGTGCTTTCCGTAGCTAAATGGCACAAAAAATGCATCATCTATATGACAATAGGCATTTCAAGATGAATAAATTGCATTCATAAGTAATGGGTAATCCCAACAATCGGGAGACTACTTATTAAAGAATCCAAACAAAGAAGAATGTTGCATTCCATGATAAAATGTTAGGCCACGCACTCATAAGCAAGGCAATGTCGTGTCACAAATATTATTGCATTCACAACAATATTTCTCTTTTCATTGTTGCTAAAACTCTTCAAAATAGCCAAAAAAGAACAATTTTGTCAAACATGTGGTGTTCATTCAAATTGCAAGGAGACACTCGGGAAGAAAAAATTTCGAATAACAGTACAAAGTACTGTTGATTTCCATAGGATTTCGAAAAAACATAAAATCAGACTTCTGCACCTTGAACAACCCGTCAAATTGAAAACTCGAGAACGTAAAGTCAAATACATCACAACGCTAGAACAATTTATTCCGTACAAACCACAATCCAAATGAAACTGCGTAGAATACATTACATCACAACGCTAGAACAATTTATTCCGTACAAACCACAATCGAAATGAAACTGCGTAGAATACATTAACCACACCACATGGTGAGAGAGAGAGAGAGAGAGAGATAGAGATGGCTGCTTATTTCCAAAGAAAACCACGCCTGCGCCCCATGAGATTGTCCACAATGAAATAGTAGCAGGAGTTGATGGAAACCTCGACAAGATGAAACCATGCCCTTCGCCAATGCGGATTTATCAACAAAATAGCTATAATTGCCAAGACCACAGTTACGTAAGACCCTACAAAGCTCATACAAAACACATTCATGTCTATGAAACCAGAATCTTCTTCTGTATCATTGACAGCTACTCTTAGCGTCGATGAAGGTGAATCAGTTGGATTGCACTTTGGCAGTGGTTCTCCGCAAAGAAGTGGATTTCCAATGTAGCTACTCGAGTCAAAAGTTCCGAATTGTTTCACTCTTGGAGGCATCCTTCCACTCAAGTTGTTGTAGGACAGATCTAAAACTTCTAAGGAATATAGTTCTGTAAGCCGAGAGGGGATTTTCCCATTTAGGTGGTTGTAGGAAAGGTCCAAACATTCTATGCCTTTCAAGTTTGAAAGTGTCACAGGGATTGTACCGATGAAGTTATTGTGGGACAAGTTCAACACTTTGAGATTGGTAAGGTTTCCGATCGTAGGTGGTATGGGGCCAGTCAATCTGTTGTGAGAGAGATTAATTCCTGAGAAAAGCTGTAAAACGATTCCCTTGTAGATTAAGGAATTTCCCTTTGTTGTAAACTTTGCCTCTTTTCCTGTAGCCACTACATCAAAATGGCTATCTCCAACTGTTTCACTATTGGCTAACACCATCCTCAGATCATGCAACAATAATGTGAATGTTTGTGCTAACTCATAAAGGAAGAATTCGTAAACACTTCCCCAGACATTTATTCCGTTGAATTCGATTTCACTAATACAAGGGGGAATGCTGCCAGAGAGATTATTGAAAGAAAGATCAATCATGGTTAAGCTCGTAAGGTTGCATAACTCCTTTGGAATGTTGCCTTCAAAGCTATTGTTTTGCAATAGAAGAACCGTAAGATAGGAAAGGCTCCCTATCCAAGTTGGAATATTACCGCTGAATTCGTTATAAGAGAGATCAAGCTCTATTAAATTGGTACTGTAATTTTTGAAGGCCATTGGAAAAGGTCCATCTAGCCTATTTTTGGACAACCGAATATTTTGGATAGGTGATGTATTGAAGCAAGATGGTACAGCCCCGGTGATATTATTTTCTGAAAGATCTAGCAACATGAGGGAATTCAGTTGACAAAATTCAATTGGAATAGGACCTTGAAGATGATTACTGGCCATTGCTAAGAAACTTAACGATGTATTATTCCCAATGAACCCAGCTGGAATCTTTCCTACCATTTGATTAGTACTAACATCCAAATAGATCAAATTGCTCCGAGACAAGTTAGGCGGAATTTCTGTGAAGTCATTATTGTCGGAAAATAAGACTTTCAATAGGGTCAGATTGTTTTCATGGGGTAGAACTGGGCCTTTTAAGAAGTTGTTTGATAGACTCAAGAATTTCAAGAGGCGGCAACCTTTGGCCAAATGAACCGGTATTTCTCCAGATAGATTGTTATTGGATAAATCTAGCGTTTCCAAAGCAGTCATATCCCCGAATGAAGAGGGAATGTTTCCTTCAAAGTTGTTTGTAGACAAGTTGAGGAATTCTAAACTCGGGAAAGGACCGGCAATTTTGTAAGGAAGGAAGCCTTCAAGATGATTGTTAGAGATATCCAGTACAAAAAGATTTCTCATAGGATGCGAAGGCAACAATAATGGTCCACCAAATGAATTGTATGATAGGATAAGTCTCTCCATTCTCGTATTGTTGTCCAACAACCAATAGGGAAACTTACCTGTAAAATCAGTTCTAGAGAGCTCAACTAGTATAAGGTCATGTTGATGGTAGAGAAAGTGAGGAAATGATCGAGTAATATGACCATGTTGAGAAGATGACAAACAAAGTCCGATTAGTTGGAAACTTGGGGATGTGGCAAGAAAGTCATCCTCTTCCAACAACGTGTTATTCAGGCTCTCAATGAACACGAGTTTGGAATGGTGAAAAAATGACTTGAATGAGATTGGAACTTCAAAGTCATTATCTGATATTGCAAGGTATTCAAGGGATGTCAGATTGATAAGAGGAGACCGTGCAATGTTTCCAGTAAAATGATTGGAAGTTAAATCCAGTAGTCGAAGGGATGTCAAGTTCGCCAGGCACCATGGTAAGGTTTCCCCAAAGTCACTCCTTGTGACGTCAAGCTCTCGGAGCTTCTTCAACTCGCACAACCCTTATAACACATGGAATGGAACACATTGAAAATTTTAGATTGATATATATTTTATAGACAAAATAGATAATGACCAATAATATCCTTCTATTTGTGGGATGGGGAGTAGAAGAACAATTCAGAGTTATACCTTCAATCGAAGGAATACGCTTGCTTTGACAACC
This sequence comes from Rhododendron mucronatum var. ripense, assembly GCA_019656295.1. Classification (NCBI taxonomy): domain Eukaryota; kingdom Viridiplantae; phylum Streptophyta; class Magnoliopsida; order Ericales; family Ericaceae; genus Rhododendron; species Rhododendron mucronatum. The sequence continues at coordinate 395,194 of BPLT01000152.1, read as the reverse complement.
TCTTAAGGATAACACGTGAATTGAAGTAATGACTCCGATGTATGGAAGAACGTCGTCGAGCATAACACCATTCATGAGCAAAGTTTCAATGTTGCTGATGTTTCTCAAGTCTGTATTAAGTAGTTGAATAAAATTAAGCATGGAAGAAATTTGTAAGAATTATGAGAGAGGAAGGTGCTAATAATGTTATAAGGAAATTTCATATAAGAGTTACCCTTATTGTGAACAGCTCCGTGCAAGCCTCTATTGTTACTCAAATCCAGTGTCTTGATTGATGAAAGCCCTCCCAAAAATGACCAGACACTATTATTGAGGGCTTCATTATAACTCAGATCAAGGACCTCTAACTTTTTCAATATTCTTGATTCTTCTTGCGAACCTGTGCAAAATAGTAGTAGTAGATTTATTTGGAAATATTTTTCTGGAAAAGAAAATGTTTCCTGTTGTTAATTGGATTGTGATATGAAAACATTTTCTATTTTTTGGTTGACAAGGAAAATCACTCCTGTTTTGCTAGGGATTCTTACAAAATAAGTATTTATTAGCAATTTTAAAATTTAAAAATAATATATTTATGAAAATAATTTTTTGATTTTTTTTGCACCATTCAAAAATCTCATTGAGATCTATCAAATAAGAACTATATTGTGCAAAAAATTATTTCAATCAGTCAATTATTTTTAAGCTTAAAAATTGCAAATAAGTTTAAGAACCCTTAGAGGAAGTGACCAAATTACATGGTTTTCCAGTAAACTATATAGTTTGTCAACATTCACAAATCGAATAAAACACCTGTCGCATCAAAGAAAGTTTTAATTGTTAAATTTCAATAATATTTTGATTTTGGATAAATATTTATGAATAAATTAGTGTAATTGAGTTGAAAATTCAAGAAAGTTCAAAGAACGTTACCCTTTTCTCCGGAAAAAGTTCTTCTCATCCAAAGCTAGATTAACGCCCCTTTTGTTTTGATTTGGATTAGTAAATCTAATGAGTTTCTTTTTGAGACTACTTGTCTTAGAAGGAGTTTAGCTTATTTCCATATATAATCTGATTTCATTTTGGTTGAAAAAAAAGAAACACTTGAAAAGTTTTTAGAAATCACATTTTATTGTGCAAACACTTGAAAAGTTTCAATTCCATACCATTGAGAGCACTGATACTGGCAATCGCATTATTGCTCAAGTCTAGCTCCTTTAAGTTGTTCAAGCCATCAAATTCTGCATTAAAACGAAAAACTACGTAACACTTTAACGAAGACAATGATAAATTGTACTCCCTCTGTTCCAAAATGATTGTCATGTTCGGTCTCCAATGTAATTTTTGAATTGTTAATATCTTTCAATCGATAATGAATTTTATGTGCAATATGGATCTCATTTGATAGATTTCAATAAATTCTATTATACAAAGTTTTTAAAATCTTTAAGGACATTATAGACTGAAAAATATTAACAATTTGAATGTTGCATTGGATTCAGATCCTTATACATGCATATGTGTTGTGAGCCATTCAAAGCATACACACGCAACTCACCCATATTGGACTATTGTTACTTATGCTTTGGGTTTCACAACGAATTGTACATTCTAAACTTACCTTTGACATTAATTGACCCATTCAAATTGGTATCAGCCAAATTTAGATTCTTCAACTTGAAAAGATATTCAAAGATGGTAGAATGTCATTTCCAAGATCATTCATGTTGAGATCAAGTTCCTCTAAATTAGTCAAATTTGACAAAATTCCAATACTTGCGAGAAAAACACATGATTTTGATACGTATCGTAGTAAGCACAAATTTTTTAATCATGTTAGGAGACCTCAAAGCAAAGAGAAGAGAAAAAAGAAAGAAGTATAACTAAAAGAAAAATCCTTCTTATTCGGCCTTCGCATGGGAGGGCATTTATTGGTTTAACCGTAACGGCCAAAATAATACATTTTTTTGAAGGGGAGATTAATTATACGTGGTATGTTTGGGTAATTCTTTCTTTCTTTCTTTTTTTTGGTAAAGCGGAAATCATGTTTTGGTAATTCTATGGGAATACGAGTAGGTGGATGTCATTTATGTAATTGATAATTACATTTTTCGTGTAGAATAATGTCATTTTTGTTAATGTAGGTCAAGTGTAGAATGTAGACAAAGTATGAATTTGGGGTAAGAGTAGGAAGTTTGAATCCTCATCGAAGGGAATATAAGGAATCCCCAGATTTCATATCCCTGATAAAGAAGAGAGTTAAAAAGAGCTGTCTTTGATTCATTTTGATCTTTGTATGTCCAAAATGAGAGAGAGAGAGAGGGAGGAGAGAGAAATGAAAGGAGTTTCACACTCTTTGTGGACAATCTTCCGATTGAGATCCGAAAAGTTTCCTTCTACAACCTATTTTCAAAATTTGGGAGGATTAGGGAATCTTTCATCCCTAACAAGAGAAGCAAGATTACAGGTATGAGATTTGGTTTTGTTAGATTTCTACACAGTGGAGATGCAGATCGAGCTACTGAAAACATAAATGGATCCTGGGCATGGGGTCAAGTGTTAATGGTGAAGTGGGCTAGATTTCTGAGAAAGCAAGATAGTATTCAAGACAACCGACAAATCAAACCTAGGAATTTTGGAGCTGAAGCCGGTAACAACAGAGATCAATGGAATAGGGATCGACTGGCTTGGAGCAAAGATAATCAACCACATGCAGGCCGAGAATCTCAACCACTGAGACCAAATTGGGAAAGGAAGGAACACAGTTTCAAACAAAAATAAGCAGTCGTTTCAGACAAACAATCCGAATTTGAAGATTTCAGAAGAAAAGAGGCAAGGAGGTATGGAGAAGAAAAGGGCAAACAGAAACGGGCAAACGAGGAGAAGATAAGGGAAAGTCAAACAGTGGGGAAAAGAAGACTTTGAAGAGTATTCAAATACCAGCAGTAGGTAATGGTTGGTTGTTTAGAAGTGCAGTTTGGTAAAATGAGACGTATTACTACAGCGCAAGACTTGGAGAAAATCTTTATTAAAGAATGTAAAAGGAATGTTAAAGTAAAATCAATGGGAGGAAGGTTTGTGATAGTAACTTTTCCGGATGAAGAAATGAGAAATAAAGCCTTGGTAGAGAAATGGTTTGAACTCTGGTTGGAAGAACTAAAACCATGGAATGGTGACCAAGCGAAAGATGAGAGATTAGTCTGGATTGCATGCTATGGAATGCCACTTAATGTCTGGAATATGCCGTCTTTCAGATCAATAGGAAGCATTTGGGGCCATTTTCTCGAAGTTGATGAGGAAACCCTCAAGGAAGTTTCTTTTGATAAAGGTAGAGTCCTTATTGCCATTGAAAATACCGGTAAAATATCTGATAAAATTCAGGTCATAGTTGATGGACAGGCATACACAGTTAGAGTGGAAGACGAGGAGAATTTCAGGAAGATCCATGGCCAGAAGGAAACTGGGGAAGATGATGAGGTGGATAGATCAGAGAATGAATTGGAGGACAGTAGGATGGTGAATGAAAGACACGTGGATAGAGTGGATGACGTGGTAAAGCAGAAAGTGGATGAAGTGGCATATGTGGAAGTGGAAAAGACAGTCACCAATGCAATAAATGGATGTTCCAAAGATTTGGTGTTGGTAAACATAGTACAGCATGCACGAGTACAAACCCAATGTAAGATAGATACAGCAGTAAATGTGCCAATACAAAACAACCAACTAGCACCATTACCAAGGTCGGTTGAACTCATTACCGCTGCTGTAGGTGAGAATACTGATGAAATTGAAAATGCCGATGACATTTATGATGAAAGTTCAAATTCTGCACATGGTTTGGACTCTATTATATATTCAAGACTCTGTAAGCCCAGAAACTGTTAAGGACCAAGCCCAAATTAGTGTAGCCCACCATAGAGATAGAATTTCTCTAGTGAGAGAACAAGAGAAATTTGGGGAGAATGCAGAGGGTATAAAGAGTCCACTATTGATTTCAAATAATGGAGTTCGTGCTTCTCAGTTGGAAGGCATTAATCTTTAAGTGGTCTTAAATCCAAGTGCAGCCAGGAGAATAACTAGAAGCCAACAATATGAAGCATGTTATAGCAATGAAGGAATGGAAGATGAAGCTGATAACTATATCTTTGGTACTCAGGAACAGCAACAGAACAGAATAGCAGAGGAACTTCAGAACACCATCAGAGAAGGTATTACCTTGGGCATTAAATTTGATGACATGGGTGTAAAAAGAATGAAAAAGATGATTGAAAAGGAAGCTATTGAAATGAATCTAATGCTGAAAAATAACACCTTGGCCCCTCTCCAAAGGAATTAGCACCACCTCCCTAAAAGAAAATAGTGTTAGGCAGCTGATGCAACAAAGATTTTAAGAGAATCTTGGATGGAATTAGGAGCTTAAAAGTCTAATACAGGCTTGTTGGCTTGGTTCTGGATTTGTTTGGTTTTGGGTGGTCTGGGCAGGGGCGGTGTGTTTATTGTGACTGGGGTCGTGCTTTGGTTAGGACTCAGTTGGGGTGGTGTGTCTTTTGGCTAGGTTTGGTTTTCTTTTGTTGGTTAGTGGAGGGTTTGGTCTTCTTGTATCTGGTTGTGGATGCCTATTTTCGAGATGATGCTAATGGATGCCTAATGCCTTCAATATGCTGCTCTACGGTGCCTTCTTCTGGTGTAAAGGACTCATGTATTGTGCTATCTATGGGTTGCTGAATGGGGTTGATTTTGTATGGCGACTCTCAAGGCCAATATTTTTGATTTGGGACGGTGGTTGAATGGCCTTTAATCGGGGGCTTTTTCAAGTTTCATTGAACGTAATCTTTTCGTATTGCCTTTTTCTTTTTGGTCTTTTACAGATTTCAATCTTTGAAGTCTGTAATTGGCCATCTCTCAATGTATCCTTTGTCGAGTTTTTAATAAAATTTTGTTGCCTATCAAAAAAAAAAAAACAAGAAGAGAGTTAACAAACACATAATGCACTCATGTTTTAAGCTATTAGATGATTAAATTTTAATCTAAACCCTTCAGTAATTAGGGAGTAATACATACTACCTGTACATATTGACCGTCACCCTTTCTATAAAAATAAAAATAAAGACTAATTTGCACTTTTAGCCTCTTAACTACTTATTTATGTCGTTTCAAAAAAAGTACTTATTTATGTCTAATTATGGAAAACATTTTCTATTATTTGACTGACAAGGAAAATCTCTAATATAATAAAACGACCAAATTATATAGTTTTCCAATAAACTATATACTATGTCAACATTCACAAATCGAATTCCATCAAAAACTGTCGCGTCAAAGAAAGTCTAAACTGTTAAAGATTATGCTGAAAATGGGGTTTGATCAGAGTTGGGGTCGATGGATTATGGAGTGTGTATCCTCTGTCTCTTATTCAGTTATTATTAATGGGGAAGCAAAGGAATATATTAGGCCTTCTCGAGGCATTCGGCCGGGCAATCCATTGTCGCCATATCTGTTCTTGATTTGTGGGGAGGGCCTTTTGGGGTTGATTCAAGAGGCTGACATGTCCAGCAAGATCCACGGAGTCAAGGTTTGCCGAGGTAGCCCGTCGGTTAGCCACCTATTTTCCGCAGACGATGCTTTTGGTTTTCAACAGGGGTAGTGAGGAGGAGGTGAGGAACGTTCAGGAACGTTCTTGATATTCTCCTGAAATACTGCAAGACATCGGGTCAGCTGCTTAATTTTAGCAAGTCGGTTTGTTTTTTTAAGGCTTATTGACATTTTTGGTCCCCAATGTATTACTCGCGTGCCGTTTTGGTCCCCAACATACCAATTGTAACAATTTCATCCCCAACATTTCAATTTTGTGTTTAAAAGGTCCCTACGGCTGACGCTGTCGCCTCTTTCAGTTAAATTGGTTGGATAAATTACAAATATCACCCTTAAGGTTTATATTTGCATTACAATAAAGCCCCTACTTAATTTTTACAAGGTTAATATTTGCATTTCTTTGATTTCCATCAACTTTTTTTTCGATTATTGATCCATCTCGATGAGAGGAATTCAAAAGGTGAAAAATCACTATCAAAACTATTTTTTTTATTAAATTACAAATATCACCTGGAAAAACACAAACGCCCAGCAAAACCACCTCCAATTTTGTATGGAGAAGTGCATTTTTTTTATAGTCTAGACCACTTCAACCCACCATAGCTGTCCATTCAACTCACCACCTCATAGACCTAGAACCCTCCATCTCCATGTTTGCGAAGGAAATAATGATTTTGTCAAGTAGGCCTTCGTATTAATCATAATCAATTCAATTTGTCTGCCTCTATGCTGAATATAATTTTGGATGAACTCATCTACGGGTATTGACCATCGGATCATGAGGCCCACTTTTGCGTTCCATGCAAGTGATCCGCATTATTTATTAATTTCAAAAAAAAATCTAGTGGCCTCATGAAAAATCATCTCAATAGGAAAACAACAAGTGCTTGTAGGTCGATAATGTTCAAAGGAAAAGAATTGGAGGTGGTTTTGCCGGGCGTTCGTGTTTTTCTAGGTGATATTTGTAATTTAATAAAAAAAATATATAGTTTCGATAGTGATTTTTCACCGTTGGATTTCTCTTGTCGAGATGAATCAATCATCCAAAAAAAAAATTGACGGAAACGAAAGAAATGTAAATATAAACCTTGTAGAAATTAAGTAGGGGCATTACTGTAATACAAATATAAACCTTAAGAGTGATATTTATAATTTATCCAACCAACTTAAAGGTAAGAGGCGATGGCATCAGCTGCAGGGACCTTTCTAACACAAAATTGAAACGTTGGGGACGAAATTGTTACAATTGCTATGTTGGGGACCAAACGGCAAGCGAGTAATACATTAGGGACCAAAAATATCAATAAACTGAAACTTTTTTCAGTAAGAACACTCCTAACACTGAGAGAAACCGTTTGAGTCAGATTATGGGCATTCGAAGTGATGTTAAGTTGGGTTACCTACGGAGATTGGGGGTTCTCATTTCTCAAGGACAGATTGCGCATCATTCTGGAAGGATGGAACGAGAATTTTTTGAACCAAGCTGGGAAAGAGGTACTATTAAAATTGGTTGCTTTAATGTTGCCAAACTGTGTTATGTCTTGCGTTAAGCTTCCGGATAAATTGTGTTAGGATCTGAATGGGTTGATGCCTGATGGCACGTTTTTGGTGGGGATAAAAAAAACAAGGAAAGGAAAACACACTGGTTATCGTGGGATAAACTATGCGAAAAAAAAGGAGGTGATGGTCTTGGCTTTCGGGACCTTTGCTGCTTTAGCCTGGCTCTTTTGGCTAACCAAGGGTGGCGACTGCACAAGGGAGGATGTTGTCTTCTACACAGAATTCTCAAGGCGAAGTACTTTCCGAATGGCTCTCTTCTTACGGCAAGAGCGGGTTCGAATCCATCTTGGACTTGGAGAATCATATTGGAAGGGAGAGAGATTATTAATGCGGGTTTGCGATGGAGAATTGGAACAGGGGATATGGTGGTTATTGATAGGGACCAATGGCTCCCAAAATCTGAATCCACGGCTCCAGCTAGTGTTAAAGAAGAGGGGAGAGGAAGGAAAGTCCAGTTTCTCATATAACCCCACACTCGGGGTTCGAAGGAAGATCTGGTCAAGGAGGTTTTCAGCGCGGAGGAGAGCCAGCTAATTCTTTCCTTTCCCCTGTTGAAATATCCAATAGAAGACAAGATTATTTGGCATTTTTCGGAACTATACAGCCAAATCGAGGTATGAATCGGCTAAAATGCTTCAAAGAAATGGATGTTTGGGTAGAAGGGCTGTGGGTGAAAGTAGCAACAAACAACAAATGAAGTATGGAATGGTGTATGGTCGCTTCTGATACAAAGGAAGGTTCAATATTTATATGGAAGGCGATCAGAGATATCATGCCAGTCAAGGAGACTCTCCATTAACGCAGGTTAACTTGCGATGTCCTTTGCCCTTTGTGTAAAGTGTATAAGAAGTCTATTGTTCATTTATTGGTAAGGCGTGATTTTGCTCAAATGATCTGGTATATTTCTCCTTTTCGGTTAGCTATGAGATCAATAGGCCGAAGCCCACACCCCTATGGTCTAAAAACCTAGATAATACACATATAAAATTGTTTAGTGCATGAAGTTAAACAAAGATAAAAGGGTTTAGTGCATGAATTTCAGGAAAAAAAAAATCATTGGCCAACATCCTCAGAAGTTTTTGAATGTCATAATGCAGCCTTTTTGACTGCCCAAATCTGCAAGCCGGTCTCTCTTTTCGTACTATGGTGATGGATTTCAGGATAAGTCTTCAACCCAAAATTAATTGGTAAATCATTATGAAATTGATCCATAATTGTAGACGTGAATAACGTCCTATTCCTTTCTGAAGAACCAAAAAAAAAAAAGGAATGTCAGAATATATCGCATTCACTACTCTGATCTTTTTATAGACTTATCTCGCAAAATGATGACCTATAGTAGAACGGGTAAGACCTGAAGTAATGACCTTAACTGCACATTTATAAGTGTTGCATCAACTATTATTATTATTATTATTATGATTATTATTATTATTATTATTATTGTTGTTGTTGTTATTGTTTTGCATTTCGCAACGTGTAAAACTTTAACGTCCTCAGAATTTCATTAGACCCTAGGAATGGTCTTTAGACGATAAACGCACAATTTTATACGAATTACATGACTGAAAGTGCTCCTAAAGACAAATCAAATGCATGACCTTATATTGGTAACAGTCACAAATCAATGGATATAACCTGAATTATCTAACACTTTGTTCGACAATATTTACTTATTACTATCATATAACACGTAGCTCCTATATATAATTAAAAGGTACTAATTGATTTTCACATTTCTTTTTATGCAAATGCGCTACCCTTTTTGGTCATCTTAGAATGAGAATATACGGTATTGCACTTTCAATTTCAAATGTAAATGAGTGTACAAATAATTAAATGACACAGACAAGCTGTTATCAAAAAAAGAGAGTGTGAAAGTTATTACGCATAAAAGAATTTGTTTAACATATGGGACAACATCTTGGTCGCAACCACAATGAAGCAGTCTTTAATGACCATTTTGATAGGCTTGATAGGGTTTGCCAATCAGCAATCAAAGATGCAATAGAATTCTTGGCCGTGCAAGATGAGAGAGGTCGAAGTGAGGATGGGATTCGACAGGACCAAATGCGCGACTCGTTCAGTGTGGTTGCGACCAAGATATGGGTGTTACAAACTCAATTTCGATGATGGCATGGATATGCACAGGGGCCGGGCAATGTGGTAAGAGAATGGTCATTCGCGAATGGAATGGGAAATTCGTTTTAGCTAGGGCAATTGGGAGGCAGCATTTGACTGATCCGTCAGTGGTGGAGGCAAGCAAGGGATGGGCTTTTGTTTGCAAGGGAGCTTGGGATGGATTCGCAACATTTGGTACAGTTGGTGCAAAGGCGTGAGGAAGACCATCAGGGGGCTAGGGTGATTGTAGCAGCAGATATCTTACAGCTTCTGGATGGGTTTTCTGGTGCAGAGTTTTCCTTTGTCAGGAGGAGTGGTAATGGGGTTCCCCATAGTATTGCTTAAAAAACTATGAGAGGTCTTGTCTTTTCTATGTGGGAGTTTAGGCCTTCGGTGTGGCTTCTTTTCTGTCTTCTAGGGGATGGATGTGCCCTATTTGATGTATTTTTTTTCATTTCTTTTGTTCTATCTACAATATCGTAACCCTATCGATTGAAAAATAAATAAATAAACTTACCTTTGACATAAATTGACCCATTCAAATTGGTATCAGCCAAATTTAGATTCTTCAGGTTTGAAAAGTTATTCAAAGAAGATAGAATGCCATTTCCAAGATTATTCCCTCTAAGATCAAGCTCCTCCAAATTAGTCAAATTTGACAAAATTCCAATACCTGCAAGAGAAATACATGATTTTGATACATATCGCGGTCAGTACAAATTTCTTAATCATGTTAGGAGACCCCAAAGCAAAGAGAAAAGAAAAAAGAAACTAATATAACTTAAAGAAAAATCTTCTTATTCGGCCTCCGCATGGGAGGGCATTTACTGGTTAACCTTAATGGCTTGCTTGTCAGCGGCCAAAATAATACATTTTTTTTTTTTTGAAGGGGTGATTAATTATACGTGGTATGTCTGGGTAATTCTTTCTTCTTCTTTTTTTAGGTCAAGCGGAAATTATGTTTGGGTAATTCAGCTGCAGGGACCTTTCAAACGCAAAATTGAAACGTTGGGGACGAAATTGTTACAATTGCTATGTTGGGGACCAAAACGGCAAGCGAGTAATACATTGGGGACCAAAAATGTCAATAAACTGAAATTGTTTTCGGTAAGAACACTCCTATCACTGAGAGAAACCGTTTGAGTCAGATTATGGGCATTTGGAGTGATGTTAACTTGGGTAATTACCTGGAGTTACCTACGGAGATTGGGGGTTCTCATTTCTCAAGGACAGATTGCGCATCATTCTGGAAGGATGGAACGAGAATTTTTTGAACCAAGCTGGGTTGATGCCTGATGGCACGTTTTTGGTGGGGATAAAATAAACAAGGAAAACACACTGGTTATCGTGGGATAAACTATGCGAAAAAAAAGGAGGTGATGGTCTTGGCTTTCGGGACCTTCGCTGCTTTAGCCTGGCTCTTTTGGCTAAGCAAGGGTGGCGACTGCACAAGGGAGGATGTTGTCTTCTGCACAGAATTCTCAAGGCCAAGTACTTTCCGAATGGCTCTTTTCTTACGGCAAGAGCGGGTTCGAATCCATCTTGGACTTGGAGAATCATATTGGAAGGGAGAGAGATTATTAATGCGGGTTTGCGATGGAGGATTGGAACAGGGGATATGGTGGTTATTGATAGGGACCAATGGCTCCCAAAATCTGAATCCACGGCTCCAGCTAGTGTTAAAGAAGAGGGGAGAGGACGGAAAGTCCAGTTTCTCATATAACCCCACACTCGGGGTTCGAAGGAAGATCTGGTGAAGGAGGTTTTAAGTGCGGAGGAGAGCCAGCTAATTCTTTCCTTTCCCCTGTTGAAATATCCAGTAGAAGACAAGATTATTTGGCATTTTTCGGAACTATACAGTCAAATCGAGATATGAATCGGCTAAAATGCTTCAAAGAAATGGATGTTTGGGTAGAAGGGCTATGGGTGAAAGTAGCAACAAACAACAAATGAAGTAAGTATGGAATGGTGTATGGTCGCTTCTGATACAAAGGAAGGTTCAACATTTATATGGAAGGCGATCAGAGATATCATGCCAGTCAAGGAAACTCTCCATAAACGCAGGTTAACTTGCGATGTCCTTTGCCCTTTGTGTAAAGTGTATAAGAAGTCTATTGTTCATTTATTGGTAAGGCGTGATTTTGCTCAAATGGTCTGGTATATTTCTCCTTTTCGGTTAGCTATGAGATCAATAGGCCAAAGCCCACACCCCTATGGTCTAAAAACCTAGATAATACACATATAAAATTGTTTAGTGCATGAAGTTAAACAAAGATAAAAGCGTTTAGTGCATGAATTTCAGGAAAAAAAAAATTCATTGGCCAAAAGCCTCAGAAGTTTTTTAATGTCATAATGCAGCCTTTTTGACTGCCCAAATCTGCAAGCAAGTCTCTCTTTTCATACTATGGTGATGGATTTCAGGATAAGTCTTCAACCCAAAATTAATTGGTAAATCATTATGAAATTGATCCATAATTGTAGACGTGAATAACGTCTAATTCCTTTCCGAAGAACCAAAAAAAAAAAAAAAGGAATGTCAGAATATATCGCATTCACTACTCTGATCTTTTTATAGACTTATCTCGCAAAATGATGACCTATAGTAGAACGGGTAAGACCTGAAGTAATGACCTTAACTGCACATTTATAAGTGTTGCACATTTATTATTATTATTATTGTTGTTGTTGTTGTTATTGTTTTGCATATCGCAACGTGTAAAACTTTAACGTCCTCAGAATTTCATTAGACCCTAGGAATGGTCTTTAGACGATAAACGCACAATTTTATACGAATTACGTGACTGAAAGTGCTCCTAAAGACAAATCAAATGCATGACCTTATATTGGTAACATTCACAAATCAATGGGTATAACCTGAATTATCTAACACTTTGTTCGACAATATTTACTTATTACTATCATATAACACGTAGCTCCTATATATAATTAAAAGGTACTAATTGATTTTCACATTTCTTTTTATGCAAATGCGCTACCCTTTTTGGTCATCTTAGAATGAGAATATACGGTATTGCACTATCAATTTCAAATGTAAATGAGTGTACAAATAATTAAATGACACAGACAAGCTGTTATCAAAAAAAAGAGAGTGTGAAAGTTATTACGCATAAAAGAATTTGCTTAACATATGGGACCACATCTTGCTCGCAACCACAATGAAGCAGTCTTTAATGACCATTTTGATAGGCTTGATAGGGTTTGCCAATCAGCAATCAAAGATGCAATAGAATTCTTGGCCGTGCAAGATGAGAGAGGTCGAAGTGAGGATGGGATTCGACAGGACCAAATGCTCGACTCGTTCAGTGTGGTTGCGACCAAGATATGGGTGTTACAAACTCAATTTCGATGATGGCATGGATAAGCACAGGGGCCGGGCGATGTGGTATGAGAATGGTCATTCGCGAATGGAATGGAAAATTCGTTTTAGAGGTCGACGTGAGGATGGGATTCGACAGGACCAAATGCGCGACTTGTTCAGTGTGGTTGCGACCAAGATATATATGGGTGTTACAAACTCAATTTCGATGATGGCATGGACAAGCACAGGGGCCGGGCATTGTGGTATGAGAATGGTCATTCGCGAATGGAATGGGAAATTCGTTTTAGCTAGGGCAATTGGGAGGCAGCATTTGACTGATCCGTCAGTGGTGGAGGCAAGCAAGGGATGGGCTTCCGTTTGCAAGGGAGCTTGGGATGGATGCAATTCTTGTTGGAGGGGATTCGCAACATTTGGTACAGTTGGTGCAAAGGAGTAAGGAAGACCATCAGGGGGTTGGGGTGATTGTAGCAGATATCTTGCACCTTCAAGATGGGTTTTCTGGTGCGGATTTTTCCTTTGTCAGGAGGAGTGGTAATGGGGTTACCCATTATATTGCTCAAAAAGTATTAGACGTCTTGTCTTTTTTACGTGGGAGTTTAGGCATCTGGTGTGACTTCTCTCCTCTCTTCAAGGGGATGGATGCCCTATTCGATGTATTTTTTCACTTCTTTTGTTCTACCTATAAAATCGTAGTCCTCGATTGAAGAAAAAAAAAATCCTTACCTTTGACATAAATTGGCCCATTCAAATTGGTACCAGCCAGACGTAGAAACTTCAGGTTTGAAAGCTTATTCAAAGACAGTAGAATGCCATTTCCAAGATTATTCCCGCCGAGATCAAGCTTCTCCAAATTAGTCAAATTTGACAAAATTCCAATACTTGCGAGAGAAACATATGATTTTGATACGTATTGCAGTTAGCACAAATTTTTTAATCATGTTAGGATCGGAGAACCCAAAGCAAAGAGAAAGGAAAAAAGAATGTAGTCACGTTGTTTAGTTCAGCTCTCATCTCATCTTATTTTTCTCTCTACACGTTTCTCAATATCTTTTTCTCTCTATCTTTTTCCACTCATTACATCAAAAATAACTTTCAAAAATTTAAACCAAACAAGGTGAACTAAAGAAAAATCTTGTTATTCAACCTCCGCATGGGAGGGCATTTATTGGTTTAACCTTAACGGCTTGTTTGTCAGTGGCCAAAATAATACATTTTTTTGAAGGGAAGATTAATTATATGTGGTATGTTTGGTTAATTCTTTCTTTTTTTAGGTCAAGCGAAAATTATGTTTGGGTATCGTAATTCTGTAGCGACTCAGTTTTTTCTGAAATAAACTCCAAAATATCTTGTATTTTACAAACTTTTAGGCCCATATTTAGAGTTTGATACAAATATCCACTGATTTTTAACCACAATTGCCGATTCCGCTGACCATACCTTCTGGACCTACCATGCTCGGCCTCTTTGGTTTTCTCCTAACCAAAACTGTCACCACTATGACTTCTCATCATTTCACTTTCCATAATTTTAACGTCTAATCAAATTTAAATCCAAACACGAGTGCCACCTAGTGAACCTATTGTTCAATTCTACGTTCGCCTAACATGCCTAGTAATGCCAAATCAAATAACAATTCCATGGTCTCAATCACATCATCTCATTTTTACAGCTACCACTTAAAGGTGCCCGTTTCTCAAAGTTAGGTCTACATTTCCTTTATTTCTCAAACTTAGGTTTTTAAATTCTAAATTTCTAGTTCTACAAAAATAACCTACTAGCAGATATTGACATAATATTTTCCATACAACATTTTAGTAACTTATATTTTTCTTATAAGTTGGCTATTATTTACTCATAATATTTATTTATTATACAAATTTTACTAATAATAATATTTTTTGTTGTCTAAAAAAAAATACTAGATCCATACTTTTAATCCGGTGAAATCATTGATACGTCTCTTAATACTTTTCTTGTCTCCAAGTCATACATCACAATGACAACTTGCACAACTCTCCAATTTTTAATCCGCAAAGAATTCCATATCTAAACAAGAATGCTAATTTAACAAACGGAACAGAAGTAAACTAATTAACTGAAATTACCTTTGACAAAAATTGACCCATTCAAATTGTTAACGGCCAGACGTAGAAACTTGAGGTTTGAAAGCTTATTCAAAGACGGTAGAATGCCATTTTCAAGATAATTCCAGCTGAGATCAAGCTCCTCCAAATTAGTCAAATTTGACAAAATTCCAATACCTGCAAGAGAAACACATGATTTTGATACGTATTGCAGTTAGCACAAATTTTTTAATCAAGTTAGGAGAACCCAAAGCAAAGAAAAAAGAATGTAGTCACATATTGTTTGGTTCAACTCTCATCTCATCTCGTTTTTCTCTCTACACGTTTCTCAATACCTTTTTCCTCTCTATCTCTCTCCACTCATTACATAAAAAAAACTTTCAAAAATTTGTACCAAACAAGGTGAGCTAGCTATAACTAAAAGAAAAATCTTCCTATTCAGCCTCCGGATGGGAGGACATTTATTGGTTTAACCTTAACAGCTTGTTTGTCAGCAGCCAAAATAATACATTTTTTTTTGAAGGGTAGATTAATTAAGCCCCGTTCCAGATCACCTTCTTAACAAATAAGTATTTATTTCACATTTCAAACTCAAAAATAATGTAAATGAAAAATAATTTTTCAATTTTTTTTTTGCACCGTATAAAAGATCTCAATGAGATCTATCAAATAAGATCCATATTGATTGGAAAATTATTTGTATAAGCACATAATTTTTGAGCTTAAAATCTCTTTCTTAAAAAATAAGTACTTATTTCCCTTTCGGGAATGGGTCCGTATACATGGTATGTCTGGTTAATTCTTTCTTTCTTTCTTTTTTCAGGTCAAGCAAACATTATGTTTGGGTATCATAATTCTGTATTGACTCGGTTTTTTCTGAAATAAACTCCAAAATACCCTGTATTTTACAAACTTCTAGGCCCATATTCAAGTTTGATACAAATATCCACTGATTTTTAACCACAAGTGCCGATTCCGCCAACTATACTTTCTGGACTTACCATGCTCTCGGCCGCTTTGGTTTTTCCTGACCAAAACTGTCACCACTATGACTTCTCATCATTTCACTTTTCATAATTTAACGTCTAATCAAATTTAAATCCAAACACGAGTGCTACCTAGTGAACCTATTGTCCAATTCTACATTCGTGTAACATGCCAAGCAATGCCGAATCAAATAACAATTCAATGGCCTCAATCACATCATCTCATTTTTACAGCTAACAATTAAAGGTGCCTGTTTCCTTGTTAAAATCATAATATTTTATTCCATTGTGATTAAATAACTATTTTATAAACTATGGTGATAACTTAACAATTAACCACTTTACATCATAATGAAATTGTTGTTGACAATAATTTTAATTTAACAAAATAATTTTTTTTTGAAACTAGTTTCATAATGTGTTGTTTTCTTCCTAGAGATTCCTTTTTAATACTAATTATTATTGTATTTCTTGTAATACTAATTTTCTTAAATTTATATAATACGCAGTAAATTTTTTTCCTTATTAATTTTATTTACGTAAAAATGATCTTGAATTACTTGTTTGTAACTAGTGAGATGAAAACCTATTATTATTTGGTCTACATTTTCTTTATTTCTCAAGCTTAGGTTTTTAAATTCTAAATTTGTAGTTGTTCTACAAAAATATCCTACTGGCAGATATTGACATAATATTTTCCATAGAACATTTTAGTAACTTATATTTTTCTTATAAGTTGGCTATTATTTACTCATAAGATTTATTTATTATCCAAATTTTACTAATAATAATATTTTGTGTTGTCTAAAAAAAAATACTAGATTCGTACTTTTAATCCGATTAAATCATTGATACGTCTCTTAATACTTTTCTTGTCTCCAAGTCATACATCACAATGACAACATGCACAATTCTCAAAATTTTAATCCGCAAAGAATACCATATCTAAACAATAATGCAAATTTAATAAACGGAGCAGAAGTAAACTAAACTGAAAATGCCAGGATTTAAATCTAACAAAAATGAATATTTTCATTTTAGTTCGCTTCCACGAGGTTCGGTTGCAGCCGCAAGGTCAGTTTTGGACCTTTTGGTTCCGTGAGTTTTTGTGATAGGGGTCGATTCAGACCCTCTCCTAAAGCCAAAACTAGTACAATATACTTAGAATTAATGTAGGAAGGAGTATATACCTTCCTTTTTTTTTTTTTTTTTTGGTGGGATTTTGAGACGGTGGTTATGGAGGTGAGGAGATGGGCTGGAGAAAGTGGTGGCTCACGAGTGGAGACTAGTGGAAGGCAGTGGTAGTGAGGTGGTGGCAGCAGTTGGAGGAGGACAGACGGTGGAGGTGCATGGCAGGTGGTGGTGATGGCAACCGTGGGAGGTGGTGCGGGGTGCGGCAGTTATGGTGGTGAACTGGAGGGAGGTGTGAACCAGGTGGTTATGGAGGAGGAAGCCGAGAGTTGAGGTGCCCATGGTGCGCTCTCTCTCTCTCACAAAATTGTGCACAGTGTGTGGGAAGTGGTGGTGATATGGGTGCATATATGTATATAGGAGAAACAATAAATTAAATGTGGGCGACTGGGTGGACGTGGGATGGTAGGGGAGGGAGTGATTGGCGTGGGGATAAGGGTGCGGTGGGATCACTGTACTCATCCTTTTTGGGAAATTCAACTTATTAAGGGATGTGAAAACTTTGTATTAGAGTTGTGAAATCCGTTTCGTACCGGCCGGTACCGGCGCTTAAACGGAGCACAGAGATTCAAGATCAGCTTCGGTTGAAATACCGGCCTATTCTGGCCAGTACCGGATGTACCGGACGACACCGGTCTGTTTTGGACATTTTCCGGTGTTCCGGACGGTACAAAATTACCTTCTCTCTCTTTTTTTTTTTTTTACATATTGTTTATGTTTATACTTAAAATTTTGCAACTTGGTAGATATATATTAAATATAGATATAAAATATTAATTGCAGTAAATCCGAAACGGTATCGAGATACAGTCCGGTACCGGTACATACCATTCCAGTAGTGAAAACGGTACGCTAGCCGGTATGGAATTGACGACTTTGCTTTGTATTGTCTTTTCTGTTTTACCCCTAAGTCTCAGTCAATATTACTGAGGTCAATTTTATGGGTCTAGCTTTTTATATGAAACTCAAAATATATGTAATACAGATCATGTTTAATAGATATCAATTAGTTTTATTATACAAAATTTTTAAAATCATGAAAATCGTTATAACATAAAAGATAATGGACAAGCTAATAGAGATGAAAAAGTATTTTTTAAGGATAAAACTAAAAACTGACCTTGTTTTGATAGATGTTTTTAGAAATGAGACATTAAATTTTAGAAATTTTTTTAGGTGTATCTGGAACCGTCTCAATATATGTGTGTGCCCGCGTGCTGGTTTTATTGGTTTTTTAAAAAAAAAAAAAACTGTCGGTGGGGGTTAAAATAGAAGGTGCTAGTGCAACTACTGTGTGCAAGTAGGAATTAAGTGAATGAATTATTTCTTGCAGTCGCGGAAATGTACCCTTTGGTGTTTGGCGGTCTGATTTTCGATTTCGGAAGAATTTTATAATATTACCATAGACTAACAAAAATATTTTGAGTCCAACCGATCTCGGTTTACGAAAGAAAATATCACGTAAGTTTAAAAGAAATATTTACGCAAACTGTTAACATACCAGAAATGAATTTTAATGCATTGTAATTAATTAAAGCCGGATAATAAGAAAATGAATATTGAAATAACATTGCGGAAATTTTAATTTATTTAAAACTTTCAGAATATTACAAATTCTATGGGGATACGAGTAGGTGGATGTCATTTATGAAATTGATAATGACATTTTCGTGTAGAATAATGTCATTTTTGTTAATATAGGTCAAGTGTAGAACGTGGACAAAGTATGAATGTGGGGTAAGAGTGTGAACTTTGAATCCTCATCCATGGGAATATAACGAATCCCCATATTTCATATCCCGGATAAAGAAGAGAGTTAACAAACACCGAATGCACCCATGCACCCATGTTTTAAGCCCTTAGATGATTATGTGTTAGTCTGAACCCTTCAATAATTAGCTAGGGTGTAATACCTACTACATATATGTATAGACCGTCACCCTATCTTAAAAAAAAAGACTAATTTGCACTTTTAGCCCCTTAACTACTTATTTATGTGATTTCAAAAAAAGTACTTATTTATGTCTATTTAGGGAAAACATTTTCCATTGTTTGTTTGACAAGGAAAATCTCTAATATAATAAAATGACCAAATTATATGGTTTTTCAATAAACTATATGCCTTGCTAATTCCATCAAAACCCGTCACATCAAAGAAAGTCTACATTGTTAGATTTCAATAATATTTGATTCTGGATGAATATTTCAGAAAAAATTAGTCCAATTGAGTTGAAAATTCCAAAAGTTTAGAAAACGTTACCGTTTTCTCCGGAAAAAATTCTTCTTTGAAAAGAGTTCTCCGCCCGAAACAAAAGAAGTGTTAATCAAGTTTTGGATTTGTAAATCTACTGAGTTTGTTTTTGAGACTACTTGTCCACTTGGAGTTTAGCTCATTTCCATAAATAATCTGACTTTATTTTGGTGAAAAAACACAATTGAAAAGTTTTTAGAAATCGTACTTTATTGTGCAAACTCTTGAAAAGTTTCAATTCCATACCATTGAGAGCACTGATAGTCTGATACTAGCAACCGCATTTCGGCTCAAGTCTAGCTCGTTCAACTTGTTCAAACCATCAGGAGTTTGGATTAAATGTGTGTGTGGGGGGGGGGGGGGGGGGGGGGGGGGGGGGGGGTGGGGCGCTCATAACCCTCCCCTCCCTAGTCAGCAACTACCTAGTGGAGGTGGTAAGTGAAATTATTCTCTTACCCTTCTGTATTAAAAAAAATATTTGTTCAAACCATCAAATTTTGCGTTCAAATGAAAAACTACGTAACGCTTCAATGAGGACAACAATAAATTATCTATGAATCAAGAAAAAAATGAGCAGGAGAACAATGCTTTGACTCAGATCCTTTTGCATATGTGTTCTGACCCATTTGATGCAAACGCAACTCACCCATATCGGACATCGGCACATCGGTATCCAAAGCATTTTCAAGGGAAAAAACACGTTTGGGTTTCACAATGAATTATACATTTTAAACTTACCTTCGACATAAATTGGATCATTCATGTAGTTCCGAGCCAGACGTAGAAGCTTCAAGTTTGAAAGCTTATTCAAAAACGGTAGAATGCTATTATCAAGATAATAATTATGGCTAAGGTCAAGCTCCTCCAAGTTACCCAAATTTCCAATACCTGTGAGAGAAATACCTGGTGTTAATTAATATCTCAGTCAACTTAAATTTTTAATTATATATATATATATATATTAGGAGACCCCAAAGCAAAGAGAAAAGAAAAAAGACAGTAATATATATAGCTGAAAGAAAAATCTTCTTATTCGGCCTCCATATGGGACGTCATTAATTGGTGTAACCTTAACGACTATGTTAGAGGCTTTATGCAATAACTGTGATGGTCTTGAAATTCATCGAGCTACTTCATCAAGTGTTTTTGTTTCTTAGGGTCTAGGCCCTCTTATGTACCCAAAAAAAAGGACTATTTGTCAGCGGCTAACTTATATGTGAATATGAGTAGGTGGATATCATTTCGTGTAGAATAATATCATTTTTGTAAATTAATATAGGTCATGTACAGAATGCGCATAGACAAAGTATGAATTGGGGGTAAGAGTGGGAACTTTGAATCCTCATTCTAGGGAAGAGTGGTACATATTTTTTACCGTTTGATTGGTACATATTTTCAACCGTTGGATTGGAAATACAATTCTGACCAAAATACATACATTATTTTACACAGATGTGAATTTCTCATCTTTTACCATCTTTCACGGAAATCTCTTTCAATACATATCTTTTCTTAATTGACTAATTATGGTAATCAACCAAATTTTGAAATTCATCCTACTCTCTCTCTCTCTCTCAAATTTAGGAAACAAAACATGCCTGACTAATTGCCCGAAAATCTAATCTGCCTTCTTTCTCTCTCTCCGAAAATTTTCTTTACACAAGCCAATAATTTTTCAAATTTTTTTCAAATGCTTTCTTTTATTGAAACAAATTTACCGAAAGCAGTGATTTGAAAATCCTTCCATACACCCAAATCCAACGTGCAGTTTGAGGTGAGTTTAATTTACTTTATACAAACACTAATTTTTTAATGTTACTATCTCCATACATTTGCTATTCTTTTGCTTCATGTGACTATAATTTCACACTCTAAATTTTTGGTCAAAAAAATACAATTTCTTTTAGAGGAAGACCGAGCAATCTTCCCATTCCAATGTAAGCCTTGATTTACTTTTTTTTTTTACTTTTATATGTTGGCTAATTATTTTCCCCCCATACACGTTGTACTCAAATAACATGTAAAGCAAAAGAATTGAAGCGGCATACAGTTTAACAAAAGAATCTTTAAGTTTAGTAGTTATTGAAGCGGCTAATCATTATTATGTGTTGGCTAATCATTTTTATAGCCATTAAGTCTTTTTGTATCCAGCCCACAACAATTGAAGCGGCAATAAGATGCAGAGTTATAGATTAAACATGCAAAGCAAAAGAATGAACAACAAATCCCTAGGAAAAAAAAAAAGTTCGGTGACTTATGAAAAATAGATAACCGATTCGGACTCGATTGGGTGGTTTAAACAAACTGTTTAATGCAAATTAATAACTGTAAAGAACAATTTTTTCCGAAAAACTCAACGCCAACAAAGAACAAATTTTTTGGTTGAAAACTAAAAACGTTGTCTTAAACCAGTATTAAAGTCAAATCTATAAGAGCTAACTACATGAAAAAATACTTGAGCCACAACCAAAAAAAATCCTGACAACAGTTCTACAACTACCCTTTGCCGCTGCCTCACTTGAATACCACAAACAGACTCTTCCCACTGCTGCTAAAGTGTTGCAACCAAGGGTACCAAAGTTCATGTCTTTTTTATTGACAGGCAAAAAATTTGGCAAATTGACCTTCATACCAAGAATATGTTTATCACTGTCATCTTCAGATTTTCCTTTTCATATGACAAGGCGTCAATTTCCAATTCGCTTGCCATATGCTATAACTATTAACAAATCACAAAGACACTCATAAAATTTGTTGGGGTCGATTTGCACACAACTATGTTTAGTCATGGGCAATTATATATGGCATTATCAAGGTACATAGAATTATAATTTAGTTTTCCTCTTTTATCGTATATCATCCCTTAAACAAATGACTTGGCGTACTAACTGGGCTTTTGTTAACATATCATTTTTTTTAGGATTGGTATCGAGATGCATCGAAGATCAAAAAGGATCAATAGTCTTTAAGATTTTTAGTGTTAACATGTTTCATGTTTTCCTTTTAGATGTCTCTTCGAGGCATGCATTTTCATCGGTGTTTTCGATGGTATTTTCAACTCAAGTTTTATGCGTTTGAATTTGTTCTATGCTTTTTAGTTGGTTGAATTTGTTGTTCATTATTTATTTGTGGGTGCTGAATGTTCAAACTATGCCTTCACGCACGAGCATGCACTAGTATATTAATATAGATAATCTACATATTTCATATCCCGAATAAAAAAGATTTTTATTTTTTTTTGGTTATTTACCTAAACACTCCACCATGTTTATCCGTTTTTCACGGACACTCCCTCCACAAATTCTCGCTACGGCGAGACCCTCTCATTAAAGTTTTTTTGTCCTGTACACCCCTTCCGTTAAAGTTCCATCAAATTTTGTTAATTTTTTTACCAAAATTATTTCAAAAGTAATAAAATATTTCAATATTACCCTCAACCATGTTTCCTCTCTTCCCTCAATCCTTCCTTCCTCCCAACTAACCACAGCAGCATCACAGATCACCACCGACCACCTCCTCCCCCTGGCGACCACAACTTCCTAACCCCCAACTCCTCCTTCCTCGGCGTCCTCATCGACCACCACACCCGCCGCCTCCTCGCCGTCCTCCGCTCCCCCTCCCTCGCCACCTTCGACCCCACCCCCCTCCCCCTTCCTAACACCACCCCCCACACAATGTCGACGCCGACTTCTCCGGCAACGCCTACGTCACCTACTCCGCCAACAACCGCATCTAGAAAATCACCCCCTTTGCAGACCCCAACATGTCAATTAACACAAAACTAATAAACAAATTGACCAAAGTAACAATTATTTACTCCATATCTGATTACACGGGAAAAAGAAAACACCACGCACAAAAAAAAAAAAAAAAACGAACACGCAGTAACACAGCAACAACTTGATCTTGGCAGATCCAACAGCGGAAATCACCACCCGTCGTAGTCTCGTCGCCGTTTGACGGCCTAGCAAACTCCCTCTTATCATCGCCCCTTCTGTTTTTTTTTTTGTTGATTTCTCTCGGGTACCTTTAAAATCACGTTCTGAACATATTGAGCAGCGGAAAGGGACGTCCTTACCGTAATACGGTAAGGGCGCCCTTATAAGAAGATTTGTGTGTGTGTATATATATATATATATATATAAACAGCTTTATGTATGTATGCATGAGGAGACGTGCGAAACTTGGAGACGGGATTCTGGAACGGGGTGACTCTGTCCTCAATAGTCAACTGTGACGCGATTTCCACAGAAATCAGAGCGACGATGACCACGATCGCCACAGAAATCTTCCTTCTGTCACTGTTCTTCGGATCCGGCGACGGCGGGAAGAAGCGACACTGTCGCGGCCCAAGTTCTGCAACTCATGATGGCAGACAGAGAAAGAGAGGGTGAGGGAGAGAGATGGTTTCCGTGGTGGTGCTGGCGTTCGTGGCGGTCGTGAATGTGAATGTGAATGTAAATGTGAATGGAATTTGGGGCAAAAATTAGGATCTTCCATTTGCAGGGAGAGTTGTGGAATGATGGGTGTGTTTGCTGTGAGTATATATATAAGGGCAAAATGGTCTTTTCATTTATTCCATCCAATTCCGTTAGGTCCTCCAAATAAGAACTTTAAGGAGGGGTCT
Source organism: Rhododendron mucronatum var. ripense (assembly GCA_019656295.1). Taxonomy (NCBI): domain Eukaryota; kingdom Viridiplantae; phylum Streptophyta; class Magnoliopsida; order Ericales; family Ericaceae; genus Rhododendron; species Rhododendron mucronatum. The sequence goes on along the minus strand of BPLT01000152.1, from coordinate 371,463 downwards.
CGCCGTAGTGAAAATTCGTAGAAGGGGTGACTGTGAAAAACGGGAATACTTGGAGAGGTGTCTAGGTAAATAACTTTTTTTTTTATTTGTTAATCCTAATCTATTCTATCATGAGGAACTTGAGGAGGAGAATAGGTACATAGAAGAATCGAAGCCTACCTATGTGCATAAGAGTATAAGGGAGGCACCAACTACACTCCACTCCACTAGCAAATAAAGAGAGAGTTGACAAACACTGGATGTATGTACCACACCCAAATTGCTATATTTGGCGCTCTTTCATCCCAGGCCAAGAATTTATAAATATAAGAATTTCAGTCTATTATTTTGAAATAATATTTTATTAAAAAGCTAGTATATTTGATTTCAATATTTTCCTAGGAATCTTCGAATAAGGAAAATAGATACATAGCAGGTATTTTAAGTCAAACTTGCGTCACTAGCTACGCATAGCAGCATTTTTCTCTTCGTTTTTTTAAGAAACACAGAGCATCACTTGAGGGCTGGAAAATTGAAATAAAGAAAAAGCGGCAATAAATAGAATGAGTTTACTGATATATGAAACTTAATTTTCGGAAAGAAATTTTAGAGAGATGGAAAATTTTAGTAATTGATTATTAATTAAATGCAAATAGCAGTGGATGGATATAGTTGAGTCATATTTCGCCTGTCCTGAAATAGACTTTGAAAATAATAAACTTAATTTTTGGAGCAGTTCACTTTGTTCAAAACATATTTTTTTAATAGTTTCCGTAAAAGATCAACTTATTCGGATGTCGGTAAAGGCTCTTGATCAGTATTTCTCGCGAAATTTGACAGGTTAAAAACTGAATACCGATATTCGAATGAGTTGATCTTTTATAGAAACTCATACAGACATCTTTTAAACAAATAATTGAACGGCTATGATTATTATTGTGTCGAAAGTTGTGTCAATTGTTTTATCCCTTGAATTCTCCCCACATATATTTATACGTATATATACATACAGATATACTTTTAAAAGCCACTATGTTATTACATTTCAAGTTTGAACAACTCAATGCTCGACGTGCCTACATTTGTGACTAATAATGAATGTCACAGAAGAATTAATGCTTGTTTAGAGGTATTGACATTGGAACTAAGTAGAGACCAACATGCCTCTCGGAGATATATCCCATATTCGAGAAGTCAACGAACTTTGAATGATAGTCAAACAATCGAGGTGGTTATTCGATTCTTTGTCGACCTAAATTGCACAATAGATTCGTAGTCAAAATTCTCCATCACAAACAATTCGGTCATACAAATAATTTTTAGCACAATTGTTTTCAGAATTGAGCTATCCAGACACAATCAATTTATGAGTCGATTTGTTAATTTATTCATAGAAAGTTTAATTATACTTGCTTTCAGAATGAAAAATATTACACAAAACTAATTGGTTTTACTTCTCTACTAGACAAACACAAGCACATCATTAATTCTGTAGCTTCAAATTCTATGAATTTTATTATGAAATTCATCACAAACTTGACAATCGATTATTGATGTGTAGATATATGTAAAATCTCTTTTGGAATTGACTGAAGAAAAAAGAAAAAAAAATTGAATTTTGAGGTTAGGTTTCATTTCATCATGTAAAATATGTCAGAAGTCATACCTTCATTCCCGACGAAACTACGCAATAGGTTTTCAGACAAGTTTAGGCTTCGGAGTGACTCAAAAGGGAGAAGAATAGAGGCATTAAGATGCCAATAATCATCCTCAGATCTCCAATCTCTTGTGTAACCAAGTTCAAGTTTGATGACTCGACGCGTAGTGGAACTACACTCAACACGTTCCCAATGGCAACAGTCCATGTTATCGTCTTCCTCCCAAGAAGGCAATCGATCAATGCGGTTTGGGATGTTGATGGAGTCTTTGAGTTGCAAGAGAGCGATTCTTTCTTTTTCCAAACACCCATTGCATCCATTTGCTAGTACAGCTAACATGATCACCGCTACCCATATAATTGACCTCGTGAGTAAATGTTGAAAGTAGTCCATCGGTCCCTACCCAGAGAAATATGACTTGACAAATTAAAGTGTTTTTATGAAAGTTCTTGATAGAATACTGGCAATTGGATGGCGTTTGCTGCTTCTGTTTAAATAGGGTCACACAGCTTACCGCATCATACTGCTATTTCTTAATAGTACTACTTGACAAATTGCTCAATCGATCTCACATTCTCAAGGTGAATTCCCAAAGCAGAATAGTCATAAAATTGATAATATAAATGGGAAAGTCTACAGTACACACCCATTAAAAGTGGATATCATATGCTCCTATTTTATGATTCATTCATAATATTTTAGTGTGTTTCGTAATTTTTGTTCTAAAAATCATAACCTTTCAATAATACCATTCATAACAGACTACGTAGTCTTCGTCTTCGTCAAAGTAGTTTGGACGTTAATGGTTCGATCTCATCTCAGCCACTCATAAGTATGCATGGACCAAAAACTACTATAAATTGTCCACAACACGGCACACCATCTCTTTCAATAATGTTTCAAAACTAGGCATCAAATTATTTGTAATTTCACGGTTGCCACCGAAATTTTCATTTTATTTTTTGGTATTGCAAGGTGTCCCATGCTAGCTTGTGCGCACATCAGACTAATCTCTACAGCCCCTATCTCACAGCTGTTTCACACGCTTACGTGTGGGGTGAGGTGAGCGCAAGAGTTGTTGACAAGAAGAATCAATTGAACCTGAGACCTTAGGATGAAGTAAACACCTAAGTACCAGGCCAAGACCACTTGACCAACCCCTTGGGATTACCGCCGAATTTGTTTGGGCCCCTAAAACTCTGATTGGGCCAATTTTATACTGATAGTTCGGAAGTCTTAAACTACTAAAAGATAGGCTTGTTTACTACAATATGCTCAACCGTTTGGGACAGAACCATTTCTTCCCAAGTCGAATATCATATAGTACCATGTACTTATAAGATCAGTACTCAAAAACCTTTCTACTTTTCCTTAAAAATAGATTTTAGTGTCAAATATTCAAAAGAAATAGGTGTACCTTTCATGAAATGTCTAAATTAGTAAATATTATGCTTTTACGTCTTCCATAGCCATAGGCGTGAATTTTAAATCAGGCATGTATTCTATAAATACAACCATGGTCACCTATATGGGTAGATATGATGTAATAATAAAAAATATGTCGATCAAATAATATGTACTTAAACCTACAAGGTTAGAATGTAGTAATATTTACAAAGATATGGGTTGAATCATGTTTTTCTGAAACTTTAAGGATATAAGTGTAATAAAATGAATAAAATTCCCAACTTCATTCCTACAGGTTGTGGAAAACAAAAAGTCAAAAAAATCCTACTAAATAGTCAATTTCCAGCCATAAACGCTCATAAAGAAAAATGGACCTGAACACTGTATTCTGTGAGATTATGCGAATTAACCAGGAAAATAATAGGCATTGACAATGATGTACTAACTAATTTAGTCTTGTCAATATTTTGAGGTGGAATAATAAGCAGCAAATAAAAACTAGCGAATCATTCTAACTCTATAATAGAGTTTGATCTTATTTTCCAACTTTTTTTTTTTATGTTACTTATAACAACATTGATGTCTATATCTTTCAATGCTTATCATGATTAATTGGTAATGCTAAAATTTATGAAGAGATATAGTATAAATAAATAAATAAATTGGTTAGCATATGCTTAACCATTAGGGTTAGCTCAGTGGCCAAACTCGTAATTTTCCTTTAGGATGTCATGGGGTTCGAGATGGCATGGTAGATTCAGAATTGAAGACCCACCAACTATCATTACTATTTTCATAAGTTTTTACTAAGAATATTTACGTTGATTCTTATTTAAACATGCACAAAATGAAACAAACAACTCCCTAACTGCTCAGCCAATCTCCTGACATCTTCAAGATCAACCACATCAAGTCCAGCCGGATCACGCATCTCCTTGTTAAAATCTTTCCCGACTGTTGAAAATCCCCTTCCATGCCTGCCTGCCCGCCACGCACCAATTTCGGCTCCCAATGCTGTCGCTGTAATCCCCAAATTATGACAATGTAGTATATGTCTAAAAATAACATTATTGCTGCACCGAATTGATGGCGTTGTATATGTATAATTATATTTTGTTACTAATTCTCCCTTTTGTTTTTTCAAAATTTTGTTTAGTTCGAAGCACTGCACTGTTGGAAATTACACCCACAATTGTACATCTTCCTCTGGTAAGTAAGTACCCATGAAAGTTCTTGAAAACTAGACTTCATGAGTCAAATTTGTTCTGGGGGTGCTACCCACCACCAAATTCATTCCAACATCCATTAGTTGGAAGCAAAATTCTGCCAAATTTTTTCGGAGGGAAGTAAAGCGTAACATGTTGGAATTTATTTATGTGGCTCACATGCCACATCAATCCTATTTGTATTTTATAGTATTTATGGTCGTAACTAAAATATGAATAGTAGATTTAAATAAAGCATTGTTCAAATAATTGGTAACTATTTACCAAAAGGTTTGGTGACTATTCATGAATAGATATGGTGATTATCTATGAATGTGTTTAGTGACCACTCATGTATAAGGTTACAACTATTAATGAATAGGTACCTTATTACTTCTTTAATGGAAGGAAGTAAGAATGGTAACGGGTCACACTCCGTAGTCTTCGTCTTCGTCAAAGTCGTCGATTTTAACTGTTTCTTCCTCAATTCCTTTCCATCCCTTTTTGATCATATTTCGAAACTAGGCAACAAATTGAAAACACGACAAGGAAAATTAATGGTGCTTCTCGCTCAATGGGTCAGACTCCATAGTCTTTGTCTTCGTCAAAGTCGTCGATTTTTAACTGTTTCTTCCGCAGTTCCTAATTTCCATCTTGGTCTCTCTCATAAGGATCACATCATCAAGAAAACCAAATTGAACGACATGACACGGCACACCATCTCTTTTCAATCATATTTCTCAAAACTAGGCCTCAAATTATTAAACATTTCACTATTGCCACGACGTTTGTTTAGCTCCTAAAACTTGGATTGGGCCAATCTTATGTACTGTAGATGGGCAGCCTTAAACTAAAAAGTAATGAAGCATTAATATACAGCATATTAGTTTAAAGTCCAAATGAAACAACTTCATAGGAATTTAGTCCAACCTAAGTTTCTGTGATGTATAGAATTCATTAATAAAAATATTTTAGAGTCTAAAGTCTAGATACCATCATGGTTCGCGGGTCCTCGTGATTTCTCCTAAGAATTTTCAATTATCATGTAGAGACATAGATTATTTCCGCCTAGCACGAATCATCTTACTGCTTGACCGATTTCCTAGTCCTAAATTAATGGGTTGCCCCAAGCGTAGGGCGAGAACCGATGCAGCACAATATCCGGTAAGACCGGAGTCGAATCCACTAAGGACGGTGAAGTGTGTGCTGTGAAAACTCGGGTTGTTATTTAAACGGGCTCTTAGGTAGCCACCCCTTGTCGATTGATGGAAGATTAACTAAAATCTAAGAAACAACTATTCTTTTCAAATAATTAAAAAGGAGGTACGGTCATAGGGTTCATAGCACTCGTAACTAGTCCGGACTAACCTGCTCCATTCGGTGTTCTTAAAAACGTTCAATTTTAAATTGAAAAAGATACCCCGCAAGATGCAAAACCTTAGGGTCGCCGTTTACCCATGCGCAGCGAAGAATGAGTTTTGGACCCCCATTCCCCCGTTCACATGGGCTCCGACGATGCCCGGGTTTGTCCGCGGGAAGTATGTTCCAATCTAAAATCATTTTCTTTTATTATTTGAAATTAAGAGCAGTGTCCGAACTGGTCACAGTGTGCTAATCACCCCGCAACCCTACCCATTCAACTACTCACTCATTATTAAGCAGGAAATAAAAGAAACCTTAATTTGAAACATGCTTATATTACGCGAGATGAAAAATAAACAAAAGATCTAAGTTAAACAATAACCAACAAACAACTTTAATGAAAGACGAAAATTAATACGAGTTACGAGAATGCGAGTAATTGAACAAAACTTCAAATAACTTGACAGGAAAAGAAACTGAAGTAAAAACGTAAGATCTAAAATTGCGTAAACAATATTCAAAACAAAACCTCCTGATCTCGGCAGCCCCCTCTGCTATTTCGCCGTACGTGAGAATCCAAGAAGATATCCCAGCGCTTTGTTCCCTGTAGCTCTCGGTCTTGGCAGCCCCCGAATATCTCTTTCGTCTGTGGGCATGCCCTCTTTTATATGCTGCTGCTAACCCTCCGAAAACCCCTATTTTCTTTTCCTTTTTCCAGCCGTACTCCATATTAAGCCTTGGCCCACCAGTTTTCTAATTGTGAATCATTGGGCCCACCTTGTTTCCTTAGGTAATTGAGCAAGAGAATCAATTTCTTCAAGATATTAACCCCATAACATATCAATGGGCCTGCCATTTAATTTAGTTGAGTGACCGTGCCTTCTGAAATAATCTCCAAACTCATGGATCAATATATCTTTGCACAAATAAAGCCCATTCGAATGTTACGCCTCCAAATACCTACAATACAAAAATAAAGCATAAAATTTCAAATAATAAAATAAATGGGACTTAACAAAGACAAATTAGGGGGCGCTAATGTGAACATTTACGCGCCTATCACTTACCAGTAAATTTTCAATTATCATGTTGGATGTTTTTAAGCATTGTTGTTAGATTAGTTTTTGAGCATTACTTACATAGCACATGGTCTTCCATCAGTTTTTTCCTCAATTATTAATATCATTTTTCTTTCTATGTCTCTCCACTCATTATTCAAAAAATCTCCCTCAAAATCTAAACCAAACAAATCATTAAATTCCGACGTTCAAAAAAAATAAAAAAATTAAGACCCTTAACCGAACAAGGTCTAAATTCCCAAACCTCAAAATTTTGAAATCTTATTGTTCATAATTCGGCTCTTGCATTTACGAAATTCTAGTTCCGTCTCTACACAAGATCATACTGTACTGATATTTCTCAATAGCGCTTGTCAGCCACTCAATGTGGCAAGCAAACAAGCAGATAACCTTTCAAAATCAATTTGGGAAACACGGCTAAGGGTCACACTCCGTAGTCTTCGTCAAAGTCGTCGATTTTTAACTGTTTCTTCCGTAGTTCCTAATTTCCATCTCGGTCTCTCTCATAAGGATCACATCATCAAGAAAATCAAATTGAACGACACGACACGACACGGCACACCATCTCTTTTCAATCATATTTCTCAAAACTAGGCCTCAAATTATTAAACATTTCACTATTGCCACGACGTTTGTTTAGCTCCTAAAACTTGGATTGGGCCAATCTTATGTACTGTAGATGGGCAGCCTTAAACTAAAAAGTAATGAAGCATTAATATACAGCATATTAGTTTAAAGTCCAAATGAAACAACTTCATAGGAATTTAGTCCAACCTAAGTTTCTGTGATGTATAGAATTCATTAATAAAAATATTTTAGAGTCTAAAGTCTAGATACCATCATGGTTCGCGGGTCCTCGTGATTTCTCCTAAGAATTTTCAATTATCATGTAGAGACATAGATTATTTCCGCCTAGCACGAATCATCTTACCAGTAAATTTTCAATTATCATGTTGGATGTTTTTAAGCATTGTTGTTAGATTAGTTTTTGAGCATTACTTACATAGCACATGGTCTTCCATCAGTTTTTTCCTCAATTATTAATATCATTTTTCTTTCTATGTCTCTCCACTCATTATTCAAAAAATATCCCTCAAAATCTAAACCAAACAAATCATTAAATTCCGACGTTCAAAAAAAATAAAAAAATTAAGACCCTTAACCGAACAAGGTCTAAATTCCCAAACCTCAAAATTTTGAAATCTTATTGTTCATAATTCGGCTCTTGCATTTACGAAATTCTAGTTCCGTCTCTCCACAAGATCATACTGTACTGATATTTCTCAATAGCGCTTGTCAGCCACTCAATGTGGCAAGCAAACAAGCAGATAACCTTTCAAAATCAATTTGGGAAACACAGCTAAGGGTCACACTCCGTAGTCTTCGTCAAAGTCGTCGATTTTTAACTGTTTCTTCCGTAGTTCCTAATTTCCATCTCGGTCTCTCTCATAAGGATCACATCATCAAGAAAATCAAATTGAACGACACGACACGGCACACCATCTCTTTTCAATCATATTTCTCAAAACTAGGCCTCAAATTATTAAACATTTCACTATTGCCACGACGTTTGTTTAGCTCCTAAAACTTGGATTGGGCCAATCTTATCTACTGTAGATGGGCAGCCTTAAACTAAAAAGTAATGAAGCATTAATATACAGCATATTAGTTTAAAGTCCAAATGAAACAACTTCATAGGAGTTTAGTCCAACCTAAGTTTCTGTGATGTGTAGAATTCATTAATAAAAATATTTTAGAGTCTAAAGTCTAGATACCATCATGGTTCGCGGGTCCTCGTGATTTCTCCTAAGAATTTTCAATTATCATGTAGAGACATAGATTATTTCCGCCTAGACCAAATCATATTACCAGTAAATTTTCAATTATCATGTTGGATGTTTTTAAGCATTGTTGTTAAATTTGTTTTTGAGCATTACTTACATAGCACATGGTCTTCCATCAGTTTTTTCCTCAATTATTAATATCATTTTTCTTTCTATGTCTCTCCACTCATTATTCAAAAAATTTCCCTCAAAATCTAAACCAAACAAATCATTAAATTCCGACGTTCAAAAAAAATAAAAAAATTAAGACCCTTAACCGAACAAGGTCTAAATTCCCAAACCCCAAAATTTTGAAATCTTATTGTTCATAATTCGGCTCTTGCATTTACGAAATTCTAGTTCCGTCTCTGCACAAGATCATACTGTACTGATATTTCTCAATAGCGCTTGTCAGCCACTCAATGTGGCAAGCAAACAAACAGATAACCTTTCAAAATCAATTTGGGAAACACGGCTAAGGGTCACACTCCGTAGTCTTCGTCAAAGTCGTCAATTTTTAACTATTTCTTCCTCAGTTCCTAATTTCCATCTCGGTCTCTCTCATAAGGATCACATCATCGAGAAAACCAAATTGAACGACGACACGACACGGCACACCATCTCTTTTCAATCATATTTCTCAAAACTAGGCCTCAAATTATTAAATATTTCGCTATTGCCACGACATTTGTTTGGCTCCTAAAACTTGGATTGGGCCTATCTTATGTAGTGTAGATGGGCAGCCTTAAACTAAAAAGTAATGAAGCATTAACATATACAACATATTAGTCTAAAGTCCAAATGAAACAACTTCATAGGAGTTTTAGTTCAATCTAAGTTTCTGTGATGTGCAGAGTCCTTTAATAAAAATATTTCTGAGTCTAGAATCCGTAAAAAGACAAAATTGTCTTTAATGATACAAGGGCTTTGTTTGGCTAACAATAAAAATGTCTACTTCATTTAACTTGTCTTAAATGAGACAAGGGTCTTGTTTGGCTAACACAAAATATATCTTTTTTTTGTGTTTTTCAATCTTGTTGCACTTTCATAGGGTACCCTAAGTTTTTAAGTACTTTCATAGGGTACCCTAGGTTTTAGGCACTTTTATAAGGTTTTAGGGTGCACTTTCTTATTATAGGATTTTAACGGTTTAGGCACTTTCATTGGGTACCCTAGGGTTTTAGGCACTTTCATATATAGGATACCCTAGGGTTTTAAACACTTTCATAGGGTACCCTAGTTTTTTAGGCACTTTCAATGCCGGTCAACCTTGGAGGGATTTTTTTTTAAATCCTAGGCAGAATGTCCTTCAAACTTTTGGGGAAAATATTTATATCCTTATTATAGCAAAAAAACCCTTATAGTATGTCTTCATACTCAATTGTCCTAACATATATAAGGGGCATGATATTTTCAAATCCACCTATTACTTTGTAACCTAGATTTATTTCAATCAAAGGATTTCTTATTCGCATTTACAGGATACCATCATGGTTTGCGGGCCCTCACGATTTCTCCTAAGAATTTTCAAATATGATGTAGCGGCATAAATTATTTCCACCTAGCATGAATCATCTTAGTAGTAAGATCCGTCTGTCACGTTCAATTACCACAATTTCAATTAACAATCGCTGCATGAAAAGTATTTGAAACTGCGGATAACAAACAAACAATTAAAAGGAAAATAAAATCAATTTCATAAACATGAAATCATCTAATTCATTCAACCAAATCCGAATATTAAATCCAACACAAGCTATGAAATTTACATTACTCGGAGTACAAACTTCATCTACGCTCTAGAAGAGAGGTTTAGCCCGCCAGGAGGAGTTGGCCTCCTCTCCCCTTCTGCAAAACCCTCATTTTCCTTTATGTAAGAAGACAATTCTTTCCTTCTCGAACTCCTTCCCCTTTTTTCCTTCGTTCACATTACTCCTGCTAGGGTAATGGCCTACCACTTGAATTGCAAACCATGATAGTGACAACACAAATAATCGACCACCAATGCCAAAGAAACCGACCACAGCCATAGACGGTACACAAGGCCCACTCCAGGCATGGATGATCCGAATCGTTCAAAAATTTTCAAAAGAATTCAGAGTGGGCCTGCGAGTGCTTAGCTTTATCCGATATGTGTAAGTATTCGATCCAATCATCCCATTTTTCGGTGCTCATTCTAATTTTTTAAAAATGAGATGATTGGATCGAGCATCTACACACATCGGATGGAACTGAGCTCTTGCACGCTCACTGGGATTTTTTTTTTATAGAATTTTTGAACCGGCCCGGATCATCCATTGCTTCGTTGTCTCTGATATAATAGAATAACACCTCAGGGTAGTGTTAATAAATGGTGTAAACTATGCGTTGGGCAGTCTACAAGGGAATTTGTTGTAGTATAGTTGGGCCTCCCTCGTAGATGGTGAGATTAATTAAGCGATCGATCAGGCTAGATCGTGGTGGATTAAGTGTTCCCAACTGGAATTGTTCAATAATTTAGTTTGACCTTTTAGTTAGTAAATTATGACAAGTTCCCCTCAGAATACATTTGCATGTTCTACCCAAAATTATTTGAAGCACCCAACGTTGTCTACCTTTTTAAAGATACTTCACAAAAGGCTCCTTTAACAATTTTTTGTGGGAATGTCACCAGTTCCAAGATAAAATGTTCGGCCACACACTCATAAGTAAGGGAATGTAATGTGTAGCCTTATTCACAAGTTTTTTTTTCCCTTCTTTCCATTGGAGCTAAAAACTTTTAGAAATGACCACAATAAACGATTTTTTCAAAGGGCGGGTGCTCATTCAAGCGAGAAAGCTTTGAGAAAATGAGATCTAAAAATTTGTTGCTCCCATTCTTTTTTCCCCATCAATTGTTCCATTGAGGCATATTGTCAAACAAGTACTCCCTCCGTCCCTTATTTATAGTCCGGTATTCCATTTTGGACTGTCCCTTAATAAGTGTCCATTTTGTAAAGTTAGTCGGTAAATGTTGGTGAATTGTCTATTTTGTCCTTAAAAGTATATTCCATTTTGAAAAGTAAGTGAGTAGAAGTGTAATAATGATGGGTAAGTAGGGAAAGTGCAGGAAAAAGTTGATGTGAAAGGTATAATGATAATGTCTTTTTAATAAGTTGGAGTTACGAAGCAGGATACTTAAAAAGGGACGGAGGGAGTAGTTTTCATTCAAATTGCAAGGAGACCTTCAGGAAGAAAAAATCCCCAATGAAGAGTATAATAAGTAGTATATGATTTTTAGATGATTTCTAAAACCATAAAATTAGACTTTTTTGCATCTCATGCCTTAATAAAGATGATAGATCTGCCGAGCAAAAAAATAAAGATGATAGATTCCTCTAAGATTCTTCCAAAAAGTACAAAAAGTGAAGAAAAGAGAGGATAAATTACAAAATCTCTCATCAATCTGTCACGTCCATCCTCAATTTTGGAAAAATAAAGGCGGATTAGAGATTCTCTCACCACAAGATTGTATTGCTATTTCTCCACCAAAAAAAAAAAGAAAAAGATTTGAAGTGCTCTCACTTTCTAGGAAAGAAAGGAAAAAGAAATTAAATAGTGCTTGGCAATCAGTTGAATTCACACGCAATAATTCAGAAAATTGAAAACTACAAGGAAATTGGTGCTAGCTTCTCGCTCAATGTGTCCGTATCCGTCGACCCAATCGTCGTTGTCGTCTTTGTCTTCGTCAAAGAAAGATGGCGTCAAAAAGTCTTTGAGATGCTTTATGGATTAGCAATTTGCTTGGCCTTTGCTTCGTTTAAAGAGGGTTACAACTATTTCAAAAAAGAATGATGTGATCTCATTTTCCACGAACGAAAGGAAAATCAAAAGGAAAAATAGTGCTTGTCAATGTAATCCACAATACACATCAATACAACAATAACGATATCAATGTAGTTCCCGATTGGTGGAGGATTGGATACAGACCTGACATTTGACTATATGTGCATAAAGTGACTGTTCACATATGTTTTTAACGACCCTCTTATACCGCCAAAAGTGGAGGATTTCTTATGCCGTGGAAGCATGACCCCCAAATCAAAATTTGAAGGCGTTAGAGAGGGTAGGTCATCAACAGATCCGATTCAATTGTGCTCCTTATCTTGCTTACTTTGTTCAAAATCCAGAGCATTGGTAATGCACATAATTGATATGGTGTCATGTCTTCGATTCGTGCACAATCACAATACTGTTCTAATATCAAGAACGATAGATACACATTTTTCATATGCTCCACACATGAAGCGAAGCAGAGTAGCCCGATGAATGGAAAACTGTTATTGTTCAACAAAAGTTACCGAACAAGCTACTAAAAGAAATACATAATATGTACATACATAAAGCAGTAACCAAGTGTACAATCTCATTTCTGCAGAAAAGATCTAACGTAACACTGGTCAACACCTTTTGCCTACCAATCTGCACATAAACTAGCCACAATCACAAGCAGAACCGCAGCACTTCCGCTTAAAGTATCATCATCCACCAGTGAAAAAGAAAATCTAATGTAGCATCTTTGAATAAGAGCAGTTATTTGTGCAGTCCATCAAACAAGACATAAAACCACGAAGCCAGTCGTCTCCCTTGGTAGTGACATGCCCCTTTCCCGTCTTTGTAATACCCTTAGGAACTCATCCGTGCTCAAACTCCCATCATGATTCGTGTCAAACACATAAAATATCATATCAACCACATTATCTGTGAGAGAGATGCCACAAACCTTGTGCCGAAGAAGATTACTTGATTAGTATGAAGGGTTCAATTGTTGGAAGAAAAGAAAAAAAACTTGAGATAAAGAAATCCCTTTGTCCGCATTTGTTTGTGTTTTCACTATTCTGGACATCTAAATTAATCGTCCAAAATTTTCATTTCATAATTTTATGATTTTAATCAACTTTCCCACAAGAACTAATTGATATCTTTTGATTGGAATCTTGAATTATTTGACAATACATTATCTGTTGTCCTGATTAGAGAGCATGACTGCCCAAACAGAACAAAACAAATAGGGATGGAGGGAGTAATAGAAGTCCAAGGATAGAAAAAATACATGGAATGCAGCTCTTTGGAAATCTGGCTTTGTCAGTTGCCCATTCACTTTTCCATGACTGAAGATTGCCATAGACAAAGGCCATAATCTCTGCCTCAGCTCGGCGAAATTCTTGAATTCTTCAAATGTAATGCGTACCTCTCTGAGATAAGGTTCATCGTTTAATTCTTCTACACGATCAAGAAACTTGTTTATATGGCTTATGTCAGCAAATGCAACCATGGACAACGCAAAATCTTTGGCTGATATGGTTCCTTGTGACTTGTAGTCATAATGGGCAAACTCTAGCCGCAATATCTACATAATTGGAAAAAAAATTACGATTACTCTGCCGATTGGGTACCACAATAAATCGAGTTAAGTAAAACATTCCAATTCATCATGCACAATTGAACTAGGGGAAGTTCATTCCTCTCTAGAAGCATTCTTCATCTTTAATGCATTCCTAAAGGATAAAATGCAAATCATGGAAGTACTGATTGCTTTGAAAGTGTTCCAAGAACAAAGATGGCGTATATGGATTTCTATTTTCATGATTTCTAATACGGAAACTCTGCTAAAACTACCACGACAGAATCACACATCATGTTACTTCGGACAGTTAGTTCCTAACACCAAATTTGAGGGCTATAATGTGATGACAACAGCAATATCGTCAAGAAGCGTAACAAATACAGCGTTTAGGAAAGTGCAAAAACACGGTTGTGAGTGCGGCTTACTGATCTTGCAACCTGAAATTTAAGTTTTAAGTAAAGCATGTGATAGAGCTATTTCAAACCAGTTCAAGATGGATGCTAAACCCACAGTATTGCACTATAAAAGACACCTTGGCTTGCACTTGTTATGCACACTGAAAATGACCCGTAATGGAATGCAATGCAAATAGACTTGTTATGCATAAAAAGCTAGAAAGCACAAAATACAACCACCAAAAAACATAGTGTTTCCTGGTTAGAAGAGAACATAACACAAACTATAGTCACTTCAAAAAAATTTAGAGAGGGAGAGAGAGAGACAGAGAGAGTGACCAACTAACTTCATCATGCAAGTCTCTAAGAAACTGCACAAATTTCTCATGCTCAAGGCATTTGTTGCCGTCTTTCCCAAAGAAGTACTCTAGGAGACCACCATTTTCTACAGAACCAGTAACATTTAGTCCAATACGCAGTCCATCTCTGTGGTGAGCCCCCTGCCTGTTATAAGTTCGCATCAATGCCATCACCTTCTTAAATTCCTCCTTGTCTATCTGTCTGTTCATTCAGGCCAGGTTAAAAACTTGAGAGTGCATACCAGACATCAATAGATTCATAGTTTGAGTTTCAGCAAACGGATAACTATTTGACTAGCGATTAGCAGCAATAAAGACTATATATCTTGAAAAAGGAAAAATCTATGATGTACCCGGGGAGGCCATAAAAAGTTACAAAATATCTTTTGCCATATTTTGGGTAAAATTTACAGAAAGTTATGTCATCTTGTGGTTGCTGTTACAGTTGGAAAACGTTATGCATCATTGTGGTAAATTTTGTGCCATTTGTGAAGAAAATATGTTGGTAAGAACTATGCAGTGAATGTTATTTTTATAATTGTTTTTTCGAGCTTACGCCATTTTTGTCGTGAATGTTATCCTTGGTACACCATTGAAGCTCCCCTTGAAGAATCCTCAAACATCTCGAAAGCTAGACGAAATGTCATGAAATGTGTGTAACAAACTCACATGGTAGACATACCCATTATTATTAAGGTCAAACATTTTAAATGCTACAGAAAAGCTTAACTCCGGTTTGCTGAGAATTGTTACAAAGAATATATACCTGTTACAGCAACAAAAAAAACAAAAAGACATGACTTTAGACACAATGCCTTTATATAACTTAAGAGATTTGGATAATGCAGTGAACCCCAATTGTAGACATTTTGTACAATTTGCCACTCACTCTGCAAATGATACAAGTCCATCGCCGTTTGTATCAAATAGCATAAAAAAATCCGAAGGAGCACAATGCAACTCGCCAGGGACCAACTCTCCTTTTAGAAATCCCTCTCTAACACGATTGGATTCAGATGGAGAAAAAACAGGAACAACTGCCCGCATCAAATCAGCTGGTGTCATAAGTACCTCTCCACTTGGGGTTTGGATCGATGCAAAGTACTCAAAAACTTGAAACAACAAAACCACAAAATATATCGAACACGAAATAAATATTGGTCATGGAAGCAAAACCTGCTTTTGGAATTAACTTCCTGTGACTTACAATCTTATGTAACTTGAGGCTCTAGGATAGTGACAATGGATTCAAATGCAGAGCTCAGGACTGGTGTAATCTAATTAGTTAGGAATCTAAAGAATGCAGTCATCAACCAGACAACCACATGTATAATAGCTAGAGACAATAGCACAGGTGTTATAGAGTCTCAATGCACACTTAAATGGTGATTAAATCCATCCCTTTCCTAGATTAAAGGCACCAAAGCGACACATTCTTAAGATGCAAAAAAGCATTTCGTACGCTATGTTTTCAATAAATTATTGGAGAGGTAAGAAATCTAAGAGTGATTTTACATGTTCTAATATCCAACATATTCAGGCGGTCATCATACTATATCTCTTGATGACATACAAGCTTTGGTTAGTATTAAAGAAGAGATAGTAAAGCGAATATATATAGATAAACTAGATTCTTATATTGTAGGATTTGCATTCGTATATCATCTGACATCTCACAACATCCAATTTAAAGTGACCGAGATAGCTCCACTGAATAATTGACAATATATAGCTATAATATTTATATTTGTTAGATCAGGATTTCAATCGAATTACGTACAACAACATTGGCAACCTTATGCCCTGCTTGCGTTGATAGTTGTAATAATAGAATATCTTCAGTGAAGTTGCATACCTTTTCCGGAGGACTTTGCATCCTCATGCGTTTTTCGTACTTAAAGAAAACCTTTCTCCTGTATGCATCTGAAAATACAAATATGACAGTATACCGAAGAGTTATCTGTTGTAAATGGAAAGTGTTGTTTAGAGAAAGAGAGAAGAAGTGTTTAGGGTGTTAAATTAACCCTAACACATAAAATAGCTTTATTTATATTATGTCGAGACTCATTACATAACATGACTATCCGATGTGGGACTAAATTACTCTAACAGCATGACAGATTGGATAACTATTAGCTAAACAAAATGAGTGACCGCTTTTACCAACTCTAGACATGAACACCAAACCATTTGAAACTACAATGGAACTTCTAAGTCAAAATAAAGGTAAATAAATGGGATGTCATCCTAACAATTGCCATCGACACTCCATTCGCAAAGCATATATGGTCTTTCACACGTAAATGACTTAACTTTAAAGCTCACACTGAATCTACTATGAATGCAACTTAGGTCACCCAACCATGATTGCAAACCCTAACAGTTTAACCTATGAAGAGAATCAACAACTTAACAAGGTATCAAAGCTTAGGTTAGGAGCGGTCTTGGGTTCAAGCTTCATTTGTTCCTCACTTGCATTCTGCCTCTTCACTTCATACTTTCTATCGATCTACAGACGAATATTTGTATCTCCATGTGCAAGACGAGGTTGCAAGTGAAGAAAGGCGTTGAATGACGTGATATACATTCTTCGGCTCATTTCCTACCTGCTTAAGTTTTCAGGACAATTAGAACTTAATATGTGCCACCAAGGCATTTCACATAATGATGCTTTTACTTTTCTATCCAATTTTGTAGCCTAGTTATACACTATAGTGACAGGGAAACTCCTGCCCCTGCTTTTGCATTCTTCCTTCATCATAGCGAAAGAACTCCAACGAGAAAAAGTTTGCACTGACCTCGGGATGTTCACATCGATCTGTGATGTTCCCCTATGTCTAACGTTCGGTTGGACTCCTAAAATAATTGTTCTAGCTTTGTCCTATCTTTTGTTTCATTTCTCCAGCCGTGCGATCCCAAACAGCGGTTACGGATCTACTACCATAAATTCGATGCATAATCTCAGGATTCAAAATTGTGTTCCTAAACAGTCTCATTCTTATCACTAATGCAACCATTTCATTTACCATGTTCCATGTTAGCCACATTAGTCATCATTTGTATTCTTCGATGTAAAAACAAGATTTTACTTGTAACAATTAGCCATATTTTGATTACAGACAATGTTAGGGGACACACCCCTAAAATATGGTGTACGGTATTCACTTTTGTATTTGGAGCCAAAAAAGTCGTATCCCACAACAAAATCTCGTAATTGTACAGTAACAGATTTGTATCTTGGGCCACAAAAATTAATGAACAACACCACTAAAATTAAAAAACAACCCCACAAAAATTTCATAATTTTGCATTGTATTTTTTGGCATTGGCCATCTTTTAATTCATGGATTGGACCACAAAAATTAGTAAAAGTAACAACAAAAACTTATGAAATAAATCACAAAATTCATATCTTGGCTACAAAAAGTCATAAGGCGTGCACCGTATATCCCAAAAAGGAGAGTGTACCAAATACGCATGGTAAGTATTTTTTTGCTGTTCTTGTGGTAAGTATGATGTTCTTGTGAATGTGTGCTTTGGATTCTTTATTTTTCGCATTCAATTCTCATAATCGTACCCAAATTCCTGACAGAAATTCAATGTTATTGATTTGTACCTCCAAATAGGAACTTGGGTTTCTTCTCAGGCTCCATACTCTCTTTAGATAATTAGAGGCCGGTCCTCCTTTTTAGGCTTGGTATGATCCCAACCTTGAAATATTTTACTTAAGCTGGAAGGCTCGGATACATTACGTACTGACTTTTATGCCCCTCACCCTCACACTCTATATTCTGCTCTTTTCAACACATCTTGTAGAGAGAGAGAGAGAGAGAGAGAGAATAGCGAACACAAACGACTTCAAGCCAGAGGACGACGATCTG
Source organism: Rhododendron mucronatum var. ripense (assembly GCA_019656295.1). NCBI lineage: Eukaryota > Viridiplantae > Streptophyta > Magnoliopsida > Ericales > Ericaceae > Rhododendron > Rhododendron mucronatum. Next base: position 352,950 of record BPLT01000152.1, on the reverse strand, counting down.
ATCGATGAGGACGGCACCAAGACTCTCTCTCTCTAAACCACTCCCAGCAACTTTCCAATCGACGGCATGTCCACGGCCACGGCAGTCGTTTTCTCCGACGACGACCACGACCGGTGTATCAGAGGACTCGACAACAACAACGACCAAAACCACCACTCAAATCACCAATCGTACCTTTCTTCTTCGGCGGGATCACCACCTCTGTCATCACTCTCTCCGGCCATCCGACGACGACAACGAGCTCCACCTCGGTATACTCGCTCTCTCGGCTTTCAACCTTCTCGCCGACACCGACATCAGATCCACCGGCCCGTTCCTTGACAACATCATCCACTTCATCCATGTCACCAACGTCGTTGACACCAACACCGACATCGGATCCACTAGCCTGTGCAAAAGTGAAACAGTATTCTGACTGTAATGGGAGAAAAAGAATTGGTATATAATATACATATTTAATACTTTAAGTATGCAATTTTTTTGGGAGGGGTTTGGGATGGATATGGAGCAAACTGTGAAAACAATGGTGAGTCACTGATTTCTCACTTTGTATTGTTGGCAAGAGAGAATTGTATTATTTTTTTAGGTGAACTGTGTGTGTAAATTGGATATTTTAGTGTGTGGTGAACTATGAGAATTGTATATTTTTTTATGAGAATTATATATTTTCTGTGAGAACTGTCTACGAGAATTGTGTATTTTATATAAGAACTGTATATTTTATATAAGAACTGTGTTTTTTTCTATAAGAACTGTTATTGTCTGTAATGATTGTCTATGAGAACTGTGTATTTTTTTATGAGAACTATGTATTTTCTATGAGAACTGTGTATTTTAGTGTGCGATGAAGCTATTTGAACAATGTATTTTCCAATTCACATAACCATTTTACATGACAACTATCTATAAGAACTGTTTTTTTTTTTCCACGAAAATTGTGTTTTTTTCTATGAGAACTGTTATTGTCCATGATGATTATCTATGAAAACTGTGTACTTTTTTATGGGAACTGTCTATGAGAACTGTGTATTTTATATGAGAATTGTATATTTTCTGTGAGAATTTTTTATGAGAACTGTTATTTTATATAAGAACTCTATATTTTCTATGAGAACTATTTATGAGAAGTGTGTTTTTTCTATGAGAAGTGTTATTGTTCATGATGATTGTCCATGAGAACTGTGTTTTTTCTATGAAAACTGTATTTTTTTCTATGAGAATTGTTATTGTCTATGACAATTGTCTACGGGAATTGTTTATGAGAACTGTGTATTTTCTGTGGGAACTCCCTATGAGAACTGTGTATTTTATATAAGAACTGTATATTTTCTATGAGAGCTGTGTTTTTTTTTTTTTGAAAACTGTATTTTTTTATGAGAACTGTTATTATCTATGAGGAACTATGTATTTTTTCTATGAGAATTATATATTTTCTATGAGAGCTGTGTATTTTTGTGTGTGGTGGACTATTTGAATTGTGTATTTTTCAGTTCACATAGCTATTTCACATGAGAACTGTCTATGAGAACTCTGTTTTTTTTTTTTATGAAAATTGTGTTTTTTTTCTATGAGAATTGTTATTGTCCATTATGATTGTGTATGAGAATTGCGTATTTTCTATGAAAACTGTATTTTTTTATGAGAATTGTATATTTTAGTGTGTAGTGACGTTATTTGAACTGTGTATTTTCCAGTTCACATAGCCATTTCACGCAGTTCTCATAGAACTGACTATGAGAATTGACAGTCCAGTTCACAGAGCCGGGGTATTTTTGTCCGAAATAATATGGGTCATAGAATTAACTATGAGAATTGACAGTTTACATAGTCAATTCTCATAACTAAGTTCACATAGCCAGTTCTCTATGAGAATAGTCACTTCTCATAGCCAGTTCACATAGCCAAAGGTATTTTTCTATGAGAACTGTGTATTTTAGTATGTGATAATGTTATGTGAACTGTTTATTTTTCAGTTCACATAGCCCCATTCTCATAGCCAATATTCTATGAGAATAGTCAGTTCTCATAAAACTTACTATTAGAATTTACTATGAGAATTGACAGTTCACATAGCTAGTTTTCTACGAGAATTAAGCAGTTCTCATAGAACTGACTATGAGAATTGACAATTCTCATAGCCCACATAACCAAAGGTATTTTTGTCCGAAATAATATGGGTCAGGAATTGATTCTAAAAATATAAATTTTACTAAAAATGGATCTGTACACAAAAAATTAAGAAGAATGGGTAAAATAGTAAAATTGAATGGAAAGTAAAAGAAAAGGACTGAAAGAAAGAAGAAATACTTTTGTCAGGACTATTTGAAGTCCAAACCTAGAAGACGGGGCCGGCCTCTAAATTCCCCTAGTCTCTTCCCCTGAATCCGCCAAAGCCCAAAACGAATTCGAATCAGAAACAGAGGAGGACCAATAACAGAGCCCTAAGCCCGGCCCAACAACGATGGCCCACGATATCGGTAAAGGCTATTGATCTGTATTTGTCCCGAAATTTAACAGGTTAAAAACTAAATACCGATATCTAAATGAGTTGATCTTTTATAGAAACTCCTACAGACATGTTTTAAACAAATAATTGAATGGCTTCGATTATTATTGTCTCGAAAGTTAATGTTTCATCCCTTGAATTATCCCCACATATATTTATACGTATATATGGAATACACATACATTTGTACTTTTAAAAGCCTCTTTGTTTTTACAATTCAAGTTTGAATAACTCAATGGTCGATGTGCCTACATTTGTGACTAATAATGAATGTCAAAGAAGAATTAAAATATCACCAACAGTGGTACTAATTATTTAAGAGTACATAATGCTTGTTTACTACCCATAGTGACCTCATCAATAATTTTTTTTTTGATCCGATCAATAAATGTTGTAAGCACTCAATCCCTACTCTTCGAAAGAAATTTTAGAGAAAATGAAAATTTAACTAATTGATTATTAATTAAATGCAAATAGCACTAGATGGATAGTTGGGTCATATTTAGTAATAGTCTGTCCTGCAATAGACTTTGAAAATAATAAACTTAAATTTTTGAGCCCAATCCCTACTCTTCGAAAGAAATTTTAGAGAAAATGAAAATTTAACTAATTGATTATTAATTAAATGCAAATAGCACTGGATGGATAGTTGGGTCATATTTAGTAATAGTCTGTCCTGCAATAGACTTTGAAAAAAATAAACTTAAATTTTTGAGCCGTTCACTATGTTTAAAACATATTTTTTTAGAGCTTTTGTATAAGATCGAATCATTCGGATATCGGTAAAGGCTCTTGATCGGTATTTTCCCGAAATTTGACAGGTTAAAAACTGAATACTGATATTTGAATGAGATGATTTTTTTATAGAAACTCCTACAGATATGTTTTAAGCAAATAATTGAACGGCTCCGATTATTATTTTATCAAAAGTTGTGTCAATTGTTTTATCCCTTGAATTCGCCCCACATAAATTTAGATGTATATATACATACATGTTCCAAAACTAGGCGTCAAATTATTTGTAATTTGACAATTGCCACCGTCTTTCTTTTTCCAAATACTCATTGCACATGATCGCCAATAGCTATAGTATTAGTGACCTCTCCGCTCATCAGTAAATGTTGAATGTACTCGATCGATCCATCCCTACGGTTCAAAAATACTAGTCCCTCCGTCCCATAATGTTTGTCCGGTCCGCAAAATGATAACATAAAAATAATACAATTTTTGCAAGAAAAATTTAAATTCTTTTCAATAATTCATTAGATATCGATGAGTTTTTTTAATTTATGAAAAAAGTTTAAATTTTTTCTTGAAAGAAATGCATTATTTTTGCGTCATCGGTTTGCGGACCGAACAAATATTTTGGGACAGAGGCAGTACTACTATGACATGACCTTTTTGCTTTGTTTAGATAAGAGATATAGGTTACTTAGAGCATCCAAATTAATCCTCAAAACTCACTTTTCTATTTTAGCTAGTTACTTTTATATAATTAAACAGAATCAGGCTCCTTACTTTCATTGTTTACTCAATCAAATATTCAAACCCATCCCGAGAGAGAGAGAGAGAGAGAGAGAGAGAGAGAGAGAGAGGTAATAAAATAAGGAGAAGTGGGAGTGAATAGTGGCTAGTCAGTCTAATTAGACTAGTCACTTCCTGGAGCAAATTAGTGATTTCGAAGAAGGTGGCTCTCTTTCTCTAGAATTTTGAGTCCATCAGAGAAATTTTGAGTCCATTGTTTCGGTTTTTTGGTTTCTTTTTCTTTTAGATTGTTCTTTGCCTTATTGGTATTCGGTTTCTTTGGGCTTTTCGGTTGTTTGGTTTGTTTTAGGTTGTTTGCCCCTTTTTTGTGGTGTCTTTGGTTGACTTTCTTGCCTTCTTTGGGTGTTGGTTTTCGGGTGGTGTTTCTTCAGCTAGTGTGCTCGTTGATCCTTTAATTTTAATCTTTGCAATTTCTTCAAAGATTAATAAAATCTTTTTGTCTAGAAAAAATATTCAAAATAGTAATGGAGGAGGTGAGCCTAATTTTGAGATATTTTGGAGTGTTTTTTCTGTTTTGGCTCAGCAATTTAGTTTAAAGGTGGCTTTGATGAGCCTGATATATCGAAGATGAAATCATCTAATGACCCAATTTCATAAAGATGAAGTCATCTAATTCATTCATTCAACCAAATCCGAATCTTAAATCCAACGAAAGCAATAAAATCGAAGTTAATCGGAGCACAAACTTCACCTACGCCCTAGGAGACGGGTTTAGCCCGCCATGAGGAGTTGGTCTCCTCTCTCCGTAATCGGTTGCGTGCTCTCTGTTATGCTTGTATCTAGTCCCCTTCTGCAAAACCCTCATTTTCCTTTATACAACGAAGACAATTCTTTCCTTCTCGAAGTAAAGTCTTTCCACTTTCTTCCTTCTTTCACATTACTCCTACTAGGGTAATGGCAACGAAAGTGATTTTCAAACTTTTTTTTTTTGTTTTTATTCATTTCAATTTACTATTTTGCCCTTTTTTCAATACACTTTTTCACACATTCAAGAGCAACATTGTAAATTCATGTGAATAAAAACAAAAAAAAAGTGTAAATTATAAAAAAAGAAGTGTGAAAATTATTTCCCTAACGCAAATACTCTTTTTTCTTGGGCACCAATTTGCACATGAAAGGGTTGAAGGTTAGGCTGGCTTTAGTCTCCTAAGTGGACCCAATAATCCTCAAGATCACTTGACTTCGTAAGGGTAATGACCCAATCCATGGGGATTGATATGGTACATGAAGGTGTTCCATGAAAATGAACATGAAAGAGAAATTGAACAGTTGAGATACACCTAAACATTTTCAACAATCAATTTTGGACTAATTGACTTCAATGGCCAATGGCCAATGGCTTTGCTTCGACACTGAATGAAATTCTACTTTGCACTTTTCACTTTTTTTTTTTAATCAAACCCTCCAAAAACCTACAACATCAAAATAAAGCATAAAACTCCAAGTAACAACACAAATAGACTTAGCGGATAAAAAAAATATAAATAGATTTAGTAATTACATAAAGATAAATTAAGGGATGCTATTGTGAACATTTACGCTCCTATCAATACACATAAGTTTGTGATGGGGGCGCCACGTGACGGTGTCCCAACACGACTGATGAAATGGTTATTTCTAAAAAATGCTTATGTGAACATTTTTTTTATTTTTGCTAAAAATGGTTATTTCTCGAAATACTTGGATAAAAGTAAAAAAAAATTAATTTTCCGATTTTTATCGTCGAGACGAATCAATAACCCACAAAAGTTTGGCACAAAACTATCAAATGCAAAAAAGAAAAAATTCAAACAAAGACAAAACTCTCATATTTAAGTTAAATTCATATAAGAACGCAATCCTTCCCAACTCAGTCTCTCATTAGTATCGAGCAAGGAAAAATTATTCAGTGGTCTTGGCCACCGCCACGTGGTTTGGTGGTTCCTAACACACTTATCTACCACACTTTCTCATGGGATTAATAAATGATCGTTGTTTTGCTATATAAAGAATAATTAATGAAAGAAACAATTACTACTGCTCAACATATAGCGATAAACAATATTTTCAAATTGGATTACGTATTTAATATCCTTTTATTAATTTTCGAATCGTATCATAATACATATCGCGTATCGTAATTGGATACGTTAGCAAAAGCTAATATACAGTTAAAAATTAGTTATACCTAATAATTAAAAGCTAAAAATCCGTTGCATCAAATTGAGATTTCTTGTGCGGCCTTGGTAAAGGGAAGAGAAGAAGAGTCTTATATGATTAATGCAAAACATGATCGATATAGGTTCTTCTTTCTGTTTGATCCTAATAGATTGAGTTTTGTTTTCTTTAAATGGTTTAAAGGTCGCCATTATTATATCAAAAAACGCATTTGAGGTTTTCCTTCTTAAACTATGGTACAATTTTTTTTTCAATAAGTAATCGTAAGATACGTATTGAAGGATACACGAATATATCGTAGGATAAGTCATCATCGTAGGATTTTTACGGAAAAATGATAAAGGGTGAGAAACGTATCGTTTTTGGAAGGAACCGATACGAATCGTAGGATATGTATCCCGTATTGTAGAATTTTAACAACCATGGCGAAAAATATTTTGTGTATCATCCTAAAGGGTTACAAAGGCTAAGTCAAAATAATTTCAATTTCCTTTTACAAATTTAAATAGGAAAAAGAATCGGTTGATGATTTTGAGAAAATTAAACTAAATAAAGACTATAATTAAACGCAAACAAATGTAAAGAGATTCGAGGGGAGAAAAGGTCTAGGATTTCGCACCTGTCCCTTTGTGACATAGATTTATATCAGTCAAAGAATTTCTTATTCGCATTTACCGGATACCATCATAGTTTTCAGGCCCTCGTGATTTCTCCTAAAAATATTAATGTATCATCAAGCGGCATAGATTTTTTTTGCCTAGCACAAATAGTACAACTAGTAAGATCCGTCAATCACATTCAATTACCACGAATTCAATGGACAATCATTGTATGAAAAGTATTTGAAATCGCGGATAATAAACACACAATTGTATGGAAAAAAATAAAACCGATTTGACAAACATGAAATCATCGATTTAATTCAACCAAGTCCGAATATTAAATCCAACAGAAGCAGTAAAATCTAAGTTACTCGGAGTACAAACTTCATCTACGCGACTATGCCCTAAGAGTTGATCTCCTCTCTCCGTAATTGGCTGCGTTCTCTCTGTAGACAATCTTTTCCTTCTCAAACTCCTTCCTCTGTTTTCCCTTTTTTTTCACATTACTCCTACTAGGGTCATGGCCCACCAGTGAATTACCAACCATAACACTGATAACACAAATACTCTTTTTCTTGGCTTTGTAGTCTCCTAAGCGGACCCAATAACGCTCAAGATCACTTGAACTCGTAAGTAGGAGCGGAGCTATGTTAGGATCTGGAGTCAAAATTCTAACTCCACTACTGTTCGTAAAGGTAATGACCCCATCAATTTTGGACTAATGGAATTCAACGGTCACAGCCTTTGCTTCGACACCACTGACTAATTACTAATCGAGCAAAACCAAATTGAACAACACAGTGCACCATATCTCTCAACCATGTTTCAAAACTAGGTGCCAAATTATCAAAAATTTTGAACATTGCCACCGCATTTTTCTGAGCTGGGCCAATTTTATGTAGATAGGCAGGCACTGTGAAATTCACACATGACTGTGCACAACAGTCGACAACATATAAGAAGCTGCGTTTTTCTTGGGCTTCCGCCCAGAGCTGCCTTGTCAAGCTTAGGGCCCTTCTCCTTCGCCAATGTGTGTCGGCAAAGTGTCTGGAGCACTTAGTATTTTTCCCAAGTACAAAAAAAAGAGGGGAGAAACGCAAAGGGGCTGGCCAATTGTCACCTAGCATTTAGGAGCCTTCGGAAATCTTTGTTTGGCGTTCGAGTTTTGACTCTCATTCACTTTCTATCGATTCCTATGTCGGGACAGTCTACATGAGAATTTGAGGGAATGTCACCTGTTTCAAGATAAAATGTTAGGCCACCAACTCATAAGCAAGGGAATGTCACATGTGGCCTTATTCATAATTTTTTTTCTCTACCTTTCCATACTTTTAGAAATCGCCATAATATATAAAACAATTTTCTCAAAGGGTGGTGTTCATTAAAGTGACAAAGCTTCGAGACAATGAGATCCGAGTTTGTTGGTCCCATTCCTTTTCTTTTTTTTCACATCAATCGTTCCATCGAGGCGTTTTGTCAAACAGGTGGTGTTCATCCCAATTGCAAGAAGACATTTAGGAAGAAAAAGAATACCCAATGAAGAGTTATAATGATAGTTTTTTGCACTTTAAACATACCACAAAGCTAGAATGATAGTTAATTATAAGGCATTCCGTCTAAGATCTTTAAGAGATTTATTCCGTACAAACAACAATCCAAAATCCAAACAAAAATTTGTAGAATTCATTAACCACACCACATGATGATCAGAGAGAGATGGGTACTTATTTCCAAAGAAAACCACGCCTGCGCCTGACGAGATTGTCCACATGATGATCAGAGAGAGATGGGTACTTATTTCCAAAGAAAACCACGCATGCGCCTGACGAGATTGTCCACAGCAAAATAATAGCAGGAGGTGATGAAAGCCTCGACAAGATGAAACCATGCCCTTCGCCAATAAGGATTTATCAATAAAATCGCCACAATTGCCGAGACCACCGTTACGTAACACCCTGCAAAGCTCATGTAGAACACATCCATGTCCATGAAACCATAATCTTCTTCGGTATCATTGACAGTGGCACTTGGCGTCGATGGAGGTGAATCAGTTGCATTGCACTTTCTTGGCAGTGGTTCCCCGCAAAGAAGGGGATTTCCAATGCAGCTTCGAATTGTGTGTGCGAGTTTAATAAACCTACTCGCGTAATTCTAAAGCACACAAACCCCTGTGGTGTAGCTTCACGTGATGATATCATTGAAGCCTACAAATTATCTGTAAAAGCAGACCCAGTCAGTGCATTTGGTGGGATTGTTGCCTTCAACATTGAAGTTGATGAGGTCAACTGGTTCCGTTTTTCATTGATTAATATTTGTAATCCAGAGTTTGATATTCACAACTATGTTAAGCTGGAAATCACAAGTATGTTAAGCTGGAAATCACTTTGCATCTCATTATTTCTGTGGAACTTCTTATTTCATCATTGACCCGTAGAAGCTTTTCCCTATGCCTTAATAAGTTAATATGATACAATAAATGGTGGACTTCGATTTCTTAAAGAAGCCGACACAAGAAGAAGTTTACTCTTTTATCATGGATTCCTTTTCTCGAAAAGAAACTAATTTCCCTTTTGTGATATTTGAAGGATCTTGCAAAGGAAATACGCGAGTTTAGAAGTCTGACAGATGGTGAAACGTTGATGTTCTATGAGATTGTGGTTGCACCTAAGTATTCGAAAAAGGGTCTTGAGATCCTCTGCAGAAAGTACGTAGAAAACTTTGAGAATCCTTGAGGCAAGCAAGAATAAGAAAGGAAAGCTTTCTCTGAGACAAGTTGGTGGAGGTTGGCTAGCTCAGGATTCAGATGATTTAACACCAGAAGATATTGAATTTAATTTAGTTTCTGAGAAGACTCCGCAAGAGAATGAGCTTTCTGATGCGAAGTTTGCATGGCTATGTGTGAAGCACGTCAAGAGCAACGCCATTGTAATTGCTAAGGTTAGCACTTTTCTTGACTCCGCATTATAGAACACTGTTTCACGTGGAATTTGAGGACCAAGAGCATTTTATAGTAGTCATAACTGTGCAGGAAAACCGTATGTTGGGTATGGGAAGTGGACAACCTAATCGCTTGGAGAGTTTGAGGATTGCTTTAAGGAAAGCAGGAGACAAAGTCAAGGGAGCAGCTTTGGCTAGTGATGCATTCTTCCCATTTGGTATTTACTACTAGTTCATGTCTTAAAGTAGCTATCGTACTACATACTTGGAATCAGTTATGCGCTAATAGAATCACAGGATGGTTTCCTTCCATATCTAATTTGGAATTTGTTTGCCCATCAGCCTGGAAAGATGCAGTAGAAGAAGCATGTGAAAGCGGGATTGGTGTTATAGCAGAGCCTGGAGGGAGCATTAGAGACGGAGATGCAATAGATTGTTGTAATAAGTATGGGGTTTCACTTCTTTTCACTAATGTGAGGCACTTTAGGCATTGAAGCTGAATTACGTTTGAAAGAGGTGCTTTTCCATTTTGGTTCATCTTGTGCTGCTATGTTGGCATCGTGCTTCAAAGATTGCGGAACTCGGTAAGTAGATGATGTGTCAAAAAAGACCTCGAGTTCATCATGGGTCACGTACCTGGATCGTATTTTTGTGTCTGGTAGAGAAAACCAAATTAGTTTTCAGCTGTGGTTCTCGTACATGAGAAGAATTTTCCGATTGTATGGTTATTTTTGGTCTTTTTTTTGTAACTGAGGGGTTCACTGTTGCAAAATAATTTTGAATTTGTGGGGGTCTCTTGTATTTGTTTGAAAAAACTGTTTCTAAAACATGACTTTCTTATAAAAATTGTTTATCTTGCATTCGATCGATTTCAGTTTCTTGATAACACCACCAATGAGATGAAATTAGTGATTTTTGAGAGTTCTGATATTGGCAATTACGTTTTTGTTCAGGTCCAGCTCCTTCAATTTACTTAAACTATCAAATTCTGTGTGGAAACCAAAAAAAAAAAACACGAAACACTAGAACAAGGACAACAATAAATCAAGAAAAAAAAATCATGCTATGGACAAAGATGTTCGGATACAGATTTGGATACAGATATGTTTTCAGGCAGTTGATGCGCAGTGGGCCTCAAGCATATTAGATTGTATGTCTGAAAATGCATCCGCACATGTTTGTCCAAAGCATTTTTTCTCAGAAATTAATAAAGAAGAAAACTGTTCTGATTTGTGGTTTTGAGTGTGACAACACATTGGAGTAAAATTTGAGCTTACCTTTAATAAAATTGACGCATTCAATGCGTTTCCTGCCAAATTTAGAATCTTGAGGTTTCGAAAGCTTATTCAAAGATGGTAGAATGATTAAGTCCATTGTATCTAAGATCAATGTTCTCCAAATTACTCAAATTTGGCAATATTCCAAGACCTGCAAATAAAACACGTTACACATATCACAATCAACACAATTTTTTGATATTTATAGAGATCCCAAAGCAAAGAAAACATGCGTGTGTGACGATGGATAATGTTTCATTTCACAAGCTCTGTAAAGGATAGTTCTCGGATTAAGCCGGCTAATTCTTGTATGCCGGACATAGAAATTATATGTACTTTAAAATTAATAGTGAAGAAATGGTCTCAAATACCATATCATAGTCACTGGTGTAGTCAGGATATCGCGTCAGCAAGGGCGACTATAAACGAAACCTCAACAAAAAATACCGTAATAAACAATGAAGAGATGATAATAACTTTACCTATCAAAACAGTTCATTTCATTACATAAAAGAGGTCAGACATCATACATACCTTCATTCCCGACGGAATTACGCAACGGGTTTTGAGACAAGTCTAAGCTTCGGAGTGATTCCAAGGGGAGAAGAATTAAGAATAGACGCGTTTAGATGCCAATGACCATCTAATCCCCAATCTCTTGTGTTATTGAGTGAAAGTTTGATAACTCGACGGGTCGTGGAATTACAGTCCACACCTTCCCATTGACAACAGTCCAAGTGATCATCTTCCTAGCTCCCAAGATGGCAATGAGTTTCCGTTTGGGAAGTTGATGGAACCTTTGAGTTGCAAGAGAGCAATTCTTTCTTTTTCCAAACACCCATTGCATCCATTTTCTGCAGCTAACATGATGATCACCACTACCCATATAATTGACCTCATCAGTAAATGTTGCAATCGCAAGGCCCCTTGCCCTTCGTTTAAATAAGGATAAGGAGATACAGCTTAACCCCAACGTTGGCCTAGTGTCAAGACTTTTGATTATTTCTCACGTTCGATACCTCTCAGGTGCTATCAGCTCGTTTGGGGCGAGTGCCGTGAGTCCATTTGGAGTTTTGCTTGAACTTTAATTAGGCCCCAGGATTAAACGATCAAGGTACGCATAAGCTGGTCCAGACTCCTAAGTTTTAAAAAGGATATATGGATCATGAGTAATTAATCAATGCCTTTTGAGTCACTGCCGCGTGGTGTCACAGGTCCTTAATTTCTCCACCCGACATAGTGATGAAATCCATACAATTTGCCGTCTGTTGCACCAAAATGTGTGACAGAGAAGGGGGCTGAGGCACCAAGTCACGTTGCACCAATTCTAGGATCGTACTGCTGAGAAGGAAGGAAAAGGAAAAGGAAATTAGTAGAGTGCTTGTCAATTAGGGGTGTTATTCGGTCGGTTCGGTTCAGTTCGGGGTGAATTTGCCGGAAACCGACCGGGTTCGGGATTTAGAAGTCCGGGACCGATCCCGACCGGTATTAATTTCGGTTCGGTTTGGTTCAGTTTGTGGTGAGTTCAGGGATTTCGGTCCACCTCGAAATGGGCCTTTTGGCCGTTTATTTCCAAAACCTAAGTCACTAACGACTGTTGGGCCATTTTCCCACCCTTATTTGGGCCATTTTCAGCCATTTTGGGCCCATTTCATAATATATATGGTTCGGTCGGTTCAGTCCGTATGAATTTTCAAAAAACCGAGACCGAACCGAACCTAGGTCTTTTAGGTCGATCCCGAACCACCAAAAAACGTCCGGACTGACCGAAGACTGAACCGATCGGTCGATTTTTTCGGTCTTTTTCGGTCCGATCTGGTTCATAACAGCCCTATTGTTAATCACTAAGTGTGAAATTAATGTTGCGTCTTGGTCAATGTTTCCGTCTTCGTCAAAGTCGTAAATGATTTCAATCGTGGTTCAAAACTAGGTATCAGTTACTTAGAAATCTCAATATTGCCAAAGCATTTGTTTGGCTTTCCTAAAGCTTGGATGGATCATAGGCCTGTTTTACGCAGAGAGGCAGGTTTAACTAAAAAAAAAAGGGGCACGCCTCACATAGTGCAAATTAAAAGTCTAAATACACAACAATCCAAACCAACACTAAACACAACCCCTCACATAGTGTGTGTGAGGGGTTGCGAAATGCAATTTAGCTTAAAGGCACGCCTCGAAGGCTTTGGTATTCAAGGACTTCAGGTGCTCCTAGTAAGATGTGAGGGAAAAAAACGAATTGATCGAGGTTACAAAAAACGCATCAATGTCACAAATGAGTGGTTTAACTTGTGCTTTCCGTAGCTAATGGCACAAAAAATGCATCATCTATATGACAATAGGCATTTCAAGATGAATAAAGTGCATTCATAAGTAATGGGTAATCCCAACAATCGGGGAGACTACTTATTAAAGAATCCAAACAAAGAAGAATGTTGCATTCCATGATAAAATGTTAGGCCCCGCACTCATAAGCAAGGCAATGTCGTGTCACAAATATTATTGCATTTACAATAATATTTCTCTTTTCATTGTTGCTACAACTCTTCAAAATAGCCACAAATTAAGGAATAGTTTTGTCAAACATGTGGTGTTCATTCAAATTGCAAGGAGACACTCGGGAAGAAAAAATTTCCAATAACAGTACAAAGTACTGTTGATTTCCATAGGATTTCAAAAAAAACGTAAAATCAGACTTCTACACCTTGAACAACCCGTCAAATTGAAAACTCGAGAACGTAAAGTCAAATACATCACAACGCTAGAACGATTGATTCCGTACAAACCACAATCTAAATGAAACCACAATCTAAATGAAACTGCGTAGAATACATTAACCACACCACATGATGAGAGAGAGATAGAGATGGCTGCTTATTTCCAAAGAAAACCACGCCTGCGCCCCACGAGATTGTCCACAATGAAATAGCAGTAGGAGGTGATGGAAACCTCGACAAGATGAAACCATGCCCTTCGCCAATACGGATTTATCAACAAAATCGCCACAATTGCCAAGACCACAATTACGTAAGACCCTGCAAAGCTCATATAAAACACATTCATGTCCATGAAACCAGATTCTTCTTCTGTATCATTGACAGCTGCTCTTGGCGTCGATGGAGGTGAATCTGTTGCATTGCACTTTGGCAGTGGTTCGCCGCAAAGAAGTCGATTTCCAACGTAGCTACTCAAGTCAAAAGTTCCGAATTGTTTTACTCTTGGAGGCATCCTTCCACTCAAGTTATTGTAGGACAGATCAAACACTTCCAAGGAACATAACTCTGTAAGCTGAGAGGGGATTTGCCCATTCAGGTGGTTGTAGGATAGATCCAAGCTTTCTATGCCTTTCAAATTTGAAAATGTCACAGGGATTGTACCGATGAAGTTATTGTGGGACAAGTTCAACACTTTGAGATTGGTAAGGTTTCCGATCTCAGGTGGTATGGGGCCAGTCAATTTGTTGTGGGAGAGATTGATCCCTGAGAAAAGCCGTAAAACGATTCCCCTGTAGATTAAGGAAATTCCCTTTGTTGTAAACTTTGCCTCTTGTCCTGTAGCCTCTATAAAAAGTAAATTTTCTCGATCTTTTTCACTCTTGGCTAACACCATCCCCAGATCATGCAACAAAAATGTGAATGTTTGTGTTGAATCAGAAAGTACAAATCCGTATCTCAATCTCCTGACATTTATTCCGTTGAATTCGATTTTACCAATACATGGGGGAATGCTGGCAAAGAGATTATTGAAAGAAAGATCAATCATGGCTAAGCCGGAAACATTGCATAACTCCTTTGGGATGTTGCCTTCAAAATTATTATTTTGCAAGAAAAGAACCGTAAGGTAGGAAAAGCTGCCTATCCAAGTTGGAATAGTACCACTGAATTGGTTATAAGAGAGATCAAGCTCCATTAAATTGTTACTGTTGAAGGCGAGTGGAAAAGGTCCATGTAGCCTATTTTTGGACAACCGAATATTGAAGATTTGTGATGAACTGAAGCAAGATGGCACAGTCCCGGTGATATTATTTTCTGAAAGATCTAACAACACGAGGTATTTCAGTTGACATAATTCAATTGGAATAGGACCTTCAAGATGATTACCGGCCATGGCTAGGAAGCTTAATAATGTATTATTCCCAATGAACCAAACTGGAATCTTTCCTTTCAGTTGATTAGCACTAACATCCAAATAGATCAAATTGCTCTGAGACAAGTTAGGCGGAACTTCTGTGAAGGCATTGTTGGCAGAATATAAGAATTCCAATCGGGTCAAATTGTTTTGATGGGGTAGTACTGGGCCTTTCAAGAAGTTGTTTGATAGTCTCAAGAATTTCAAGAGGCGGCAACCTTTGGCCAAATGAACCGGTATTTCTCCAGATAAATTGTTATTGGATAAATCTAGCATATTCAAAGCAGTCATATCCCCGAATGAAGAGGGAATGTTTCCTTCAAAGTTGTTTGTAGACATGTTGAGGAATTCTAAACTCGGGAAAGAACTAGCTAATTTGAAAGGAAGGAAGCCTTCAAGATGATTGTTAGTGATATCCAACATTATAAGATTTCTCATAGGATGAGAAGGAAACAATAATTGTCCACCAAATGAATTGTACGATAGAAAAAGTTTTTCCATTCTTGTATTGTTGTCCAACAACCAATATGGAAACCTACCCGTAAAATCAGAGAGCTTAACCACTATAAGGTCATGTTGATGGTAGAGAAAGCGAGGAAATGATCAGGGAATATGACCATGTTCAGAAGATGACAAACAAAGTCCGATTAGTTGGAAACTTGGGGATGTGGCAAGAAAGTCCTCCTCTTCCAACAATAAGTTGTCTAGGCTCTCAATGAATATGAGTTTGGAATGGTTAAAAAATGACTTGAATGAGATTGGAACTTCAAAGTTATTATCCGAAATTGCAAGGTATTCGAGGGATCTCAAATTGATAAGAGGAGACCGTGCAATGTTTCCAGTAAAATGATTGGAAGTTAAATCCAATAGTCGAAGGGATGTCAAGTTCGCCAGGCACCATGGTAAGGTTTCCCCAAAGTCACTCCCTGTGGCGTCAAGCTCTCGGAGCTTCTTCAACTCGCACAACCCTTATAACACATGGAACGAAACACATTGAAAATCTTAGATTGATATATATATTTAATACACAAAACAGATAATGACTAGTAATATCCTTCTATTTGTGGGAGCGGGAGTAGAAGAACAATTCAGAGTTATACCTGCAATCGAAGGAATACGCTTGCTGTCACAATATGTTAAGGACAAGACTTGAATTGAAGTCATTACTCTAATGTACGGAAGAACGTCGTCGAGTACAACTCCATCCATGCGCAAATTTTCAATGTTGCTGAGGTTTCTCAGGTCTGTATTAAGTGGTTGAATAAAATTAAACATGGAAAAAAATCTGTACGAATTATGAGAGAGGAAGGTGCTAATAAAGTTATAAGGAAATTTCATATAAGAGGTACCCTTATTGTGAACAGCTCCGTGCAAGCCTCTATTGTAACTCAAATCCAATGTCTTGATTGATGAAAGCCCTCCCAAAAATGACCAAAGCCCTCCCAAAAATGACCAAACACTATTATTGAGGGCTTCATTATAACTCAGATCAAGGACCTCTAACTTTTTCAATATTCTTGATTCTTCTTGCGAACCTGTGCAAAATAGCAGTAGTAGATTTATTTGGAAATATTTTTCTGGAAAAGAAAATGTTTCCTGTTGTTAATTGGATTGTGATATAAAAACATTTTCTATTTTTTGGTTGACAAGGAAAATCACTCCTGTTTCGCTAAGGATTCTTAAAAAATAAGTATTTATTAGCAATTTTTAAATTTAAAAATAATATATTTATGAAAATAATGTTTTGATTTTTTTTTGCACCTTCAAAAATCTCATTGAAATCTATTAAATAAGAACTATATTGTGCAAAAAATTATTTCAATAAGTCAATTATTTTTAAACTTGAAAATTGCAAATAAATTTAAGAACCCTTAGAGGAAATGACCAAATTATATGGTTTTCCAGTAAACTATATAGTTTGTCAACATTCACAAATCGAAAACACCTGTCGCATCAAAGAAAGTTCTAATTGTTAAGTTTCAATAATATTTTGATTCTGGATAAATATTTCTGAATAAATTAGTGTAATTGAGTTGAAAATTCAAGAAAGTTCAAAGAACGTTACCCTTTTCTCCGGAAAAAGTTCTTCTCATCCAAAGCTAGATTAACGCCCCTTTTGTTTTGGATTTGGATTAGTAAATCTAATGAGTTTCTTTTTGAGACTACTTGTCTTAGAAGGAGTTTAGCTTATTTCCATATATAATCTGATTTCATTTTGGTTGAAAAAAAAGAAACACTTGAAAAGTTTTTAGAAATCACATTTTATTGTGCAAACACTTGCATGAAAAGTTTCGATCAATTCCATACCGTTGAGAGCACTGATACTGGCAATCGCATTATGGCTCAAGTCTAGCTCCTTTAAGTTGTTCAAGCCATCAAATTCTGCATTAAAATGAAAAACTACGTAACACTTTAACGAAGACAACGATAAATTATACTCCCTCTGTTCCAAAATGATTGTCATGTTCGGTCTCCAATGTAATTTTTGAATTGATAATATCTTTCAATCTATAATGAATTTTATGCGCAATATGAATCTCATATGATAGATCTCAATAAGTTCTATTATACAAAGTTCTTAAAATCTTTAAAGGCATTGTAGACCGAAAGATAATAACAATTTGAATGTTGCATTGAATTCAGATCCTTATACATATGTGTTGTGATCCATTCAAAGCATACACACGCAACTCACCCATATCGGACTATTGTGACTTATGCTTTGGGTTTCACAGCGAATTGTACCTTCTAAACTTACCTTTGACATTAATTGACCCATTTAAATTGGTATCAGCCAAATTTAGATTCTTCAACTTTGAAAAGATATTCAAAGATGGTAGAATGCCATTTCCAAGATCATTTATGCTAAGATCAAGCTTCTCTAAATTAGTCAAATTTGACAAAATTTCAATACCAGTGAGAAAAACACATGATTTTGATACGTATCGCAGTAAGCACAAATTTTTTAATCATGTTAAGAGACCTCAAAGCAAAGAGAAGAGAAAAAAGAAAGAAGTATAACTAAAAGAAAAATCCTTCTTATTCGGCCTTCGCATGGGAGGGCATTTATTGGTTTAACCGTAACGGCCAAAATAATACATTTTTTGAATGGGAGATTAATTATATGTGGTATGTTTGGGTAATTCTTTCTTTCTTTCTTTCTTTTAGGTAAAGCGGATATTATGTTTGGGTAATTCTATGGAAATACGAGTAGGTGGATGTCATTTATGTAATTGATAATGACATTTTTCGTGTAGAAAAATGTCATTTTTGTTAATGTAGGTCAAGTGTAGAATGTGGACAAAGTATGAATTTGGGGTAAGAGTAGGAAGTTTGAATTCTCATCCAAGAGAATATAAGGAATCCCCAGATTTCATATCCCTAATAAAGAAGAGAGTTAACAAGAGCTGTCTTGGATTCATTTTGATCTTTGTATGTCCAAAATGAGAGAGAGGAGAGAGAGAGAGAGAGGAGAGAGGCGAGAGAAATGAAAGGAGTTTCACACTCTTTGTGGACAATCTTCCGATTGAGATCCGAAAAGTTTCCTTCTACAACCTATTTTCAAAATTTGGGAGGATTAGGGAATCTTTCATCCCTAACAAGAGAAGCAAGATTACAGGTATGAGATTTGGTTTTGTTAGATTTCTACACAGTGGAGATGCAGATCGAGCTACTGAAAACATAAATGGATCCTGGGTATGGGGTCAAGTGTTAATGGTGAAGTGGTCTAGATTTCTGAGAAAGCAAGATAGTATTCAAGACAATCGACAAATCAAACCTAGGAATTTTGGAGCTGAAGCCAGTAACAACAGAGATCAATGGAACAGGGGATTTGAGCTGTGGAATAGGGATCGACTGGCTTGGAGCAAAGATAATCAACCACATGCAGGCCGAGAATCTCAACCACTGAGACAAAGATCACATGCAGGCCCGAATAACCAAATTGGGAAAGGAAGGAACACAGTTTTAAACAAAAATAAGCAGTCGTTTCAGACAAACAATCCGAATTTGAAGATTTCAGAAAAAAAGAGGCAAGGAGGTATGGAGAAGAAAAGGGCAAACAGAAACGAGCAAACATGGAGAAGATAAGGGAAAGTCAAACAGTAGGGAAAAGAAGACTTTGAAGAGTATTCAAATACCAGCAGTAGGTAATGGTTGGTGATAGGCGCGTAAATGTTTACATACGCGCCCCTTAATTTGCCACTGTTAAGTCCCATTTATATTATTATTCGGAGATTTATGCTTTATTTTTGTGTTATAGGTATTTGAAGAGTTTGATACACAAAGAGCGCATAATTGAGCTTTATTTGATGTCTAGGCAAAGCCCGTTATCAAAATAGTTTCAATTGGTGGGTCCATTGGTAGTCGGAAACTACTACTGATTTGGAAGCTAATTGGCCAATAAAATTGGGCTTGCACTTTGTCCATTAAGTAGGCCTAATGTTTAACACTCAGTTTGACCAAGGCTGGGCCTAAGTAATTGACATCTCAACGAGGGTTTCAAGTTTACAAGGAAAGTCGGCTACGGAAAGAATATAAAAGCAGACTCATGGGGCAGCTTTTGGGGGGGCGGTTTTTACCACGGACGGACCGAAGGCTGCCGTTGCCGAGATCAACAGGAACGGGCGACGACAGAAGTTTGTGGAAATAATTGCTTTACAGTTTCAGATTAAGTTCTTTCCTTCAGAGTATTTTTTATTCTTCAAGTTATTTTATGTTTTGTTCAATTACTCGTACTCTGGTAATTCGTTTTAATTTCTGTTCTTCATAAAAGTTATTCGTTGGTTCTGGTTAATTGATATTTCTTTGTTTATTTTTCATCTCGCGCAATAGAAGCATGTTTCAAGTTAGGGTTTCATTTGTTTCTTGTTTAATGATTAGTGAGTAGTCGTACAGGTAGGGTCGCGGGGTGATTAGCACACCGTGGCTAGTTCGGGCACTGCTCCTTTTATCAAACAATGAAAAAAAGATTTTAGATTGGAAAATACTTCCCGTGGACGAATCCGGGCATCGCCGGAGCCCATGTGAACGGGGGAATGGGGGTCCAAAACTCATTCTTCGCTGCGCATGAGTATACGGCGACCATAGGGTCTCGCATCTTGCGGGGTATCTTTTTAAATCTAAAATTAAACGTTTTTAAGAACTCCAAACAGAGCAGGTTAATCCGGATTAGTTCCAAGTGCTATGAACCCTATGACCATACCTCCTTTTTAATTATTTGAAAGAATAGTTATTTCCTAGATTTTAGTTAATCTCTCAATCAATCGACAAGGGGTGGCTACCTAAGAGCCCGTTAAATAAGTAACAATCCGAATTTTTAGTCAGCACACATCACCGTCTTTGTGGATTCGACTCCGGACTTACCGGATATTATGCTGCATCGGTTTCCGCCCTACGCTTGGGGCAACCCATTAATTTAGGTATAGGAATCGGTCAAGCATTTTTGGCGCCGTCCCCGGCAACGGCGCCAAAAATGCTTGACCGATTCCTAGACCTAAAATAATGGGTTGCCCCAAGCGTAGGGCGGAAACCGATGTAGCACAATACCCGGTAAGACCGGAGTCGAATCCACTAAGGACGGTGAAGTGTGTGCTGTGAAACTCGGGTTGTAGTATCAAAATTAGCTCTTAGGTAGCCACCCTTTGTCTTTTGGTTGATTAATTAACTAACACTAATAAATAACTTGCTCAAATGATTAAAAAGAGAGGCATGGTCGTAGGGAATCCGGCGCTCGCTACCCAATCAGAATTCACTCGCTTTTCAAGGTTCTAAAAATGGTTAAATTTTAGGGAGAATTGGAAACTCCGAAGGATGCGAATCCTAAAGTTGCCGGTCCCGTACACAGCGGCGAATAGGTTTTGGTCCCCCGTTCCCGCTCACATGAGTCCCGGCAATGCCTCGGATTCGTCCAACGAACGTAGTTTTCACCAACTAAAATTATTTAATTACATTAATGTATGGAAAAATTGCGAGGAATCCTAATTGAGTTGCAGCGCGCCTTTACCCAGCGACCAAACCTCAGAAAAACTACTCACTCATTATTAAAAATAAAATGGACAAAATCCTAGGATTAATCATGCTTTTGTTACGCAAGATAAAAATAAATAAACAAACAAAAGATAATAACTAATTGAATACCAACGAACAATTTTAATAAAGAACAGAAATCAATACGAGTTACCGGAGCGCGGAGATCTGAACAGAACTTTAAAACTTCAACGGAAAAAAAGAAAACTCTGAAAGAAAAATAGACGTAAGTAAGAAAAATAAACTGCTTCTAATGTTTCGAAACGGATCCTGATGATGTGCGCAGCTCTCGCTCCTTTTGTCCACTGTCGTCCGTGGGAAAGAGTGATGCCATCAACAGATGCGCAGCTTTTTTTTCTTTTCTTCCGTCCGAAACAAAAACTCTCCCCCTTCCAAAAGCTGCCGAAGACCTCCTTTTATAAAAATAATAAAAACCTATCCCTCTGCTGCTCGTCAAAACCGTGTAAAAGAATAACCCTCGTGGGCCGATAACTTGGCTAAATTCCTTCACTTGGCCCACCAGTTAGTCAAATACATGAGCATTGGGCCATCCAATTGAATTTCAAATGCAGTAGTCTTGTCCTTGGACTAATTAAGTTTAGTGCTAAACTTTTGACCCATATTGACTTTCAAATAGTCCTGCTTCAAACACCTTTTAATATTCTATCTTTGCGCGTTTTGTATCAAACCTCCAAATATCTACAATACACAAATTAAGCATTAAGTTTCAAATAATAACATAAATGGAACTTAATAAAGATAAATTAAAGGGCGCTAATGTGAGCATTTTTGGCGCCGTTGCCGGGGACGGTCACGTGTGTTAAGAATTCGGGTAGTTATTTTTTATTTATTTTCTTTTTAGTTCTTTATTTTTTTTAACTGTTGAAAAGCAAAAAAAAAAAAAATGGCCCATTTTGCAAGGTGGAATGGAGGTTATGCAAGACAATTTGATTGTCCAGTGTCCCTTCCTATATTTTATGGTTTTGGTTCAGAAAATCCTTTTTCACATGTTCATAACCTTGAGGAAGCTTTTGGTAGCGATGAAATGGCTCTTTTACATGTATTTTCAGCATCTTTGCGTGATAGTGCTCTAGATTGGCTTAATTGTTTGAGTCCAAAATTGACATGGAGTGAGATTGTAATACAATTTTTCAATCATTTCAATCCCTCATATGAGACTCATATGCTTTTAGAAGAACTATCCGATTTCTCTCAACATGATGATGAGTCTTTGTCACAGTGTTGGGAGCGATTTAAATTTGTTGTATTCTCTTGGTCGAGTTTTAATTGTGAGCTTGGCAGTCTTCTGGTTATCTTTTGCCGTGGTTTAAACCTTAAGCCATGCGAGGTGGATTTTAGATCCACTGACGAATTCCTGGATAAAACCCCTGAAGACGCTTGGGATTTCTTAGATGAATTAATCCAAAAGCTCCAATTTTGTGAGTTGACTGAAAGTTCTGAGGATACCAATTTTGATGCTAAAGAAAGAGAGGAAATAGAGCCGCTTCCTGAGGATACGAATTCTGATGGAAGGAAAAAAGAGAAAATTGAACCGCTTGTCATTAGTGAAGGCTATATGCCTTTTGAGGAGTCATTGTCAATAGCTTTTGAGGAGTCATTGGCAATAGTTTTTGAGGAGTCATTCCCAATAATTGCCCTAAATAATCAAATACTCTCGGCTCTAGATGGTGTCACTCCTCCTTCTGAGTCTCCATTTTCGCAAGAGTTTTTAAATGTAGAGCTGATTGATTTTCTTGGTGTTGATGAATTTAATTTAGTTTATCATCCATATATTGTGGACTTTGTCAACGCTTTGAAAATTGATCTAGTTTGGGCTAAGCACTTGGTTGAACTTAAGTGTCTAAATCAAATTCGACAAATGCGCTATTCGAAGTATCTTATCTTGTGGCATGGTCGAATTCAATTTTTGATAAAAGGTGTAGAATGGAGTGCTATGTTCATTGTCTTAGCTCTCGTTGAAATAATAAATATTCGGTACCTGCGTTTGGCTGTTCGTATATGATTTTTTTTTTTTTTTTTTTTTTTTGGTCTGGTATAGCCACCCGTTTCTCACTTGAGAAATAGGGAGAAAAGTAGTACCCGTGTCTTTCACGTGAAGAAAGTGGATGATTTTTATTTATTTTTTTTTTTGTCTTTCATTTTATCTCTTGCTTTGTTTATTTCTTTTAGTCATTTTTCTAGTTGTCTTGGAGGCTAACATTTTGCAGGTTGTTCGATCCAAGTTGGGGGGTCTCTCTCTCAACATCATTTACTCTGCTTAGCTCCTTCATTCCGAGGTGATACCTTTCCCTTCTTTTTCTTTTATGTCCGCTATTTTTATTCTTTTGTATTCAATGAGGACATTGAATAGTTCAAGTTGGGGGGAGAGATCACTTTGTTCTTTATTTTAAAAAAGGGAAAAATTGAAAAAAAAATGGTGGAATTCTTTTTGCATGAGACTTGAAGGCTATTGAGATTGGCTCGTGATTGATTGAATTTGAGATATGATAGTCATTGTTTGATTATATTGTGGTGGCATTGTAGTTCTTTTTGCTAGCTTATCGTGAAGAGTTTGTCATGGCATTTATTTTTAGCACATTTGCACTTCACGTCTCTTTGGGCTTTGGTTGCTTGTGAGTTATGACTTGATTATTCTCAATGGCTAGTTTAGTGGAGACTTATGCCCATGTGAGTTTAGAGCCTTATCTTTTCTTGGAGTGGTGTCAAATAAACTCTTATTGTCTCAAAAAGAGGAAATTCGTTGTGGGTCTCATTATTTTTGTTGTCAAGTGTTGAGAATATTTTAATTTGTCTTGGGTTTGAAAAGTTGCATGGTTGTATTGCCCCTTGGAGAGGATTATAGGCCATCTTTGCTATGTTGAGCCGGTTCGTTTCTTTCTTTCATACAGTTATCTCTTGTGAGCCCATTTGAGCCTCTCGTATGATATCATTTTCTTGTTTAGCTCCTCCATCTATAGTGTCTTGAGAAGGCTTGAATAATTGTGTGGAGGTATATTTAGAAGAGAGAGAGTAAATGTAGTTGAGAATTGTATTTCATTGGTGGTGATCTTTCCCATTTAAAAAAAGAATGAATGAATGAGAACAGGGAAAAAAAAAAAGCAAAAGGGAAAGACACCAAATTATTGTGGAAGGAGAAATATTTGTTCTTAATGTGAGATTTTATTAAAGAGTTAGGAGGAGAGATGTGGTTAAGTTGAAAGGGAGAAGAAAGATATTTAAAAAAGAGGGCACGCATCATTATATTTGCCCTCTTTGAGCTGTTGTTAGCCTATTTTCGGACACTTGAATGTTTTACCCTAACCTTGAAATACTTTCCATTACCTAAAGTTATAACCGAAATGAAAGTCCTATTTGATCCTAGGGGCAATGAGCTGTGATTTGGTGGATAAAGAGAGTTTTAAATACTTGGCATTCCGTTCATGAGATCGTGTGTCCACTTTTTAGAGCTTTCTTTTCGTGTCAACTTGTGCAGGGTACTTTGCTTTCATTTACATAATTTCTGCCTGCACATATTGAGAGTAATATGCACCTTGTTTCGAGTGTTTTCATTTGTTGAGTGCATAACACGGTGAGATTTGAAGTCGAGACTCGGTCCGGAGAGAAATTTTTGTTATTTTTCACTTGTGACCGAAACTCTTGTTCACACACGCTGAGTATAGGTGCCGTGACTCATTTTTATGATTTGATAGTATCTAGAACTGCTTATGTCGTTATCTCTTTGCGATGGCTTCATAATCTTTACTTGAGATATCATTGAGCTGTCTTACAGGTTTTTCGGATTTCATATGAAAGGATTCTTGGTGTTTTGTGGGTAATCACAGCTGAAAACCCTCACGAGACTTCACTCGTCCTACTGGGGCCGCCTGGGGGTTTAAAAGAACTATCTGTTTTAATTTGTTTTCTTTGGTTGCACTTGATTTTCTTTGCTCGGGACTAGCAAAGTGTAAGTTGGGGGGTGTGATAGGCGCGTAAATGTTTACATACGCGCCCCTTAATTTGCCACTGTTAAGTCCCATTTATATTATTATTCGGAGATTTATGCTTTATTTTTGTGTTATAGGTATTTGAAGAGTTTGATACACAAAGAGCGCATAATTGAGCTTTATTTGATGTCTAGGCAAAGCCCGTTATCAAAATAGTTTCAATTGGTGGGTCCATTGGTAGTCGGAAACTACTACTGATTTGGAAGCTAATTGGCCAATAAAATTGGGCTTGCACTTTGTCCATTAAGTAGGCCTAATGTTTAACACTCAGTTTGACCAAGGCTGGGCCTAAGTAATTGACATCTCAACGAGGGTTTCAAGTTTACAAGGAAAGTCGGCTACGGAAAGAATATAAAAGCAGACTCATGGGGCAGCTTTTGGGGGGGCGGTTTTTACCACGGACGGACCGAAGGCTGCCGTTGCCGAGATCAACAGGAACGGGCGACGACAGAAGTTTGTGGAAATAATTGCTTTACAGTTTCAGATTAAGTTCTTTCCTTCAGAGTATTTTTTATTCTTCAAGTTATTTTATGTTTTGTTCAATTACTCGTACTCTGGTAATTCGTTTTAATTTCTGTTCTTCATAAAAGTTATTCGTTGGTTCTGGTTAATTGATATTTCTTTGTTTATTTTTCATCTCGCGCAATAGAAGCATGTTTCAAGTTAGGGTTTCATTTGTTTCTTGTTTAATGATTAGTGAGTAGTCGTACAGGTAGGGTCGCGGGGTGATTAGCACACCGTGGCTAGTTCGGGCACTGCTCCTTTTATCAAACAATGAAAAAAAGATTTTAGATTGGAAAATACTTCCCGTGGACGAATCCGGGCATCGCCGGAGCCCATGTGAACGGGGGAATGGGGGTCCAAAACTCATTCTTCGCTGCGCATGAGTATACGGCGACCATAGGGTCTCGCATCTTGCGGGGTATCTTTTTAAATCTAAAATTAAACGTTTTTAAGAACTCCAAACAGAGCAGGTTAATCCGGATTAGTTCCAAGTGCTATGAACCCTATGACCATACCTCCTTTTTAATTATTTGAAAGAATAGTTATTTCCTAGATTTTAGTTAATCTCTCAATCAATCGACAAGGGGTGGCTACCTAAGAGCCCGTTAAATAAGTAACAATCCGAATTTTTAGTCAGCACACATCACCGTCTTTGTGGATTCGACTCCGGACTTACCGGATATTATGCTGCATCGGTTTCCGCCCTACGCTTGGGGCAACCCATTAATTTAGGTATAGGAATCGGTCAAGCAGTTGGTTGTTTAGAAGTGCAGTTGGTAAAATGAGACGTATTACTGCAGCGCAAGACTTGGAGAAAATCTTTATTAAAGAATGTAAAAGGAATGTTAAAGTAAAATCAATGGGAGGAAGGTTTGTGATAGTAACTTTTCCGGATGAAGAAATGAGAAATAAAGCCTTGGTAGAGAAATGGTTTGAACTCTGGTTGTTGGCCTGGTTCTGGATTTGTTTGGTTTTGGGTGGTCTGGGCAGGGGCGGTGTGTTTATTGTGACTGGTGTCGTGCTTTGGTTAGGACTCAGTTGGGGTGGTGTGTCTTGTGGCTGGGTTTGGTTTTCTTCTGTGGGTAGTGGAGGGTTTGGTCTTCTTGTATCTGGTTGTGGATGCCTATTTTCAAGATGATGCTAATGGATGCCTAATGCCTTCAATATGCTGCTCAACGGTGCCTTCTTCTGGTGTAAAGGACTCATGTATTGTGCTATCAATGGGTTGCTGAATGGGGTTGATTTTGTATGGCGACTCTCAAGGCAAACATTTCTGATTTGGGACGGTGGTTGAATGGCCTTTAATCGGGGGCTTATTCAAGTTTCATTGAACGTAATCTTTTTGTATTGCCTTTTTCTTTTTAGTCTTTTATAGATTTCAATCTTTAAAGTCTGTAATTGGCCCTCTCTCGCTGTACCATTTGTCGAGTTTTTAATAAAATTTTGTTGCCTATCAAAAAAAAACAAGAAGAGAGTTAACAAACACAGAATGCACTCATGTTTTAAGCTATTAGATGATTAAATTTTAATCTAAACCCTTCAGTAATTAGGGAGTAATACATACTACCTGTACATATTGACCGTCACCCTTTCTATAAAAATAAAAATAAAGACTAATTTGCACTTTTAGCCTCTTAACTACTTATTTATGTCGTTTCAAAAAAAAGTACTTATTTATGTCTAATTAGGGAAAACATTTTCTATTGTTTGACTGACAAGGAAAATCTCTAATATAATAAAATGACCAAATTATACGGTTTTCCGATAAACTATATACTATGTCAACATTCACAAATCGAATTCCATCAAAAACTATCGCGTCAAACTAATTGATTTTCACATTTCTTTTTATGGAATGGGAAATTCGTTTTAGCTAGGGCAATTGGGAGGCAGCATTTGACTGATCCGTCAGTGGTGCAGGCAAGCAAGGGATGGGCTTCTGTTTGCAAGGGAGCTTGGGATGGATGCAAATCTAGTTGGAGGGGATTCGCAACATTTGGTACAGTTGGTGTAAAGGCGTAAGAAAGACCATCA
Organism: Rhododendron mucronatum var. ripense; assembly: GCA_019656295.1. Taxonomy (NCBI): domain Eukaryota; kingdom Viridiplantae; phylum Streptophyta; class Magnoliopsida; order Ericales; family Ericaceae; genus Rhododendron; species Rhododendron mucronatum. Next base: position 325,235 of record BPLT01000152.1, on the reverse strand, counting down.
AGGGTTTGGGGTGATTGTTGCAGATATCTTGCACCTTCAAGATGGGTTACCTGGAGCGGATTTTTCCTTTGTCAGGAGGAGTGGTAATGGGGTTACCCATAATATCGCTCAAAAAGTAATAAGAGGTAATGGCTTTGTATGGTTGAGAGTTTAGTTTAGTTTAGTTTTAGTAGTGGGTGGAGAGAGAAATAGGGTAATAATTGGAAATAGGGGTAATGATTGGAGAGAGATAGAGAGAGATGGGAAAGTAATAATTTAAGAAATAGGGTAATGATTGGAAAACAAAATAAAAACACTTCCAAACGAACATAGCCATTGTCTTTTCTACGTGGGAGTTTAGGCGTCCGGTGTGGCTTCTTTCCTCTCTTCAAGGGGATGGATGCCCTATTTGACGTATTTTTTCACTTCTTTTGTTCTATCTATAAAATCGTAGTCCTATTGATTGGGAAAAAAAAAGACCTTACCTTTGAGTCTTTGACATAAATTGGCCCATTCAAATTGATACCAGCCAAAAAAAAATAAAAAATACCTTACCTTTGCATTTTTTAGGGGAAAAAGGACTGTTGTGACTATTGGTTTGGGTTTCACACCGAATTACCTTTGACATAAATTGACCCATTCAAATTGTTCTGAGCCAAACGTAGAACCTTCAGGTTTGAAAGCTTTTTCAAAGACGGTAGAATGCCATTTCTAAGATTAATCTAAACACATGATTTTGATGCGTATTGCAGTTAGTACAAATTTTTTAATCATGTTAAGAGAACCCAAAGCAAAGAGAAAAGAAAAAAGAATGTAGTAACTGAAGGAAAATCTTCTTATTCAACCTCCGCATGGGAGGGCATTTATTGATTTAACCTTAACGGCTTGTTTTTCAATGGCCAAAATAATACATTTTTTTTAAGGGAAGATTAAGAACCGTTCTACACACACAGCAATCTGTGCACAGATTGTGCATAGATTTTATTGTGGGGCCCACCACGGGTCCCACAAAAATCATCCGAGCCGTTTATTAAATGTAAAACATTTTTTCAAGGGCTCCCATAAAAAATAAGCTCAATCCAATACCTATAGGTGCTTCATCCAACTATCTAACTTTACATTCAGATTTCCGGCTAATAAAAAGTTATATGGTTCGATAGAGTATCTATAGGTATCTGATTGAGCTTATTTTTTTACGGGGACCTTTACAAAAATGTTTTACATTTAATGAACGGCTCGGATAATTTGTGTGGAACCCGTGGTGGGCCCCACAACAAAATCTGTGCACAAATTGTGCACAGATCTGCTGTGTGGGTAGACTTTCTGGAAGATTAATTATACGTGGTATGTCTGGTTAATTCTTTCTTTCTTTCTTTTTTTAGGTCAAGCGAAAATTATGTTTGGGTATCGTAATTCTGTAGCGAGTTGGTTTTTTCTAAAATTAACTCCAAAATATCCTGTATTTTACAAACTTTTAGGCCCATATTTAGGGTTAGATACAAATATCCACTAATTTTTAACCACAAGTGCCGATTCCTCCGACCATACTTTCTGGACCTACCATGCTCGACCACTTTGGTTTTCTCCAAACCAAAACTGTCACCACTATGACTTCTCATCATTTCACTTTCCATAATTTTAACGTCTAATCAAATTTAAATCCAAACACGAGTGCCACCCAGTAAACCTATTGTCCAATTCTAAGTATATTCGTGTAACATGCCAAGTAATGCCAAATCAAATAACAATTCAATGGTCTCAATCAGATCATCTCATTTTTACAGCTAACAATTAAAGGTGCCTGTTTCTCAAACTTAGGTCTACATTTCCTTTATTTCTCAAACTTAGGTTTTTAAATTCTAAATTTGTAGTTCTACAAAAATAACCTACTAGCAGATATTGACATAATATTTTCCATACAACATTTTAGTAACTTATATTTTTCTTATAAGTTGGCTATTATTTACTCATAAGATTTATTTATTATACAAATTTTACTAATAATAATATTTTGTGTTGTCTACAAAAAAAAAAAACAAGATTCGTACTTTTAATCCAATGAAATCGTTGATACGTCTCTTAATACTTTTCTTGTCTCCAAGTCATACATCACAATGACAACTTGCACAATTCTCCAATTTTTAATCCGCAAAGAATACCATATCTAAATAATAATGCTAATTTAATAAACGGAACAGAAGTAAACTAAACTGAAAATACCAAGATTTAAATCTGACAAAAATAAATATTTTCTTTTTAGTTCGCTGCCACGAGGTTCGGTTGCAGCCGCAAGGTCACTTTTGGACATTTTGGTTCAGTGAGTTTTGGTGATAGGGGTCGATTCAGACCCTCTCCTAAAGCCAAACTTGTACATTATACTTAGAATTACTGTAGGAAGGATATCTACCCTTTTTTTTTTTTTTGATTTTGGTGGGATTTTGAGACTGTGGTTGTGGAGGTGGAGATGGAGGTGAGGAGATGGGCCGGAGAAAGTGGTGGCGCACGAGTGGAGACCAGTGGTAGTAAGGTGGTGGCAGTAGTTGGAGGAGGACAGGAGGTGGAGGTGGAGGTGCATGGCAAGTGGTGGTGATGGCAACCGTGGGAGGTGGTGCGGGGTGCGGCAGTTATGGTGGTGAGCTGGAGGGAGGTGAACCTGGTGGTTATGGAGGAGGAAGCCGAGAGTGGGGGTGCCCATGGTGCTCTCTCTCTCTCTCTCTCGAAATATATGTATATAGGAGAAGGAATAAATGTGGGCGAGTGGGGTGGACGTGGGATGGTAGGGGAGGGAGTTATTGGCGTGGGGATAAGGGTGTGGTGGGATCACTGTGCTCGTCTTTTTTGGAAAATTCAACTCATTAAGGGATGTGAAAATTTTGTATTGTCTTTTCTGGTTTACCCTTAAGTTCCGATCAATATTACCGAGGTCTATTTTATGGGTCTAGCTTTTTATATGAAACTCAAAATATATATAATATAGATCTTGTATAATAGATATCAATTAGTTTTATTATACAAAATTTTCAAAATCATGAAATCGTTATAAAATAAAAGATAACAGACATGCTAATAGAGATGAACAAGTATTTTTTAAGGATAAAACTAGAAACTGGCCTAGTTTTGATAGATGCTTTTAGAAATGTGACATTCTTTTTTAGATATTTTTTTAGGTGTTCGCGCGCGTGCAGGTTTTATTGGTTTTTTTTAAAAAAAAAAACTGTCGATGGGGGTTTAAATAGAAGGTGCTGGTGCAACTACTGTGTGCAAGTAGGAATTAAGTGAAGGAATTATTTCTTGCAGTCGCGGAAATGTACCCTTTGGTGTTTGGCAGTCTGATTTTCAATTTCGGAAGAATTTTATAATATTACCATAGACTATCAAAAATATTTTGAGTCCAACCGATCTCAGTTTACGAAAGAAAATATCTCGTAAGTTTAAAAGAAATATTTACTCGAACTATTAACATACAAGAAATGAATTTTAGTGCATTGTAATTAATTGAAGCCGGATAATAAGAAAATGAATATTGAAATAACATTGCGGAATTTTTAATTTATTTAAAACTTTCAGAATATTACAAATTCTATGGGGATACGAGTAGGTGGATGTCATTTATGAAATTGATAATGACATTTTCATGTAGAATAATGTCATTTTTGTTAATATAAGTCAAGTGTAGAACGTGGACAAAGTATGAATTGGGGATAATAGTGGGAACTTTGAATCATCATCCATAGAATATAATGAATCCTTATATTTCATATCCCGGATAAAGAAGAGAGTTAACAAAACACCGAACGCACCCATGTTTTAAGCCTTTAGATGTTTATGTTTTAATCTGAACCCTACAATAATTAGCTAGGGTGTAATAGCTACTCCCTGTACGTATACATCATCACCCTCTCTATAAAAAAAGACTAATTTGCACTTTTAGCCCCTTAACTACTTATTTATGTCGTTTCAAAAAAAGTACTTATTTATGTCTAATTAGGGAAAACATTTTCTATTGTTTGACTGACAAGGAAAATCTCTAATATAATAAAATGACCAAATTATATGGTTTTCCAATAAACTATATACTATGTCAACATTCACAAATCGAATTCCATCAAAAACTGTCGCGTCAAAGAAAGTCTAAACTGTTAAAGATTATGCTGAAAATGGGGTTTGATCAGAGATGGCGTCGATGGATTATGGAGTGTGTATCCTCTGTCTCTTATTCAGTTATTATTAATGGGGAAGCAAAGGAATATATTAGGCCTTCTCGGGGCATTCGGCAGGGCGATCCATTGTCGCCATATTTGTTCTTGATTTGTGGTGAGGGCCTTTTGGGGTTGAGTCAAGAGGCTGAGATGTCCGGCAAGATCCACGGAGTCAAGGTTTGCTGAGGTAGCCCGTCGGTTTGCCACCTATTTTCCACAGACAATACTTTTGGTTTTCAATAGGGGTAGTGAGGAGGAGGTGAGGAACGTTCAGGAACGTTCTTGATATTCTTCTGAAATATTGCAAGACATCGGGTCAGCTGCTTAATTTTAGCAAGTCGGTTTGTTTTTTTAAGGCTTATTGACATTTTTGGTCCCCAATGTATTACTCGCGTGCCGTTTTGGTCCCCAACATACCAATTGTAACAATTTCATCCCCAACGTTTCAATTTTGTGTTTAAAAGGTCCCTACGGCTGACGCTGTCGCCTCTTTCTGTTAAATTGGTTGGATAAATTACAAATATCACCCTAAAGGTTTATATTTGCATTACAATAAAGCCCCTACTTAATTTTTACAAGGTTTATATTTGCATTTCTTTGATTTCCATCAACTTTTTTTTCGATTATTGATCCATCTCGATGAGAGGAATTCAAAAGGTGAAAAATCACTATCAAAACTATTTTTTTTATTAAATTACAAATATCACCTGGAAAAACACAAACGCCTAGCAAAACCACCTCCAATTTTGTATGGAGAAGTGCATTTTTTTTATAGTCTAGACCACTTCAACCCACCATAGCTGCCCATTCAACTCACCACCTCATAGACCTAGAACCCTCCATCTCCATGTTTGCGAAGAAAATAATGATTTTGTCAAGTAGGCCATCGTATTAATCATAATCAATTCAATTTGTCCGCCTCTATGCCGAATATAATTTTGGATGAACTCATCTACGGGTATTGACCATCGGATCATGAGGCCCACTTTTGCGTTCCATGCAAGTGATCCGCATTATTTATTAATTTCAAAAAAAAATCTAGTGGCCTCATGAAAAATCATCTCAATAGGAAAACAACAAGTGCTTGTAGGTCGATAATGTTCAAAGGAAAAGAATTGGAGGTGGTTTTGCCGGGCGTTCGTGTTTTGCTAGGTGATATTTGTAATTTAATAAAAAAAAATATAGTTTCGATAGTGATTTTTCACCGTTAGATTTCTCTTGTCGAGATGAATCAATCATCCAAAAAAAAAATTTTGACGAAAACGAAAGAAATGTAAATATAAACCTTGTAGAAATTAAGTAGGGGCTTTACTGTAACACAAATATAAACCTTAAGGGTGATATTTATAATTTATCCAACCAACTTAAAGGTAAGAGGCGATGGCATCAGCTGCAGGGACCTTTCTAACACAAAATTGAAACGTTGGGGACGAATTGTTACAATTGCTATGTTGGGGACCAAAACGGCAAGCGAGTAATACATTAGGAACCAAAAATGTCAATAAACTGAAACTTTTTTCAGTAAGAACACTCCTAACACTGAGAGAAACCGTTTGAGTCAGATTATGGGCATTCAGACTGATGTTAACTTGGGTAATTACCTGGAGTTACCTACGGAGATTGGGGGTTCTCATTTCTCAAGGACAGATTGCGCATCATTCTGGAAGGATGGAACGAGAATTTTTTGAACCAAGCTGGGAAAGAGGTACTATTAAAATTGGTTGCTTTAATGTTGCCAAACTGTGTTATGTCTTGCGTTAAGCTTCCGGATAAATTGTGTTAGGATCTGAATGGGTTGATGGCTTGATGCCTGATGGCACGTTTTTGGTGGGGATAAAAAAAACAAGGAAAGGAAAATACACTGGTTATCGTGGGATAAACTATGCGAAAAAAAGGGAGGTGGTGGTCTTGGCTTTCGGGACCTTCGCTGCTTTAACCTGGCTCTTTTGGCTAAGCAAGGGTGGCGATTGCAGAAGGGAGGATGTTGTCTTCTACACAGAATTCTCAAGGCCTTTCCGAATGGCTCTTTTCTTACAGCAAGAGCGGGTTCGAATCCATCTTGGACTTGGAGACGCACATTGGAAGGGAGAGAGATTATTAATGCGGGTTTGTGATGGAGGATTGGAACGGGGGATGTGGTGGTTATTGATAGGGACCAATGGCTCCCAAAATTCTGAACCCACGGCTCCAGCTAGTGTTAAAGAAGAGGGGAGAGGGAGGAAAGTCCAGTTTCTCATATACCCGCACACTCGGGGCTCCAAGGAAGATCTGGTCAAGGAGGTTTTCAGCGCGGAGGAGAGCCATCTAATTCTTTCCTTTCCCCTGCTGAAATATCCAGTAGAAGACAAGATTATTTGGCAGTTTTTGGAACTATACGGTCAAATCGAGGCATGAATCGGCTAAAATGCATCAAAGAAATGGATGTTTGGGTAGAAGGGCTATGGGTGAAAGTAGCAACAAACAACAAATGAAGAAAGTGTGGAATGGTGTATGGTCGCTTCCGATACAAAAGAAGGTTCAGCATTTTATATGGAAGGCGATCAGAGATATCATGCCATTTTATATGGAAGGCAATCAGAGATATCATGCCAGTCAAGGAGACTCTCCATAAACGCAGGTCAACTTGCGATGTCCTTTGCCCTTTGTATAAAGTGTATAAGGAGTCTATTGTTCATTTATTGGTAAGGCGCGATTTTGCACAAATGGTCTGGTATATTTCTCCTTTTCAGTTAGATATGAGATCAATAGGCCGAAGCACAGACACCCATATGATATAAAAACCCAGATAATACACATATAAAATTGTTTAGTGCATGAAGTTAAACACATATAAAAGGGTGCATGAATTTCAGGAAAAAAAATTCAATGGCCAACATTCTCAGAAGTTTTTTAATGTCATTATGCGGCCTTTTTGACTTTCCAAATCTGCAAGCAAGTCTCTCTTTTCGTACTATGGTGATGGATTTCAGGATAAGTACTTCAACCCAAAATTAATTGGTAAATCATTATGAAATTGACCATAATTGTAAACGTGAATAACGTCCTATTCCTTTCCGAAGAACCAAAAAAAAAAATGGAATGTCAGAATATATCGCGTTCACTACTCTGAACTTTTTATAAACTTGTCTCGCAAAATGATGACCTATAGTAGAACGGGTAAGACCTGAAGTAATGACCTTAACTGCACATTTATAAGTGTTGCATCAACTATTATTATTATTGTTGTTGTTGTTGTTGTTGTTATTATTTTACATATCGCAACGTGTAAAACTTTAACGTCCTCAGAATTTCATTAGACCCTAGGAATGGTCTTTAAACGATAAACGCACAATTTTATACGAATTACGTGACTGAAAGTGCTCCTAAAGACAAATCAAATGCGTGACAGCTTATATTGGTAACAGCCACAAATCAATGGGTATAACCTGAATTATCTAACACTTTGTTCGACTATATTTACTTATTACTATCATATAACATGTAGCTCCTATAATTAAAAGGTACTAATTGATTTTCACATTTCTTTTTATGCAAATGCGCTACCTTTTTTGGTCATCTTACAATGAGAATATACGGTATTGCACTTTCAATTTCAAATGTAAATGAGTATACAAATAATTAAATGACACAGATAAGCTGTTATCAAAAAAAGAGAGTGTGAAAGTTATTACCCATAAAAGAATTTGTTTAACATACGGGACCACATCTTGGTCGCAACCACAATGAAGCAGTCTTTAATGACCATTTTGATAGGCTTGATAGGGTTTGCCAATCAGCAATTAGAGATGCAATAGAATTCTTGGCCGTGCAAGATGAGAGAGGTCGACGTGAGGATGGGATTCGACAGGACCAAACGCGCGACTTGTTCAGTGTGGTTGCGACCAAGATATATATGGGTGTTACAAACTCAATTTCGATGATGGCATGGACAAGCACAGGGGCCGGGCATTGTGGTATGAGAATGGTCATTCGCGAATGGAATGGGAAATTCGTTTTAGCTAGGGCAATTGGGAGGCAACATTTGACTGATCCGTCAGTGGTGGAGGCAAGCAAGGGATGGGCTTTTGTTTGCAAGGGAGCTTGGGATGGATTCGCAACATTTGGTACAGTTGGTGCAAAGGCGTAAGGAAGACCATCAGGGGGCTAGGGTGATTGTAGCAGCAGATATCTTACAGCTTCTGGATGGGTTTTCTGGTGCAGAGTTTTCCTTTGTCAGGAGGAGTGGTAATGGGGTTCCCCATAGTATTGCTTAAAAAACTATGAGCGGTCTTGTCTTTTCTATGTGGGAGTTTAGGCCTTTGGTGTGGCTTCTTTTCTCTCTTCAAGGGGATGGATGTGCCCTATTTGATGTATTTTTTTTCATTTCTTTTGTTCTATCTACAATATCGTAACCCTATCGATTGAAAAATAAATAAATAAACTTACCTTTGACATAAATTGACCCATTCAAATTGGTATCTGCCAAATTAAGATTCTTCAGGTTTGAAAAGTTATTCAAAGAAGATAGAATGCCATTTTCAAGATAATTCCCGCTAAGATCAAGCTCCTCCAAATTAGTCAAATTTGACAAAATTCCAATACCTGCAAGAGAAATACATGATTTTGATACATATCGCGGTCAGTACAAATTTCTTAATCATGTTAGAAGACCCCAAAGCAAAGAGAAAAGAAAAAAGAAACTAATATAACTAAAAGAAAAATCTTCTTATTCGGCCTCCGCATGGGAGGGCATTTATTACTTAACCTTAATGGCTTGCTTGTCAGCGGCCAAAATAATACATTTTTTTTTAAGGGGTGATTAATTATACGTGGTATGTCTGGATAATTCTTTCTTCTTCTTTTTTTAGGTCAAGCGGAAATTATGTTTGGGTAATTCAGCCGCAGGGACCTTTCAAACGCAAAATTGAAACGTTGGGGATGAAATTGTTACAATTGCTATGTTGGGGACCAAAACGGCAAGCGAGTAATACATTGGGGACCAAAAATGTCAATAAACTGAAATTGTTTTCAGTAAGAACACTCCTATCACTGAGAGAAACCGTTTGAGTCAGATTATGGGCATTCGGACTGATGTTAACTTGGGTAATTACCTGGAGTTACCTACGGAGATTGGGGGTTCTCATTTCTCAAGGACAGATTGCGCATCATTCTGGAAGGATGGAACGAGAATTTTTTGAACCAAGCTGGGAAAGAGGTACTATTAAAATTGGTTGCTTTAATGTTGCCAAACTGTGTTATGTCTTGCGTTAAGCTTCCGGATAAATTGTGTTAGGATCTGAATGGGTTGATGCCTGATGGCACGTTTTTGGTGGGGATAAAAAAAACAAGGAAAGGAAAACACACTGGTTATCGTGGGATAAACTGTGCGAAAAAAAAGGAGGTGATGGTCTTGGCTTTCGGGACCTTCGCTGCTTTAGCCTGGCTCGTTTGGCTAAGCAAGGGTGGCGACTGCACAAGGGAGGATGTTGTGTTCTACACAGAATTCTCAAGGCCAAGTACTTTCCGAATGGCTCTCTTCTTACGGCAAGAGCGGGTTTGAATCCATCTTGGACTTGGAGAATCATATTGGAAGGGAGAGAGATTATTAATGCGGGTTTGCAATGGAGGATTGGAACAGGGGATATGGTGGTTATTGATGGGGACCAATGGCTCCCAAAATCTGAATCCACGGCTCCAGCTAGTGTTAAAGAAGAGGGGAGAGGAAGGAAAGTCCAGTTTCTCATATAACCCCACACTCGGGGTTCGAAGGAAGATCTGGTCAAGGAGGTTTTCAGCGTAGGGGAGAGCCAGCTAATTCTTTCCTTTCCCCTGTTGAAATATCCAGTAGAAGACAAGATTATTTGGCATTTTTCGGAACTATACAGTCAAATCGAGATATGAATCGGCTAAAATGCTTCAAAGAAATAGATGTTTGTGTAGAAGGGCTGTGGGTGAAAGTAGCAACAAACAACAAATGAAGTAAGTATGGAATGGTGTATGGTCGCTTCTGATACAAAGGAAGGTTCAACATTTATAGGGAAGGCGATCAGAGATATCATGCCAGTCAAGGAGACTCTCCATAAAAGCAGGTTAACTTGCGATGTCCTTTGCCCTTTGTGTAAAGTGTATAAGAAGTCTATTGTTCATTTATTGGTAAGGCTTGATAATGGTTTGGCATATTTCTCCTTTTCGGTTAGCTATGAGATCAATAGGCCGAAGCCCACACTCCTATGGTCTAAAAACCTAGATAATACACATATAAAATTGTTTAGTGCATGAAGTTAAACAAAGATAAAAGGGTTTAGTGCATGAATTTCAGGAAAAAAAAAATTCATTGGCCAACATCCTTAGAAGTTTTTTAATGTCATAATGCAGCCTTTTTGACTGCCCAAATCTGCAAGCAAGTCTCTCTTTTCGTACTATGGTGATGGATTTCAGGATAAGTCTTCAACCCAAAATTAATTGGTAAATCATTATGAAATTGATCCATAATTGTAGACGTGAATAACGTCCTATTCCTTTCCGAAGAACCAAAAAAAAAAAAAGGAACGTCAGAATATATCGCGTTCACTACTCTTATCTTTTTATAGACTTGTCTTGCAAAATGATGACCTATAGTAGGACGGCAAGACCTAAAGTAATGACCTTAACTGCACATTTATAAGTGTTGCATCAACTATTATTATTAGTATTATTGATGTTGTTGTTGTTATTGTTTTGCATATCACAACGTGTAAAACTTTAACGTCCTCAGAATTTCATTAGACCCTAGGAATGGTCTTTAAACGATAAACGCACAATTTTATACGAATTACGTGACTGAAAGTGCTCCTAAAGACAAATCAAATGCATGACAGCTTATATTGGTAACATTCACAAATCAATGGGTATAACCTGAATTATCTAACACTTTGTTCGACAATATTTACTTATTACTATCACAAATAACATGTAGCTCCTATAATTAATTAAAAGGTACTGATTGATTTTCAAATTTCTTTTTATGCAAATGCGCTACCGTTTTTGTTCATCATACAATGAGAATATACGGCATTGCACTTTCAATTTCAAATGTAAATGAGTATACAAATAATTAAATGACCCAGACAAGGTGTTATCAAAAAAAAAAAAAAAACCGGTGTGAAAGTTATTACCCATAAAAGAATTTGTTTGACATATGGGACCACATCTTGGTCGCAACCACAATGAAGCAGTCTTTAATGACCATTTTGATAGGCTTGATAGGGTTTGCCAATCAGCAACCAGAGATGCAATAGAATTCTTGGCCATGCAAGATGAGAGAGGTCGATGTGAGGATGGGATTCGATAGGACCAAACGCGCGACTTGTTCAGTGTGGTTGCGACCAAGATATATATGGGTGTTACAAACTCAATTTCGATGATGGCATGGACAAGCACAGGGACCGGGCATTGTGGTATGAGAATGGTCATTCGCGAATGGAATGGGAAATTCGTTTTAGCTAGGGCAATTGGGAGGCAGCATTTGACTGATCCGTCAGTGGTGGAGGCAAGCAAGGGATGGGCTTCCGTTTGCAAGGGAGCTTGGGATGGATGCAATTCTTGTTGGAGGGGATTCGCAACATTTGGTACAGTTGGTGCGCAAAGGTGTAAGGAAGACCATCAGGGAGTTGGGGTGATTGTAGCAGATATCTTGCACCTTCAAGATGGGTTTTCTGGTGCGGATTTTTCCTTTGTCAGGAGGAGTGGTAATGGGGTTACCCATTATATTGCTCAAAAAGTATTAAGACGTCTTGTCTTTTTTACGTGGGAGTTTAGGCATCCGGTGTGGCTTCTCTCCTCTCTTCAAGGGGATGGATGCCCTATTCAATGTATTTTTTCACTTCTTTTGTTCTACCTATAAAATCGTAGTCCTCGATTGAAGAAAAAAAAAATCCTTACCTTTGACATAAATTGGCCCATTCAAATTGGTACCAGCCAGACGTAGAAACTTCAGGTTTGAAAGCTTATTCAAAGACAGTAGAATGCCATTTCCAAGATTATTCCCGCCGAGATCAAGCTTCTCCAAATTAGTCAAATTTGACAAAATTCCAATACTTGCGAGAGAAACACATGATTTTGATACGTATTGCAGTTAACACAAATTTTTTAATCATGTTAGGATCGGAGAACCCAAAGCAAAGAGAAAGGAAAAATGAATGTAGTCACGTTGTTTAGTTCAGCTCTCATCTCATCTTATTTTTCTCTCTGCACGTTTCTCAATATCTTTTTCTCTCTATCTCTTTCCACTCATTACATCAAAAATAACTTTCAAAAATTTAAACCAAACAAGGTGAACTAAAGAAAAATCTTCTTATTCAACCTCCGCATGGGAGGGCATTTATTGGTTTAACCTTAACGGCTTGTTTGTCAGTGGCCAAAATAATACATTTTTTTGAAGGGAAGATTAATTATATGTGGTATGTTTGGTTAATTCTTTCTTTTTTTAGGTCAAGCGAAAATTATGTTTGGGTATCGTAATTCTGTAGCGACTCAGTTTTTTTTGAAATAAACTCCAAAATATCTTGTATTTTACAAACTTTTAGGCCCATATTTAGGGTTTGATACAAATATCCACTGATTTTTAACCACAATTGCCGATTCCGCTGACCATACCTTCTGGACCTACCATGCTCGGCCTCTTTGGTTTTCTCCTAACCAAAACTGTCACCACTATGACTTCTCATCATTTCACTTTCCATAATTTTAACGTCTAATCAAATTTAAATCCAAACACGAGTGCCACCTAGTGAACCTATTGTTCAATTCTACGTTCGCCTGACATGCCTAGTAATGCCAAATCAAATAACAATTCAATGGTCTCAATCAGATCATCTCATTTTTACAGCTACCACTTAAAGGTGCCCGTTTCTCAAAGTTAGGTCTACATTTCCTTTATTTCTCAAACTTAGGTTTTTAAATTCTAAATTTGTAGTTCTACAAAAATAACCTACTATCAGATATTGACATAATATTTTCCATACAACATTTTAGTAACTTATATTTTTCTTATAAGTTGGCTATTATTTACTCATAAGATTTATTTATTATACAAATTTGACTAATAATAATATTTTTCGTTGTCTAAAAAAAAATACTAGATTCATACTTTTAATCTGTGAAATCATTGATACGTCTCTTAATACTTTTCTTGTCTCCAAGTCATACATCACAATGACAACTTGCACAACTCTCCAATTTTTAATCCGCAAAGAATTCCATATCTAAACAAGAATGCTAATTTAACAAACGGAACAGAAGTAAACTAATTAACTGAAATTACCTTTGACAAAAATTGACCCATTCAAATTGTTACGAGCCAAACGTAAAAACTTCAGGTTTGAAAGCTTATTCAAAGACGGTAGAATGCCATTTCCAAGATAATTCCAGCTGAGATCAAGCTCCTCCAAATTAGTCAAATTTGACAAAATTCCAATACCTGCAAGAGAAACACATGATTTTGATACGTATTGCAGTTAGCACAAATTTTTTAATCAAGTTAGGAGAACCCAAAGCAAAGAAAAAAGAATGTAGTCACATATTGTTTGGTTCAACTCTCATCTCATCTCGTTTTTCTCCCTACACGTTTTTCAATACCTTTTTCCTCTCTATCTCTCTCCACTCATTACATAAAAAAAAACTTTCAAAAATTTGTACCAAACAAGGTGAGCTATAACTAAAAGAAAAATCTTCCTATTCAGCCTCCGGATGGGAGGACATTTATTGGTTTAACCTTAACAGCTTGTTTGTCAGCAGCCCAAATAATACATTTTTTTTGAAGGGTAGATTAATTAGGCCCCGTTCCAAATCACCTTCTTAACAAATAAGTATTTATTTCACATTTCAAACTCAAAAATAATGTAAATGAAAAATAATTTTTCAATTTTTTTTTGCACCGTATAAAAGATTTTAATGAGATCTATCAAATAAGATCCATATTGATTGGAAAATTATTTGTATAAGCACATAATTTTTGAGCTTAAAATCTCTTTCTTAAAAAATAAGTACTTATTTCCCTTTCGGGGATGGGTCCTTATACATGGTATGTCTGGTTAATTCTTTCTTTCTTTCTTTTTTCAGGTCAAGCAAACATTATGTTTGGGTATCATAATTCTGTATTGACTCGGTTTTTTCTGAAATAAACTCCAAAATACCCTGTATTTTACAAACTTCTAGGCCCATATTCAAGTTTGATACAAATATCCACTGATTTTTAACCACAAGTGCCGATTCCGCCTACTATACTTTCTGGACCTACCATGCTCTCGGCCGCTTTGGTTTTTCCTGACCAAAACTGTCACCACTATGACTTCTCATCATTTCACTTTTCATAATTTTAACGTCTAATCAAATTTAAATACAAACACGAGTGCTACCTAGTGAACCTATTGTCCAATTCTACATTCGTGTAACATGCCAAGTAATGCCGAATCAAATAACAATTCAATGGTCTCAATCACATCATCTCATTTTTACAGCTAACAATTAAAGGTGCCTGTTTCCTTGTTAAAATCATAATATTTTATTCCGTTGTGATTAAATAACTATTTTATAAACTATGGTGACAACTTAACAATTAACCATTTTACATCATAATGAAATTGTTGTTGACAATAATTTTAATTTAACAAAATAATTTTTTTTGATACTAGTTTCATAATGTGTTGTTTTCTTCCTAGAGATTCCTTTTTAATACTAACTATTATTGTATTTCCTGTAATACTAATTGTCTTAAATTTATATAATACGCAGTAAATTTTTTCCCTTATTAATTTTATTTACGTAAAAATGATCTTGAATTACTTGTTCGTAACTAGTGAGATGAAAACCTATTATTATTAGGTCTACATTTTCTTTATTTCTCAAACTTAGGTTTTTAAATTCTAAATTTGTAGTTGTTCTACAAAAATATCCTACTGGCAGATACTGACATAATATTTCCATACAACATTTTAGTAACTTATATTTTTCTTATAAGTTGGCTATTATTTACTCATAAGATTTATTTATTATCCAAATTTTACTAATAATAATATTTTGTGTTGTCTAAAAAAAAATACTAGATTCCTACTTTTAATCCGATGAAATCATTGATACGTCTCTTAATACTTTTCTTGTCTCCAAGTCATACATCACAATGACAACTTGCACAATTCTCAAATTTTTAATCCCCAAAGAATACCATATCTAAACAATAATGCAAATTTAATAAACGGAGCAGAAGTAAACTAAACTGAAAATACCAGGATTTAAATCTAACAAAAATGAATATTTTCATTTTAGTTCGCTTCCACGAGGTTCGGTTGCAGCCGCAAGGTCAGTTTTGGACCTTTTGGTTCCGTGAGTTTTTGTGATAGGGGTCGATTCAGACCCTCTCCTAAAGCCAAAACTAGTACAATATACTTAGAATTAATGTAGGAAGGAATATATACCTTCTTTTTTCTTTTTTATTTTGGTGGGATTTTGAGACGGTGGTTATGGAGGTGAGGAGATGGGCTGGAGAAAGTGGTGGCTCACGAGTGGAGACTAGTGGAAGGCAGTGGTAGTGACGTGGTGGCAGCAGTTGGAGGAGGACAGGCGGTGGAGGTGCATGGCAGGTGGTGGTGGTGGTGATGGCAACCGTGGGAGGAGGTGCAGGGTGCGGCAGTTATGGTGGTGAACTGGAGGGAGCTGAGAACCAGGTGGTTATGGAGGAGGAAGCCGAGAGTGGAGGTGCCCATGGTGCTCTCTCTCTCTCTCACAAAATTGTGCACAGTGGTGTGTGTGGGAAGTGGTGTTGATATGGGTGCATATATGTATATAGGAGAAACAATAAATTAAATGTGGACGAGTGGGTGGACGTGGGATGGTAGGGGAGGGAGTGATTGGCGTGGGGATAAGGGTGCGGTGGGATCACTGTACTCATACTTTTTGGGAAATTCAACTTATTAAGGGACGTGAAAACTTTGTATTAGAGTTGTGAAATTCATTCTGTACTGGCCATTACCGGCACTTAAACGGAGCACAGAGATTCAAGATCAGTTTCAGTTGAAATACCAATCTATTCTGGCCAGTACCGGATGTACCGGACGATACCGGTCTGTTTCGGACATTTTCCGGTGTTTCGGACGGTACAAAATTACCTTCTCTCTCTTTTTTTTTTACATATTGTTTATGTTTATACTTAAAATTTTGCAACTTGGTAGATATATATTAAATATAGATATAAAATATTAATTGCGGTAAATCCGAAACGGTATCGAGAAACAGTCCGGTACTGGTACATACCATTTCAGTAATGAAAACGGTACGCTAGCTGGTATGGAATTGACAACTTTGCTTTGTATTGTCTTTTTTGTTTTACCCCTAAGTCTCAATCAATATTACTGAGGTCAATTTTATGGGTCTAGCTTTTTATATGAAACTCAAAATATATGTAATACAGATCATGTTTAATAGATATCAATTAGTTTTATTATACAAAATTTTTAAAATCATGAAAATCGTTATAACATAAAAGATAATGGACAAGCTAATAGAGATGAAAAAGTATTTTTTAAGGATAAAACTAAAAACTGACCTTGTTTTGATAGATGTTTTTAGAAATGAGACATTCATTTTTAGAAATTTTTTTAGGTGTATCTGAAACCGTCTCAATATATGTGTGTGCCCATGCGCTGGTTTTATTGGTTATTTTTTATATAAAAAAAAAACTGTCGGTGGGGGTTAAAATAGAAGGAGCTGGTGCAACTACTGTGTGCAAGTAGGAATTAAGTGAATGAATTATTTCTTGCAGTCGCGGAAATGTACCCTTTGGTGTTTAGATTTTCAATTTCGGAAGAATTTTATAATATTACCATAGACTAACAAAAATATTTTGAGTCCAACCGATCTCGGTTTACGAAAGAAAATATCTCGTAAGTTTAAAAGAAATATTTACGCAAACTATTAACATACCAGAAATGAATTTTAATGCATTGTAATTAATTAAAGCCTGGATAATAAAACTTTCAGAACATTACAAATTCTATGGGGATACGAGTAGGTGGATGTCATTTATGAAATTGATAATGACATTTTCGTGTAGAATAATGTCATTTTTGTTAATATAGATCAAGTGTAGAACGTGGACAAAGTATGAAGACAATATGCAGAATGTACTAGCAAGGAGGACAGTGTGCATGAATACTCAAGTGATGACATATCAGATCAAGACCATAATAGTGAAGGGGAAGAGGATAATTTTGAAGACACCATTGCAGCAGGGGAAATTCTGGGCATAGATTTTGAAGAGTCTGACGTAAGGTCAATGAAGAAAATGTTCGAGGCTGAAGGAAAGGAAACAAAAGCACTCAACAATAACAGGTTTGCTATGCTCCTGAGGAGCAGCACTAACATCACTCAACAATAATAGGTTTGCTCCACAGCTGAGGAGTAATTCTACCATCTGAAGCTTCTCTGCAAAACTCTCTCGCAAATTCAAAGTTTTAGACAGCTAAGAGAATAATCTGGTGCTATCATTCTTGTTTTGCTCTTTCAACTCCTACCACTAGGAAGGCTAAGAGACGCTGAAGATACTTTGTTTTATCTGCTGAAATGATATATGGATGTTGTCCTGCTTAACCTGTGAACATTTCTAGAACTTGTGGTTGCTGTTTCATATCCTCTTTTCAACTCTAAAGATTGAAGGAGGGCTAAGAGGATCATCTGTTACTGTATCCAATGATTTGCTTGTTCTAATGCGGTTCTGTTTTTGGGCATGTCCTTCGGGTTACTGCTGACTGCTGAGATTTATTGCTACTGGCTATATGGAGAGGACTCTGGATATGGATGAAAGCACTCGAAGTTTATCTTGATGCTACTGGTTCAGCAATTGACCATAGAGAATATCTGTCTAATTCTGCTGCTCATGAACACTGCAATTCTAATTATGCTATTCATGAACACTGCTGCTTATATTTCTGCTATGGGTGCTGTTGCAACATTGCTTTTTCAATGCTGTTTGGAGGATATACATTTTTGGCTATTGTGACTGCTTCTGATATGGGTGTTGTTGCTAAGTCTTTGCAGTGCTGTTTTGGACGGTATAGTTTTGGCTATATATTATCATTATCTCTGGATGTGCTTGCTGGGCATGACTGTTGATGCTCTGATACTTGCCTCTATTCCTGACATCTTTATGCTACATGATACGGAATGGGGCAAAATTCATAAACATGCTGCCCTGTGGTTTTGCATGTAATTTTCTTCTTCTTTTTTTCCTTTTTCTATGGCCTTCTCTATGATTCAAGTTTTCCTTGTATCTAGAGTGGACCACCTCGATGTACCCTTTGTCGAGTTCAATAAAATTTTGTTGCCGATCAAAAAAAAAAAAAAAAAAGAGTGGGAACTTTGTATCCTCATCCATAGGAATATAATGAATTCTTATATTTCATATCCCGGATAAAGAAGAGAGTTAACAAACACCGAATGCACCCATGTTTTAGGCCTTTAGATGTTAATGTTTTAATTTGAACCCTTCAATAATTAGCTAGGGTGTAATACCTACTCCCTGTACGTATAGACCATCACCCTCTCTATAAAAAAAGACTAATTTGCATTTTTAGCCCCTTAACTACTTATTTATGTCGTTTCAAAAAAAGTACTTATTTATGTCTAATTAGGGAAAACATTTTCCATTGTTTGTTTGACAAGGAAAATCTCTAATATAATAAAGTGACCAAATTATATGGTTTTCCAATAAACTATATACCTTGTCAACATTCACAAATCAAATTCCATCAAAACCCGTCACATCAAAGAAAGTCTACTTACCGTTTAAGAATTTTTCAAAAAAAAACTTAGTCCAATTGAGTGGAAAATTCAAAAAGTTTAGAAAACATTACCGTTTAAGATTTGTAAATCTACTGAGTTTGTTTTTGAGACTACTTGTCTACTTGGAGTTTTGCTCATTTCCATGCATAAATAATCTGATTTTATTTTGGTGAAAGAACACAATTGAAAAGTTTTTAGAAATCATACTTTATTGTGCAAACTCTTGAAAAGTTTCAATTTCATACCGTTGAGAGCACTGATACTAGCAATCGCATTTCGGCTCGAGTCTAGCTCGTTCACGTTGTTCAAACCATTGGGAGTTTGGGTTAAGTGTGTGTGTGTGTGGGTGCTCATACGCCTCCCTAGTCAGCAACTACCTAGTGGAGGTGGTAAGCGAAATTATTCTCTCACCCTTCCGTATTAAAAAAAATATTTGTTCAAACCATCAAATTATGCGTTCAAATGAAAAACTACGTAACGCTTCAATGAGGACAACAATAAATTATCTATGAATCAAGAAAAAAAAAAGGCGTAGGAGAACGATGACTCAAATCCTTTTGCATATGTGTTTTGACCCATTTGATGCATAAGCAACTCACCCATATCGGACATCGGCACATCGGTATCCAAAGCATTTTTCAGGGGAAAAACACTACGTTGTGACTTATGGTTAGGGTTTCACAACGAATTATACATTTTAAACTTACCTTCGACATAGATTGAATCATTGAAGTCGTTCTCAGCCAGACGTAGAAGCTTCAGGTTTGAAAGCTTATTCAAAGTCGGTAGAATGCTATTATCAAGATAATTATAGCTAAGGTCAAGCTCCTCCAAATTACTGAAATTTGGAAACATTCCAATACCTGTGAGAGAAATACATGGTGTTAATTAATATATATCTCAGTCAACTCAAAATTTTAATTATATTAGGAGACTCAAAGCAAAGAGAAAAGAAAAAAGACAGTAATATAGCTGAAAGAAAAATCTTCTTATTCGGCCTCCACATGGGATGTCATTAATTGGTGTAACCTTAACGACTGTGTTGGAGGCTTTGCGTAATAACTATGGTGGTCTTAGAATTCATCGAGCTACTCGATCCATCAAGTGTTTTTGTTTCATAGGGCCTAGGCCCTCTTATGTACCCAAAAAAAAAACTATTTGTCGGCGGCTAACTTATATCTGGATATGAGTAGGTGAATGTCATTTTGTGTAGAATAATGTCATTTTTGTAAATTAATATAGGTCATGTACAGAATGCGCGTGAACGAAATATGAATTGGGGGTAAGAGTGAAAACTTTGAATCCTCGTCTAAGGGAATATATTAGTATAATGAATCTCCAGATTTCATATCCCAAATAAAAAAGAGAGTTTTTTTTTTTTTTGGTTATTTACCTAGACACTCCTCATGTTTATCCATTTTTCACGGACACTCTCTCCACGAATTCTCGCTACAGCGAGACCCCTTCATTAAAGTTTTTTTGTCCTGTACACCCCTTTCGTTAGAGGTCCATCAAGTTCTGTTAATTTTTTTATCAAAATTATTTCAAAAGTAATAAAATATTTCAATATTACTCTCAACCGTGTTTTCTCTCTTCCCTCAATCCTTCCTTCCTCCCAGCAAACCACAGCAGCAACACCGACCACCTCCTCCCCTTGTGACCACAACTCCCTAACCCCTAACTCCTCCTCCCTCGGTGTCCTCGTCGACAACCACACCCACTGCCTCCTCCCCGTCCTCCGCTCCCCCTCCCACGCCTCCTTCGATCCCACATACCCCCCCCCCCCCCCCCCCCCCTCAACACACACACAACCCCACACGACGTTGCCGCCGACTTCTCCGGCAACGCCTACGTCACTTACTCCGCCAACAACCGCATCTAGAAAATCACCCCCTTTACAGAACCCAACATGTCAATTAACACAAAACTAATAAACAATTTGACAAAGTAACAATTATTTACTCCGTATCTGATTACACGGGAAAAAGAAAACACCACGCAGCAAAAAAAAAAAGCGAACACGCAGTAACACAGCAACAACTTGATCTTGGCAGATCCAACGGCGGAAATTGCCACCCGTCGTAGTCTCGTCGCCGTTTGACGGCCTAGCAAACTCCCTCTTATCATCGCCCCTTCTGTCTTTACACCTATGAGTGTGTGTGTGTCTCTCTCTCTCTCTCTCCCTCTCTCTCTCTCTCTCTCTCTCTCTATATATATATATATATATATATAATAGCTTTATGTATGTATGCATGAGTAGACGTGCGAAACTCGGAGACGCGATTCAGGAACGAGGTGAGTCGGTCCTCCATGGTCGACTGTGAGGCGATTTCCACAGAAATCAGAGCCATGACGACCACGATCGCCACAGAAATCTTCCTTCCGTCACTGTTCTTCGGATCTGGCGACAGCGGGAAGAAGCGACGCTGTTGCTGTCCAGGTTCTGCAACTCATGATGGCGGCCATAGAAAGAGAGGGTGAGGGAGAGAGATAGTTTCCGTGGTGGTGCTGGCGTTCGTGGCGGTTGTGAATGTGAATGGAATTTGGGGCAAAAATTAGGATCTTCCATTTGCAGGGAGAGTTGTGGAATGATTAGTGTGTTTGCTGTGAGTATATGTATAAGGGCAACATGGTCTTTTCATTTGTTCCATCCAATTCCGTTAGCTCCTCCAAATAAAAACTTTAAGGATGGGGTCTCGCGGTAGAGAAAATTCGTAGAAGGGGACTGTGAAACATGGGTATACTTGAGGGGTGTCTATGTAAATAACCTTTTCTTTTCATTCTTATTCTATCCTAGGGGACTTAGGGAGGAGAATGGATACTTCCAGAAATCGAAGCATGCCCATGTGTATGAGAGTAAAAGGGAGGCGCCAACTCCACTTCACTCCACTTGCAAATAAAGAAGCGAGTTGACAAGGGCTGGATTCACGTACCACACCCAAATTGCTATATTTGGCGCCCTTTCATCCCTTGCATGCAGGCCAAGAATTTATAAATACAAGAATTTCAGTTTATTATTTTAAAATAATATTTTATTAAAAAACTAGTATATTTGATTTCAATATTTTGCTAGGAATCTTCGAATAAGGAAAATAGATACATAGCAGGTATTTTAAGTCAAACTCGTGTCACTAGCTACGCATAGCAGCATTTTTCTCTTTCGTTTTTTCAAGAAACACAGAGCATAACTTGAGGGCTGGAAAATTGAAATAAAGAAAAAACGGCAATAAATAGAATGAGTTTACTGATATATGAAACTTAATTTTCGAAAAGAAATTTTAGAGAGATGGAAAATTTAAGTAATTGATTATTAATTAAATGCAAATAGCAATGGATGGATAGTTAAGTCATATTTAGCCTGTCTTGAAATAGACTTTGAAAATAATAAACTTAATTTTTGGAGCCGTTAACTTTGTTCAAAACATATTTTTTTTAATAGTTTCTGTAAAAGATCAACTCATTCGGATGTCGGTAAAGGCTCTTGATCAGTATTTCTCCCGAAATTTGACAGGTTAAAAGCTGAATACCGGTATTCGAAGGAGTTGATCTTTTATAGAAACTCCTATAGACATGTTTTAAACCAATAATTGAACGGCTATGATTATTATTGTGTCGAAAGTTGTGTCAATCGTTTTATCCCTTGAATTCTCCCCACATATATTTATACGTATATGTACATACATATATACTTTTAAAAGCCACTCTGTTATTACAATTCAAGTTTGAACAACTCAATGCTCGACGTGCCTACATTTGTGACTAATAATGAATGTCACAGAAGAATTAATGCTTGTTTAGAGGTAATTAATGACATTGGAACCAAGTAGAGACCAACATGACTCTCGGAGATATATCCCATATTCGAGAAGTCAACGAACTTTGAATAATAGTCAAACAATCGAGGTGGTTATTCGATTCTGTGTCGACCTAAATTGAACAATAGATTCGTAGTCAAAATTCTCCATCACAAACAATTCGGTCATACAAATAATTTTTAGCACAGTTGTTATCAGGATTGAGCTATTCAGACACAATCAATTTATGAGTCGATTTGTTAATTTATTCATAGAAAGTTTAATTATACTTGCTTTCAGAATGAAAAATATTACACAAAACTAATTGGTTTTACTTCTCTACTAGACAAACACAAGCACATCATTAATTCTGTAGCTACAAATTCTATAAATTTTATTATGAAATTCATCATAAACTTCACAACCGATTATTGATGTGTAGATGTACATAAAATCTCTTTTGGAATTGACTGAAGGAAAAAAAAATTGAATTTTGAGGTTAGGTTTCATTTCGTACCTGTAAAATATGTCAGAAGTCATACCTTCATTCCCAACGAAACTACGCAATAGGTTTCCAGACAAGTTTAGGCATTGGAGTGATTCAAAAGGGAGAAGAATAGAGGCATTTAGATGCCAAGAATCATCCGATGAGAACCATTCTCTTGTGTAACCAAGTTCAAGTTTGATAACTCGACGCGTAGTGGAATTACACTCAACACGTTCCCAACGGCAACAGTCCATGCTATCGTCTTCCTCCCAAGATAGCAACCGATCACTGCGGTTTGGGAAGTTGATGGAGTCTTTGAGTTGCAAGAGAGCGATTCTTTCTTTTTCCAAACACCCATTGCATCCACTTTCTAGTACAGCTAACATGATCACCGCTACCCATATAAATGACCTCATGAGTAAATGTTGAAAGTAGTCCATCGGTTCCTACCCAGAGAAATATGACTCGACAATTTAAAGTGTTTCTATTAAAGTGCTTAATAGAATACTTGCAATTGAATGGCGTTTGCTGCTTCTGTTTAAATAGGGTCACACAGCTTTCCACATCATACTGCTATTTCTTAATAGTACTGCTTGACAAATCGCTCAATCGATCTCACATTCTCAAGGTGAATTCCCAAAGCAGAACAGTCATAAAATTGATAATATAAATCGGAAAGTCTACAGTACACACTCTTTAAAAGTGTATATCATATGCTCCTATTTTATGATTCATTAATAATATTTTAGTGTGTTCGTAATTTTTGTTCTAGAAATTATAACCTTTCAATAATACCATTCATACCAGACTCCGTAGTCTTCGTCTTTGTCAAAGTAGTTTAGACGTTAATTGTTGGATCTCATCTCAGCCACTCATAAGTATGCATGGACCAAAAACTAATTGGACAACACGGCACACCATCTCTTTCAATAATGTTTCAAAACTAGGCACCAAATTATTTGTAATTTCACGGTTGCCACCGAAATTTTTATTTTATTTTTTGGTATTGCAAGGTGTCCCGAGCTAGATTGTGCGCACATCAGACTTATCTCTACAGCCCCTATCTCACAACCTTTTCACAAGCTTACATGTGGGATGAGGTGACCCCAAGAGTTGTTGACAAGAAGAATCAATTGAACTAGAGACCTTAGGATGAAGTAAACACCTAAGTACCAGGCCAAGACCACTTGACCAACCCCTTGGAATTACCGCCGAATTTGTTTGGGCCCCTAAAACTCTGATTGTGCCAATTTTATACTGATAGTTCGACAGTCTTAAACTACTAAAAGATAGGCTTGTTTACTACTATATGCTCAACCGTTTCGGACAGAACCATTTCTTCCCAAGTCGAAGATCATATAGTACCATGTACTTATAAGATCAGTACTCAAAAACCTTTCTACTTTTCCTTAAAAATAGATTTTAGTGTCAAATATTCAAAAGAAGTAGGTGTACCTTTCATGAAATGTCTAGATTAATAAATGTTATGCTTTTAGGTCTTCCATAGCCATAGGCGTGAATTTTAAATCAGGCCTGTATTCTATAAATACAACCATGGTCACCTATATGGGTAGATATGATGTAATAATAAAAAATATGTCGATCAAATAATATGTACTTAAACCTACAAGGTTAGAATGTAGTAATATTTACAAAGATATGGGTTGAATCATGTTTTTCTGAAACTTTAAGGATATAAGTGTAATAAAATGAATAAAATTCCCAACTTCATTCCTACAGGTTGTGGAAAACAATAAGTCAAAAAAATCCTACTAAATAGTCAATTTCCAGCCATAAACGCTCATAAAGAAAAATGGACCTGAACACTGTATTCTCTGAGATTATGCGAATTAACCAGGAAAATAATAGGCATTGACAATGATGTACTAACTAATTTAGTCTTGTCAATATTTTGAGGTGGAATATTAAGCAGCAAATAAAAACTAGCGAATCATTCTAACTCTATAATAGAGTTTGATCTTATTTTCCAACTTTTTTTTTTATGTCACTTATAACAACATTGATGTCTATATCTTTCAATGCTTATCATGATTAATTGGTAATGCTAAAATTTATGAAGAGATATAGTATAAATAAATAAATAAATTGGTTAGCATATGCTTTACCATTGGGGTTAGCTCAGTGGCCAAACTCGTAATTTTCCTTTAGGATATCACGGGGTTTGAGATGGCGTGGTAGATTCAGAATTGAAGACCCACCAACTATCGTTACTATTTTCATAAGTTTTTACTAAGAATATTTACCTTTATTCTTATTTAAACATGCACAAAATGAAACAAACAACTCCGTAACTGCTCAGGCAATCTCCTGACATCTTCAAGATCAACCACATCAAGTCCAGCCGGATCACGCATCGCCTTGTTAAAATCTTCCCCGACTGTTGAGAATCCCCTTCCATAGCTATATTTTGCAATCCCAGCTCCTTTGCGAACTCAATGCCCGCCCGCCCGCCCGCCACGCACCAATTTCAGCTCCCAATGCTGTCACTGTAATCAGAGACGGAGCCAGGAATTTCACCACGCAGGGGCGAGCCTATGTACACAGGGGCGAGCTTATATATTTTCATAGGAATTTTATTTTTTACATATAAAAGTAGTGTTTTTTCTTCTTCTTGTAGGGGCGACTACTCCTACTGGCCCCTCCTTGGCTCCATCCCTGACTGTAATCCCCAAATTATGATAATGTTGTATATGTCTAAAATTAAATAACATTATTGCTGCACCGATTTGACGGTGTTGTATATGTCTAATTATAATTTGTTACGAATTATCCCTTTTGTTTCTTCACAATTTTGTTCAGTTCGAAGCACTGCACTGTTGGAAATTACACCCACAATTGTACATCTTCCTCTGGTAAGTAATTACCCATGAAAGTTCTTGAAAACTAGATTTCATGAGTCAAATTTGTTCTGGGGGTGCTACCCACCACCAAATTCATTCCAACACCCATTAGTTGGAAGCAAAATTCTGCCAAATTTTTGTCGGAGGGAAGAAAAGCGTAACATGTTAGAATTTATTTATGTGGCTCACATGCCACATCAATCCTATTTATATTTTATAGTATTTATGTTTGTAACTAAAATATGAATAGTAGATTTAAATAAAATATTGTTCAAATAATTGGTAACTATTTACCAAAAGGTTTGGTGACTATTCATGAATAGATATGGTGATTATCTATGAATGTGTTTAGTGACCACTCATGTATAAGGTTACAACTATTAATGAATAGGTACCTTATTACTTCTTTGATGGAAAGAAGTATGAATGGTTAAGGGTCACACTCCGTAGTCTTCGTCTTCGTCAAAGTCGTCGATTTTAACTGTTTCTTCCTCAGTTCCTTTCCATCCCTTTTCGATCATATTTCGAAACTAGGCAACAAATTGAAAACACGACAAGGAAAATTAATGGTGCTTCTCGCTCAATGGGTCAGACTCCGTAGTCTTCGTCTTCATCTTCATCAAAGTCGTCGATTTTTAACTGTTTCTTCCTCAGTTCCTAATTTCCATCTCAGCCTCTCTCATAAGGATCACATCATCAAGAAAACCAAATTGAACGACACGACACGGCACACCATCTCTTTTCAATCATATTTCTCAAAACTAGGCCTCAAATTATTAAATATTTCACTATTGCCACGACGTTTGTTTAGCTCCTAAAACTTGGATTGGGCCAATCTTGTGTACTGTAGATGGGCAGCCTTAAACTAAAAAGTAATGAAGCATTAATATACAGCATATTAGTCTAAAGTTCAAATGAAACAACTTCATAGGAGTTTTAGTCCAACCTAAGTTTCTGTGATGTGTAGAATTTATTAATAAAAATATTTTAGAATCTAAAGTCTAGATACCATCATGGTTCACGGGTCCTTGTGATTTCTCCTAAGAATTTTCAATTATCATGCAGAGACATAGATTATTTCCGCCTAGCACGAATCTTCTTACTAGTAAATTTTCAATTATCATGTTGGATGTTTTTAAGTATTGTTGTTAAATTTGTTTTTGAGCATTACTTACACAGCACATGGTCTTCCATCAGTTTTTCCTCAATTATTAATATCATTTTTCTTTCTATGTCTCTCCACTCATTATTCAAAAAATCTCCCTCAAAATCTAAACCAAACAAATCATTAAATTCCGAAGTTCAAAAAATAAATAAAAATTAAGACCCTTAACCGGACAAGGTCTAAATTCCCAAACCTTGAAATTTTGAAATCTTATTGTTCATAATTTGGCTCTTGCATTTACGAAATTCTAGTTCCGTCTTTGCGCAATATCATACTGTGCTGATATTTCTCAATAGTGCTTGTCAGCCACTCAATGTGGCAAGCAAACAAACAGATAGCCTTTCAAAATCAATTTGGGAAACACGGCTAAGGGTCACACTCCGTAGTCTTCGTCTTCGTCAAAGTCGTCGATTTTTAACTGTTTCTTCCTCAGTTCCTAATTTCCATCTCGGTCTCTCTCATAAGGATCACATCATCAAGAAAACCAAATTGAACCACACAACACGGCACACCATCTCTTTTCAATCATATTTCTCAAAACTAGGCCTCAAATTATTAAATATTTCCCTATTGCCACGACATTTGGTTGGCTCCTAAAACTTGGATTGGGCCTATCTTATATAGTGTAGATGGGCAGCCTTAAACTAAAGTAATGAAGCATTAACATATACAGCATATTAGTCTAAAGTCCAAATGAAACAACTTCACAGGAGTTTTAGTCCAGTCTAAGTTTCTGTGATGTACAGAGTCCATTAATAAAAATATTTTTGAGTCTAGAATCCGTAAAAAGACAAAATTGTCTTAATTTAATGATACAAGGACTTTGTTTGGCTAACAATACAAATGTCTACTTTCATTTAAATTGTCTTAAATGAGACAAGGGTCTTGTTTGGCTAACACAAAATATATCTTCTTTTTTTGTGTTTTTCGATCTTGTTGCACTTTCATAGCGCACCCTAAGGTTTTAAGTATTTTCATAGGGTACCCTAGGTTTTAGGCACTTTCATAGGGTTTTAGAGTGCACTTTCTTATTATAGGGTTTTAGCGGTTTAGGCACTTTCATTGGGTACCCTAGGATTTTAGGCACTTCCATATATAGGGTACCCTAAGCTTTTTAACACTTTCATAGGGTACCCTAGTTTTTTAGGCACTTTCAACGCCGGTCAACCTTGGAGGGATTTTTTTTTAAATCCTAGGCAGAATGTCCTTCAAACTTTAGGGGAAAATATTTATATCGTTATTATAGCAAAAAAACCCTTATAGTATGTCTTCATACTCAATTGTCCTAACATATATAAGGGGCTTGATATTTTCGAATCCACCTATTACTTTGTAACCTAGATTTATTTCAATCAAAGGATTTCTTATTCGGATTTATCGGATACCATCATGGTTTGCGGGCCCTCACGATTTCTCCTAAGAATTTTCAAATATGATGTAGCGGCATAAATTATTTCCACCTAGCACGAATCATCTTACTAGTAAGATTCGTCTATCACGTTCAATTACCACAATTTCAATTAACAATCGCTGTATGAAAAGTATTTGAAACTGAGGATAACAAACAAACAATTAAAAGGAAAATAAAATCAATTTCATAAACATGAAATCATCTAATTCATTCAACCAAAACCGAATATTAAATCCAACACAAGCTATGAAATTTACATTACTCAGAGTACAAACTTCATCTACGCTCTAGAAGACGGGTTTAGCCCGCCAGGAGGAGTTGGCCTCCTCTCCCCTTCTGCAAAACCCTCATTTTCCTTTATGTAAGAAGACAATTCTTTCCTTCTCGAACTCCTTCCCCTTTTTTCATTCGATCGTTCACATTACTCCTACTAGGGTAATGGCCACCACTTGAATTGCAAACCATGATAGTGACAACACAAATAATCGACCACCAATGCCAAAGAAACCGACCATGGCCATAGACGGTACACAAGGCCCACTCCAGGCACGGATGATCCGAATCGTTCAAAAATTTTCAAAAGAATTCAGAGTGGGCCTGCGAGTGATCAGCTTCATCTGATATGTGTAAGTATTCGATCCAATCATCCTATTTTTTGGTGCTCATTCTAATTTTTGAAAAATGAGATGATTGAATCGAGCATCTACACACATCGGATGGAACTGAGCTCTTGCACGCTCACTGGGATTTTTTTTTTTTAATAATTTTTGAACGGCCCGAATCATCCATTGCTTCGTTGTCTCTGATATAATAGAATAACACCTCAGCGTAGTATTAATAAATGGTGTAAACTATGTGTTGGGCAGTCTACAAGGGAATTTGTTGTAGTATAGTTGGGCCTCCCAACTGGAATTGTTCAATAATTTAGTTTGACCTTTTAGTTAGTAAATTATGACAAGTTCCCCTCAGAATACATTTGCATGTTCTACCCAAAATTATTTGTACTACCCAACGTTGTCTACCTTTTTAAAGATACTTCACAAAAGGCCCCTTTAACAATTTCTTGTGGGAATGTCACCAGTTCCAAGATAAAATGTTAGGCCACACACTCGTAAGTAAGGAAATGTCATGTGCAGCCTTATTCACAAGTTATTTTTTCCCCTTCTTTCCATTGGAGCTAAAAACTTTTAGAAATCACCACAATATACGATTTTTTCAAAGGGCGGGTGCTCATTCAAGCGAGAAAGCTTTGAGAAAATGAGATCTGAAAATTTGTTGCTCCCATTCTTTTTTCCACATCAATTGTTCCATCGAGGCATATTGTCAAACAAGTAGTGTTCATTCAAATTGCAAGGAGGCCTTCAGGAAGAAAAAATCCCCAATGAAGAGTATAATAAGTAGTATATGATTTTCAGATGATTTCTAAAATCATGAAATTAAACTTTTTTGCACCTCATGCCTTAATAAAGACGATAGATCCCTTCAAAATTCTTCCAAAAAGTATAAAAAGTGAAGAGAAGAGAGGATAAATTACAAAATCTCCCCTCAATGTATCACGTCCATCCTCCATTTTGGAGAAATAGAGGTGGATTGGACATTCTCTTACCACAAGATTGTACCGCTATTTCTCCACACACAAAAAAAAAAAAAAAAAAAAGATTTGTAATCCTCGTCTTCGTCAAAGAAAGATGGCTTCAAAAAGTCTTTGAGATGCTTTATGGATTAGCAATTTGCTTGGCCTTTGCTTCAATTAAAGAGGGTTACAACTATTTCAAAAAAGAATGATGTGATCTCAGTTTCCCCGAACGAAAGGAAAAGCAAAAGGAAAAATAGTGCTTGTCATGCAGTGTAATCCATAATACACATCAATACAACAATAACCATATCAATGTAGTTCCCAATTGGTGGAGGCTGGGTTGGATACAGAACTGACATTTGACTATATGTGCATAAAGTGACTATTCACAGATATTTTTAACGACTCTCCTATACTGCCAAGAGTCGAGGATTGCAAGGGACCTTATGCCGTGGAAGCATGACCCACAAATCAAAACTTGAAGGCATTAGAGAGGGCAGGTCATCTACAGATCCGATTCAATTGTGCTCATTATCTTACTTTGTTCAAAATCCAGAGCATCGGTAATGCACTTAATCCATACTCATCAATCCGTACATTATAAACAAATTTTAAAAGAGCTTGGTGGCTGGTACTTAATTCATATGGTGTCGTGTCTTAGATTTGCACACAATCACACAATACTAATCTGATATCAAGGACGATAGATACACATTTTTCCTATGCTACACACATGAAGCGACACAGAGTAGTCTGAGGAATGAAAAACTGTTATTGTTCAACAAAAGTTACCGAACAAGCTACTAAAAGAAATAGTACAGAATATGTACATACATAAAGCAGTAACCAACTGTACAATCTCATTTCTGCAGAAAAAGATCTAACGGAACACATACAGTTCAACACCTTTTGCCTACCAGGAAACGAAAAATGCAGCTCATAAGTGATTAACTAGCCTGCTTCGTTATTTAATACCTTCATCATGAACTAGCCACAATCACAAGCAGTTCCACGGCACTTCCGCCGACTACCTCCAAGTAGAAAACAGTCTAGATATTCTTCTCTACGAATGCTGTCGAGCCTCCAAAGTACAAAGCCAAGTACATCCTTTTGTTCGCTTAAAGTATCATCATCCACCAGTGAAAAAGAAAATCTAATGTAGCATCTTTGAATAAGAGCAGTTATTTGTGCAGTCCATCAAACAAGACATAAAACCCATGAAGCCTGTCTTCTCCCTTGGTAGTGACATGCCCCTTTCCCGTCTTTGTAATACTCTTAGGAACTCATCAGTGCTCAAACTCCCATCACAATTTGTGTCAAACACGTAAAATATCATATCAATCACATTATCTGTGAGAGAGATGCCACAAACCTTGTGCCGAAGAAGATTACTTGATTAGTATGAAGGGCTCAATTGTTGGAAGAAAAAAAAAACTTGAGATAAAGAAATCTCTTTGTCCGCATTTGTTTGTATTTTCACTATTCTGGACATCTAAATTAATCATCCAAATTTTTCATTTCATAATGTTATGATTTTAATCAACTTTTCCCTCAAGAACTAATTGATATCTTTTGAGTGGAATCTTGAATTATTTGACGATACATTATCTATTGACCTGATTAGAGAGCATGACTGCCCAAACCGAACAAAACAAATAGGGATGGAGGGAGTACTAGGAGTCCAAGGATAGAAAAAATTACCTGGTATGCAGCTCTTTGGAAATCTGGCTTTGTCAGTTGCCCAGTCACTTTTCCATGACTGAAGATTGCCATAGACAAAGGCCGTAATCTCTGCCTCAGCTCAGCAAAATTCTTGAATTCTTCAAATGTAATGCGTACCTCTCTGAGATAAGGTTCATTGTTTAATTCTTCTACACGATCAAGAAACTTGTTTATATGGCTCACATCAGCAGATGCAACCATGGACAATGCAAAATCTTTGGCTGATATGGTTCCTTGTGACTTGTAGTCATAATGGGCAAACTCTAGCCGCAATATCTACATAATTGGAAAAAAATTACGATTACTCTGCCGATTGGGTACCACAATAAATTGAGTTAAGTAAAACATTCCAATTCATCATGTAGTTTTGAACTAGAATTTCAAGCACAATTGAACTAGGGGAAGTTCATTCCTCTCTAGAAGCATTCTTCATCTATAATGCATTCCTAAAGGATAAAGTAAATCATGGAAGCACTGATTGCTTTGGAACAGTTCCAAGAATAAAGATGGCGTATATGGATTTCTATTTTCCTGATTTCTAATATAGAAACTCTGCTAAAACTAACACGACAGAACCACACATCAAGTTACTTTTGACGGTTAGTTCCTAACACCAAATTTGAGGGCTATAATGTGATGACAACAGCCATATCGTCAGGAAGCGTAATGAATACAAGGTCTAGGAAATTGCAAAAGCACGGTTGTGAGTGTGGCTTACTGATCTTGCAACCTGAAATTTAAGTTTTAAGTAAAGCATGAGACAGAGCTATTTCAAACCAGTACAAGATGGATGCTAAACCCACAGTATTGCACTATAAAAGACACCTTGACTTGCACTTGTAATGCACACTAAAAATGACCCGTAATGGAGTGCAATGGAAATAGACTTGTTATGCATAAAAAGCCAGAAAGCACAAAATATAACCACCAAAAAACAGTGTTTCCTGGTTAGAAGAGATCATAACACAAACTGTAGTCACTTCAAAAAAATGAGAGAGAGAGAGAGAGTGAGTGAGTGAGTGAGTGAGTAACCAACTAACTTCATCATGCAAGTCTCTGAGAAACTGCACAAATTTCTCATGCTCAAGGCATTCATTGCCGTCTTTCCCAAAGAAGTACTCTAGGAGACCACCATTTTCTACAGAACCAGTAACATTTAGTCCAATACGCAGTCCATCTCTGTGGTGAGCCCCTTGCCTGTTATAAGTTCGCATCAATGCCATCACCTTCTTAAATTCCTCCTTGTCTATCTGTCTGTTCATTCAGGCCAGAGGTTGAAAACTTGAGAGTGCATACAAGATATAAGTAGATTCATAGTTTGAGTTCAGCAAATGGAGAACTATTTTACTAGCTATTAGCAGCAATAAAGACTATATATCTTGAAGAAGGAAAAATCTATGATGTACCCGGGGAGACCATAAAAAGTTACAAAATATCTTTTGCCATATTTTGGGTAAAATTTACAGAAAGTTATGTCATCTTGTGGTTGCTGTTATAGTTGGAAAATGTTATGCATCATTGTGGTAAATTTTGTGCCATTTGTGAAGAAAATATGTCGGTATGAACTATGCGGTGAATGTTATTTTTATAATTGTTTTTTCAAGCTTATGCCATTTTTGTTGTGAATGTTGTCCTTGGTACACCATAGAAGCTCCCCTTGAAGAATCCACAAACATCTAGTAAGCAAGTCGAAATGTCATGAAATGTGTGTCACAGACTACATGGTAGACGTACCCATTATTATTCAGGTCAAACATTTTAAATGCTACAGAAAAGCTCGACTCCGGTATGCTGAGAATTGTTACAAAGAATATATACCTGCTACACCAACAACAAAAGAAAAAAGAAATAACTTTAGACATACTGCGCGCCTTTTTATAACTTAAGAGGTTTGGATAATGTAGTGAACCCCAATTGTAGACATTTCGTACAAGTTGCCACTCACTCTGCAAATGATATAAGTCCATCACCGTTTGTATCAAATAGCATAAAAAAATCCGAAGGAGCACAATGCAACTCGCCAGGGACCAACTCTCCTTTCAGAAATCCCTCTCTAACACGATTGGATTCAGATGGAGAAAAAACGGGGACAATTGCCCGCATCAAATCAGCTGGTGTCATAAGTACCTCTCCACTTGGGGTTCGGATCGATGCAAAGTACTCAAAAACCTGAAACAACAAAACCACAAAATACATTGAACACAAAATAAATATTTGGTCATGGAAGCAAAACCTGCTTTTGGAATTAACTTCCTGTGACTTACAATCTTGTGTAACTTGTGGCTCTAGGATTGTGATAATGGATTCAAATGTAGAGCTCAGGACTGGTGTAATCTAATTAGTTAGGAATCTAAAGAATGCAGTCATCAACCAGACAACCACATGTATAATAGCTAGAGACAATAGCACAGGCATTATAGAGTCTCAATGCACACTTAAATGGTGATTAAATCCATCCCTTTCCTAGATTAAAGGCACCAAAGCGACACATTCTTAAGAACCAAAAAAGCATTTCGTACGCTATGTTTTCAATACATTATTGGAGACGTAAGAAATCTAAGAGTGATTTTACTTGTTCTAATATCCAACATATTCAGGCGGTCATCATACTATATCTCTTGATGACTTACAAGCTTTGGTTAGTATTAAAGAAGAGATAGTAACGTGAATATAGATAAACCAAATTTTTTTATTGTAGGATTTGCATTCGTTTATCATCTGACATCTCACAACATCCAATTTAAAGTGACCGAGATAGCTCCACTGAGTAATTGACAATATATAGCTATAATATTTATATTTGTCAGATCAGGATTTCAACCGAATTATGTACAACATTGGCAACCATATGCCCTGCTTGGGTTGATAGTTGTAATAATAGAATATCTTCAGTGAAGTTGCATACCTTTTCCGGAGGACTTTGCATCCTCATGCGTTTTTCGTACTTAAAGAAAACCTTTCTCCTGTATGCATCTGAAAATACAAATATGACAATATACCGAAGAGTTACCTGTTGTAAAAAGAAAGCATGACAGATTGGATAACTATTAGCTAAACAAAATGAACAATGTCCAGATAAGTGACTGACCACTTTTTCCAACTGTAGACATGAACACCAACCCCTTTGAAACTACAATGGAACTTCTAAGTCAAAATAAAGGTAAATAAATGGGATTTCATCCTACCAATTAGCCATCGACACTCCATTCGCAAAGCATAAATGGTCTTTCACACGTAAATGACTTAACTTTAAAGCTCACACTGAATCTACTATAAATGCAACTTACATCACCCAGCCATGATTGCAAACCCTAACAGTTTAACCTATGAAGAGAATCAACAACTTAACAAGGTATCAAAGCTCAGGTTGGGAGCGTTCTTGGGTTCAAACTTCATTTGTTCCTCACTTGCATTCTGCCTCTTCACTTCATTCTTTCTATCGATCTACAGACGAATATTTGTATCTCCATGTGCAAGACG
Organism: Rhododendron mucronatum var. ripense; assembly: GCA_019656295.1. Taxonomy (NCBI): domain Eukaryota; kingdom Viridiplantae; phylum Streptophyta; class Magnoliopsida; order Ericales; family Ericaceae; genus Rhododendron; species Rhododendron mucronatum. The sequence continues at coordinate 289,771 of BPLT01000152.1, read as the reverse complement.
AGGTTGCAAGTGAAGAAAGGCATTGAATGACATGATATACATTCTTCGGCTCATTTCCTACCTGCTTAAGTTTTCAGGACAATTAGAACTTAATATGTGCCACCAAGGCATTTCACATAATGATGCTTTTACTTTTCTAACCAATTTTGTAGCCTAGTTATACACTATAGTGACAGGGAAACTCCTTTCCCTGCTTTGCATTCTTCCTATCTTTTGTTTCATTTCTCCAGCCGAGCGATCCTAAACAGCGGTTACGGATCTACTACCATAAATTCGATGCATAGTCTCAGGATTCAAAAGTGTGTGTTCCTAAACAGTCTCATTCTTATCAATAGTGCAACCATTTCATTTACCATGTTCCATGTTAGCCACATTAGTCATCATTTGTATTCTTCGATGTAAGAACAAGATTTTACTAGTAACAATTAGCCACGTTTTGATTACAGACAACGTTAGGGTACACACCCCTAAAATATGATGTACGGTATTCACTTTTGTATTTGGAGCCAAGAAAAGTCGTATCCCACAACAAAATCTCGTAATTGTACAGTAACAGATTTGTATCTTGGGCCACAAAAATTAATGAACAACACCACGAAAATTAAAAAACAACACCACAAAAATTTAATAATTTTGCATTGTATTTTTTGGCATTGACCATGTTCTAATTCATGGATTGGACCACAAAAATTCGTACAAGTAACAACAAAAACTTATGAAATAAATCACAAAATTCATATCTTGGCTACAAAAATTCATAAGGCGTGCACCGTATATCCCAAAAAGGAGAGTGTACCGAATACTCATGGTAAGTATTTTTTTTGGATAAATTGGTAAGTAATTTTTTGATGTTCTTGTGAATGTGTGCTTTGGATTCTTTTATTTTTCACATTCAATTCTCATAATCGTACCCAAATTCCTGACAGAAATTCAATGTTATTGATTAGTACCTCCAAATAGGAACTTGGGTTTCTTCTCAGGCTCCATACTCTCTTCCCCTGAATCCGCCAAAGCCCAAAACGAATTCGAATCAGAAACAGACGAGCACCAATAACAGAGCCCTAAGCCCGGCCCAACAACGACGGCCCATGACAATACCGATTTGAGAACCGACTCCATATTTGTGCAGCCACTGCTCTTGTTCTCACCATAGCTGGTCGACCCACCACAAGATGATCTGGACGACGATGATGGGCCGTTCGATTGGGTGGAGATCGGGCAGCGGATGGGGCGTTGAGCTGATACGCCACGGCGGATCAGCAGCCAGGATGGTCTCAGCAGTGCCCGAGAATAATGCATAGTATATGTGTTTTGATCTTTTGATTCTTTGAAGGTTAGCCTCAGGGAGAAGGAAAGTGATGTGGATTTGTGGAGAAAGGGGTGTTTGCATGTGAATGGATGGATATATACACATTTTAGAGAGAGAGAGAGAGAGCGGAGGCGGAGGGGCAGGGTTGGCTGAGATTTGTCCTCGAAACGGGCTTTTTCCTAGAAGTTAGTTTTGTTCGTTAATCGAAAAGACGGGGATGGGTTTTGTACCTGATTCCGGCGCATTATGTTGCGTGTTTGGAGCGTTGAATAGAAATGCTTTCACCCACCACCACCCACCCCGCCGCCCTTTATTTTGGTCTCTGATAATAATAAACAAATAGAAAAATCATAGACAATTACGCAAAAATCACAGTATTTTTAAAACGAATTCACCGGCTTATCGTAACGTGTTGAAAGATTCTGCCGACGTCTCTCTCCCACGAATAAAAGCATTGTGTTTGGTTTGTAATTTTAAGATTTATTTTTGAGATAAAAAAGTTTTATAAGTTTGCATATTTTTTCGTTTTTAGTAAATTTTTTTAATATTTTAACAAACTCTTTTTGTTTTTGAATCGAGGTACACTATGTACATCCAAAAAGTATAAAATAAATAAAAAATTTGAAAAAAAATCACAAAGACGAAAAAACACGAATGATCAATTTTTGGAGAGATTATTTTTTAAAGGAAAACCAAACAAAGTGCTACGATTTTTGACAATCACAGCTTTGAACTCTCGCGGCTAAGAGAATTATATTTGTAACATTCCACCACAAAAATTAAGGCATTTTATGATATTATGGAAATGTTTTTGGGTCAACTACTGTACTGACTGGGGAAAAAATTATATAAATAAGTTTCTAGGGCTCATAGTCATAGCCATAGTGAAATTTTGACCAAATACTTGAAGGGCTGAAAAGTAAGAAAAATCATATATATATATATGCATGGAGGAAATACGTGTTAAAAAGCATATATATATATATATATATATATATATAATTTTTTTTTTTTTTTTTTTTTTTGAAAGAAAGCCCATTTCATTAACAGCCAAAATAGGCTAATACAGCGAATCCATCCAATTACAGAGAAAAGGAACCTTCATCAAAGCTATCACCAAAGGAATAGCACTAAGCACAGGTGACCTAGGGGCAGCGGAAAAAACCGCAAAGCTAGTCACTAGACCTGTGCGCGACTCACCGCCTCAAAGGGTCAGGATACGAGGGGCCAGCCATCTAACTACTAGCCGCCCCAGCCTGATAAAGGTAACCTATTAGAGATAAACTATACAAGCCGATGGAAACAGGGGTAATAAACAGACAAGAAAGATAACAAGGCTATCATGGACGGAATCCACAAGCACGCCGGCCACCTCCAGCCGAGAGGAGCCACCCGGTGCCGACGATGGAGGTACCGACTGATCTCGAACCGGAGGAATGGAGAAAAACATCTCCGGCAAGCCTACGCTGGCACGACAGGCTCCGCGCACGGAAGACGAAGTACAAATCCCGGGCAGGATCTCCGATCTCCGGTCTCACGGCGCCGAAGGCCGTGGAAGCTCCCTTGCCGATCACCCCCTCTGCTGACGACGAATCATGGCCTAGGGCCATGCCCCGGAACCTTATTTTGTCACCACCAACTCCCTCTCCAACTGCCGAAGGACCACCCAGCAACCGGATTAAACGCCGGATACCGACCCCATCCAGCCACCAAACAATACCACACCAGAAAAATCGAGAAATAGCAGCGAACAACACACAAAACTTTATTGCCCGCCATTGCCACCCACCGGATCTGGGGAAACCAGACCGGTACAAATCCGGATTGGGGAGACCAGCCAGAGAGAACCGGAAAAAACGCCAGCAGAGAAGAAACGGAAAAAGGAAAAAAAAAACCCCAAATAACCCACCTCCCCAACCACCGGAAACCACCACTGCCGCCCAACTTCCTCAGCTACCAGGTCCGGTGGCCGAGGGAACCGGAAAAGAAAGAGACCACAAAGCTCTAGCCTGGATCTCGACTCCCGATCCACACCCGAATCACAACCCAAACCAGAAGAGGGAAAGAACCAGGAGAGCAGAGAGGAGAGGAGAGGAAAAGGAGGAGGAGAGGAAAGAGATGGGGGAGGAGCCGGGAGGGGGAGGAAGGGGAGGAGGGGAAGAGAGGAGGCGGCGCCCCCCTCCCCCCCGGCCAAACCAAAATTTTCAGGAGCTGTTCTCTGGATAAGGTAGAGAGAGAGAGAGAGGATAGAGAGAGAGAGAGAGAGAGAGAGAGAGAGAGAGAGCAACAAAGCATAATAGATAAAAGCATATATATTTGCGTGGAGGAAAAACCAACATCTTCTACAACCAATTGAAACTAGTTCAATTAGTCAAAATTCTTGCATCTTTTCCTTAGATGAAATTGATTTTTTAGGAATGCATATCTCTAAAGGTCAATACACCCGAGCAATTTTGTTTTCTTTCTTTCTTTGTTTCTTCTCTATGGTAGGCTTAATTATTTCCATTTCCTCTACCGGATATGTTTAAGTTTGTGATTAATTTGGGGTCAATATTTATGTCTTTATGTCGTACTTATTACTTAATTCCTTAGATAGTATCGTAAAAAACACGTAGAGAATTACAGGTCGTCATGACATATGTTGTACCCTCGCAAGTAAAGGGATGGGGGAATGAAATGAGCTTAATTGTAGAAAGCTCTTGAGTTGTGAATATTTTGTTTGTCAAAATTGAGATGGAGGATGCCAATTTTGATTAACAGACATCAAGATCAGACAAAAATAGAAAAACCATAATCAAACCGATGCTCATTTTTCATAAGGTATCCTAAAACAAATTCGCTGGCATATAACCGAAAGTGTCAAAGAATTATGTCAACCTCTGTCTCTCAGGATTCAGTATATATTATTTCAAATAGTTGCGATCGTACTACACTGAACTCCGAGAAATAGAACTACGTCTGTTAACGAAACAAAACATATAGAAGCTCTAGATCGAGTTGTGAATATTCGCGGTGTCAAAATTGAGGTGGAGGGTGCCAATTTAAACGCGCATAAGGGAAACCATCCAATTGCATGATTCATCGTATTATAATTAGTTTGGTAACCAAACCCTTCAGCTCAAGAAATTGTTTCTCATCAGTGTACGTAGCCACAGTGCAACACATTAGGCCATCTCCAATAATGGAATTAAAAATGTGTTGCTATACGACACAAAAAAGTAAACAAAGTGGGGCCCAATTATGTGAGTTAAGTTATCGTTAGTTAGTTTATGTGTTTGACTGTTTGTATTACAGTAATATAACTAGCATTGTGTTAAATTAAATATGAACTCAACCAAAAGTAGGTCCCATGATTGTACTTTTTAATTTGTCTCCTCTTTGGTATCTTTTTGTAACGCCCCGATATTTTAAACGAATACCGGCAGCATAAATTATTATTTTTCGAAAGAGGTTTCTTTAGTCAACCAAATAAACACGGAAGTATCAACATAGAGATTTCTTTATTTCAACTCAAATTGAAAATACAAAACCTTTATTCAAAAGTAAACATTGGTCTGACAAGCATTGAGCCGACTTCTCAAGTAAGACACTGACTTAAGAAAAAAATATTTATTTAACCTTAATAAAATCTGGCAATTTATTGAAATAACTTCAGAGTGACTGTAGTCTTGATACAGATCCCAAGCATACTCGGTCTCCGCCCCTAGTATTCTTCTTGTGTCAAACTGCTCCACCATTGAATCCTGCATACTCTGGCAAATTGATCGCCGAAGCAACCGATTTATCAGGATACAAACGTATCCGTGAGTGATAATTCACTCAGTAGAATAATCTTAACCCTACCAACCCCTTACTTTACAGCTAAGCAATCTTATCCCAATTCATATGAAAATAAAAGAACGACAAGCATTAAATAAGTAAATCCATTAGCAAGTCTTTAAATTACCTTCTTTTGAATCTCACATTTCATAATTATATCTGCACCATAGCATCCATCGTCTTACGAACTCAGTATTTCATTAATCATATTTTAAATGACCTGTTACCTTCAATATCACGAGGTATTAGTAGACTATCCACACAATTCAGGTCTATCAGGCTGCCCTCGAGGTCCTGCTAGGCTACCCTCAATACCTGAGGTCCTACCAGGCTACCCCTGAGGTCCTGCTTGGCCATCATCACATCACAATTCTTGGTCCATCAGGCTGCCCTCAATACCTGAGGTCCTGCTTGGCCACCCTCACAATTCTAGGTCCATCAGGCTGCCCTCAAGGTCTTGCTAGGCTACCCCCAATACTTGAGGTCTTGCCAGGCTACTCCTAAGGTTCTGTTTGGCCACCCTAGCAACACCGGGTCTTTCAGGCTACCCTCAAGGTCCTACCAGGCTACCCTCGATAACACGAGGTCCTGTCAGGCCACCCCCGAGGTCCTGCTAAGCCCACAACCTTTCATCTGTTTCCTTTTTTCGTTAACCAGAACAACATCCATATACTTTCTCTAAGCCCACAAATCATCCAATATCCATAACGTCTTTTCTACGTTCTCGGTTCAATCAACAAAGCAATTATTTAAACGATGAGTAAACAGATCATACTATCACCACATACCCAGGATAATTGAACCACTATAGGTCACCTCCAATGAGCTTAAATCCAAATTAACCTCACAACAATTTCGATACGTTTCAATACCAAAGTAATTGCAAGTGGATCAATAATAACAACAGTTCATAAAGAGTCAATGAAACATAACATTATCAATAGTTCAAAAGACAAATTGAATTTCACATAAAGTATTCGGATTTGTCCTTGTGACTTTTGGGTTTCATTAGGATTTCGCACATAGATTCATTTTAGTAATTTATATTATTTCATGTTAATAACAAATCATGTGATAAAATCAATCATGTGAGAAAATTAATTACCCGGTACACTACCATGCGATAAAGTCAATCAAGTAATTATTTTTATTTTCTCTTACATAAATGATAACACCCTTGGCAACTTTCCTCTTAAAATTGTACCACATAAAAAACAGTTGACTCCTATTTCCATTAACCAAATTCTAAGTCATGCATTAACAGAACAAGTAATAGTATAAGTTATCACGCATATTTAATTTCTAATTTCGTTAATCAAGCCCAAGCATACTTTATATTTAAATCCTAATTGCATTGATCAAATCCAAATCATACTTTTCTAAATCAAACCCGACAGAGGCTAGCACCCCTTTTTTTTTTAAAAAAAAACAAAACAAAACAGAGACAGTGGTATTCGAATAAGGTGGGTTTCCAGCCCGGACTCGATCGGCGACGTTGGGTTCAATTATTTTCATGCTAAAACACAAAACAATCAATACGGACATATTATATATTATATTTAGGGAGAGGTAGGAGAAAGATTATAATACCTTTAATCCGGACAAGGCGATTCGGTGGAGTCCGGTGGGTTTTCGTTTGGTGGCGAAAGATTGATATTCTAGCAGCAACTTAGGGCTGGAATAACTTGACCAAACATCTGCCGTTTTGGATGATTCTTGTGTCTCTCGCGAAGATCTTGAAACGCTCTACGACTTTCGTGAAGAAGTCTAAGCCCGAAAACCAATCTAAGTAGTAGAAAAATGGAAGTTTAGAAGGGTCGCTAAATCTGCCTGGAAATCAGAATCCGAGAATTTCACCTAACTTTGAATGGCGATAACTCTATCAATTCTGGACCATTTTGGGCGATTATTGGGTCGAAATTGAAGCTCTCGATGCCCTCTACAACTTTCGTGAAGAAACTTAGGCCTAAAAACGACAGCAACTAGGAGGAAATAGGCCGTGAATAGAGGGACGTGATATGGACGAAAATCGGTGATCCCACTTTTCTTGTTTTTGTTTTTGTAGAGGACTAGGAGTGTTGTATTGTGAAAGAGGAGAGAGGTATTTATAGAGGAGGAGTATAGAGGTGGTGGAATTCAGGAGGAGAGGATATATAGTTTCAATAGAATTCTAATTAGCGTTTAGATACGAAGGATAAGGAATGAATGTATATCTCTAAAGTATAATATGTTTCGAATACGATTTTTTTTAGTAATATCAAATATACACATAATAATGTAATTTAATTAATAAATCTAACTAATTATTGAATTAGTTTTAACATTTCAAATTTGTATTAAAAAAAATAGGGCAAAAATCCGGGTCGTTACACTTTTCATCCCCAGCTAGAAAGGGAGAGAGATAGAGAGAGAAGTGTCCAGCCGAATTACTTTACATGTAGTTCACATCCAAGTAATGGGGCCCACTTTGTTGCAATTTCTGCATCCCTCACAGTTATGATCTGACTTTATTTTTTTGGACTTCTTACACACTTTAACAACAAGCTAATTACATTATTGGAGACACACAAAACATTAATATCAACTAGCTAACCTAATTTCTAAACTAATTTGGTCTTAACTCCATTATTGTAGATGGCCTTAAGTGTAAGTATCAGACTCTTCAGCTCTTGCAAACCAAAAAACTTGGGAAAATTACGGCAAATTACGTGTTTTAATAATTAATATCCGTTAAGAACATTTTCAGCATTAACAAATGTTCTTAGTACGTCTTTGGTAAATATTAATTATCAAAACACGTCTTAAACCGTCATTTTCCCAAAAAACCTATAGAGCAAAATATTTACGGACTTGCATATAGCCCAAGCCCAAGTCCAGCAGGCCTAAAGCCCCAAACCATTTAAGGTTCTAGGGAGTTAAGAGATAAGGTTAATAGACTCAAGGACCAATACCATGAGCCCAGTCCAGTCTTGGCTTGCAGTATTGCACGTCTGCATGCATGTGGTCAACGGGCCACAAAGCCCACATAAAACTAGGATACTCCTTAGGGCCCAAACCCATCTACAAATTTTGGACTTAAATACCCACCAATGTTTACATCTACAACCAACGTAGAGGATGGAGGCAATCCTTCACATTCTCGACCATGCCTATCTTTTTCTTTTCCTTTCTGGGTGGGGGTGTGTGTCCCGGACTCCCGGCTATGGCTTACGCGAACCTCGACTGTTTTCCTTTTCAGTCTGGTCAAAGACATGTCACAGTGACATGCACGTCAGGACTAGGTAATTCATATATAAGAGATTCTATCATATGACCTAGCTCTAAAAGGTAGCCAAGTTTCGAACTCAGGATGTCTGAGTTTACAGCTCGGCCTAATTTAATAGAATTTTTTATTCAAGCCTCTTGTACTACTCTAGGTCATGTTTGTTGGATCATTAATCCCTTCCCTCCAGTTTATTGGCTGCAATCTGCACGTGCCTCAATAGCACAGGTGAATACTAGACTCTGTAGTCCTTTGGCTTTTATTAACTTTGGTGGGGTTTTACTTCTGAGCCGATAATAGTTGAGTAATAAATAGACAAATAGTAGTACTAATAATCATCCAGTGCCCCCTCCAATCAAGTTTAAATACACTTATAGCTACCTGATATTTCTTCAATTCCTCCAATATTTCGTGATTTATCAAATCAAATTCACTAATATCGGTCGATTTTCATGGGCCTTCCGACTCCTGACTTCTGACTTTCCCACTTTTTTTCTTTTTCCCCAATTAGAATATTTGATAATCAAGTTTTCTAAAAAAAATACTTGCATGGGGTACCGATCCTTAGGATATCGATAATGTACAAACGACGTGTGAGGCTCATTTTTTAGTCCAACACGAATAATCCAAACCATTCATTTGAATGAAGACTTAGAAAATTGGATCCTTATTTTTTTTTTTTTTTTGGCCAAGTCTTGGGAGCTTGGATCAACTCAAATAAATTACTTTAAAATGAATGAACAATGCAGTTTATTTATGTGGACTAAAAAATGGGCCCCACACGTCGTCTGGACGTTTCGGTACTCATAGCCTACCTCAGTTCACTAGGACTATGGCCTAGAGTTTCTAGGACCAATCTATGGAATTAGTTGGGGATTTTAAAACCAAGGTCGATGCATAGTTAAATGATTAATTACACACCCAACATTTCCAACATAGTACTAATCCATTTCAGTGAGGCACATGAGCTAGGCCTGTAAGTTTTCAATGTTGATGATCCACAATCATGAACCATTTTCACCACTCTTAGCTGCCAATTCTATTTTCCATAAAGAGGGAAGTAAGAGTATAGCTCTGTTTTAATTAGCCCATACCGATCTACTCCTCTTCCTCCTCAGCTACTTCTTTGTATATTAACAGAAGGAGTTACCTCCAAAAGATGTATACATCAAAGTATCAACGAAAGGCACACTCTAGACATGGACTACTGGTTCTCCTGGTTGTCCAAAACCGCCCTCGACCGCCCTTTTGTTTACGAGTACGCGCTCGTGTTCTCTCGCAACGAGCTCGAAGAGGAGGACGTGCCATCCTTCAACCACGAATTGCTACAGAGCATGGGGATCTTTGTCGCCAAACACCGCCTAGAGATCCTCAAGCTCGCCCAGAAGGAGGTCGAAAAAAGCAGACCGCGTCGTGTCTCGAGGCTCGTCTTGGCCATCAACAAGGCAAAGAGGTCCATTACCAAGAGCTTCGGAAAGTGGGCTTTTCCGAGAGATTCGGCCCAAGGAGCCGGGCTCGACCTGACCCCTTTCCGGGCTCGTTGGACCGGAGCGTTGAGGAAGCGAAACAGTTCAAAGGAGTTCAACCATGAGAAGGTGATGGCCACAAATGGGAGAAGAATTATGAGGTCTGGGCCTTTGGACAGGAGATTGCAAGAAAACTTGATGGTTACAAGTAGGTGTATGAGTGTCTCTGGGCCTATTGATGGAAAACTACAAGAGAAGTTGATGTCCATAAACAGGAGCCCAACGATAGGCCCGTTGGATCGAAGATTGGAGGAGAGGCTTTATATTTGTAACAAAAGCCCAGATGCGTCTTGGGCTTTTGATGCTAAGTATTCAAGCCCAAGTGTGAATGGTGACCATTGCAAGAAGAAGATGGCTGGCTGTGCTGAAGATCAATCACTATGGTCTCTAATGTTTCAAGATATGAAACCCACATGAAATTTGTGTTAGCTTAGGTGGTGAAGCCTATTGCTAGGGAGAGCCGGAACCGGCTCTTGCCAAGCACCAGGCCGGCATTTGACCTAAGGCCGTTCTTTTGCGTGTATTTACAGAGGCTTGTTTCTGTCGAGGTCCAGTCAAGCTTATACATAAAGTTAGTCCAACAGTTTGCAGAAAAAGGAAAATAAAAAAGTCAGGGCGTGGACAAAGCCTATAAATATGTTTCTAAAGCGTTTTTTGGATTAGAACCTCCTAATATTGAGTGAAAAGTTGTTGCAACTCTAGAGAGAGAATTTTTGGTTGTTTTTCCATCAATCAATAGTGAGCTGATGTGGCTCCCGAGGAATAGGCAGTTGCCGAACCTCGTATGTCTTGTGTCTTGCTTTTCTCTTTGCATTTGATAATTTTCAATTGTGTGTTTGTAATTGAGGTGCTTGCATATATATAGTACTCCCTCATTCAGAAATGGTATTCCACCACGAAAAGACAGTGGCATTTTTTGTATAAAGCAATAAGTTACTTTCGTATATCTTGTGTCTTGCTTTCCTCTTTGTTACCCTGCAGCCCAATACTGGATGAATCCTCTGTTGGATTTTATTAATCCCATTGGACTAAAAAAAGGGAATTCAACCAAATGTTTTGGGGTTGCTTTGTCCTTAGGTCAAGTTTTCAATTCATGACAAGGGTGTGATCTTCTTTTATTAAAGCCAAAGAAAAAGTGAAAATAAAGGGTTTGTTTATGAAATCTGCTAGAGTTTGTTCATTTACTTTTGGAAAAGGTACTTTTCGGTTGGGTGGTTGGATGGTTTTTTTGGGTAAGGATTGGGAAGGTGTTGAGACTTGTGGGTATTGTGATTGAGGGGGGTTAAGTTTTCATTAGATCGTTACTGAGTTATCAAAAAACAAAAAATAGATAGAAGAGAGGAGGCGATTTAAATCATAAGTATTAGTACTTGTCTGTTGGTTGCTCTGTACAAAGTGAAGGCAAATAACGACTCATTAATAATGATTGAGCACATTCTGCTCCATAAACATTCATGCATGTGTATTTTATAGGAATCAGATCCTCTCTAGTCTTTAGAAGTTATTCGAAGGTGTTGTTGGACTCCTTCCGAGGTCAATCTTGACAACCGAGATCGTTCATTTGTTACAAACTTGTTGCTAAGATCAATCGGATAATAAGTTATGTATGTATGATATAGATCGAGTAATTTTAAAAGATTGGCACACTTGACTAAAGCTCATTTATATGTTACGATAAATGTGTTCGATTAGCCACCCAATAAGGGTTGGTTAACTTAACGACCTTAATATTATTTGAGATGATACCATTTGTGCACGGCAAAATAATAATAATAATAATTGTATTCGATTAAGAATTGATTGATGTTCGATTATTATGATTTTTGGCATTATGAAAATGTCTCAAAGACCTTTCAAATATATTAATGATACAGATAGCCCCACAAAAGGGGGGACCGAAAAGACTGAATAGCGCATGCCCTTTAGAGCCTAGTGAGAATTTAATCCCGGTTTTAAATTTTAATCAACACTTTAGACCAAATTTTTTAATTAAGTTTGATAAAAAAATATTTATTTATAACCAAGTTGACGTTTAAGACATCTCATTAGGTGGCCCACTGATCATCATGAGATTGCTGTTCCATATTGGGGTTATAATTACTTAGTGCTGGAGTAATTTTTTATTGCAACTTGTATTTCCAAAAGTTCAAACCTCAATTTGATAACCATTATCTTGAAAATATCTTGATCAAAAAGGACATCATTATCTTGAAAATATCTTGATCAAATTGAAAGCTTGAAGTATCTCCAAAGACTAAGGATGATAAACACGACGATTGAAATCTTTCAAAGTTTTCATTTTCCTAAATGAATATTAGAGAAAACTTGGACAATTGGATCAAGCACTGATTATCTGATTTAGAGCTATATTTTTTGGCAGATCAAAAAGTTATTTTTAATTTAATAAACAACTCAAATCATTTTTTTGGCAACTCAAAAAGTAATTTTTAAATTAATAAACAACTCAAATCATTTACGTGGGATGCTCAAGTGAGCCGCACAAATCCATCGGTACCCTCATGGTCAGTGTCCGTGGTAGTCTTGGAAATTAACCATGAGAAAGTCTCTGTGCTAAACATCGGTGCAGATGATGAAGCATGTGGTGACTATATTTAAGATATCACGTAAGTTTGTCATTCTTGCATCAAAAATAACAGTTTATTTCACCAATTATGCACTAATGACAACTCATGTGGTATCAAAAACATGGTCACCTTAGAATAATTGTTGCATTAAACGGTGGCAAACTGCACAGATGTATCTATGCACGTTTCATTGCTTCAAAACAATACACTACCTTTTTGTTTGCACTAAATATTGGAAGCCCCTGTGACTACATGTGTAAACGAGCCGAGTCGAACAGAGCTTCGGCGAGCTCGAGCTCGGCTCATCTTCTAAACAAGTTAAAAACTCGATCTCGAGCTCAATTCGAGCCTTAACCAGTCGATCCCTTAACGAGCCGAGTTTGGTTATTTACTAACGAGCCAAGCCTCCCTTAACGAGCCGAGTTTCACTCAACTCATTTAGTAAACGAGCCGAAAACTCGAGCTCGAGCTCGGCTCGTTTACTAATGCTATATTTGGTTTGGTTTTTGAAATTTTTTTTTAAAAATAATAAGGGTAATAAGTTGAAAGAGATAAAGAGAGAAATGTTGGAAGTAGAGAAAATCCAAGGGGAATCTAGGGGGTATTTTTTGAAAAATTCTTTTTGAATTATAAAATGAACAAAATATAAATGAGTCGAGCCTTAACGAATCGAACCGAGCCGAGCTCGCAAGCTGCTCGGTTCGTTTATGGCCCTGCTTGCGACACAAGGACAATCATTATCATTATCCTTATCCAATACAATCCTACGTGGCATGTACATGCACTGCTTCACATGGGATGTCACAAAAAAGATAGGATGATATATGATATATCAATTCCAAGTACAATTTCGGTTTAAAAGGTATTCAAAAGTACAACGGCTCTGTTTATTGATACTCCCTCCGTCCCATATTATTTGGACTTTTTCGATATTTGTGTCAGTTTTCAATCGTTTATATCTTCTAACATGAATCTCCAACAATGTGCAATATGGATCTTGTTTGATAGTTCTCGATTAGATCTATAATACAAAGTTTTCAAAATTATAAAAAATATTATAAATTTAGAGATATAAGAGTTTAAAAAATGGTGCGAATATCGAAAAAGTCCAAACAATATGGGACGGAGGGAGTAAGATTTTTTCAATTTAACAAATAAATGGCGACCGACAGTTTTACAAGAGGATTGTGTGGGCTTAACTATTGTCATTTATTCCGGGGTTTGCTTTTACCTAAAGTTTGTGGTTCGAAATCTCTCAAGAGTTATTATTACTTCTTTTAGAGTTAAATCACATAGAGTTTTGCTCTGATTTTAACTCGCACACTAGCAAGTGGACAGTGAACTGGTCCAACACGATTAGTTGATATGCACGTAAGTTGACCCAAATATTTGAGTTATAAAAAAATATATATACAAAGTATTTTTCATGGACTTAATGTGTAAAGACCAATGAGGGCAAAATTATATGATTAAAAAATCTGTCACCCAAAAATAGACTTTAAAAAAGCCCTTAAAATCGTCTAGATTCAGTTTAACTGCATGTCAGATTGCATAATATTACGGAGTATTATTTTTCACACATTTCCCATAATACTTTTTAATCAAAACCCAAGAGATTTCGCCAAGTGGTTGTGACAAAATAATAGTGCTTCTCCATGAGGTCACATGTTCCATTTCCACGAAAGTCAAACATTTCAAACCTTGGGGCTGGCCACTGGGGGTTATGCCCGTCGTTACCTTTAGGACTCCGAAATCAGTCAAGGTGCATGTAAGAAGGCCCGGACATCCCGTTTTTTAAAAAAAATACTATTTAATCAGGCCAAGTTCAACTGGGAGTGAAAAATACTATATATAGTTTGTGTAATCCGATGTTTTATTAATCAGGCGAAGTTCATGCGAGTGACCTGAAGGGTGTGGACGTTCACGTGATAAGAGGATGGTGGGGAAAAATTCAAAATACCCCCAACCTATACACCCAAATTCAATTAGACTTCCAACCTTTTAAAAACTTCAATTTTACTCCCAACGTTATATTCCGTTATCAAAATGCCCTCTTCCGTCCAAATTACTAACGGATTCCGTTAAAGGCTCCGTTAAATAGTATTTTGATCGAATTTCGATGATCCGAGCCGCTCAATGTGTTCAAAACGTGATTTTAAGGGTACTCGCAAGAAATCAGCAAAAAAAATGATCGGGAAGGGCTTCATCTGAATAGTTTTTTATTGAACCATTCAATAAAAAACTGTTCAGATGAAGCCCTTCCGATCATTTTTTTTTCTGATTTCTCGCGAGTACCCTTAAAATCACATTCTAATCACATTGAGAGGCTCGGATCATCAAAATTCGATCGGAAAAGGGGAGGTACAAACCGAAGCAAAATTCGGACGTCCGTACTTGAATAAAATCCGGATCGATCCACATCTCCTTTTTTCCAATCGAATTTTGATGATCAGAGCCGCTCAATGTGTGTAAAACGTGATTTTAAGGATACCTATAAGAAATCAACAAAAAAAATGACCGGGAAGGGCTTCATCTGAACAGTTTTTTATTGAATAGTTCAATAAAAAACTGTTCAGATGAAGCCCTTCCCGGTCATTTTTTTTGTTGATTTCTTGCATGTACCTTTAAAATCACGTTTTAAACACATTGAGCAGCTCGGATCATCGAAATTCGATCAAAATAATATTTAACGGAGCCTTTAACGGAATCCGTTAGTAATTTGGACGGAAGGGGGCATTTTGATAACGGAATATAACGTTGGGAGTAAAATTGAAGTTTTTAAAAGGTTGGGAGTCTAATTGAATTTGGGTGTATAGGTTGGGGGGGTATTTTGAATTTTTCCCAGGATGGTGTGTTTAAGGTTCTCACCCAAAGTAGATTTTTATTTAGAAGGGGAAAAAAAAAAAACCTTATTCGTCTAGATTCAATTCAACTACATAATCATATTGCAATTGCATAATACAATATTTTCCACTCCAGATTCCCGTAATATTTTTTTTTTTTTTTAATGTTTCCGCTTGGTGCATGGTTTTGTGTAATCTGGATGGTTTTAATCGGGCCAAGTTCACGGAACTGAAGGGACTAGTCTCATTAGATCCGGCTTCGCCTCTGCAGTCGACTGCAAAGAAGGTTATACAAATTTGTACAAGAAAAAAGGGGCGACAAAAAATAATGTGAAACTTAAATTGCAGAGATGGAGCTCAAGTTTGCGTGCCAAACATTTATTTAGGAACGGAGAGAGTATCAGTTGCAGAATACTTAACAGAAAACTTAGGAAAAATCAATCCCAAAACGACAACCAAACCAACCAATTAGGTGGGCCATGTCTGATGTCTCATTCATGTTGGGTTGCCAAATTCATCAGTTGCTTTTCCAGCTTTGAGGAGCCAATTGGGTCCCGCCACCGTTATATGTCTGATTCTTGAAATTTTGTGTATCTTGATTATAATTCCCCAGGTGAAATTGTTCATTTTTTCTCTATGTACATGGTAATTATTATCTCTTGAAATAGTACTAGTAAATTAGTCGTTGGTTCACCATTCAAATCAAATGCCTCTAGGCATGTTAATTTGCTAATCAAACTATGCATATGTGTAACTATAATTAAAGAAGAGAAGATTACGAACGGAGAAAAAAGAGGTATGATAGGCCTCCAAGATAACGAATGTGATTATACGAACTCTAGGACAAATTATATTGTGTTTGATTCGAGAAATGAGGTACATATGAGGTGAAAATAAAATATTTTTTTGGATGGAAAAGGAATACTGGCTAATGCCATTATCGTCATTGTGGTATTAGCCAATCCCACATAAGAGATATTGAGTTTGGCATATTAGTCCGCTCTGGTAGTCTAGGCCTTAACCGAGTGCTCCCAAACAATGGGAAAACATGTGTGCCCATATATTTCCCAATTCCTTAATCTAACTCCTCTTATCCTGCAATCAAACACATTTTCAGAAGATGAGTCCGAGATCTATGGTCACTATCCCAACTCGCTATTATATCGTCGAGAAGTTATTTAACAATTGACAATGATCCAACAATCCCAAGATAAATATTACTAGTAGATCGATGCTATTACGTCATTGTATTGACAACTCACAAGAATTTTCTATTGCAGTAGTACGTACTATTTCTGAATGATGAGGTTAGCGGTAGTCAAAGGTATAACCTTTAATAGTCACATAATCTTTTACACTTTTACTCTCGTTCTCAATTCTTGCTTATACTAGCGCTCTCAATCTTCGCTTTTATGAATTTTTGTTATTTCAAAGGCTTGTAAAAGACGATTTCACGTCCGTGCTCCCGCGTCCATGCCTGCCCGCAGATTATGCATGTGACTTTAGGGTATATGATCTAACCCTATAAGGGTTGATGTTTGCACCTACAACGTTTCGAACCTGAAATCTAGGAGGGCGTAAACTCTTAAATTTAAGTCTTGACTGTCAGGTCAATCCCATGGGATTCCTACTCAGTGTGTGTGATGGAAAACTATTCTATGCTACAGAAAAATACCCCAATCATCCCAAGAATCACACAATGTGCAAGTCTTCAATCGGTATGCTTCACCTAATTGTGTGATTGGAATAAATGTAAGTATCGAGCATTTGTCGTTACTTTAATCAGGTCCTCTGTTAGTAAACGGTGAAATTAATCTCTCAAAAATTAGTAGAGGTATGTATAAGTTTACCCCAAATACATAAAAAATTAATAATAATAATAATAAAATCACTCGCAGGAACAGTGCTGTAATTGGTTAATTGCTATGGATTAGAACCGATGCTCTAAGAGCATCTCCTGCAAGGACGTAGTAAAACCAAAGCCAAACTATATATTTGAAGAGTCACATAAGCAAAACACTCTCCAAGAGAGATACCAAACTTGTTGCACTATATTGGTACAAATCTCTCAAGACAGCGAAAGAAAGCACTCTTCAAATTGCTACCTTATCAACTTTAATGCTTGTTATTGGTGAATTGTTGATTTCTTGGGCAAATTGAGTTCTTTAGACTCCACTAAAAAGGTGATAAAATAAAATAAAATTTGAAGAATCTCTTATTACGTAAATCTTTAACTTGTCACATGAGTCACCAAATTACATTTTCTTTATGAAATTTTACTTCTTCCCCAGAGATCGATGCTCTAAGAAGCCAACAAAATTAGATTGCCAAACATTGGGGACTAGCTAGTGGCTTTGGGCACGTAAGTAGATCCCTATTATGGAAATTAGACAAGTTCCCACCAATAAAACTAGCTAGATGAAAAGTTTAAAATCTTTAAACCTATTGGAGTCCTTTGTTTATAATTATATATATATGGTCCACTATGAAAGCATCTTATCTTCTTCTTTTCTTCTCCTTGTCTTGTCTTTATGTGAGTGTCAATTGTTGGTTTTCCAAACCTTATCTTGGAATAAAGTGCCTTCGCTTGAAATACGGGTGATGATGGGGTCTTGATTTTGATGGATAGAGACAATAAACCTTTTGCAACTTTTTTTTATTTTCTTCCTATATGATAGTAATTGAAGTTTACACTTATAGAGCATCGTCAATGAGTGTACTAAATTAGTGTTTTAATTGTATGTGTTAAGACTTAACAAATAAAAATGTATTCTTTGTGCCACAATGCTTGCATTGGTTTCTGTGCTAGACTGTGTAAAATCTTGTAGTGTGCTAGCAAGAGTGTCAAATTTGACAACTATGCTTGCAAACAATAAGTGGATCTCACCTTTATAATTCAAACTCCTTCCACAAAATATAAATGTCCATTATTCTTATATACACTTGTGGTACCCATTTTTTATCCTAACAAATATTTTAACACACAAATTTACCAGACTCATTGGGGATCACTTGTGTGTTAGCAATGTCTAACACACACACACACTTGTGAAACCCATTTTTATCCTAAAACACATTTTAACACACAAATATACCAAACCTGTGTTGCGGATGCTCTAAAACCCCACTCCACTCTTAACACCATGAAAAGTTGATATAACCAATTCCAAGATTTTAAATGGGTCTGTTAGTCAAGAAATGAGACTAGTCTCCACAATTAATCAGGGGTTGGATACTCCTCTATCCGTATTTGTTAGTCTTTTTTGGGAGGTTGTTCCACTTTTAATTATTTATATCTTTCAATATAGACTACAAAAATATGCAATATTAATTTTATTTGATAGATCTAAATTAGTTTTATAATTCTAAGTTTTCAAAATTATGAAAATATTATAAATTTAAAGATAAAGTAATTTAAAAATGGCACAAATCTCCGAAATGAACCAACAAAAGCAGACGGAGGGAGTATATATACATGTTCCTATGAATAGACGAGGAAAATACATACATAGATGAGAAACTGATACCCAAAATTTTATTTGTTGATAAATTGGTTTCTATAATATTTTTTTGGCTTCTTTTGTGCACAATATGCATGTTCTTGATTCCATATCAATTATCAACTAATGCACACCTCACACCATCTGCAAGTAGCCATAATAGTTTATTGAACGAGAATAGAAGACCTTTGGGTGTGTTGATTGGATGACTCTTCAAATTAAGCTTCATGCAAGAACAAGTTGGAGCAGATAGAGTTAAAAAAGTAGAAAAGTCAAAGGATATTTTGGCTTATACTAGCTCTTGAAGCATCATCACTGGTACAAAATAATTTCTTTAAGGATAGAATTTTTTTTTAAATTATTTGCTAAACTTAACTGGATACAGGATACTTTTGCACACTCTTTGTTGGAAGATCGAAGGATCATAATTGGTTAATTAGCTAATATAATAATTTTATTTAATTAGTTGAATTTTGATGCACACAAATTTCAACGTCGAGTTAAGGACACATGGTTAAAACCCTTAAAAGAAAATGGGAAAATGACGGTCCAGGATGTGTTTTGATAATTAATACCCGCCAAGGACGAGCTAAGAACATTTGTTAATATTAAAAATGTCTTTAGCGGATATTAATTATCAAAACACGTTTTTGACCGTTATTTTTCCAAAGAAAATAATAGGGACCCACCAACCCATTAAGGCTCCGTTCCGGAACTTAAAAAAAGCCCTTATTTTTTAAGAAGGCAATTTCAAATTCAAAAATTATGGGTTTATTTAAATCTAAAAATATGCAATATGGATCTTGTTTGGAAGATCTCGATGTCATCTTTTATAGGATGCAAAAGAAAATAAAAAATTACTTTTCATTTACTTTATTTTTGAGTTTGAAAATGTGAAATAAGCTTCTTAGTTTTTAAGAAGGTTTCTGGAACGGGGCCTAATTCTTAATCGGTTTAAGCTGCTTTTCATACTCTTTACTCCGGACCCACCAACCCATTTCATAACTCTTCAAAACATTTAGGGAAAATGATGGTCAAGGACATGTTTTGATAATTAATAACCGTCAATAACATTTTTAGCATTAATAAATGTTCTCACCATGTCTTTGACGGGTATTAATTATCAAAACACGCCATTGGCCGTTAATTTCCCAAACATTTACTTCCAGCGTTCCAGGCCCACAAACGACCTACATCGTTCTAGTAGGTTTCACAGAGAGGAATTTTTGGCATCAATAAGTAAATAAATAATTTACTTAAAATACGAGGATAAAAAAAATACTTAAAATACATTATCTAAGTAAAGGCGTATTCTCCATTCTTTTTGGGGGAAAAATCCGCCAAGTTTTGGTAAAATGTTTTATCTATTTTTTGGTGCTTGGTTGTATAAAAAATGATTAAAATATTTTCCGTGAATTGGATGAAAATAACTTATCCTCAAATCTTCCGTAAGTTATTTTCCGAAATAAACCAGCTATCTTCTATTGCAATTCTTACTATTTAATTTCATCAATCGTCAGTTCTGACTCACATTCAATTCCAATATTATCAGATTTCTCCACTGTTGAAGCCTCTCTCTCTCTCTACACTATTTTGTCCCTTTTTTGGAGGTATTTTTCAAGTGCTAACCAAATACCGAAAAATAAAAGTATAAAGTTTGTTTTCTGAAAAAGTACTTTATATGAAAAATATTTACATTGTAAAATATTTTACATTGAAACAAACGGAATCTAAAATACCTTCATTTTCAAAATTCATTTTTAAATTTCGCACTCATTAGTTTAATTGTGCCAGTCTCTGTTTGTTTGTTTTTTAATAACTAAATATTTGAGCCAGGCGCATCTCAATTATATTTCGGCCATAAACCCGCCTTCCAATAACGGATCAACTATTTTCCTATCATTTCCAACTTTTGACAACCTTCACCACTTAATTTTAGGAAATTAATATTCACGCTCCCTTTTTAATGTAGACACTCCATTTTCAACATTATCTTCATAAACAAAGTGAGGAGCCTCCATCAAAAAAGATAGCGCGAATATCAATTTTTCTAATTTTAGATATCCTTCAAGTCCATTTACTCCATAATATTTTTATGTCGGCCCCTTTTAGTTGGTCCGTTTCCGTTTGTCCAATGTCGCTTTCTTTCAGCCCTGGTCCAATGTCTTATTTTCCGTCCATTGGTCTCCACAGTCGGAATTGAACATTTCTTGGAATCCGGATTCCTCCAGCTTTAGGGAGGAAATGCTGTCAAACACTCTTGCGAAGCAGGTGTAAAACAGTTAATTAAGCCATTCATCTCAATAATTGACGTCGCGTATACTTGTTGAGTAATTGGTGGCTCAAATCGGTCTCCAAAGTCGAATTGATCATTTCTTGGATCCGAATTCCTCCGGCGGAGGGGATGCTGTCTATCACTTCTAGTAAAGCAGGTGCAGAATCGTCGAATCCGCAGCATCCTTAATACCTGCGTAAAACCAAGAAAAAAACAAGTACAAATTAAATTCAAGGCCAAAACAAAATCGCAGAATGAGAGAAGAAAAAAAAAAAGTAGCAGCAGAGGAAAAATACTTCACCTTGATGAAAGACGTACAACGTACGCGACGAATACGAGTGTGGAGAGGCGTACATACGCAGAATGAAGAGCAAAGAATACGAACGAAATTACGACGCAAGTACCTACAGGAGGTAACGGAAAATCGCTGAACGCAACGGGGGAACACGAACGACGACTGACGGAATGTTATATGTTAACGATTGCCATGGCGATCGATGTGCCAGAACACCAAAACCCTAGGAATCAATTAAACAACATGAATGTTTGAGCATCCAATTTAATTTTTAATAATTAAGGGTTTTAGAGTCCATTTTAATGGGGATTTTGAAGGTTCAAGAATCTCTGTAATTGCCTTTAATCGCTTCGATTAGGATATATATACGTAATATATGTATGTATCTATGTACAAGAAGGATTCGTAGATCCTGAATTCAAGAGAGCCTGGTTCACCAAAAAAAAAAACTGCAGGCAATTCCGAGCTTCCACCGGTCTGATTGTCGAGGATTTCGCCGGAATCTCATAGCACTGCCATCACCTGACCGGAATTTCCATCAACACCTCCGGGCGCCGCCGGATCTCTAACCTCCGTCGATAAAGGGTTGTGCGAAATATAATATTATACGCTTCCGCCGCCTAAGCTCCCCTTTAGGTCACCCATCTCAACACTGCTGCAGGGCAAATCACGCAAATTGTGAAGTTCCAATGAGATGTGACCTGTGACAACCGATCTAGACATCTACCAGAACTCTGGCTATGGGGCGTCACGATCTCTATCGATCATCACAAGTGCTCTTCCGCCTTAGTCATGACGGAAAGCCGGCTGCGCCTCGGTTGGAACCCCACGCGCCGCCGCTGCTGGTGCGACGAGGGCCGAATCAGAGCCGCCAAAGCCCTCTTCACAAGATCTCCTTCAACGGTCCCGATTCGTACGAGCGAGTTCGTCATCGCAGATCTACGAGCGTTCAGCCTGTTGGACGGATACGGCGCCGTACTGTGGTGGTGGTGGTGGCTGTTAACGTTCTTGTGCAAGCTACACCGAAACGAGCCAGGATGCGTCGTGGGAGAACACATACACGTCTGCTTCTTCCGATTGTGACTCCCCCCCGCCGCCGCCGACGACGACGATGACGCCATCGGACGACCGCTCTGGGTTTTCATGGAGGAGATCGAACGGCTGGGAGAGGTGGGACGGTCGAGGGAGAACCGTACGGATTGAGACGACGGGGAGGTCGGGCGGTGGAAGAAGGAGGTGGCGGTGGAGCGGGATGAGAAGGTGGAGCTGGAGGAGGCGAAGGCGGAGTACGACATCGACGGCGTCGGAGAGAGAGACCGGAGTATTGATCCGGTTTTTCTTCTGGAGGAGAGCGCCATGTTCGGTTCAGTCGAGAGAGGGAGAGAGGGAGAGAGAGAGAGGGGTTGTGTAAGGAGAGAGAGAGAGAGAGAGAGAGAGAGAGAGAGAGAGAGGTATTTCCAAAAAGGTGGGTTTGGGAGACTGGTTCGGCAAACTTAGCTTCAATCAAGGCGGGTATTTATAGGACCCGATGGCAGGGGGTATTTCGGTAATTGTAGATGTTTATTTTTGGAACAGTACAGATAGATATTTTTTATTTTCATTTGGGGAGCTGGCAGTATTGAATGTTTGAAGATAAGAAGTGGGAACAACAGTTCACAGAATTGGAGATCGCGACGGTTGGAGAGAGAGAGAGAGAGAGAGAGAGAGAGAGAGAGAGAATTGAAATAATAGATCAATTCTAGTTGGGAGAATTCCAAAGTCATTATCTGACATCTATTTTTTTTTTGATATTTTCGTGATTTTTGAAATTTGAAAGATTATTTTTGCAGAAAAATTGAAGCAAAAATTTTGTCAAATGGACTGATACAAATTGCTCAGAAACCAAAAAGTTGTGCCTACGGATCATTGAGCTATGCGTAAATTTATCTTGTTTTATTTTATTTTTTTGGTGATGTAGTGTGTATCTGATTTGCTCTCGCAGGCGTTTCATACGCTTACATGTCGAAATTAGGTGACCCTAAGGATTGATGACAAAGAGAATCAAACTTGAGACGTTAAGAGGAGGCAAACCCCTAAACTCAGTCCGAGACCATTTGGCCAATCCCTTTGGTTTATCTATGGAATAAAATTAAAAATCGATAAAATGAAATATTAAAGATGGAAATTGAATTCTACATTTTCGTTTTTGACATCTACACTCCTTTTTTTGGATTTTAGTGTTGAAAGTGTATATCATTTTTTTGCTAGAAGACAAAAAAAAAAGTGTAGATCTCAAAAAATTAAATGTAACATTCAATTTCCTTAATGAATATGTATTTTGTAAATGAAAATGCCAACGAAAAGAGACTCCCAGCTTCTTGAAGCGTGCAAATGTAACTATATTTCTCGTTAGTAAACAACTAAGATTGGCTTTAAATGGCTTTCGTTGATAGACTGTGTAATTAATTCCCAAGAGTTAATTGAGATGTGCATAAACTGGTCAAAAAAAAAAAACAAAACAATTAAAATGGAAAATTGATTTCCACACTTCCCTTTTCACAATTCACATTCTCATTTCTGTCTTTATTCACTAGAATTTACTTTCTTGTCATTTATTCAATACACTTTTCACACATTCAAGAACAAATATAATAAATTTATGTGAATAAAAACAAAAAAGAATTATGAATAAGTAAAAGGAGAGTGAAAATAATTTGAAAATTGACTTCTATACTCCTCTTTTTACCACATATATTTTTTTTTTGTCTTTATTTGGTATGAATTTACTCTATTGCCCCTTAATGTGTAAAACGCGAACTTATGAAAAGATAAAAAGATAAATTCACATGAATAAAAATAAAAAATACTAGTGTGTTTGTGATTTTAAAAAAAAATATAGAAGTCAATTCCCAATAATTTTTCTTAAAATATTCAAAGATACTTTTAGGCATTCCACGTGAAGCCTTAAATTCATCCCCCAAAAGGCCAAAACTGGTCCCAAATGTTGCAGAGAGGCCGTTTGCTTTTTGTTTACTCTGTTCCCATGCTATGGGCTACAGTATTGCTATTGGTACTAACGGGTACCATACCGAAAATAGGTTGACGGTCGCGTCGGGCTAACTCGGTCACTGGATGGCCGATTCGAACCGTTCAAAAATTTTAAAAAAAAACAAGGAGGCCCTTGCTAGAATCAACGACATCCGATGTATATAGATGTTCGATCCAAACACTCCATTTTTTCATATATACATATATATACAAGAAAATGGGGTTATATACAAAAAAATGAGGTGTTTGGATCGAGTATCTACACAGATCAGATGCCATTGATTTTGACATGGATCTCCTCATTTTTTTTATAGAATTTTTAGACGACTCGGATTGGCCTTTCAGTGGCCGGAGTTGGCCCGGCGCGCCGTCGGTCCATTTTCGGTATGGTATCCATCGGTACCAATAGCTTTATTGCTATGGGGTTAAGCTAAGAAGATTCCGGCGTGCAAAGACTAGTAACTCCACTTCCTGCAGCAGCAGCAGCGCACACGCAACGCACACAAGTTTGGCATAAAAAGTCTGTGGGCTATTAGTGGTGGATCTTTCAAAGTCAATTGTCAAACCAACGGTAATATTGCCCCAGTCTTTACGTCTGAAACTCTGGCCCCTTTATACCCCACCCTATGTCCCCATAACGTTTTCTTTGGGTTGAGTTTCGTGGGAAAGTGGAGGAAAATCTACCGTTTACCGTTGATGGTAATTTTGTTGTTATTAATGAATTTTTTTTGTTCTCCCACCAAAAAAAAGATAGTAATATTACGTCAACATGGCTTAAAGAATATTTGTCCCTTTGATTGAAAAATGTTGAAAAATCGTAGTTTAATAGAATACTTGAGATACTTCTAATTAAATTATGTTATGGCAGCTAGACTCTTTGATTGAAATCGTTTGATTGATAGAATATACATTTAACAAATTACTTAGCTGTGTTATGGGAGTTGGAGATAGCCTTCTGGGGGAATTATAATGAAATTCCGAATTAATGGGATACTAAATCTCATTATGACGGCGAATCAAATAAGAAAATGACTTGATAATCAATTCAGTATTATACCGTGTATGAGTATAAGAAGCAATCACACCTAAAATATTCGTATGAGAGCATTTTTTTCAATAAAATACTTAACGAGATATTAAATTCTGTTATGGCAGTTGTACACTTTTTGGGGAATTCTCATGAATGGCTGGATTAATAGGATACTAAATTTGCTTTTAGCAGCTGGACTCTTTTGTCAATTTATAACCACATCATCTGTAGGTCTCAGCTATTTATTTGTTGTGTCCAGCTTCTTAAAAATGACAGCCTGAAACAGATAGAAGCAATGGCTGATTTTCTTCATATGGGATACTTCGTGATGCTTAGATCGATCAACCAATCATGGGTTTTGAGGGCATCCTCATGCATCCTCATCTTTTCTTTTTTTAAATTGAATGCATCCTAATCAATATTGAGGCAAATTAACAATACTACTCAGAAGATATTTAAAAAACAATAATCACTCGAGTCTAGTTTGAGTATAGTTGGAAATTAACTACAAATGATTCAATTTTGGTGAGCTAAATTAAGATTCATGCACATTGCGTGGGACGGTTTTCGTTGATAATTTGGAATCATGTTACCAATTTAATTGACTCACCAAATTAATTTAAATTCGATAGTTAGGATACGAGATAGCTAAGTGCAATCAAACGTTGAGGCGCCAATTAAAAACAATTTGTTATAATTAATGATTCGATAAGGCTAGCGCTCCTTATGGCCAAAAAAGAAAACACTTAATAAATGATTTCCAGAATTATTCCAAGAATTTAAACATTTAAAATAATATTGTTGAGAGAGAAGTAACAAAATCGGCTGACACCCTCAATTTTATAAGTTATTGTTGTGAAGATGGTGGTTAACGTACGGTATGTATTAGTACTTAATAATAATTGAATTTTGTTAACTATACCGGTCACAATTGCTTCGGTGGTGAGGAATTTTTCTAAGTTGAAGCAGATGAAAACTTACTTTTGGAGTACCATGTCACAAGAGAGATTAAGCGAATTGCTATGATCTCAATCGAAAATGAGTTCTGGATAAGTTAAAATACAATTAATTAATTGGAGAATTGCTTCAATAATGCAAGGAGAAATTATTAATTTTTGAATTGGATCGTGTTAATCAAAAAACACTATAACCAAAGTTACATTTGAATTTGAATTTTTTAATATAATTCAAGCTAAAAGCACAATGTTACTTTGATTTTTTTTTTCCTTTTATATCTTTATGTTTTTATGACTTTATAGAGTGGACTAGTGGGCAACCAAACTTCGGATCGGACTTGAGAAACCTAAATATCGGAGCAGGCACTATTGATGGACAAGTTTGATGTTTCCATATTTGCAGTACCATCCCCTTAACAAATTACACTAGTACGTACTCATTCTTAGCGCTAATTAAGTTTTCGTAATAATCGTGCTAGAATATTCCGATCGTATTTTTTGTTTTAGGTACTTTTTATAAAAATATGCATTACGATTTTGCCGAACGTTGTTAACATGGAGGGTGTCGTGAAGCATTTGCCTCAACATCAAACGTTAATTTTCCTTCAATTTGGGATGTTGTACTTATCCATTTGGAAACATTAGCTTTAGTCTAAGATGAAATAGGTTCATTTTGGTCTGTTCTGCGTACTTTCAGAACTGAACAGGCCAAGTTGATTTTTGAATTTCGCACCCCGACACCGAACTATCAGAAGAAGTAACCTTTCTATCCAGTGTGTTGCTTGGAGTGATTTGTTCGTTCATTCGATGGTCAGTTTTTAGAAAAGGAAAAAAAAAAGCACCATTTTTTAAGCAACTTTTTGGGGAGGGGATTTGAAAAGCAACTAAAGATGACACAAATCAAACAAAAACTAAGTAGAAACAAACCACAATAAAGAGCTTGGGGATTAAATTTCGAAAGCCCTAATTTTGAGAAGGTGACCTCAAACCCATATGTAACCTTTTGTAAAGTTAGATCTCAATAAGAAAAGGGGGATAGAGCGCTTTTGTTTTTTTGAATTGAGATAGAGTGCTTTCTTGTTGGCCCAAAATCATCAACTTGACGTGGGGTCTACTTGTAAAGATTCCACTTAATTGGTTACTAGCTTCTACGTAAGGATATGTATTGCAAAAAATCTCCAAATTTTTTTTTTAAAATCGGATGTCCGGGTCAGCTTGTCCACACATTAACTAATTTCAGGGCCTAGAAAGTAACGATCGGGCGTAACCCCCAGTGCTCTCAAGTTTTGAAATATTTGGCCTCCGTGAGAATGAAACATGTGACCTCATTGAGAATCACTTATTATTTTCTCAGAACCACTTAGCCAAATCCCTTGGGTTTAAAAAATCTCCACTTCCCAAGCTGGCATGATAAAATTAGGTAAAGATATCTATTACACGGCGAGGAGATTAGAACGTAATTAATTAGAAACTATCTTAAGAAAAGACATGATTTCAGATTGGAAGCTACATTTTTGTAAATAAATCAGGTGTTCCGATTAACTTAAGCACACCTCGACTAATTTAGGAGACTAATTCCACCGTCCACTTGCGAGTGTCTCCTAATTAAAACTAAAGCAAAACTCTACATGAACTAGCCTCAAAGAAGTTAATACTTGATAGCATCTGAAATGTTTCAAACCCAAGACATTTAAGAGGGAACAAATTTCGAAGTCTCAGGTCTCGACCTCTGGACCAACCGCTTGGCGTTTAGATTGGAAGCTTCATGCGCTTCTATTCTAACCTGCTGGGGTTATGGTATTGGGATATCAAATTTGACATTTGAAAAAAGGTTTTTTTTTTTTTTTTCAACGGAAAAAACATATTCATTAATCAAGTCATACGACATCTACAGAATGATCCCGAATACAAATCAGGCCATACGGCAAATATAGATTTCCACCAAAAAATAAAGATAAAGAGACACAATACATGAAAAAAGACTAAGAGACGAAACAAGTGTATAACGCCTATGCACGAGCCATCGCTCATTTCTTCACACCGTCAATATGGTTCGGCTAACGTGGAGCTAGTACCTAAATGCCAACGTCTCGGGATGGCGGAGCTCCATGTCAAAGATAACATTAAAGCTGTGGAAATTAGTCACCCGATCTGGAAAACCAAACCGGAACAAAACCCCGCGGGAAAATCCACCGGGACGAGAACCGGAACAACATCCGAACAGAAATCGGCCTAAACATCTGGACATAAACCGAACAAAATAGAAACGAAAACAAAACCAAAACCCTAACCTACCAAACACTCAAACAGCCACCGTAGCACCACCGCCACAACACCCCAATAGCCACAAACAATAGTGACAACCCCTACTGCCACCATGCACAGCCCCATCACTCCATATCCTCTCCAGCATTGCCACCAACAACCTAGCGAAGAGGAGGGGGGGGGGGGGGGGGGGGGGGGGGGGGGGGGGGGGGGGGGGGGGGGGTTGAAATGTAGAGACCCGTAAATTTCTTTTAAATTTTAACGTTTTATAATTGGACAAATAATGGTTTAATCTGAAAATTATAGTTGCGGGTCAATGTGCAAGAGTTTGAAATGTGGATGTTAGTGTAATAGGGTGCATGTGTGTATAAGTGTGTGCCAGGGGAAATTAATTCACATAACCCCCATCTCATTCTCTCTCCCGTTCTCTCTCTCTCTCTCGTCTCTCTCTACCTCTCTCACTCCTTCACCAAAAAACTCTTCTCCAAATAAAACCCACAACAAATAACCTCCATTCCATCTTCTACTTGCATATCAGAGTTCGTATCTCGTTGGATAGAGCTCGGATCGGAGTATTTATACGGTTTGCATTCCGGAAGCTAGGGCTTGCTCAATCTCTTCGGTTTCGGCTTGGATACTCGAGGTAGGGAATTCTACCTCTCTTTATATGTTTTATGAGTGATTTGGTGCATGAAATCGTGCTTGTAATGTTGTGTTTAAGCTTGGATTGAAAATCTGTTGCTGCCGTAAGAATCGTCTATTTTTCCTGGACTCCTACCGGTAGGCCAGTCCTTTCTACCGGTAGAACATTGTTGCCTTGCCAGAAAATCAGTTTCCTACCGGCAGAATAAGTGAGAAATTCTTCGTAACCAGCTCAAACGTATAGCAGCAACTCAAAAGTTGCTCTACGTATTCAACTTCTACTTGTAGGTCAAGCAGGTCAAGTGCAAAGATATTATTCCCTTCAAATCTTGGCCTTTCTGTTTCCAGTTTGTATCGATAGGAACTTTCGCCCTACCGGTAGGCAAGACTTGCTCACCTACCGGTAGCAGATTGAGCTGTTCTACTGGTAGGACTTGTTCACCTACCGGTAGTTGCTGCAGTATCTTTCAGCTGCTTTCTTGAGCTGTTGCAGTGTCTTTCAGCTGCTTTCATATATTTTTCAACTTGCATTGTGAAGCTTTTCATTGACTCCGATGGGTTTGTTTGCACATTCTTTCAAGTGTCTTAGAGAGTATTACTTGTCTCACATTTAGAGTGGTATCCGATGGACTTAAATGAGCTTGTCGAGTTAATTGTTAGGAAAACTTGAATCAACGGAATGACGTGAATGGACTACGGATACAATGTGATACATTACCGCCTAAAATGAAACGAAGATCGCAGTGAGCAGTTGATGCGTGGGGTAGCCATTCGTTGAAATGAGAAACTTGTAGGGTAAAAGTTGACGTCGAAAACTGAACTTGAAGTTGGAAACCAAATGTATGAACCAAATATACGGGGTCCTACGTGTACCAGGAATATGAGTTGGATATATGCGGTCCCGAGGACCCGGAATGAGAATCAGATATACGGGGTCCCAAGAACCCGGAATGAAGACTGGGTATACGGGGGTCCTAATGCCCGGAATGTCTTTAGATTGATCTCGTGATGTGACGATGTAAAGATTTCTTATGTGCCTATCTAGGACCCATAGGGATAATATGAGCTACTAAGCGGTTGGAAGGTAACCATATGTGGTGGGTGTGTGAAGATCAAAAGTTGAGTAAAAAGGAATTCAAAAGATAATAATAGGTCGATTAGCAAGAGTGAAGTGTTTGTTTAAGTTCTTAAGTTCTGATATAGTGGTCGTGCCTTATCTATGCTTCTCTGTTATCCGAAAGTCTATGTTTTCTCAACATCTCTCATTTCATTCGCATATAGAGTTTGCATAGACTTTTCTACTGGGCTAATGTAGCTCAAGCCTTATATTATTTTCAGGTACGAGTCCGGAACCATAGCTTGCATGGCTGGAGTGCTTGTAGTGTGGACATTACTTTTGGAAGCAAATCAAAAAAGTTACCTATTCATCTTAGTAAATTTCTTTTGAAAGATGTATTTATAACTAAAGTTTTGATTCTTTTGACTTGGAATATTGTAACTATTAATTCTCATTCGAAGTTGGATACTTATGCTAATTTGGGGCTGTCGAGCCTATATTGTAATATTTGGTAATCTCATGGACTTAGAAGTATTATTATGGGAATGGAAGTACAGTAATCTTTTGGATATCGTATGGAATATTGTGAGGATTTATTTATGGAAAATCTTTTATATTTATGTTAAAAATCGAGGGCGTGACAGAAAACAAGGAGAGTGGAGGGAGGGGGGCAGCCACAAAGGAGAGGAGCGCCAGACAAGGAAAGGGGAGAAGAAAAATGAAGAGAAAGAGAGAGGCGCCCAGGGGAGGAGGCGGCGCCTCCCCCAAGCAAACAGTGGAGGCTAAGGTTTCTTTGGAACGAGAGAGAGAGAGAGAGAGAGAGAGAGAGAGAGAGAGAGAGAGATTTCCCTATCGACTTGTCAACATATTCTGCCAACGTTGATTGAAAAAAGGAACGGAGAGAAAAATCAAAGCGTGTGTTCAAGACCTTCTAGTTCCAACTTTGTTGGAAATTCTTTTCCTTTTGTGCATTTCCGAAAATATTTCATAGTTATGATATTGGAAATCCGAAATTGAAATGGGACTTTTTTAAGCTCTCCAATTTCTAACAGGGTTGGAACTTGGACGTTTTGTGAATTTGTGGGACTTTTCGACTTCCTTTTCAGTATTCAGACCTCGTGGAGTACTCATCAATCATACAAAAATTCATGTTGGTCCTATATCAATCAACATAAACCTTGCAGATTTGGATTGATATTAATCGTTTTGAATTCAACATGATTTTTAATGTAGTTGATGGTTTTGACAAAGTCTAAATTATGAATGGTTCTAACCATTGAATTGAGCCCAAGAATAACTCATTAATGGGCAAATTTAATGCTTCAATACCTGAATAGGATCTGTCATTAAGTATTTGAATGAGTTCATCGATCGATCTAATTTCTAATTGACCTGGTGTCTTGCGGCAAATGATGTTGAGAATTAATGTAAATGATGAAGTTGCCCCTTTCTTTAAGCTTTTAGATGAATTCGTAGTTAATAATCTACCATGGCATTAGAGAAGACAATAGATCACGTGTTCAAATCTCACCGCCTACCGAATGATTAAAATTTATACATTTGAATCGTGTTTGGGTGAGCCCACAAGTGAGGAGTTTGAGGTGCTTGGGAGGGACTCATAGGATGAGCCCGAGGTGCGTGTCGTGCTTAAGCGAGTACTTGTCTCACAACACTTGGTAGGTGTAAGTGATGGACCTTGAGGCGCAATGAGAATGTTGTGGTCCGAGTGGGGGGAGATAGTGAGAACCCAAGCTGTCCCACATCGGCCAGTTTGGAATTCTTGAATGATTTATAAGGAAATGCGAGTAGATACTGAATAATTTGAGATTAACCTTTTGAGTCATGTGGTTAGGCTAAGAGTTAAGCAAGTCAGCTAACGCGGATCGTTACGAATTTTTCAAAAAAAAAAAAAAAAAGACATGGGGATTCTGCCGATTGCCATCTCTACAAGATTCAAATACTGGATTCAATTCTAGAAGTACAGCTTAATTGAAAGCGAGTGCTTTTACTACCTCATACTTTAGAACCTTCTTTCAATAAAAAAATGTATCTTTAATACAATAGGCTAATGTTCCAATTAATCAGCTGATTTGTTTAATGTTCTTAAGACTGCTTAATTTTGGAATTAAAGTAGCTTTAGCTCTTTCTAGACTCCCGTCTATTATGTGTGCAGTTAATTAATTATAATGGCATAGTATTTAACAATTGAATAACTAATTTCACTTTAGTTTGGTTTTGGATTGTTCCATCTTTCTTTTTCTTACTTTTTTTTTTAATGGCGAAGAAAATTTCATTAATCATGAAGCTAGACCAAAAAATAAAATTTTAAAAATAGGAAAAAAAATGCAATGAGAGAGGTTCAAAGAGTATGAAGACTCTTTTACTACTACTCCTACTCGCAAAAGCCTAACCTACCTCCATGAGCCACACTTTCGTTTTTAAAAAAAAATATGCAACAAAGGAAAAACCCAAAAATCTCGGCAAGATACTAACAAAAAAGCTAATCGGATATTCTCATGTCTCTTGAAAACTGTGCAATGCCCGAGAAAATAGGTGTGTTGGTCGACAAATTAGCCTATCCTGGAGAATGATAGGTTCATACACCAAACCCCTGTTCATCGGCAAATGATAGGTGCGCTCGTCGGCAAATCTTTTTCTTACCTTTGACCACATGTCTGTGTGTAAAGAGTCATGGATTGTGAATATAATCAAAAATCGTAAAAATACTAGTACTTCGCTATCGTAGAAATCTTGAGGAATTTTTTTATGTGATACGCATAACATAGAAAATTTTTAAATATTGAGTAGCGGATTTGTTAGTGTATATTTATCTATACCATATAGTATAATTTTTATTGTCATCCAAACTCTCAAAAAAGTTCCTAAATATTGCTTCATGTCAGCAATCAAACTCCCACATTGGAATTAACATCTTTATTTCTCTGAATCAATGTAATGATTTGTTGATAGTCCCCCTTCTAATTGGATCCGATGTCGCAACCCAAGCACCAAGCTCTCTCTAGCCGGCCGCCATTGCCTTCAGCTATTGAAGGTTCCGTGATGTTGCTTAAGTGGATAGCTCGATCTCTTGCTGCTCCGAAAGCCCCATTGTCATTCCGAATCACAATGCCCCTGCCCTCCTGTCGTCTTACTAATGTCTAGTCCCCCATCAAAATTTACTTTGACCAGAGGGGTCAAACGTGTCATGCTTTGCCAGTCCAACCCGTTTAGTTTGGTCTTTATCGTGCTTCGTGTTGTGTCGTGCCGGTCTATTTACTTAATTGTGTCAGGCCATTTACTATTCGTGTCATGCCGTGCTAATCCGTTTACTTAATTGCGCCTTGTCGTGTCACTTTTTAATCGTGTCGTGCCCGTGTTGTGCCGGCCTAAGTATGTATTGTAATTAGTGATGTTTATGTAGTAGTGATTAATAACGTAGTGGGTCAATTTACTTAATTAAATTAAAAATTAGTATTTTTTGTGCCGTATCCCGTGTCCATGCCCTTTCGTGCCGTGTCCATCTAGAACCGTATCGTGCCCATCTAAGACCGTGTCATGCCCGACCCACTTCCGTGCCATGCCCGGTCCTTCTAAAACCGTGCCCGTGCCATTCCGTGCCACAATTAAACGTGCCGTGCCATGTTGTGCTCGTGCCAACCTGGCCCATTCGACACCTCTAACTTTGACCCAACCTAGACTGTGGGCTTTCTCCATCTTTGAACCGACTCCGGAATCACCACACCCGGAGTTCCTCTCTGTATAATTGGTCTGGTGTTTAGCTCCTGGAAAACCCACTGCATCAGATATATATAGCTACTCAGCATTCCTGGCTCATCTGGATGGCACTCCTTGTTGTTAAACACCGTATCGTTGCGACATAACCAGATCCTCCAAATGATTGAGCCTGCCGCCGCCCAGGTCTCCTTGACCACCGATGACTGAATTGCTTAACAATACTATTATTGCAAGGAACGACTCATTCTGGGTCAAATTTTGTCCAGGACTTCTGCTTCTGTAAGTGATTTCATGGTTACTTATTTTTCTGTGTTGTACATGGGACAGTTTCTTGAATTAGATCCGTTGTTTGGCTGGATTTAGTTGTTACCAGATTTGTGCAGATGTGTAATATCTTGCTTTATAATACTCATTCTACTAATTGACTACAAAAATCTTGCAAAACAAAGGAGCATACAAATAACATTTCAACTTCAATAAAAATTCTCTTACTTTTCTGATTCTTCTCATCAAAACGAATGATCAATTCCCGAAATTATGACCAAAGTTAAACAAAAATTTACGAAAAACTTAGGGTCTCATTTAGAGAGGTTGATTTGGTCATGAGGGCGCAAGGGGAAGCCTGCCACAACCAGCCACTTGTAGTGTGGTCCTTGGCTAGGGTGTAGCCAATATCGGTTAAGAAAACCAGAAAAGTAGTTGGTTTCGAAAACTATGACTCTACTGGTTTCCAAGTCATATTTGCTTTGGAATGTCACTGGGTTGCTTCTGAACATGCCTCGGAGCCCAGGCATGCAAGAACAATTTCTGGAAGTCCAGTTAGGACCAACGCGCGTGAATCTCACTCCATCGCACGCTGGTCAGCCTGTTTCCAGAGGTTGCCTTTGCAGAGGCAATTTGGTCCCTGGCCGTTGTTTTAAACACCCCCACTGTTTAGGGGTTGCACCTTATTTCTAGTCATCCTGTTTGTAATAATTATTTACTTTCAGTTTGTATAAATTGCTTGGTTTGCCCCCTGGGTGAGCACTGGTCATTCTAGAGCCCAGAAGGAGATAAAATTCAACCCGCTGGTAGGACATCAACCCTCGCACGATTGTATGGGTATGCCACGCGATGGTTAACTTGCATGCACGTAGATCCATGCATGCAAGTTGGCTATTGTTTGTGTCAAATGCATACAAATGTACTGTTTTGATATCCAATCTCAGTCTTGGATTTTATCTCATTAATTTCCCGATATTTCTTCCATTCATGCTATTTTCAATCACATCCTGCAAACTATTACAGTTTTAAATCCCCGATTAACTGTTCTCCCGCCCTAACTGGCTGAAAATTGATTAATAAAAGAAGAATCACAAACTTTTTCGCGAAATGCCTAATTAGAGACCAATCTCCAGAATGGGCGAGAGGGGTGCCATAAAACCCTTCCCCTCTCGTAACCTGGCTCCCGAACCCAGATATTGTTATGACGGACTGGTTCCTTCACTTTTTCAAATCAAAAAGCAGGGCAAGTGCTTCGAATACGGTTCCTTGGGTGTCGGACCTTCAAACCTGAGTGGCGACTCTGTATTTTGCGAGCACTTGCTGTCCCGCGTAGCCCTCCCTCGAATCGGCATTTTTAGGAAGGGAATGAATCCTTTCCTGAAAAGGGCACACTACCCACAGTGTCGTGCCTGTGTTGTGCTGGCCTAAGTATGTATTGTAATTAGTGATGTTTATGTAGTAGTGATTAATAACGTAATGGGTCACTTACTTTAAAATTAAAAATTAGTACTTTTTGTGCCGTATCCCGTACCCATGCACTTTCGTGCCGTATCCGTCTAGAACCGTGCCGTGCCCATCTAAGACCGTGTCATGCCCGACCCACTTCCGTGCCGTGCCCAGTCCATTTAAAACCGTGCCCTTGCCATTCCATGCCACAATTAAATGTGTCGTACCATGCCGTGCACATGCCAGCCCGACCCGTTTGACACCTCTAACTTTGACCCAACCTAGACTGCGGGCTTTCTCCATCTTTGAACTGACTCCGGAATCACCACACCCAGAGTTCCTCTCTGTATAATTGGTCTGGTGTTTAGCTCCCAGAAAATCCATTTCGACATAACCAGATCCCTCCAAATGATGAGCCTGCCGCCGCCCAGGTCTCCTTGACCACCAATGACTGAATTGCTTAACAATATGATTGCAAGGAACGACTCATTCTGGGTCAAATTTTGTCCAGGACTTCTGCTTCTGTAAGGGATTTCATGGTTACTTATTTTTCTGTGTCGTACATGGGACAGTTTCTTGAATTAGATCCGTTGTTTGGCTGGATTTAGTTTTTACCAGATTTGTGCAGATGCGTAATATCTTGCTTTTATAATTCTCATTCTACCAATTGACTACAAAATCTTGCAAAACAAAGGAGCATACAAATTAAACAACATTTCAACTTCAATAAAAACTCTCAATACTTTTCTCATTCCTCTCATCAGAACGAATGATCAATCCCCAAAATTATGATCAAAGCTAAACAAAAATTTACGAAAAAACTTAGGGTCTCATTCAGAGATGTTGATTTGGTCATGAGGGCGCAAGGGGAAGCCAGCCACAACCTGCCACTTGTAGTGTGGTCCTTGGCTAGGCTGTAGCCAAAGTCGGTTGAGAAAACCAGAAAAGTCGTAGTTGGTTTTGAAAACTATGACTCTACTGATTTCCAAGTCTTATTAATATTCCTCCACATGGTAGGGAACCAATAAGTTAATGAAAATTTTTGGGGCCCAACATTGATTGGTGGCTCAATTTGATTCTTTGATTCTTCTCCAAGGTCAAGGGTCAAAGCTGGTTTAAGTTATTAAAATCTATCAATTTGATTTTTATGATTTAATGAGTCTCCCCTCCCCTCTTGACCTTGGAAATTTGTTGGGCATTCAACTAAATAATCCGCGTTTATTTATTATTCTCCTCCTCTACTTATGCCACGAAAATGGACTCGGGGATGGTGGTGTAGCCCAAGCGCTTCATCCAGATCGTCCGTCTTGACAATCAGTGGTCTGAATTTTAAGAGAACTCTTTCAGGAAAAAGTTCAACTATTTCCTAAAAGAGTATTTTTTTTTAAAATCCGAATCATCCAAAATACTTTTGGACGGTTGAGATTAAACACTCTGCCCTTCATAAGGGCAGCTCCATCCCCGAATCCCACAAAAATGATTATTTGTAACCTGTAAAAAGAGGAATCAAATTGTGCACACACTGCATTTGTTATTCCTAGCCCAAGAAAATAAAAACAGTCTTGAGTTCAAATCTCACTTACTACAATCAACACTATTGATTTTTGCCAAGCAAAAGAAAAAAATTCTCTATCTTGTGTTATAGAGATGTAATGGTGGTAACGGTATACCAAGTGGTCATTAGTCAAATGGGTCTAAAGGTTTGTTCTAGATTCCCACTTGAAGGTAAAGAAGAATTTAATTCATCTAACTTAGGATTATTCAGGCGATTTTTGGAATCTTGAATTTGGAGAGCAAAATGTGAGAGAAGAATGAATTTACTTAGGCTTACTACAATTCACCAATACCTTTCACTTTCTAATCATTTACTTATTAAACAAAAAAAAGTATAGCTTTTTCGAATACATGATACTTGTTCTATATTATATGCTTCCACAATTAAATCTAATATTCAAATATATCATAAAGTTCTAGAATCTAGTTTCTTTGCAGTTTGTTGTTGTATTGCAAAGTGATGTCCACGTAATCCTAGCCGTTCAAAAGTGTTTTTAACGATTTAGATTTTAACATAACTCTTCCATAGAAGAGTTTTTTTTTTTAAAATCTGAACCGTTGAATGTAAAAATGAATGGCTATGATGAAGCGACAAATTTGCAGTCTAACTACAAAGAGAGCTGGAGAGGTCACGGTGTCAATTCTTACCGAAAATAATCATAGACAGTGTAAGAAGATTAATTCTCTCCATTGTGCCAAAGAATGTCGAAGGTAAAATTCTGAATGATACAGAATTCATGATGCAAAAGTTTAAGTTTTGTCTTATATTTTCTCTGAGAAGCAGACGTCTATTTCTTGCTCCATTCTATCTAGAACTACAAAATGCAATATTACAACTCAATGGATTCCTTTCAAGCATCAAAATTCTACTCTGTCCTAAGCAAACATCTCTACATATGTTCACACCCACATATCACTGCCAGAGTGAAGGATTTTCTAAGAGAGAGAGAGAGAGAGAGAGAAAATAGTGTACAGAGCATGGCTTCGAAAACCGAACTGTGAATTTATAAGATCATGAAACTGCAACTCCATCTCTGTTTCCATTCATCAAGCAAAATCTAGTAGGCCTGGGCTGGAAATTCCTCCTCCTCTGGAGATCGTGGCTCGACGGTTTGATGATTTGGAGGAGAAAGGCTCTCAACGATTGGGCTTTCGCGATCAAGCCCGATTCCCAATTGCTCGATGATGCAGCGTGACACGTCGTTCGACCAGAAGCCCGGTGGACATTCCGGTGCAGCCTGCACCGGAATGAGCCCGGGTGGGTTGAGGGTGAACACAAACACGTCCGGATCGTTGTTTGAGACTTCGACTTGGACGCTCTGTTTTCAGTAGCCATGAAAGAGTTTTTGTTTTGTTTTGTTTGAAGCAAACCGATTTGAAGTGGTAAGTTTGGGGCTTTATATAGCCATTTTCTATGCCTGAACTTTCGTTAACTACCTTTATTTTGAATATTTTACAACTTAGTCAAAATGGGGATTTTTCTAGAAATAAGGACATATTCATGGCCCTTTTGGTGAAGGGGTCTATTGTAGCGCAATTACCAGTATACCCCTACATATGAAGTCCATTATTGGTTACTAGAGGGTAATTAAGGAGACTTGGCTGGACCATTGAAATATTTGCCCGGTCGTTTACTTTGGGACTTTGGAACTAGTTAAAGTGTGCTCAAAAGTGGCCTGAACATCCGATCACAAAAAAAGAAAGGCTTAAATACTTAAATCATCCTTATATAATAGAGTCGGTTTCATTTTCGTCCTTATAAAATTTTTTGTGTCAATTTCGTCCTTCCAGTTTGTGACTCAGTTCAATGTTACCATTGCCGTCAACCAGTGGATGGAATTGGCCTACGTGGATAACGGACTTGCCAGTTGTGTACTGGTTTTGGTTAATAGCAATGCTAATGACATTTTAAACCTAGGACGGCAAAATCGTAATTATTCAACTGCGGAATTATACGACGGGCCATTATAGGTTCGATCCGAAACGGCCCAGCGATCAATACACATGCCATGTGTTTTTTAGCCGTTTAAAGCCGTTTAGGCCTCCGGACTCCCAAATATGCCGTTTAAGGAAATATTTAATTTGCTAATAACTTAGGCAAGGAAAATCCGAATTAAGTTGTTCTTTTGGGAGAAGTCTTATAATTTTTTCTATTTTCTAGTTTTGCTATTATTCCAA
This sequence comes from Rhododendron mucronatum var. ripense, assembly GCA_019656295.1. Lineage (NCBI taxonomy): Eukaryota > Viridiplantae > Streptophyta > Magnoliopsida > Ericales > Ericaceae > Rhododendron > Rhododendron mucronatum. The sequence goes on along the minus strand of BPLT01000152.1, from coordinate 250,203 downwards.
ATTTTTCCGGTTTTTATAATTTCCGTTATTAATTGATTTGGTGTCCATTTTGAGGCAAATCAGTTAGAGTTAGGGTTTTTCTACCTATTTAACAAGTTGTAAGCCTTCGGGGCAAGATAGTGATTGATTATTATTGAATGAAAAGAGTCTAGAGAGCATTTTCTCTAAACCTATATCATTTGTGATTTTTTTGTCACACGTTTGTAATGTAATTGAATGGCAGATTGATCTTGTGCGCCTTTTTTTTTGGTAGAAAACGATGTGGGTAATATTGGAGAGAAGAGACATGGGCCAGGTAAGTACCAAAGAAGGCTTCCGTTATCCAAGTAGGCAAATTCCGTCCACTGATTGACGGCAAGGGTGATATTGAACTGATTCACAAATTGGAAGGACGAAATTGACACAAAAAATTTTACAAGGATGAAAATGAAATTGACTCTATTTTGTAAGGACCATTTAAGTACTTAAGCCAAAAAGAAATTAAGGAGATTTGACATGTAACATCAGTTTTGGCATATGAAGTTACTTGCCAGTTGCCATAGTCTATTTGCGAATTAAAGTTGGATTAAAAACCTAAGAAAATTTGAAGTGTGGTCCACTGAAATTGATGTTGGATTACAGCAAATGTACTTTTGTACAAACAAAATCTTGTACACAAAATAAGAAAAAATTTTTTGAAGTGAACTTTGTTCACTCATTCAAAAAAAAAAAAAAAAAGGTGGACGATGTTCATTTTGTATGAGCTTCACATCGAGTTCCACTTCAATAACTTTATTTAATTTTTTTTTTATAACCTGGTGTCCGAGCTAATTTATACGTATTGTATTTGTATTTTCCTTAGCTCAAAAGAATAACATGTGTGTTTATGGGACTTGTTATCTGCTAGCTAAAAAAAAAATTCAATGTTATCAGTTTCGTGTACTTTTCTTGTTTAGCTAGACATATGATGTTAGAATGTTGATATTTGTTAGATTACAAGCTATAAGCTAGAGCCAACCCTATCCAGAGGAGTAGAACTCAAGACCTCACGTTCTAAATGACCAGCACTCCACGATCATTGGGCCAAACCCCAAGGTCTCCGTTTGCTATGTTTGCTAGATAAGAGCATCCACAGTGGAATAACCAAAAGCATAAGGTTGTTAAAGTTAACAATGTTTTCTAAAAAAAGTACTCACAGTAGCATAACCAAATTTAACAATCTCTTAGCAACTCATCAAATTTTGACCATTGGATAATCAAAACTAGCAACTTTTTACCAATAACCAAAACCTTCTCTCTTTCTCCCTCTCTCTAAACAATGTTTCTAGGAAAAATATTTCTGAAAGTTCTTTTTCTTTTTACAAAAACAGTTAGACCATTTTAAAAAACTATTTTTTTATTATTAAAAACCGTTTTTTTAAAACCGTCTTTTTTTTTTCAAAAATTGTTTTTTTAAAACTTTTTTGGAAAAGTGTTTTTCAAAATCAATGTTTTCAAAAAATTATTTTCTATTTCTAATAACATGTTTTTATTAGTTTGAAAACTATTTTATATGGTGACAATTTTTTGATTTTACAAGTTGAAAAGATAATGTGACAAATTTTGATTATTCAATATTCGATTATGCCACTGTGGACATCTACGTACATTGCTAACCTTAGCAATCCCTTAAATGAATAATCAAAAGGTGATTAGCAACTTTTGATTATCCAAATTTGATTAGTCCATTGTGGATGCTCTAATGTACTTCTAAAAATGTATTGATTGAGTAGAGGAAAAAAAATGTATGGGAATCTTCTCTTTGATCGATTACAGTTTTGTGTCATATTAGGGGTCAAACGATTCCGACATTTTACATTAAGTATATATGTGGTGGTAATTACGATGATAATTTGGTTAAACTAATGCACTCATCCATCAATTATTTGCATGGCGTTTAGGTGGAACTCATCTATCGGTTGGTTTATATTGACAGGATCTGAACTGGATCACAGATATAATTTATTTTCTATCTCAGTGTCCGAGCTTATTTATGCCCAGCTCGATTAATCCCGGAAGGACCAATCCCGCAGGTTTTTGGTGGACGCCAAATTATAGCTACAATGAAGTCTTGTATAAACTAACCCTACAAGAGTTGATAATAGTACATATGCTTGAGATTTCAAACCTAAGATCTAGAATAAAGGAAACCCTTAAAGTCATGACATGCCAAAATTATTAGGCCAACCCAAAAGGTTGGATCACCATGTCATGAATTTGTACCATGTCTTCTATTTAAATTTGGAGGTAATAACCCTAGTCTATCTTAATGGTATTTGTGATACTTTTACTCGAAATTTGGAAGAGTTAGGAAAGAAGTGATGGGATATACTGGCTGATAAAGATGGATTTGGCTAAACTTAATTGGTGGTAAAGAGAGGTTAGCAAACTCAAGCGATGAAAATTGTAGCGAGTAGGAGTTCTTAGATTGTAGCGTTTGTGGTTAGTAGTTAGATTACAACACAGGCTGACCCTAATTAAGCTCCATATATTCGAACCTAAGACCTCTTACCTAGATGGCTAGACACTTTTAGACTCCCGCTCCCATGCTGCTGGAACAAATCCTCATTGGCAAGCAAAAACAAAGTTATTTGGTGGATTGGAAGAAATTTGGTTTTACATAGAACAAATCATCTGCTGAATTCAGTTTAACTTCACCGATCAAATGAGAGGGTGAAAAGTTCACCTTCACCACAAAGTTTGTGCAATCAATTTAAGTAGTAAAACAATTAAGGTAACTTGCAATCTGTTTGAGCTCTTCGCTACCTCTTGTCAAACCCTTTTGGACCAGTACGTCCGTACAGAGTTTTGTCCTGATTTTAATTGGGACCCCCAAGTGGACGGGAGGTTTGGTCCCCCAAAATTAGTCGAGGTGCACTTCAGCTAGCGTGAAAACCGAAGCTATAAAAAAAACCTCTTGTCAAACCGAAAAAGTTTGGAATCATCAAATTGAATCCATCAACCAACCCTCAACAAGTTAGAATACTAATTTTGGAGCTTGGACTGGGATTGTACTGGATTAAATTTTATAAATTTACACTTCAACCTGAATCCGAACCACCAATCTAATAGAAGCCCATGGAAGGAATACTTTGGCCCTATTAAACCATTAGCCCACCAAAGTAAACAATAAAACAAACAACACCAAAACTGTGTTGGATTTGGGCCCTCAATTATAAAGACGAAACATTAGGTTTTGTGTGGAATTCCATTAGGTTTATTTAAGGAAAAGAAGCTTGTCTCTCGACAACCACATTGCCCGTAGTGTACGTAGGATTCGTCAAAAAGAACATTCAAAAGCCAAAAAAAACCCGGTTGCTTGAGACATTAAGGTTCCGTTTGTTTCGATGTAAAATGTTTTTTTTAAAAACAAACTTCAAACTTTGATTTTCCTGTGTTTGGTTGGCACTTGAAATAGATTTTCAGAAATCGACAAAATAGTATAGAGAACGAGAGTAGGGGTTTAAACGGTGGAGAGATTTGAGAATATTAGAATTGAACGTGGGTCAGGACTGATTATCGATGGAACCGAATAATGAGAATTGCAGTTGAATGTAGTAGGTTCATTTCGGAAAATAACTTACCGAAGATTTAAGGTAAGTCATATTCATCCAATTAATGAAAAATATTTTACATGTAAAATTTTTTCCTTATTTTTTACACAACCAAACACCGAAAAATAGGTAAAACATTTTTTCGGAAAATATTTTACACCCAAACAAACGGAGCCTAATAATCCCATGGTTTAAGTCTTATTTGTCTTTCAAAAGTGGAAAATGAGCATATATGGTTTTTTTATAATTAACATTCAAATATTTTGAAATCATTTGTGTACCAATGTATTGTCTACCTGAGCTTTTGCTTGAACAATCTACTCCTTTTTTTCTGACATTAGTGAGAAGTTGCCTGTATTGATGAAAGTTTAACGACACTTAAAATACGGAATTCATTACAAATATTTTTGATAAAGCAAAACTAATCGTCTAACAGATACGGAGTACAAAATTAGGAAAGTGCAGGGCGGTTGATGTCTTTCACCCCAATCCAGAGATTATTTGGCGCACATTCCGCAGAAATTTCGTACTTTGTAGCAATTTCAAAAAAAAAAAAAAAAGAAGATAAAGTGCTAGTAAAAAATAAAAACAAATATCTAGACAATCAGATGAATCCAACCAACCATGAATGCGCCAATGAACTCCTAAGACTACAGATCTGACAAGCCACCATAGTTGTTCAAGCAAAGACATCATATGGTAGTAGTATAGCACCGTTGACACGGATGTTGTTGTGAAGCAACATTATCTGAAAGAACCCGATTGATCTGTAGACGTAATATTCACCCAAAAACAAAACTCTGACAAAAAGGAGAGACAAAACTCTCAAAGATTAGATGATAAGTCGTTGATTTGAAGAGACACGAGAAAAACAAACCAAAGAAAGGGAGATCAGGATAGAGAACTAGTATCATAACCTTCCCCTCCCACCACCGTGTTAGAGTTGTGAAATTTATTGGATATTCAACTCAATAAATCTGCGTTTAATATTCTTCTGTTCTACTTATATATGCATACGCGCGCCACAAAAACGGTTATTTGTAACCTTCAAAAGGAGGAATTAGATTGTGCACACACTGCATTTGTTACTCCTAACCTAAGATAAAAAACAGTCCTATGATTCAAATCTCACTAATTACAGCTAACATTGCTCTAGATGTAATGATGGTATTGGTATTCCAAGTGGTCATTAGGGGCCCTTGTCTAAAGGTTTGTTCTAGATTCCCACTTGAAGGTAAATTAGAATTTGATTAATCTAAATTTTGGGGAGAGAGAGAGAGGAGGGGGTGGTGGTGGCTCTAGAGTGGGGTGTTTTAGCCCTTGATCGGTTGTGGATTTGAAAAAAAATTTCCAAACCCAAAAGGGAATAGTGGGTGGGTGTGTGTGGTGGCGGCGGCGGTAGTGCTGGAGTGGGGTTCGTCTCCCTTGAACAATCTACTCAACGAGTCCTAAGAATGAACAATTTGAATTACCAAAAGATCAATTTGGGTTGGTCCCACAATGGCCCAAGTGGACCAGGCCATATCCTACTTTGATGGTTATCTACTAGTAAAATTCACACTAAATTCACACGTGTAGTACTAATCTTCCTAATCGTCCTCCAGACCAGTCAGATGGAAGGGTGATAGAGTATATTGTAACTTGACGTAAACGAGTTAAATTTCATGCTACGTGCCAGTTACCCCGGATCTAGAGATGCTGTAGTGCATAACCTCATAACAGAGGTGTATAGTAGTGCGGCTACACCCCAACCTCCTTTATTATTGAGCGGTCATTTAGAGGCCTCAGCTGGTGATCCGGACTGTTTTTCTCTCGATGATGAAGCTTACTCCCATCGTCTCACTAGCTGACCTTGAATCCTCTGGTATTTTGATGATGTATATAATATTCATAGTTTGTCTTGATTTGGGACCGCTCTCGCGGCCCAAACCGAAACATGTAGTGTGGCATCCCACCGTCCGTTTCCGCACTAGATATATGGTTCAAATCCCGTGGTGTAGATCTTGTAGTGCGGCATTCGACTGTCTATTTCCGCAATCGATAGTTAAAATTCCCTGAAGCACTTACCGATCAAAGTTAAATCTTATTGATAAAATTAACAAACATATCTAAACTAATAATTTTTAAAATAAACAACTTGAATGCAGCACTACAGAGTGCATGCTATTGGACTATCCGTTTCATTGACCCCAACTTGTTTTGCCCTTGACTTCCACCCCCCGCCCCCTTCTTTTTTTGTCTTCTAACTTCCCAACTTTTCAGACACGTCAGTCTTTTTCATTAACCCCAACTTGTTTTGCCTTGACTTCCACCCCGCCCGCCGCCGCCGCCCGCCCCCCCGCCTCCACCCCCCCTCTTTTTTTTTGTCTTCTAACTTGCCATCTTTCCAGACACGTCAGTCATTTCCAACACGTGGACGGCCATGACCTGAAAAGCAAAATAACAATACTATAACCACGCACAAATACGCAAACACTTACATATATACTCACAGAAAGAGTGGGCCCACTCCCTCTGTGAGTATGTGTGATTATAAAATTATTGTTCTTGACATAGTTTCTCGCAGCTTTATTCTAATTTCTCACCTAATCACATCCATTTTGGTGAACTGAAATTGAATTAGGAGCATCTCTATCCCATGTATTAATTCGAAAGACTCAAAATAATGTTGTTTACTAAAAAAAAGTGAAAATAAGTATTTATGTTTTAAATTAAAGGTATTGTGTTGTGAGAAAATGACTTGATTTGTAAATTAAGCAAAAAATAAGTACGTAAAAAATAAAAACCTTAGCGGAACGGAGCCTTATATATACTATTCCAAACCCAGTTTCATTATTTCTATCTAACGGCCTCCTCACAAATTTTCCTCAAGTTTCCATCCAATATGTTTTCATGCCCTACATCAGATTTGATGAAGATATCCAATATAATCCTCATTTTATAGGTTTAATTCGTTGATAATTTTTCATCGGTACCAAATTATAAAAAAGAAAGTGGGAATTTTAGATGAAATTAATAGTACAAGAGGTTTTGAAGAATGCTCTCCATTTGATCATTAATTAGTTCTTCGTACATGGAGAATCAAATTGCATTTTACATTTTGGCGAAAGTAAATGAAGTATATGGTTGGAGATGCAAAATTCTTCGTTTTAAGAAATGGAGAATGGTTTTGAAGATTTGAAGGGTTAGTCGGAGATGCTCCTAATATACAAAAACCTATCTAGGATAATGTCACAAAAACAAGAGTATTTAGTCTCACTGATGGAGCTAGGATTTTTCTGAGTGGAGGCCGATACTTAAAACCTGAAATCCCCCATATTCACATGATTGTTGAATTTTCAAATTTTCCTTAGGCGTAATTTGAAATTCTAGCCTTGAATCTAAGGCATGATATCCTACAAGAATATGATAGATATATTTTCTATTTATACTTGACAAAACGTACATATATATTACCCATAAAAATGAAGTAATTGTTTTCACACTAGCTAGCCAATTTTCCATATCAGCCACTTGTCTTAATTTCCAACTTATCCCAAGACTTATCGCAAGACTTTGTGGGTGGTGCACCTTCATTTAATTTCTTGGTCTATTCAACTGTAGAAGTTAAGTACTATTCAGAAACGTGGTACGAAAAGTAGTATAAGCAACTACTCGTCAGTGTGAATATTCTAAAGTCCACATATGCATGCATGAATATTCCACGTACCAAACACATTTAAAGAGAGTTATGAAGAAAAAACAATTAGTAATCAAAACATTTACGAAATGAAAACACTAGATGAGGGATGGTACCGTAAAAAAAAAAAAAACATGAAAGTGTCTAAAAAATTGGAATGAATGGTTCGGATTCACATTGAAATCAAAACTCTGGACGAGGAATAGTACGATACGTGAATCTGAGCCATTTATTCCAGTTTTCTGAACACTTTCATGTGTTCTTTTCTTGTACCATAACATTTTTGGCACTCAATTTGAAGCTAGCTGAACCGTCATTCATTCCAGTTTCCTACACACTTTCATGTATTCTTTTTCTGTACCCGAACATTTTTTTATGCTAGATTCCACTGCCGAATCTAGTTGAACCAGTCTTACACAAGGGCTATTCTGGTCTTGGAATGGCGGCTAACGTACATAATTGAACCAGTCTTAGTACAACATTAAAACATGATAAATGTAAGCATGCCTTGGAATCATTAACATTAATGAATACAAGTCCAAAAAACCAAGGGTGCCATTGAAGCATGACCCTTATATAAGCAAGCCCTAATGCCTAATAAGTATACATCTCATCCTTGTAAGTCATAAGCTACTTGCTTCACCTCACGAAAATGGCCTCAAACTCAATCTTTGAATCGACATCTAGCGAACGACGATGGGTGAACCAAATAAGCAAAATCATCGACGAAGAAGTCAAGGTCGAGATCATCGATATTCCTGTTTCGATTTTTCGTGTGCCCACAACCATAAGCGCATTCAAACCAGAAGCGTATACCCCTCAGCTCATAGGCCTGGGGCCGTACCATCGATTCACGCCCGAGCTCTATGAGATGGAGAGGTACAAAGTTGCAGCGGCGACTAGAGTTCAGAAGGAGTTCAGAAGCCTCGAATTCAAGCAACTTGTCGATATGCTCAGCGAGGTTGAGTATAAAGTCCGAGCTTGTTACCATAAGTTCTTGGACATCGATGGCGATACCCTAGCCTGGATCATGGCCATCGATGGGTTGTTCTTGCTCGATTTTCTCAATAGCTACGTGAACAAAAAAGATTGCCTTTCTTGTACAACGACCGCTCTTTTAGCTGACGCTTCCGGGAAAAACCTGGCCCGAAGTGAAATCCTCGGCGACATAGTGATGCTAGAAAACCAAATTCCGATGTTCGTTCTGAGCAAGATCTTGACCATCCAAACTTCCAGCCCTGACGTGCGTAACAATCTGCTGCCCTCGATCTTGACGGGTTTCTGCCAAGCGCTTTCGCCTCTCAAGTTGAGGGAGGATCACCCTTTGATCTCCCGAAATTCCGATCATTCGCATTTGTTGGACCTCTTGTACCACTTGATTGTGCCTGAATTGCCGGGGCCCAATGGCCCCAGCAATGGGGAACAAGGAGGGGCGTTTAATATAGACGGAAAGCAGAACGTGGATTCCGGTAATTCGACTACGATTTTTGTTGAGTTTTGGAACTTGTTTTCGAAACTAACTATCTTCAGTAAGTTTACCAAACCCATTAGGGTGGTAATAGGCCTTCCATGGAAGTATATCACTGGTCTGCTTGGGATATCGAAAGGTAACGAAACTAGCACCCCCGAAGGTGACGCGGAAAAAACAACTCCTAAAGTAGAGGAGATCATGATTCCTTCGGTTTCAAACCTCCGTGACGTTGGAGTGGAGTTCTTCCCCACTTCCGGCGACATCACGAGCATTAGATTCGACAAGACGACGGGGAAATTCTACCTCCCCGTCGTCACCCTGAACGTCAACTCCGAAGTGGTAATGCGAAACTTGGTGGCCTACGAAGCCTCGATAGCATCAGAATCCCTCGTTTTCGCGCGGTACACGGAGCTAATGAACGGGATCATAGACACGGCTGGAGACGCAACGCTGCTGAGGGAAAAGAAGATCATCGTGAACAGTCTGAAGAGCGATGCCGAAGTTTCGGAGCTCTTCAACGGGATGAGCAAATCCGTCCGGCTCACGAACGTGTCGTACATCGACAAGGCCATTGGAGATGCCAACAGCTACTTCTACAGCTCGAAGAAGGTTAGGGTTTACACGTCCATGAAGAAGTACGTGTATGGGTCTTGGAGGTTTCTTACGATTGTTGCAGTTATCTTGATCATATTGATGTCGGCTCTTGAGTCATTTTGCTCAGTTTATACTTGTAATAATATTTATGTTAGCACAAGTAGCTAAGTGGGACATGTATTGTTCTCAGGTGTTCGGGTCAATTATAGTTAAAGGCGATTCTTATTGTTCTTAGGTGTTCAGGTCAGTTATAACTAAGTGTGACATGTATAGTAGGGTCTATAAGTGTGGGACATGTATTGTTCTCAAGTGTTCGGGTCGGTTATAGTTAAGGATGACACGTATTGCTCTCAGGTGTTCGGGTCAATTATGACCAAGTGTGAGATGTATAGTAGGGTCTATAAGCTGTTCTTCCTTAATACATTCTGTCATAAATGTCTTTATTTATATGTTGAATATATGTCGAATTGTTCTTCTTTTGTGAGCTCATGTTTCTGGTGCGCGTTTGTCTCATTTAAATATTCTATTCGAGAATAGATCTTCGATCTTTTTCTTTTTTTTTCTTTTTTTTTTTTTTTTTTTTTTCTGTTGGGTAATCCAAAACCGATCCTGTGCACTGACTGCAACCTTTGGTCCCATGTCCACACCCGTCCACAGCTATTTCGCACAAGCTTCCGCTTGGGCGCGCGGTCCAAAGGATTTTGTTTTTAGTGGAGTTGAACTTGAATTGGCGTTCTGAAGTAGATAAAAAACAATCAAATATTGTTCAAGAAGACGAATGAATTAGATATCGTTCTAACATACATGGTTTGCTAGATCTCATCCTAGCTTATGGGCTCTTGGATCCATATAGTTAAAAAAATAAAAAATAAAAAACTGTAAATATATGAAATAGCAAAAACTCACAGTTTTATAAGATGGTTGATATTTGTTCTCCTTCGTTTTAGTGGTTTTTGGGCATTTTGTAATGCTGTGTAATAATGATATCTTCTTAATACGTAATAAGTTAAAATTACAAATTTGAATACTTAAAAAGGGACGGTCAAAGTATATATGTTCACTATAAAATTTAAAACTAATTAAAATTGATCCATCAAATAAGAGAGCCATCTTTGCTCAACCATGCACGCCACAAGAACTCTTGACTGAATTATCTATGCTATCCATTGAAACAAGCAGATAAAATTGGTTATTCGGGCGTAATTAGTACATTTGTTGCTAGAAATGCGAGAAGGGTTATCTTTAAGTGATTGTTAAGTTTATGAAATGCTGCATAGTTTTGGTATTGTTGAAAACTTTATGTCATGATGTATATATGTTGTATGGTATTGGAATTTTCTCTTGTTGACTACTGGCTGTAATATTCCATCCATCCCCTTTTTTTTTTTTTTTTGTAAAAGAGATTTTATTACCAAAAAAGGAGACAAGATACAAAGGGAAACAAAGGGGCATATCCCTGACCATATCACAAAAAAATAATAATAAAAAAAAATAAAACTGACCCAAACTAAACAAAAAAACAGAAACCTGGGCTATACATACAGGTCAAAGCAAAATTTCCCCAAAAATATTCCGGACTTTACAAAGGTCTCAATTAATACTATTGCTGCCCACTTTTTGCAAAGAACAGACTTTATCCCGAACATCAAGAACAAGTTGTTCCATAGTGCCTTCAAGATTAGAGTGTTTGTTGCCAAAAAAGCACTCATTCCTAGCCTTCCATATGTAATATACACAAAACTAGCCATGGCTAACTTGTACAGCGGTGAAGGAAAACCCTTTTTCTTCAAATGATGGATTGCTCTCCTGATCCCACTCTACTAGACATCGACGAACTCTAAATTTTTCAAGGACTCTAGACCAAATTTGGGATGATAATGAACAAGTGAAGAATAAATGCCCATGAGACCTACTCAGCCACGCTACCACACAATACACACATAGGATCCACTAACAATCTCCAGGGATAAGAGTCTATCCTTAGTTGAAAGCCTGCCCTAACATACTAGCCACATAATGAAAGCCCATCAAGGTATGTTTTGTTTGAACCTAATAAATTGAAGCCCAAGGCACCTTTGGATTGGGAGTTCTCAAATCCTCCAAAGCAGATTTGACAGAATATGTACTAGTAGAAGTAGGAACCCAAACTATAGAATTCTCAATTGAAATGTTAGGCCTCAAGGTATTGAGAGTACTCCTTATGATCTGCATTGTACCCCTATTACGTTGCCTAGGCCAATGCCAATACTCATTATGAATGATTGATGAAACTTTTGCAAGGAGCTAGGGAACTTCCAACATTCCTCTTACAATAGCCTCCCCAAACACCTTATAAAGATGACCTGCAATATGTCACTTGTCCAACCAAAGAAAAGTTTTACTCCCACTGCCAACATTCCGTCCCAATTTGTTTGTTTATTGTTATTACTTGGGACATCCTACAAAATTATTTACAAGTTTTAATTTATAATGTTTTTGATATCCAATATGGATTTTGTTTGATAGATTTCAATTAGTTCTACAATATGATATTTTCGAAGTTATATAAAATACTATAGATTGTGAAATATAGATAACTTTTTGAAGGGCACATATGTCAAAATTGGAAAAATGAATTGGGAGGGAGGGATTAATTGTTTTTGCAGTCGATTTACTTTTTCATCATTTTGCTCGTGAAATACATTGGCTCAGCTCAAATCCTTATGGCCCCGATGAAAGGCCGACCAACTTATAGACCATAGTTGGGCTTGGCTTGCTTTTAGAGGCTCATGGGCAGCGGCCTGATTGAGGTTTTGGGATTTTTTTTCTGTTGTATTTTATCATCCAAAATGCATAAGGGCCTCTCCCATGTACGAACATTTAAGACTAATCAAATTCAATAAGTCTACAAACCATGAAATCAACACATGACCACTTACGCAGCGGGATGGGCCCGACATCAACAGCTGAAAAAAAAAAAAAACAAAAAAACCAAATTTGGTTCTCTCTCCTCCCTCTTCACCAATGACCAATCCTCCCATGGACGTCCCCCACCTATCCTCAGACCCCCTTCACTCACCCACCCATAACCCACTGGTCCCACTTTCACCCGCTGCCGCCGATTCCACCCAAATGCTCTCCTGTAAAAGAAAAGCAAATTTCATAAAAGTTGCAGAAAATTTAAGTTTGGAACACCCACATAACAATTTCAGAAATATAAATTGCATGATCTGGGGAGGGGACTAGAATTGAGAGGCCGGAAAAAACTTATGGAGGCGGAGGGCGAGGAGAATGACGATGCCAGAGACCGCCATAATAGTGGCCAGAACCACCCCTTGTGAATTCAAGATTGAAAACATGCCTAGAGAGAGGGAGAGATAGTTGGAACAGGTTTTCTTTTTTTGGTGGGTGAATGGATCTTCAATGGAGGTTGTTTGGGTGGAATCAGCGGCGGTGGCGGTGGGTGGGAGTGGAGGCTCAACGGCGACAGAGGTACGATGAGAGGACGGGGTGGACCAACACAGGTGATGGGCGGTGTTGACGTTGTGGTGGGCGGAGGCCCGGAGGGTTGGTCGCCGGAGGTGAATCCGGTGGTGGTGGTGGGAGTTTGATGCAGTGTGTGTATGAACCACAGAAAGAACGTGCAACAAAGATTTACACAAAGGATATAAGTTAGAGAAAAGTTCTCTGACTCTAATTTTATTCGATAATAATCAACAGCTGTGGTGCCCTAAAGGCTTACAACTTATTAAATAGTGCGGAAAAACCCTAACCTAGTTGATTCGTCCAAAACAGAAACCGAATCAATCAAAAGTAAAAATTACCAAAACACGGAAAAATACCTAATTGATTCATCCAAAACGGAAGCCGAATCAATTAAAAGTAAAAATTACCAAAAACGGAAATTTCCAAACAAGAACAAAACTGGAAAAGATAGACCAACTATTAGTGAATATTCACTAGTTTTCTCTTGAAACGGAAATTAGTGAAGATTCATTAGTTTTGCCGATTAGTAAAGGAAATTAGTGAATATTCACTGGTTTAGCCACTCTAGGCTTAAAATGCCTAAAGTAGCACTCTTCTATGGCCACTGCATCATCCTCTCCCTCTAAAAAGAAATTCGCCCTCGAATTTGCTTCATCATCAGAACTATCCCCTCGGAATGGGATCAAGTGCTTGACATTAAACATATCAGCCGTGCGAACATGACTAGGAAGCTTCAGACGGTACGCATTTGGATTGATTTTTTCGATGATCTCTACAGTTCCAACCTTTCGGGCAGCAAGCTTGTTGTACTCATGGGCAGTATAGCGATCTTTAGTGAGGATGACATATACAAAGTCCCCAACCTCGAACTCCACCAAGCGCCACGTCTTATCCGCGGCCTCCTTATACTTCGTGGTGACCCGTTGCAGGCGCTGCTCAGTATCCTTATGAACTTGCTGCAGACTTGTCATGAACTTTCAGCCTTCCCATGCACTTGCTTTGGGTTAGGAACAGGAGCTAGGTCAAGCGGAGTTCGAGGGTTAAAGCCATAGACAACCTGGAAAGGGGAAAGTCCAGTGCTACGGTTAACGGAGTGGTTAAAAGCAAACTCAGCTTGACACAACTTCTGGTCCCAACTCTTGAGATGGTCTTCCACCAAGCTGCGAAGTAGATTGCCCAAGGAATGGTTCACCACCTCAGTCTGGCCATCAGTTTGAGGGTGGTAAGCCGTACTGAAGTTGAGAGCGGTGCAGGCCAACCTCCACAAAGTCCTCCAAAAGTGACTTAGGAATCGGGTGTCACGATCAGAAACAATGGAAGAAGGCAGCCCGTGTAAGCGATAAACCTCCGTAAAGTATAACTGGGCTACTTTGACAGCATCCGTGGTCGTCTTGCAAGCAATAAAATGGGCCATCTTGGAGAACTGATCGACTGCGACGAAAATAGCATCATGACCATGTTGCGTACATGGTAACCCCACCACAAAATCCATACTAATGTCGGCCCAAGGTTAAGAAGGAATGGGCAATGGCATGTACAAACCTGCATTAGTGGCTGATCCCTTGGACACTTGACAAATGTGACATGATGAGCTCCCAATGTTGCAGATTTTTGGTGCGACTAGTCCCGTTTTATATTGTTTAACTTATGTTTATTTAGCTTTTATAGTGATATTACTCGTAAGGTAGTTTGTTTAGTGTTACAGGTAAAACATCTTAATAAGACGCATTTGGACGCCATGGATGGCCCAAGTGCTTCCAAGTACCCGAAGACCCTGTCGGCCCCTTAAAATCTGTCTAAGTATGGAAAAATAACTTTATGAAAAAGTATCAATTTTCGAGATAAAAAATGGGAGTAATTGATCATTGAATTTTTCTAAGAGTAACTACAAAATTGCAAGGTTTCATTTGAATAGCAATGTCACGTTTTGAGCCATTTTCGCTTGAGAAAAACGTGCAGTTTTCTGTTTTGTACTAAAAGTGGGGGGTTGACATTTTGATTTAATTGGAATCTTGAAATTCTGGTAATGCCATTATTTCCAAATGGGGGGTACTTTCTTAGTTTCATTAAATAAATTAAAGTAAAGGAAATGTAAAAGAAAGATTTAAAATGTAGCATTTACTTAAGTTTAGAGAATGCAAATAAGGTGCTATGGAGCTATGGAAGTTGCTGGGAGCCGTCGGGTGCCAAGTTTTGAAGCTGAAGGTAGAACTGAAGATAAGCTCCTGGTATCGATACAGCCTTAATCTGTATCGATACGCATTAGATTCGTGGGAAGGTAGAGGATATTGTATCGATACGGCCTTAATCTGTATCGATACAGGTACGCTACGGGGAGAATGACCTTTTCAGCTTAGCAGCGTGGTATCGATACTTTGCTTAATTTGTATCGATACTACGAGCCTTCGGCCAGATATTTGTTGCTTTTTGGACCTTCCATTTATGGAATAGTTGCTACTTTTGGTATGTTTTTTAGGATATTTGTTGGGAGAGAAGATGAGTTGTATAAATACTCTTCTCTCTCACTTTAGTTCATAATCTACTTTTATGCTCTAGGTTAGGTTTTCTCCATAGCTTTTCTCAAGCTTTCTTAGTTTAATTGTTCAAGAATTTCTTAAGGTAATTGTTGTTTGTTAATTTCTCGTTTATTAATGTTGTAGTTACGGACTAGATTCTCCTTAATATCAAGTTTATTTCCATTTTCGTCGGTTAAATATGTTTATCATTTCTAGCATGATTTCTAGTCTTTTTAATATGTGTGAGTAGTTTCTTGGGAAAGTCTTGGGCTAATCTTTCCCAATGACTTAGGTTGTTATTTGGTTCTCGAAATCTTCGGGCTTAAAATCATGATTTTCGGAATTTCACTAACTTAGTCATTTCGGTCTAAGCGAGGGGTGTTAACTCTTTGATATGTTGTTTAGTGAAGCGGTTTTGACAAGTTGCATGTCGAGGGCTCATGGCCTCCTACGTGTTAGATACATTAGCAAAAATAGGTTATTTTAGTTCCGTTTAATCACATCTTTTGATAAATGAAATCGTTAAGCTAAATCTTTTGGGCATGAGCACGAGGTCATGATTCTCACCTGAGTTATATTGAGAACCGGTGACGGCTTTAGTCAATGATTAGACGATCCTTAGACTTGCCTCTTTTAAGTTCTTTAAGCTCATTTCTAGGCTTTCGTTTTGGCAATTTTACCGTTTAAAGCAAAATCAAGTTGGCCGTTTTAAAAGCCGAAATCCACCGTATAAAACCTACAATCCAAACTAGCTATATTTCGATTTTCTATGGGTACGATCCCGGACTTTCCGGTTATTATGCTATCAACGACCTAGCCCTACGCGTGGGGTGTCTCAACCTTATTTGAAGGAAAGGTTCGGAGGCTAAGCATGACACCTTTCTACAAATCTGTAAACATCCCGTTGCAGAGTCGGCCAGAAATAGGACCCAGACACCAGTGCAAGTGTCTTATCAAGACCCACATGCCCCTCATTGTGCAATTTTGAATAATTTTCAAACGGAGGCTAGAGTCCGGAACACACAACAAGTTTCCTTTGAACAGAAATCCCTTCTGCACATGAAACTCAGATTGACCGCCACTTGCGATCTCCTCAAGCACAATAGAGAAATACGGATCAGCTACTAACAATTCTCGAAACGCATCAAAATCGATTACTTTAGCCCGCATAAGAGTAAGGAAGTTGGCACAGCGACTGAGGGCGTTAGCGACCTTATTCAAAGCCCTCGACTTGTGCTTGATGGAGAATGAAAACTGCTGGACGTACGCGGCCCACTTTGCATGCTTACTGGACAGGTTATCTTGTGAATTAAGGTGCTTCAATGCCTCATGATCAGAGTACAAGATAAAATCACTATGAATTAGATAGTGATACTAGTGCTTCAGGGCTTGGACCAACACATAGAACTCCACGTCATAGGTGCTATAATTCAATTTTGCCCCATTCAACTTCTCACTATAATAGGCCACTGGCTTGGAATTCTGACTAAGAACAGCCCCAATCCCTACCTTCGACGCATCACAATGTAACTTGAAGGGCTGCAAAAAGTCCGATAAGCCCAGAACCGGAGCGGTAGTCAACTTCTGCTTGATTAGTTGGAATGACTGAGAGGCTTTGTCACTCCATGTAAACTTGCCACCCTTCATACAATTTGTTATAGGAGCCATGATAGTACTGAAATTAGGTATGAAACGGCGATAGATAGCCGCTAGGCCATGGAAACTCCGAATATCAAACAAGGTCCGCGGCTGGGGCCACTGCCGAATTGCCTCAACCTTGGACTCATCCATAGAAATTCCATCCCTGGATACAACATATCCAAGAAAAAGTACGGAATCTGTCATGAAAACGTACTTTTTGATAGCCCCAAATAACTTCTCCGCTTGTAATACAACGAGAACTTCCCGCAGATGCTGCAAGTGCAAGTCAGGAGTGGCACTATATACCAAGATATCATCAAAATAAACTACAACAAATTTACCAATGAATGGACAGAGGGCTTGGTTCATGACTCGCATGAAAGTGCTTGGTGCATTGAACAAGCCGAATGGCATCACCAACCATTCATACAACCCCTCTCTAGTTTTGAAGGCTGTCTTCCACTCATCCACTGGCCTGATCCTAAGCTGATGGTAACCGTTCTTCAGATCCAGCTTAGTAAAAATCTGTGCTCCCCCCAGCTGATCTAGTAAGTCATCCAGCCGTGGTATCGGAAAGCGGTACTTCAATGTAATCTTGTTGATGGCTCTGCTGTCAACGCACATCCTCCAAGTGCCATCTTTTTTTGGGGTCAACAGCGCAGGGACAGTACAAGGACTAAGGCTTTCTTGAATAAAGCCCTTAAGAGAGAATCTTTAACATAAGCAAGTTCGTGATCTCTTCTTACAATTAATTTCGTAAAGGAGGTTGCACCGCATCAGAGTTGCCGATGGCGATGGGTGTTAACCTCTCCTCCTCTCTCCCTCTCTCCACAAACAAGAGATAGGGATTTGGAGAAATTGATTTTTCAATTTTTTTTTTTTGGGTTTTCGCTGATGTGACAGTGGACTCCACGCCACGTCAGCTGCCATGGGTTGGTTCATGAGTTGGTTTCATGTAGTGTTCAGATCACGAGTTAATTAATATTACTTTTACTTTCTCGTGCACCGTTCTTTCTGTTATCTAACCACGCCAGACCCAACTAGCACGGTAAATTAAACTAATCCGATTTTTGCCCTTCTCAATAGAAAGTCGGTTTCCAATATACCGATTGAGGGCCGA
The DNA here is from genome assembly GCA_019656295.1 of Rhododendron mucronatum var. ripense. Taxonomy (NCBI): domain Eukaryota; kingdom Viridiplantae; phylum Streptophyta; class Magnoliopsida; order Ericales; family Ericaceae; genus Rhododendron; species Rhododendron mucronatum. Next base: position 232,145 of record BPLT01000152.1, on the reverse strand, counting down.
GGCTCTAGCTTAGCTTAGCATGGGTATTACAAATCCGAATTTTCCACTTCTCCTTCGTTGCATAGTCCTGGCAATCTCTCTGGTTTCCGTGATTGTAGAGTGCATCCTATACCAATTGAAAACAAGAGCGGGGTTCTGATACCATTTGTAACGCTTCGATAGCAGGCAATCGACCTCCCTTCCAGATTGCTCTGATACTAACTATAATGTCCCATCTCTAGATCACTGATCTAATAACTTGTTGGAGTACTTTAACCACACGACCCAAAATTCATAAACTAAAATCAAATTAATTCATAAACTAAAATCAAACTCCCTCTGTTCCAATTTAATTATCTCTTGTTCTATTCTAACCAGTTCAAAAAATTAGTTATATCTTTAAATCTGTAATAAATCTCATATAGAATATAGATCTTATTTGATAGATCTCAATTAATTCTATAATACAATATTTTCGAAATCACCTAAAACATTAAAAAGTACATTATAATCAAATGAAAAGTGGCACAGACTCCCAAAAAAAAATATTTTATTGGGACGGAGGGACCCGTTCCAAAAAGGTCCCTTAAAAAATAAGTACTTATTTACAATTTTCAAGTTTAGAAATAATAGGCTTACTGAAATCAAAAAATATGCAATCTGGATCTTGTTTGATAATTTTTATATATCGAGATCTATCAAACCCTACAAAAAAAATTAAAAATTTATTTTCGTAAGCCCATTATTTTTAAGTTTAAAAATAGATCCTTATTTTTTAAGTACTTATTTGGGTTTTTGGAACGGAGCGTAATAGCTTTTATGGTTCCTCATATATCTAACATCACATGCGTAGATTTTCAATGTGGAACAGAGTACTGTTACAACTCTTGTTGCTTCTTGTTCTTTAAATTTTAGGATCACACACACTCACAAGGGATAGACACCACACTTGTATGTATTTCTGTGTTTGATTGTGGCCCTTGGCCTCTATGAGCTTGTGCGTAAAATCGTACATGTCACAGGCATTCTTGCGCTTGATTCCTGTCCCGGTTTTATCCATAGATTTCCTTCTATAAGAATAAAATAATGCTACTGCCAACTAAAAATGCAAAGTGCATACACTTATTAGTTATGACATTCCATAACATTACACTTATTATTCCTTAAGTTTTATATATTGTCACATTAATGTAAAATTGTTAGAAAAAATTCATAACAATTAGTAAAGTTATAATTATTTATAAATATTATACATACAGATGTATACTTTTTAAATATCTCACGGCCCGGTTCAGTTAATCCACGGTTTCGAAATTCAATTCAATTCTATCCATATCTCATGGTTTTTTAATTTTTGAATTAGTATCCGGACCATTAATCCACAGACAAAATCCAAAAGGCATGGATCGGTTCGGTACAGATCGGTTTCATGATTCTTGGTTTTTCTTGAACGGCCCTAATATATATAAACAAGTATTCAAAAATATCATCCATTCAACATTAACATGGCAAAATCATCTATATTTGATTCAAGATCTCATGAGGAGCAATGGATCAACCAGATCAAAAAAATTGTGGAAGAAGAAGTGAAAGTTGACATAGAAGTTCCTGTGTGCATCTTTAACATTCCGGCAACTCTAGCTTCTTTCAAGCCAGAAGCTTACAAGCCTCAGCTTATGGGTTTGGGACCGTACCACCATTGCGATCCCGATCTCTACGATATGGAACGGTACAAGCTCGCTGCAGCGACTCGGCTCCAGAAGCAGTTCAAAACCCTGGAATTCGAGCAACTCGTCAATAAGCTTATGGAATTCGAGTGCACGGTTCGGTTATGTTACCACAAGTATTTGGACATGGAAGGTAATACCCTAATGTGGATAATGTCCATTGATGGCTTGTTTTTGCTCGAGTTTCTTACGAACAAAGATGATTCTGAAGCAGCTCATTTAGTTGATTCCGCGGGAAAAAAATTGTACCACGACTCGATCCTAAGTGATGTCATGCTGCTTGAGAACCAAATCCCCTTCTTTCTGTTCAGCAAAATCAGATCCATCCAGTACTCGCAAGACGACGTTCATGATAACTGTTTGCCGTTGATCTTGACGACTTTTTGTCACTCAATTTCTCCGGTCAAACTAAAGAAGGACTTTCCTTTGACCGGAGTTCTCGATCGTTCCCATTTGTTAGACCTTTTGTACCATATGATCGTGCCCGAATTGGCAGACCAGTTAACTCAAGAAGCCCCAGCGACTCAAAAGAGTGTTACCGAGTCCAAATCAAGCCAACAAGCCGATTCAGCTAATTCCTATCAAATTTTCACTACCCTTTGGGAAATCTTATCCAGTCTTAAAATTATCAAGAAAATAGCAGACAATGTTAAAAAGATTATTACTGGGGTTCCGGCGCTGTCCTTCCTAGCTGCGAAAGCCGAAGAAAGCATAAAATCTGAAAATTTGCAACCCAAGCCGGTTCAAGTAGAGAAAATCATGATACCTTCAGCTTCAAACCTTTCCAAAATTGCAGGGGTGGAATTCTGCCCAAGCGGCCCAACGGCCCCAACCACTGGTGACATTTCGACGATTAAGTTCAATGAGAAGGAAAAGAAATTTTACCTTCCGATCATCACCTTGAACGTCCACTCGGAAGCTATAATACGAAACCTGATTGCGTACGAAGCATCGACAGTGTCCGACTCCCTAGTTTTTGGGCGGTACACTGAGTTACTAGACGGCATTATTGATACCACCGAGGATGCAAAGTTGCTCAGGGAAAAGAAAATCATTGTAAACAAACTGAAAAGTGATGATGAGGTCTTGCAACTGTTTGATGAGATTGGGAAATCTGTTCGGTTAACGAATGCTCCGTATTTCGATAAGACGATTGAGGATGTGAACAAGTTCTTCTATAATTCGCGGAGGGTTCGGATTTATTCCAGCGTGAGGAAGTATGTGTTTGGTTCTTGGAAGATTTTGACATTTTTTGCAGGCATTTTGCTCTTGTTGCTCACGGGTCTGCAGTCATTCTGTTCAGTTTATACCTGCCCTGATATGATCAACTCAGCTGTTCATAATTAGTGCATGTGTTCCGAATTTAGAACAATAAGGAGAATCTCCATTGTTTGGAATTTCTGCATTGTTTGGTTAATATTTGTAATCTTTCTTTGGTTCTTTGTATTTTCGTTGATTTTTTTTTTTGAATAGACTGTATTTTCGTTGATGTGTGCATTAGAGTTCTTGTTTTGGTGTTCTTGTATAAAGCAATGTGATTCTTGATCCAGAGTAATGGATTGCTGTTTTTTATTATGTTGCTGTTCTTTTTTGTTTTTACTTATGAAAAGAGTGAAGGTGGGGGTGGCCGGTGTGGCAACTGGCAATCATCCTTAGGCGTGGCCATAGGGACACCAGACCCGCGGCGGGGGCTTCCGAAGGAGACCCGAAACCCACCGGTGTGTGCACCACCCCACCTAAGGCCGAAGAAGACAATAGACGGATCATGGGGTTCAAACAAGAGCAAGGAGGTGTTGGAATGCCTCGATCCCTCTGATAACCAATTGACTGGAAATATCGCCTCATCTCCCCTCATTACTCTTACATCACTTGTATATCTTTCACTTTCATCCTATCACTCTCTAGTTCCACTCGCGTTCGGGTCATTTGTTAACCATTCCAACCTCAAAGTCATTTTTTGTGATAACAACCTATTCCTTGCAGAAAATGAATCAACCACATGTGCACCAACGTCCAACTCAATTTCCTCTATCTCTCAAATGGAACCAAGGGCAATTACAGTATAGCTTTTCCAAGCTTTCTGTATTGCCAATATGATTTGAGAATTGTCGAAATCTCCCACAACAACTTGAATGGAACATTTCCCAGCTGGCTGCTAGAGAATAATGCAAGACTGGAGGGTCTATATCTAAATGATAACTCCCTTGTTGGGCCTTTGGAGTTTCCATCTCATCCTCACCTCAACATTTTAGCCATAGATATCTCCAACAATGAACTAGGCGGCCGGATTCCACCAAATATAAGCCTAATGTTTCCAAACTTGAGTGAAGTACGTATGTCTGGAAATGTATTTGAGGGAAATCTTATCACTCATCTTTTCCATGATATGAATGACTTATGGGTTATAGACTTGTCTAACAATCTTTTGTCAGGAGTTTTGCCGGACTACTTTACAACACGTTGCACTACTTTGAATATCATCAGATTATCAAACAATAATTTGTCAGGAAAATTGTCTCCTTGTGTTTTTAATCTAACTTCATTGGTCAGTCTGTATTTGGATGGAAACAATTTTACAGGAAATATCCCAGAAAGTTTGTCTCGTTCTATGTTGCAGACACTTGACATTAGTGATAACCACTTCTCAGGGTATCTTCCCAGATGGATTGTAAATATAAGAGGTTTAAGGGAATTAGTGATGCCAAAAAATCATTTCCACGGTTCCTTTCCATTAGAGTTTTGCCAACTCCAGAACCTTTGGTTTTTGGACCTTTCCAATAACAATCTCACTGGATTTGTACCACCTTGCCTATTCAACATTCGACATCTTTACCTGCGTAGAAATAGGTTAGAAGGTCCAATGCCAGATGGAATTGCCGAGTATTCTTTTTTGATAACGTTAGACCTAAGCGAGAACTCTCTTTCTGGGATCATTCCAACTTGGATTAGCTCCCTTTCTTCATTAACCATTCTTCTCCTGAAATCTAACAATTTCCAAGGTGATATTCCTAGTCAGTTGTGCCAATTAGACCGTTTGGCAATGCTTGATGTTTCTCGAAATAATCTTTCTGGTTCGTTGCCACCTTGCTTGGGCAAGATAAATCGTTTTGGAACCAATGACATGACAACCCCTTTTTATGGAGCGGGTGGGTTCATTTTGGAGCAATCGTTTTTGTTCGTGAATAGCACAATGTTATCTCAAACAAGAAAAGACTCCTGGCGCTATGATTCTCCAAACGGCTATGGAAAATATGATTTGAAACAAGTTGTGGTGTTCACAACTAAGTGGAATTCCTATTCTTACGACGCCAAAATCCTCTCCATCATGTCAGGCATTGATATCTCTTTCAACCAATTTACTGGTGAAATCCCACCCGAAATTGGAAACTTGAGCCACATCCGTGCACTGAACTTGTCGCATAACTATTTATCAGGACCAATTCCGGCAACGTTCTCAAACCTGAGGCAATTAGAGAGTTTGGATCTTTCTTACAACTTCTTGAAAGGGGAAATCCCCTCTCAACTAGTTGAATTGAACTCCTTGGCAGTCTTCAGCGTGGCACACAATGACTTATCAGGTAAAACTCCAGACCAGAAGGGTCAATTTGCGACTTTTGAGGAAAGTAGCTATGATGGGAATCCTCTTCTCTGTGGACCTCCATTGCATAACAGTTGCAATAAGATTGTGCCACAGCCGCTGGTGCCAAACGCCCCAGAGAATCAGGAAGCAGATAGTTGGCCAATTTTCGCAAATGCTTTCTACGGGAGCTTTGCTGGTTCGTACATAACAGTCTTGCTCGGAATCGTTCTGGTTCTTTATATCAATCCTTACTGGCGGAGGGCGTGGTTCAACCTCATTGGACTGTGCTTGACAGAAAGCTACTACTTTGTTGTGGATAACTTCCCCAGGCTGTCCATGTTCCGAAAGACATAGCTGAAGCCAATGTACTTGTTGTGACTTTGTTTGTGTCCCTTTTTCTGAAGGTCCATCCAATAAATCTTTACCTTCTGTTTAGCTTCTGTTAAAGCTTGTTCCTCTGTAATGAAACTGCACTCAAGGTGATGTCTTTTTAACGATTGAAGTTCCTTTGTAAATGTAAGCTTTGCCAAGGTTTTTAACTGGTTTTGTGGATTCTCTTTTGTCTGTGTTCGATTTGATTGGATATGGATAAAATATATGTATGGTGTTTAGCTGAGGCTGGAAATAATGCAGTATTAGTGTTCAATTTTTATTATGGTAATTAAATGAGTTGCAATATTTTTATGGAAAACTCTTCAATACACACCCCTTTAAGTTGTGTGCTATATGCACCTATTATATGATTCATATTGTGTCACCATATGAAAAATTACTTGTATGACCGGTTATTCATAACATTTTATTTCGTATCGTAACTTTTATACTAAAAATTCGTAACTTTTCATCAATATGTTTCGTAACTTTTTAGCAATAGATTCATAGCATTTTGGGAATTATAATATTTTGGTGTGTTTTAATAAGGGTGCATATGATACACACCCAATTACGGGGTGTGTATTGTAGCACTTCCCTATTTTTATATTCACAAAGTCACCTTTTGGTTTGGTGTGTAGTTTAGAAGTACGGGTATGGACACAGGACCATGATACGACTAGACACGGATACACCAATATGCTAAATGGCAAAAACGTAGTAGGACACTAACACGTTTGGGATACATATTTTCTACTAGGCACAATATAAATATATTTCTTATATACCGCTCTCTCGAATGAAGGTAGCATGGTAATGTGCACAAATTTGAATCTCTATGCTTGCTCTCTCTAATACCCTTCGATTTTGTTTGGGGGAATGATTCAGTAGAAAAATGCCTGTTTAGCTTCTCGGTTCTTAGTGTGTATGTATGTGAGGGTGGGGCCTGGGGGATGCCTCAACTGGGCGTTAGAATAGGAATAGGATTTGTCTTGTTGGGAAAAAAAAAATTCACATGCGAAACTAAAAATACTAGTAAATTCCAAAGTGGGGGAGGGCGGTCTTGGCCCCACCCAACCCTTACATGGCTTTGCCATTACGGGGCAGGCAACGAAACAACCTTACCAAATGGTATAAAATCGGATTATTAATTGTAAGAGAAGGACGGTCCAAATAAAGTGATACACCGTGCAGCTTGTCTGGGGCACTACAGGGTCCTCGGATCCTTGATGAACCCCTTGCATTTATGACATCCGTAACACGAAATCTATTTACGTTTTGATAAAGAAGTTTGAATTCGACTCCCATACTGAAGATTCCTACGTTATAATTAGATACCAATTAAACAAATACCGCTCAAGTTTAATGAACCTATGTTCACGTTTAATCATTTCAACTTAATTAATTTACGCCATTAATTACAAATGTTGGAACACAAAGTGTAATGATCCGATTTTAAAGTGTAATGATCCGATTAATTACAAATGTTCACGTTTAATCGTTTGTTCTGATAAGATTGATTCCAGAATTCAAAGATTTTTTTTTAGTGCAGAGATATCTTTTCATATTCAATCAAGAGGGAGAAAAGAGGGAGGAGGAAGCCATGGCCATCAGAGATAGTTCCCCAAGCAAGGGGCTTTTGTTTCTACTAATTTCGTGCGTCGTTTTGGGTTTGGGTGTGGGTAAAAATTTCTTATCTCAACTCATATTGTTAAATTTCCACATTTACTCGTTATTTTCTACAAAGTTCATTTGGAATTTAAATAGTTTCAAGACTTGTCGATATCCTCAAAAAAAAAAAAAAATGGATGCTAAGAATTTGGGACGTGAAGGAAAACATATGGACTTCCCCTCGCAAAATTTGAGAGACCAATCACCATGTTAAAGAGACTTATACATGTTTTTGAGCGTGTCGTGTCATATCTTTTATTTTTTCCTGATTAAAAAAGGGTAGTGAATTCATGAAATGAAATCTGCAAGTTTTTTGTGTCGATAAATGATCTAGGCTAAATGTTCTTCGCTCATTTTTATACTCATGCGAAATTTCAAAACTACCTTTTCATGTGTACAAAGAAGAGTTAGAAGGAAAATAAAAGTTGGAGGTACAAGATTACCTTCCTTTTACCAATGTTTTTGCTTTTATTCTAATTTTAATCAATAAGAATAAAAGAAACGTAAGTATACTCCTAGGCAAACCTCCACTGTACTGTCTCTGCGCCCATACCTCCTTCATCACCGAGCGGTCATTCAAGGGTCTTAGCTGATGATTCGAACTGTTTCCCTCTCAAACGACGAAGCTTATCTCCCCATCATTTCACTGGCCGACCTTGACCCCTGTTATTCACAGATAGTACTAGCAATTTTCTCATTGAAAGTTTAATTTCTTTATGTTTTTTGCTCAGTTTATTGTAAAGATTTTTACTTGTTGAATCACAGGGCAAGCAATTGACCGAGATATGTGCAAGTTTATACCGGGACGCTGCATCAAATTGAAAACCGACTGTAACCAGTCCTGCTATGACAAAACCTATACAAATGGAGGTGTATGCAGGAACTTGACCCCAAAGTTCTTAGCTTGCTGCTGTAACAAGGAGGAGTGAAATAAAGAAGAAATTACTGGAAGCAGAAGGCCGAAAAAAATGAAGTTTAGGCCTAAGAGATAAATACTTGAAATTCGCATAAATTTTTGGCTTTCTTTTTCTCGGCTTTATACATAGTCTAGAAGATACGTTGGAATGTAACGTAGTCTTAAATGAATTATCCGTTCTATCCAATTGCTCTACGTGACAGTTGTAATCACCGCAAACGTCAGTTGTTATATATGTTCTTTTAGCATTTTCATGTTCACTTTCCAAGACTCTTCGCGCGAAAAAATGGTCACCGCAAAAATGGTGGAAGCTATTATGGAATAGGAATAGCTTTCATGTCCATGATATTAATTAATTCCACATTTCATCTCTAATAACAAAACCCATGCCTCCCTTAGCAGTTTCCTTAACAAAAGCTCCATCGATCAACATTGATTTTGATTAGGGCCGGCCCAAGGGTAAGGTCCAAGAGGCCGCCACCTTGAGTCTCCACATTTTGAGCAAAAAATGGGACACCTATTCCTAGATAAGTATATATATTTTCTGTGCACAACTATAATACAAACTCCTTTGGTTGTTTAGCGGCAAAGTGTTTGCTCTTTTACATAAAGATAATGCTACTCATACAACAATCCAAACACAATAACTCACACAACTGTAGACACCCCATTCTGGACTGTCCGGATTAGTCCTTTTTATTTTCCGTTGTTGACCCGATGATGATAAACGGTCGAGAACAGTCCAGAGTCGATGGATGGATTTGAGCTTTAGATGTTGGATCCTCCACCTTCAAAGCCCGCTTTCAAAGCCCACTTCAAACCCTTCAAAGCTCGAGCCCAATGAACCTCAGCAAAGCCATACCTTGCTTACGCCACCTTATCGTTGGCGTGCGCCAGGTACTTGCCACGTGTCGATCATCGACCGTTGACTGAGTTTGACCTGGCGCACGGTAGGTCACAGGTGGCGTACGCATGGTCAAGACCGGTCAAATCACTGCTTTTCTGTCACGTGCTCGAAACTTTGCAACCGTCTCAGTACGGCGCAGAGTCCCCTGATCATTGCATTCTGCAGGGGACGTCCCCCTCTCTCTCCTACACAACCCATCACCTAGTCCCATGCATTTAATGCATGGGAGCTCCCTTCTTAACCTAACCAAACCCCTAACCCCAGCTGATCACCCCTGGACTCAGCCTCTCTCCTCTATAAATGCAAGCCCTTGCATTCATTTGCAAGGGTTAACCTCATTTAAGAAACCAAGCCCATCCCTCTCTTCTCTCTTGTTCTTTATTCTCCCATTGAAGGAAAGAGAGAAAGAGAAGCTCAGTACACACTCCTCTCCACTGTCCAGTCACTTCACACCCTCCATCTTCAACATCCAAAGCTCAATCTATTCTTCTATCTCTTGCAACCAAAGGTATACCACCTTTGTGTTGCTTTCTGTTTTCAGTTCCTGAGGGGAACCAGAAGGGTTCTGGCTAGTAACTGATACTAGTCCAGACCCCTCTCTGGTAAAATAAATCAGTCGTAGAGGCCACTTCATGGCGCACGCCAGTTTAGCCATGCCGTACGCCACCTTTGGCTGTATGTGCACAGCTGGCGTGGGGATCATGAAACGTCCTTTTGTCGCTTATCTTATTTATGTCATCACCTTACAGCATGCTAAAAACCAGTCTAGTGCTTTCTGTATTTTAGAACTGTTCAAATGTAGCTTTCAATACTTGTACTTTCTTTGTTCTCAAGGCCTCTGGGGTACTTCTGGTCTTGATCCAGAGCCCAGATGATGTAAAGCCAAACACTGGTCAACACACAAACCTGGCGTACGGCTCCTGTAGGTGGCGTACGGCACGCTTGTTAAAGGCCAGTGCCTGGCCCTTACATCCTAGCTCAATCCTGGCCTCTTGTTCCTCCCCACTCTGTTTATGGGGTCTGTCTTGCTATTTCCCTGGCTACTGGCCATCCTATTATGTCTGTATCTGTGTATAATCAATATTATAGCCTGCGTGGTTTGCCCTGGGTGTGCACTGGTCCCTTCCAGAGCCCAGAGGATTGAGAGTAGGAGCTGTAAGAAATTGAGGTGGTAGTGTACGCCAGCCTGAAGGTGGCGTGCGCAGGGTATGCTGGCGTGTCGTGGCTTTGCCATGGCGTGCCAGCATGTCGCCTGCTCACGCACCCGACGGGCAGCGTACATCATCCTGTTGAGCTTCTGGCAGCGCTTGTTCTCAATCTATGCTCTTACATCTACTTTAATTCAAGCAAGCAAATCATCATCCATCAACATTTTTGTCATATAAAACCGCAACGTGTTACAGTATTAAATCCCTATTAACTGTTCCCCCGCCCTAACTGGCCAAAAATGATCAAATGAGAGAAAAATTCAAAAGTTTTAATAAAATGCCCGAGTAGAGACCGATCTCCGGATTGGGCGAGAGGGGTGCCATAAAACCCTTCCCCTCTCGTAACCTGGCTCCCGAACCTCAGATATCGAAGGTGACGACGGACCAGTCTACGCCTTTTTAAATCAAATCAAACATTTTTCAAATCAAAGCAAAACGTAGCAAACGTTCTCGAGTTCGGTTCCTTGGGTATTCTTCCGCTAAAACCCGAGTGGCGACTCTGAATCGAAGCGTTTCGCCGCGCTATTTTCCAAAATGGGCCGCCCCCCGAACAATATCCATTCCAAACCAAAATCGGGCGATTTTCGGGGCGTGTGTCCACAGTGGCGACTCTGCTGGGGATCATTGCATTGACTAATATTTAGACATTAATACATAAATGAAACAATCTTCAAAAGCCTGGCACAACAGTACGCTCCGCGCTGCTGAAGAACGGAATGGTAACGTAACAGGATCTCAGCATCCGACCAATCCGAACTGGGGCTTTTACTATTGTTCGCTTATGTAGTTTTGTCTAAGTATTGATCAATAAAAGTGAGCCAAGCTTCAAAAGGCATTTCGAAACTTTTTGCATTTCTCTCTCATTCGATCAATCTTTGGCATTCTTCATTTGCATCGATGTTGGATAAACCCCGTTGAGGTGTTTTGGGTAACCGGCACAGTTTACTGGAGCCCGGGGTCCTCGAACGCCCAACAACCTTGGACGATGATGAGTCGTAATACCGTTCGACCATTGCTTTGCTGCACGCATTGCAGTGGGAGGTATACCGCGGCTCTAGTCAGAGGAACCCCTTTCAGCCAAAACCGGCCTCGTCATGCGTACAAAGCACTAGAACCTTTCAACCTAAGACAGGAACCTACAGGGTAGGATTACTTGCATCCAACCCCCATAAACTGCCTATGTGTTACTGCTTTCCTTATCGCATGCCTGTACATACATACATCCCGCTTTGCGTAGGAGCATGCTAGGGCGGCTTTTAGGTCTGTCTCGAGTTCGTCTCTTGACTGTTAGGACCCTGCCATGGCCCGATGAAGAGTCGCGCATCTCGATGTTGCGCGTTATCAATTTCCAAAATCCTTGAGTCAAGCGAGACTTTGGGAAATCAAGACCGTTTAAGCCTATTGTCCAAACCTAATCGAAGTTTCAAACAGAAAATCAGGAACAACGGAAAGCATGTCGTGATACCCACACCACCCCGGTTAAAGTGCTAATCACTTACACCATCAAGGCTCCGGCACAGTGCTGCTTACGCCACCTCGGTTATGGTATCACGCCATCTGCATCGAGTTGTTCCAACCTCCAAAGTTGAAACTGCGATAAAGGAGTGGTCAAAAGACTTAGGTTATCTTGACATCCCTTAGTGTCCATCGACTCAAACAAGGATACGCCATCGAAAAAGAAATCCGAGGATTCTATGGCAGCGTCCTAAACAGCATGAGTTGGACTCCCTCTAGTGTTAGAGTCTAGGAGGACACCGACGACGTTGGCATGATCATTTTCTTTCATTTCTTTTTAAAATAAGCTGTTGCAGGCTGTCATTGAGCCCATCTATTTTGCTGTTTAGCTGAATCATGGGGAGCTTCGAAATCAAGAGCCAAACCTACTTGGGACCGTCTGCGGGGATTGTTTGAGGAATTGCTCTGGGGTTTGCTTTTGGGTCAGTTACAACGGAAGCACAGCTCTGCACTCTGTCCAAGGAGGATTCGCCGCCGACCACTCCGCACGAATCTCCTCCATCCTCTCCATCCTCACCCGTAACTCCGAAACCGATCAAGACAGAAGCTCTAGACATGGCAGATATTCCTCCACCGAATCTCGCAACCCTCTTAGCCGACCTTCAGCACAACCTTGCCATCATGCAGCAAAGGGCTGACCAGGCCGATACCGCCATGGCCAACCTACAAGCTCTTATCAATGAGAGAGTCCCAGTCGCAAGGATAGAAGGCGGCCGGGAAGAACGTGAGAACCCAGCTGGGGAGGACATCCCGGCCGAACAGCCTGCTGCAAATCCCGAAATGGCAGCCTTGATCGCCAAGATGGCTAAACTAGAAGAGTCGGTCGCCAAGTCCGAAAGAATCAGCGCCGGAGGGTTGGACATGGACCGTCTCTGCCCCTTTCCGAATGCACGGCTCCCGGAAAGGTTCAAAATGCCCGACTTTACGAAGTTCGACGGGACGGGTGATCCAAAGACACACCTGCTCGCTTACCACGGCGCGATGAAACTGCATGGGGTTGAGGAGGAGGCAATGGCCCAGTTATTTCCTCAAACTCTGGCTGGCCCAGCTTTCCAGTGGTTCTTATCTCTTGACGTGTCCAAGCGCAAAACATGGGAAGACATCGGTGCGGCCTTCTTCGCCCAGTACAGCTACAACTCCCAACTCAAAATGACCACCCGGGAGTTGGAGTCCACCAAGATGAACCCAAAAGAGTCCTTTGCGGATTTTATCAAGCGTTGGAGGACTAAGGCTGCAGTCATGACCGATCGGCCAAGTGAGAAGGATCAGATCAGAATCATCTCCCGTAATCTGCTGCCCGACTTTGCTAAGAATCTGGTGCTCGTCCAAGGGGCCGATTGGGACACTTTCTTTGAATCCGGCCTTGCCATCGAAGAAGCACTCCAAACTGGGGTTCTGCTGCGCAGCGACCCTCCTTCCTCCTCCTCGGGATCCAAAGCTAAACCTCGCGCTTACTCAGGGAGCAGCGCTGCGTTGTTCGGCAGCAACAGTTATGCCAACGCCACCTCTGCCAGTAACAGTAACACTCAGGACTCCAACCACATTGCTGATGTCAACCAGGTCCAAGCCCCTCCAAAACACCGAAACCGTAACCAGCCCCGGAACTTCACCAAATTTGAAGCTCCGCTCTCTCAAGTGCTAGAAAGGTTGGCCAAATCCGGTCACCTCAAACCAATGGATCCAACTCCACTACCCCAAAATCTATCCCCCAGCCACAATCCGAATGTTTTCTGCGCCTATCACCAAATGCCCGGCCATCACACCGATTCCTGCTACCGCCTCCGCCATGCAATCCAAGATTTGGTGGACAACGGCACTCTCCCGACCCCTCCTAAGCCTAACGTCATCACCAACTCCATGCCGCAGCACAACGGCCACCCTCAAATCAACCAAATCAGCCTTACCCCCGCTATAATCCAACCTAGCTCCACTATATTCAACCCCACTGACCATATAGCCCCAGCACATCACCCGAAACCTGTTGTGGCCATCCCGGCGGAATTCAGTATCAACATGTTGGCAGTCGGCTGGGATATGGAGGACAAAGCAAGGGAATGGGCAGAGCTTGCTAATGACTGGAACGAGCAGTACTCCTTGGGATTCCCTCAGGCGCCGGTTGTCGATCAAGCTCAGTTAGACCAATGGGAGGAAGACTGGAACGCAGCAAGGACGGATCCACTCGACGGCCTGTCACTCTTTATGCTTTTCTACCAGCCTGAGCCCGCTGCGGCCGAAATCGAGGAGGAATACGTGTGGGACCCGGAACCCGTTGCTGCACAGTTAGCCTGGAACCAGAACTTCCACATGGAAAAGGAGAACGATGATCAAGATTTGGGCGAGCAGTACTTGGATTGCTACAGCCAAGGAGAGATCATCTCTGACGTGCGTCGGCAGATGGGGGAAGCATGGCCACTATTCAATTCCATTTCCAACGCCGTGCATGCAGGCGATCCGACTGTCGACATCGTGCCTGTGGAACAGCCGCGTCCGATCGTGCATCCCAGGGATGACTGCTCTATTATGGTTCTGAATGCGCCACCCGGTGATCTGTGGGATGTCGATGAGATCGTCGATCTTAACACAAGCCCGCTGCCTGCTGATTTCTGGGACGACGATAAAGTGGTCGACATTCAGGTCGGGAATGAAATCTGGACCGTCGATACTGCTTTAGTAGACGGAGGCCTTTGGGATGTGCCATTCGTCACTAATCCGGGGACACCTTTTGAGGAAGCTGCCACACAGGATCCGGCCCCTTGGGAAGGACAAGTCATGAGTGATCTGGAATGGGTTATGGCTTCGGACCAGGTTGCGTCGATCGACAAGGGGAAGCGCAAGTTAGAGGAAGTGCCTGCTGATTTCTGGGATTTTGTGGACACATCACCTTGGTGGGAGATCGCTAACGTCACCAGGAGCGGCCGAGTTTTCCAACCACCCAATCTTTCGACTGGAAGCTCGTCCAATCCCGGTGGTGATCAAAGACCCACTATTCCCTCTGCACAAAAGAACACTCCGACCGTTCCTAGCGGGGTGCCTGAAGAGGATGCTATTCTGAAACAGCTGGAGAGGATCCCTGCCGCCGTCTCCGTCTGGGGTCTGATATCGTCGTCAAAGGAGCATCGAGAAAGGCTGTCTGCAGCACTCGCTCGCCTTACTGTACCAGCGGACATCACCGCGGAAGCCATGGTCGCCCTAGTCTTGCCTTTGCTTTCCAAGCATTCTGTCACTTTCACCGAGAAAGATCTGCCTGTCGATGGGACTGCTCACAACCGCCCGTTGCACATTACTCTCAAGTGCAGAGGACATTGGGTTCCAACCGTGCTGATCGATAATGGATCTGCAATCAACGTCTGTCCAATGAGGGTTGCTTACCGTCTGGGGCTCACTAAGGCTGACCTCACGCCTTCCAATCTGGCCGTCAAGGCCTATGACAACACACGCCGCGTGGTCGAAGGAACTCTCATGCTGAAGCTTGATGCCGAGGGTTTTGAAATGGACGTAGAGTTCCACGTGGTCGACATCCCTGCCACCTTCAACCTGCTGTTGGGAAGGCCGTGGCTGCATAGGGCGGACATCATGGCTGTACCGTCAACTCTCCACCAGAAGGTCATGCTGGGGCTACCTACCGGGACTCTAACTATCTGCGGCGACTCTGGGATCCGCCCGCTCCAGGAGGATGGGACGCCTGTTTTGGGGATCATGCACGGGGAAGAAGATTCCGACTTTGGAGGATTTGCTTTCGACACTTCCGGCTCAGTCCTGTCCATCGTCATGGATGATGACTTCATAATCAGCTCTACTGCCCTCGAAATCATGAGGAAGATGTCATTCATGCCTGGCTTAGGACTCGGGATCAACCAGCAAGGGATCGCTGAGTTCCCTGTCTTTCCCTTTACCGAAGGCCGCTTTGGCCTGGGATACACTCCCCCCACCAAAAAGGCCAAAATAGGGAAAGGCACGGGAAAACCTCGAACCCTTTATGGTAACCCTGATAGCTATTTCATCCGTGAAGGAGGAGGCACTGCTTATCTGGGGCAGGCTGAACCGTTTTGGGATCAAGTGACTAGGACTTGGCTTCCGGGTTTTGAGATCTTCGCCGCCGACACCTGGTCTGATGACGAAAAGGAAATTGCGAAGGAAGAGCTGGCCGCAAAGGAGTTCAAGAAGCAGTTGGTCGCAATCAAGGAAAGGGCTGACTGGCTGGTCGCTTTTGATCAAGGGGGTTTAGAGGAGCTGTTCTCCCAAGTGGGTTTGGTTGGCAAGGAAGATGAGGTTGAAGTGCTGATGCTTGGGCCCGACTCTCCAGATCTTCTCAACGATCCAACCTCCCTCATCGTCGAAGCAGAGGGTAGAGTTAATAACTGCATTTTTACTCCCCGTTTAACATGCATTGACGATGTATCTGAATCTGACACGGAGTCTGTCGAGTCTAAGTCTAGCTCAGAGTCGGAGTTTGTGCCTCTTGGCCCTCCACGTCATAGCTTTTACTTCGAGTTTGAGTCGACTGTACTTGGCAACCCCTCCGGGTTTTATGAAATGAATGACCCTGCTTCAGATTACTTTGCTGACTTTTACATAAACTGTGTCGACCCCGACGATGAAGGAATCGACTTTGACGGGAACATCCCGGCCGAGTTGCGTTCCCTCATCGAAAGGGAAGACGAAAGGCATGCTCAGCCTCTAAAAGAAGAAGTAATTTCAATAAATCTGAAAGATGAGGATGACCCCCGTATCATGCAAATCGGTTCAAACTTATCCCCGGAAAATCATGCTGGTACCATTGAGGCGCTCAAAGAATACTTCGAGGTCTTTGCCTGGTCTCACGCCGACATGCCTGGTATCGATCCCGAGATAGTACAGCACCGAATTCCGTTAACGCCAGGGGCAGTTCCTGTCAAGCAGAAGCTCCGAAGAATGAGGCCGGACTGGGTTCAGAAGATCAAGGAGGAGGTCACCAAGCAAATTGACGCAGGATTCCTGAGGGTTGCTGAATACCCCCAATGGGTCGCCAACATCGTACCTGTACCTAAGAAGGATGGGAGGATCCGGGTTTGTGTCGATTTTAGGGACCTGAACAAGGCAAGCCCCAAAGATAGTTTTCCCTTGCCTCACATCGATGTGCTTGTGGACAACACGGCGGGGCATGCCTTGCTTTCCTTTGTTGACGGGTTCGCAGGGTACAATCAGATCTTCATGGCCCCAGAGGATCAGGAGAAGACGACGTTCGTCACAGAATGGGGAACCTACTGTTACGTGAAAATGCCTTTTGGACTCAAGAATGCCGGGTGCACTTTCCAAAGAGCCCAAACAACTCTATTCCATGACTTCATCCACAAGACGGTCGAGGTGTATGTAGACGACATGATTGTAAAGGCAAAAGAGGAAAAGGACTATCTCCCCTCGCTCAGGCAGTTTCTCGAAAGGCTTCGAAAATACAACGTGCGTCTCAACCCGCAGAAGTGCACATTTGGGGTTACGGCAGGTAAAATGTTGGGGTTTCTGATCACCAAGAGAGGAATCGAGGTCGACCCGTCTAAGATCAAGGCAATTCTCGAAATGGAGCCCCAGCAATCCGAGAAGGGAGTGCGGAGTTTCCTGGGAAAGGTTCAGTTTATCAGCCGATTCATCGCCAAATTGACTCCGACTTGTGAACCGCTGTTCCGCTTACTCAAGAAGAATGTCCCGTTCGAGTGGACAGACAAGTGCCAAGCCGCTTTCGAGTCAATCAAAACCTACTTGCAGAATCCGCCAGTGCTGATGCCGCCTACGCCAGGACAACCACTGATTCTGTACTTATCTGTGACACCGACGGCAATGGGGTGTCTGCTAGCGCAGGAAGGGGAAAACAGAGTCGAGAAGGCCATCTACTATTTGAGCAAGAAAATGGTGGGGAGCGAGGAGCGATATACCCCTTTGGAAAAGACATGCTGGGCGCTAGTTTGGGCTACCAAAAAGCTTAGACACTACATGCTAGCCTATTCGGTGAAGCTGATTTCTCGGATGGACCCCATCAAATATCTATTCGAGAAGCCAGCGCTCACCCATAAGCTAGCACGTTGGTTGCTTCTGCTGGCTGAGTTCGATCTCCAGCATGTCACGAGGAAGTCAGTAAAAGGCCGCGCTGTGGCAGAATTCTTGGCAGATCACCCAGTTGAGGGGCCAGAGGATGTGAATTTCAATTTCCCAGACGAGGATGTACTAACCGTGACTGAAGAAATATGGACGCTGTATTTCGACGGGGCTGCTAATCAGAAAGGGTTCGGAATCGGAGTGTTGCTGATCACGCCCGCTGGCGCTCATATTCCGCTCGCATTCAAGCTGAATTTCGATGTTACTAACAATCAAGCCGAGTATGAGGCCTGCATTGTCGGAATGGAGGCGGCAATTGCACTAGGAGTCGAGAAACTCGAGGTTATTGGAGATTCGAACTTGGTGGTGTCCCAGGCCAACGGAGATTGGAGGGTTCGCGAGGAAAAGCTGAAGCCTTATCACCAAGACTTGGAGGAACTGATTCCTCGCTTCAACAAGGTGACTTTCACTCATGTCCCTCGCTTGAGGAATCAGTTCGCCGATGCCTTGGCGACCTTGGCTTCAATGATCGAACTGCCGACAGGGGTCAAAATGCGGCCAATTGTGATCGAACAAAGGGACCTGCCCGCTTATGAATACATCAACGCCATCGATGATGTCGATGATGGCCTACCCTGGTACCATGACATCTGGAACTTTGTGGAGCGCGGGGAGTTTCCCGCTGGGGCTACAAGGAAGGATCGGATCGCCTTGCAACGTTTGGCTGCTCAGTACATTATCTGCGGGGGAAAGTTGTATCGAAGGTCTCACTGCGGGATGCACAAGCTGTGTGTGAATGGCGCCGAGGCAGCACGAATAATGGAGGAGATTCACGAAGGAGTCTGCGGTCCTCACATGAGCGGCGTCATGCTCGCAAGAAAAATCCTCAGGCAGGGTTATTATTGGTCTACCATGGAATCTCAATGCATTGACTATGTGCAACGTTGCTATAAATGCCAAATCCATGCTAATCTGCAGCATGTTCCTCCAACTGAACTTTTTGGTATGACCTCGCCTTGGCCTTTCTCAGTGTGGGGAATCGACGTCATCGGGATGATCAACCCTTCTGCTTCGAACGGCCACAAGTTTATACTAGTAGCCATCGACTACTTCACTAAGTGGGTCGAGGCTGAATCTTATAAGACCCTGACAACTGTTCAAGTCGCGCAGTTTATTCGAAAGAACATCATCTACCGGTATGGGGTACCTCAGGCATTTGTTTCAGACAATGGAAGCCACTTCAAGGGTAGGGTTTTGGAGCTGTTCGAGGAATTTGGAATCAAGGTCCATCATTCAACAGCCTACCGGCCGCAGACGAACGGGGCTGTCGAGGCTGCCAACAAAAATGTCGAGATGATCATCAAAAAGACTGCTGAGTCTGCAAGGGATTGGCACGAGCTGCTACCGTTGGCCCTCTGGGGGTACCGCACTTCGATTCGCACTTCCACAGGCGCAACTCCGTTCTCTTTAGTCTATGGAATGGAAGCTGTACTCCCCATCGAGCTTGAGATTCCGTCGCTGAGAGTCATGGCTGAAAGTGGGCTCGAGGAAGCTGAATGGTTAAGCGGGAGGTTTGTCGAGCTCATGTTGTTTGATGAAAGAAGGCTCCGTGCACTGTATCATGTTCAAGGGTATCAGCGTCGAATTGCCCGGGCATTCAATAAGAAAGTGAAGTCGAGAGGTCTGGTCGAAGGGGATATGGTCACAAAGGAGATCCGGGCTCCAGTGTTCGATCCTCGTGGGAAGTTCCGGCCAAAGCGTTCTGGGCCGTACATCATCAAAACCATCTTATCTGGGGGTGCTGCCAAGCTCATCGACCTCGACGGCAATGAATTCAGTACCTTGGTCAACCTGGATCAGCTCAAGCGTTACTATCCCTGAGAGATGCTCGTTGGATCGAAAACCACAAGGGTGGGCGATTCCAAGCAAAAGTTAGAGCAGCCTGCTAGACCGAAAAACCTAAGGGGGCGGTCTAGGCAAAAATAAATAGGCAAAGTCAAAAAGCTCGCTAGACCGAAAACCTGTTAAGGCGGTTCTAGGCAAAAGTTAGAGCGTAAAAGGGGAGGTAAAATACACGAGCGAACCCTTGCCTGAACTACGTTCTGACCTGATTCCCCGCAAAGGGATACGTAGGCAGTCTCACAATGAGACCCGGTCATATCCTATCAAGCTGATCCATGGTCTGACATTCCAGATTTGCACCAAAACCAAGGTAGTTCAAAAAAATCAAAAGGCGTACTGGAGTTGCGTTGGGGATTTCAAAAGGGGGAAACCCTTCATCTTTCAACTTTATTTTGCAAAATTACTATTTCTAATACACAAGCTGAGCATGAAAGCCTTAAAAGAAATGAAGCACGAAAAACAGAACAAAATGCTTGAGAAGCCTAACGGCTCACAGCTTATTCTAAGTACAGCAAAGTGGTTTGGAGTCAGCCCATATTTGTTCTTGCATGCACATCTGCTCTCAGCCACTGTCTGTAGCGATTCTTTAGCCGAGGGTTGAAATCTGGCATCTCCGCCTGGAGAATCCTCAGGCCCCAGCGCCTTTGATAACCACCCAGCGTCTGAGCATTGAAGTTGGGAAGACGGAAGCCCCCGTTACTGATTCGGGTGTTATCCTGTGAAGCGCCTAGTTGGCAAAGGATCCGCCCAGGGATGTAGAATGTGAAGCTGGTCAGCCCCGCGATGACCACCCTGTCAAAGCCGTCAGAATGGAGAGTCATGTCTGCAAGGTCTAGCCACGGACACCTCCAAGCAATTTC
This sequence comes from Rhododendron mucronatum var. ripense, assembly GCA_019656295.1. Taxonomy (NCBI): domain Eukaryota; kingdom Viridiplantae; phylum Streptophyta; class Magnoliopsida; order Ericales; family Ericaceae; genus Rhododendron; species Rhododendron mucronatum. The sequence continues at coordinate 211,442 of BPLT01000152.1, read as the reverse complement.
ATCGGGCCGCATTTCCCGCATGAACTCGTACCAGCCCTCCACATCCAAGTCGGGATACCGCATTTCCCTCTGATGAACCCGTTTCGGAAACAGGTTCCAGCCCGCTGCCGGTGGATGCAAAAGGCTCAGCTTGTCTGACAACCACAGCTGCATGAGTGATAAAACAAGTAAGCAGCCAGATAAAGCCTGAGCGAAAAGACAAGTAAGGAACTAGGAAGCAGCCTAAGCCGAGTGTCGAGGTAAAACGAGAATGTGCGAAAAACCAGAAAAAGGTGAGCTGAGTGAGTTTACCTGAAGCAAGAGTGGGCTCCCGCTGAAGACGGCCGATTGGCCCGTACTCACTAAATCCAAACCCAGGAGTGTCTCTGCCAGGACCATGGGGATCACGTTCTTTCGATCCCCCATTTGAGCAGCCACGCTCACCAAGGAAGGGTTGACTCGCCCGTCGGCAGGAACGAACAAATAAGCCGCAAGCAGGCAGATAACCAGGGCGAAGCGCCGACGTGCTTGAACTTCGTCGCTATTTGGGCTATTCAAGTCAACATCCGGGCTGTACATTTCAATCAGCCGGATGACGTTCACCTGGCCACCATCCAGGATTGTGTTCGCCAACCCTCGAGGAATTCCAAGCGAGCTAGCCAGCAGCTTTGGCATGCTCACTTGGTATGGAGGAACAACGAGCGTCGAGGACGCGTAAGTGCGGAGTTACGCCTGAAATTCCTCCACCGTCGGGCACATTTCATCATCGCCGAAACGGAAGACATGGACGTCCGGGTCCCAAAACCTCAAAGCAGCCCACAGCAGCGCCGGGCGGATCGGCACATGTCGAAGAAAGCGGAAAGAAGAAAGCCCGTGGTATTGAAAGTTGAGCCAATCAACACCCAAAAAGGACACTAGCCAAGGCCTGAGCAGTGTTGGGAGGGGATTATCCATGGACAAGGCAAATGCTAGAAAAGAAAAGGGGAGTAATTGGTGCTGAGAATGCCCTGAAGGAGGCATCCCAGCTTTATAGGCTTCAAATGGCCGTTGTAAAATACTTGGAGCATGGGAACAAATAGCTAGCCTCCAAGAGAGCCTTATGCCAAGTACACTGCCCCCTGAACTCTCAGAAGCCGTGGGGAAACCGTGTGGGGATGGAAACAAAACGCCCCCTGAAAAAGGACAGTTGGTCAGTCAAGTGGACCTGACCCACAGGAACTCGGCGTACGCCACCCCAAAGTTGGCGTACACATGGTTTTTACTATCCTGGCGTACGGGCTCATAGACCTGGCGTACGGTACGTATGTGCACCAGAAAACCAGTTTCCACCAGCAGCTGCCCTCGCGTGGTCGTTTTCAAATCCGAGGCTTGTTTTGAATATTTCTTGATTCATACAAGTTTCAAACATCATTTGGGACTGCAGCCAAGCATCGGTGCCCAAAAGCCGCGCCCATCGGAGATTTTGGACCCCCGGAGGCCCGTGTCGAACTAAAATCAAGGATACGGAGGGTCAAAAATTCGTTTTGTAGGGTTTTGCCAAGTTCTGTTACACCGTACATGTCACATAGGACTTGTGTGACTGCACGGGGGTGTCGGTTTCGGTCCGGGACCATATCGAGTCGTCTTTTGCGTCTTATGTCCATTTTTGCGACATTTTTAGCCTTTTTATGGCATTTTTCCCTGAACCGGGACGTTTCTACCGGTTTCAATGGTTTGTACAAGTTGTTGTACGTCTCTATAGTCTTTTCCAGGTGTCAGTTTCTTTTGTTTTGGAGGAATATAGAATTTGGTCTATTAATACCAATTTTCCCGTATCCTCCGCGTGTCTGGGGTATATCTCGTATCCCGAGGCTTTTCTGTACCTTTCTCTTCGAGCTAGACCCATTTTTGCATATGCAAGCGTCTGTGTCGATTCAGAACTATCATCAATGCATGTTAAATGTTAGGGGATGGTTTGCTCGCTCCTTGAAACACAAAATTCAATAACTAAAGGAACCGACAAACAGAAAAGGCAGATATTATTTCTACCGTGTGTAATATGTCAAAGTCCTAAAGAGCAAAAGGTGGGAATGTATCAAGCGGAACAACGGCCCGAGCAGACTCAAAATGTACTAAGGCACACTCGCCTACAAGTCAAAAGGCACGCAGGCCCAAATGTCAACGAATCAGTGTATCAAAAGTCAAACAACAAAATAGACTAAGGCTCGGTGATAGCCCTCAGTCGTCAAAAAGGACCTCGTCGTCCTCCTCCTCCTCGCTTTCTACCAGCTCGCGCGGGTCTATCCGGAACCGAGGGTCCTCCACGGAGTCAGAGTCGCTGCTGAGGGATGTGCTCTCCTCCCCTTCTTCTGCTTCCTCTTCTTCTCTCCTCTTCTTCTGCAGAGGTCCCTCAGCAGGCCTCTTCTCTGCAGACCTCTTCCTCAGCTCCCGGCGGAATGGGAGATCCTCGCTAACAGTCGCGATGTGTACTCCTCTCTGAGCGCTCGCTGCTGGCCGGGATGAGCTCGGTGTTATCTTCTTCTGAGGCGGTGGCCTCACGCTCTTCCTCCTAGGAGCCGCCCTAGCCTGCCCCTGCATTGCATTTAGCTTGTTAAACATTTGTGTACATATTGCATATATATATATTGAAATGTGAAAGCAGGACTTTATTCTATCAAAGTTTCAAAGTCATACCTGAGGCCGCACAGTAGGAGCTGGAACTGGAGGTGGATAGCGCAGCCGCAACTGGGCACCGCTGGCAATTCTGTGAAACTCTTTCTCCATGGCCTTCATCAGGCGCACCGCCTCTCTCACCCACTCCATCGGGGCCTGTATTACAAACAGTGATCAAGTCAGTTTGCGAGACAGGTATACATATGCAAATCAGAGTAAACAAGGGAAATGTAAGGGATGCTATAGTATCGTACCGGTCCTGTGATCTCCTCGGGCTCTCTCCTAGCAGGCTCGAACTGAACGGTTGCCTCCTCTCCTTGAGCATCCCGCACAGCCAGTGTCCAAGAAAGCCGAGGAAGGCCCGTCGCCCTAGCAGGCTCACTCCTCTCCCTCGAGCGGGCAGACCTACCTTGCCCGCGCCTCTCCTCCCCAGCTGCTCTAGCCTCAGCCTCCACAGCTCCGTGCTCGACTACCCCAAGTGGCCCCGCCAAGTACTGCCTCTGGTAGACAGCATAGTCACGCTCGGGCCTCAAGAAAGCACTAAGGACTGCCGGGACGGTGAAGCGCTGCAGCTCAGCCAGCGTGTACTGGTCCGTGTGTGAAGCGCGAGGCGGAAGTGGACCCGGCACCACGAACTCTGAAGCCTCAAGTGACTGCCGTGTCACTCGGTCCCCTAAGTACCACTGCCACCCGAAGATCGACTCCAGCAGCACGCGGCTCGCAGCCACCACCCTGCTCCGGGAAAGGTACTCCGGCTCAGCCTCTGTGGTCCTCCAAGGGTCCCACTCCACCTGCAAGCATTCAACAATCAAGCAACAAACAGTCGATCAGCGACAGCATTGAAGCAATTCAAAGGCACAAGTAGGCCATGAAAGTGTGAGTTCCACCTGGGTGCTCGACAGCTCATCAAGGTACGCCCGGAAGGCCTGGAGGCTACCTCTTGCCGCCTTCTTCCCTCGGTACTGTGGCCCCCATATCAGAGCACGTGGGAGCGTCTTCAAGTTCGGGCAGGAATTCTCTGGAGGGTACATCTTCAGCACCTCATATGCCCATAGCTGCAAGTTCAAACAATCAAAGCATCAGTACAGCAGTTGAGTTTCAAAAGAAAGGACAATACTCAGGAAAGTAAAGGTTACGAGTTTGTTTTTCTTACCTCCCACACCCTCCAAAGGCCGGCTATGGCCTTCTTCCGCCGAGAGAACTCTCCCATGAAGCCATAGCATGTCCCCAGAGCAGCACCTCCCCAGTCGTACCTGCCCGCCGAGCGTAGGTCAAACAAGGCCGGTAAGTAGGCCAAGTGCACCGTGGACCTTTTGTTGGGGTACAGCGACGCCCCGAACAAGTACAGCAAGTAGGCTCTCGCCATCTGCTCCTCCTCCTGCTCCGAGTGCGGGACCATGTCCTTCAAGCGCCAATGGAACTGATCGTGGGTGAATGTCTCCGAGATACCCACGGGCACGAAGCCCAAGAACCACTGCAACGCCTCCGGGTCTCTATGGATCCCTGTATCAAACGGGATAGGCTCCCCTCCTACCCTCAAGCCTGTCAAAGCAGCAAAATCCGCCGGAGTCACAGTCATCTCCCCGATCGGAAGGTGGAAGGTGTTGGAGGCATCCCACCACCTCTCAGCCAGCGCCGTGAGCAGGGCGTGGTCGCTGAGCGTGGCCGTCTGTGTCAGGATGAACGGCCTGAACCCTGCAGCATCAACCAAGGACCTGACCCGCTCGGGCAGCCCTCTGTACAACTCAAGGGAACTAGCAGGACCGCCATGCCCCCGTGTATCGCCTCTCGTCCTCTGCACACCATAAAAGCAAAAGAACAAGAGTTTCCATTAGCATGCACACTATAACAAGCAGTCGAATCAAGGTTCAGTTCAAAAGGGCATTCAACATTCTATGGTCAAATTCAAGGTCTGTGTCTACTATGAAGTCGAAGCAGGTCATGCATGATATTCTATGTACGCAAGGCATTCTGCTCAGTCGAATCAAAGAAATAAGGTATCCTATTTCAGTCGATCCTCTTCTCAAAAGAGACAAGTATTTAGTCGAATCAAGAGCATGGCATTTCATCAGTCGAATTCAAGTTCTACAAAGTTAACAAGTCGAGGCAACCTACAGTCGATTCAAGTTTGTTATCATGTGATTCTTATCAAGGTGCTAGCAAGCCTACGGTCAAATTCGAGCATGTTCTACCCCAAGTTCTATCTACCAAGTCAAGCTATCAGGCATGCACATGTCACTATGCTATCTAACATCATGCACAAGTAAAACTAAGTACAAGCATAGTAGTAAGTCAAAAGTGGAGTTCAAAGGAATACCTGCGCCCAGTCCACTGACAAGTGCCACTCCGGGTCCCGCAGCACAAGCTCTGCATCGTAGTCATCGCGTCGGGGGATGTAGCTCTCAAACCCGGACGGTATAAACAAATGTGGCTCCGGGGGAACATAGGCCCCTGCCTCAAAAGCCGGGCGGCCTGCAGCCCGCATCGTCTCTGCCCGTGCCACCGCTCGCTCACGAGCTAGGCCACCCTCCTCCTGGGCCTGCTCGACTACCTCAGTCTCCAGCACAAAAGCATCCTCCGCTGCCTTGGCCCTCTCGGCCTCAACCCGCAGGCGCTCCTCCTCCTGAGCCCGCGCAATTTGTCTCAACCTCTCCTCCCGGGCTGACATCACCGCCTCCACCACCATTGGGTTCTCGCGCAATAGCCGGTCGAGCACCTCCTCCGTCACAAACTCGGCGAAGTCCCCGCGTGTAATGGGAAAATGCGCTGAGGACCCCGCCGCGGGTCTGAACTCTGCTGACCCTGTGGGTACCCCGATAGCAGCCTCCTCCTCAACCACAAGATCTTTGCCCCGTGCCGAATCCCTCCTCGGCGTCTCTGGCCGACCACCATCATCGTCGCCGCCACTACTGCCACCGCCGTCGGCCCCTGCTAAAACCGAGCCCGTGACCACCAAACCTTCTACCCCACTATGGAAGTCCAAGCGTCGCACGTGTGGGCCCCCTGTCTCAACGACGGGTGGCGTACGGTCGGCCATCCCTGGCGTACGCCGCCCGTCGCCGCCGTCTGACCCCGCTGCATGGCCATCATCGCCATCGCCGTCGCCTCTAACCTCAGTACCAGCAGTCGACGGCGCATCAGGAACCCTCTGATCACCGATTTGAGACACCAAGGTCTCGATTTCGCCCCTTTCTTGGTTCCCTCTTCCTCCGCTGTCACCATTGCCGCCTGCACCACCATTGCCGCCTGCATCACCGCTGCCGCCTCTGATTTCGGCCATGGGTTCTATGAGGGTGAGAGTTTTGTGCAAAGAATGAGAATGGAGAGGAGTTTGGGAGCTTTTGGACTTCAAAAACCGCAAGATGGCGGTTCCCGAGCGTTTCTGCAGAAGTTATACGACATGGGACCGACTGGGCCGGGTCTGGGCCTGGATCTGGACCGGGCAAACCAAGATTCCTGGCGTACGCCAGGTGATACGTACCGTACGCCACCCTGTAATGGGCCGTGGGCCCAAAAGGCTTTGGATCGAATTTCCCTCCACAACTAAGGCCCCGGATGGCCCAGTGCTTGTTTGTACCACTGGTGAGTTTACTCCCCAAGCAGAGTCCCGTCCAATTTCAAATTCAACAATGGTCCACCCGTCCGATTTCAATTCAACGACGGTCCACCCGTCCAATTTCAAATTCAACGACGGTCCACCCGTCCAATTTCAAATTCAACGACGGTCCACCCGTCCGATTTCAATTCAACGACGGTCCACCCGTCCAATTTCAAATTCAACGACGGTCCACCCGTCCAATTTCAATTCAACGACGGTCCACCCGTCCGATTTCAATTCAACGATGGTCCACCCGTCCGATTTCAATTCAGCGACGGTCCACCCGTCCCATTTCAAAATTCAACGATGGTCCACCCGTCCAATTTCAATTCAACGACGGTCCACCCGTTCGATTTCAATTCAACGATGGTCCACCCGTCCGATTTCAATTCAGCGACGGTCCACCCGTCCCATTTCAAAATTCAACGACGGTCCACCCGTCCAATTTCAATTCAACGACGGTCCACCCGTCCGATTTCAATTCAACGACGGTCCACCCGTCCGATTTCAATTCAACGACGGTCCACCCGTCCCATTTCAATTCAACGACGGTCCACCCGTCCGATTTCAATCCAACGACGGTCCACTCGTCCAATTTCTGCCCTCTGCGAGCAGCAGTCTTTCTCAAAATAATATGTCGGGCTGAACTCATCGATCAGGTTCTTTAAAGTTCATGCCTTCTTTGTCTTGCTCAGGATAGTCCGGAGTAGGGTGTCTAGACAACCTTCGACGTTACTTGTCTCCACTCAACCAAATAATGCTCCAAGTGCCGTCAAAGGGGGGCTTCTGTAGACACCCCATTCTGGACTGTCCGGATTAGTCCTTTTATTTTCCGTTGTTGACCCGATGATGATAAACGGTCGAGAACAGTCCAGAGTCGATGGATGGATTTGAGCTTTAGATGTTGGATCCTCCACCTTCAAAGCCCGCTTTCAAAGCCCACTTCAAACCCTTCAAAGCTCGAGCCCAATGAACCTCAGCAAAGCCATACCTTGCTTACGCCACCTTATCGTTGGCGTGCGCCAGGTACTTGCCACGTGTCGATCATCGACCGTTGACTGAGTTTGACCTGGCGCACGGTAGGTCACAGGTGGCGTACGCATGGTCAAGACCGGTCAAATCACTGCTTTTCTGTCACGTGCTCGAAACTTTGCAACCGTCTCAGTACGGCGCAGAGTCCCCTGATCATTGCATTCTGCAGGGGACATCCCCCTCTCTCTCCTACACAACCCATCACCTAGTCCCATGCATTTAATGCATGGGAGCTCCCTTCTTAACCTAACCAAACCCCTAACCCCAGCTGATCACCCCTGGACTCAGCCTCTCTCCTCTATAAATGCAAGCCCTTGCATTCATTTGCAAGGGTTAACCTCATTTAAGAAACCAAGCCCATCCCTCTCTTCTCTCTTGTTCTTTATTCTCCCATTGAAGGAAAGAGAGAAAGAGAAGCTCAGTACACACTCCTCTCCACTGTCCAGTCACTTCACACCCTCCATCTTCAACATCCAAAGCTCAATCTATTCTTCTATCTCTTGCAACCAAAGGTATACCACCTTTGTGTTGCTTTCTGTTTTCAGTTCCTGAGGGGAACCAGAAGGGTTCTGGCTAGTAACTGATACTAGTCCAGACCCCTCTCTGGTAAAATAAATCAGTCGTAGAGGCCACTTCATGGCGCACGCCAGTTTAGCCATGCCGTACGCCACCTTTGGCTGTATGTGCACAGCTGGCGTGGGGATCATGAAACGTCCTTTTGTCGCTTATCTTATTTATGTCATCACCTTACAGCATGCTAAAAACCAGTCTAGTGCTTTCTGTATTTTAGAACTGTTCAAATGTAGCTTTCAATACTTGTACTTTCTTTGTTCTCAAGGCCTCTGGGGTACTTCTGGTCTTGATCCAGAGCCCAGATGATGTAAAGCCAAACACTGGTCAACACACAAACCTGGCGTACGGCTCCTGTAGGTGGCGTACGGCACGCTTATTAAAGGCCAGTGCCTGGCCCTTACATCCTAGCTCAATCCTGGCCTCTTGTTCCTCCCCACTCTGTTTATGGGGTCTATCTTGCTATTTCCCTGGCTACTGGCCATCCTATTATGTCTGTATCTGTGTATAATCAATATTATAGCCTGCGTGGTTTGCCCTGGGTGTGCACTGGTCCCTTCCAGAGCCCAGAGGATTGAGAGTAGGAGCTGTAAGAAATTGAGGTGGTAGTGTACGCCAGCCTGAAGGTGGCGTGCGCAGGGTATGCTGGCGTGTCGTGGCTTTGCCATGGCGTGCCAGCATGTCGCCTGCTCACGCACCCGACGGGCAGCGTACATCATCCTGTTGAGCTTCTGGCAGCGCTTGTTCTCAATCTATGCTTTTACATCTACTTTAATTCAAGCAAGCAAATCATCATCCATCAACATTTTTGTCATATAAAACCGCAACGTGTTACAGTATTAAATCCCTATTAACTGTTCCCCCGCCCTAACTGGCCAAAAATGATCAAATGAGAGAAAAATTCAAAAGTTTTAATAAAATGCCCGAGTAGAGACCGATCTCCGGATTGGGCGAGAGGGGTGCCATAAAACCCTTCCCCTCTCGTAACCTGGCTCCCGAACCTCAGATATCGAAGGTGACGACGGACCAGTCTACGCCTTTTTAAATCAAATCAAACATTTTTCAAATCAAAGCAAAACGTAGCAAACGTTCTCGAGTTCGGTTCCTTGGGTATTCTTCCGCTAAAACCCGAGTGGCGACTCTGAATCGAAGCGTTTCGCCGCGCTATTTTCCAAAATGGGCCGCCCCCCGAACAATATCCATTCCAAACCAAAATCGGGCGATTTTCGGGGCGTGTGTCCACAACAACCACTTACATACATATAAGGCTCCACACATGTATGTGAGATGTTGTGTTTGATGTTGTATTTGGATTGTTGTGTGTTAGAGATTTTCAAAATAAAGGAGTCGTTGTTTTGTTTTTGTAAAATTTCCTTGTTTCCTTAGAATGCTTTGTTTTCCTCTTTGTGTGCTTTGTCCCACATTGGATAGTTGAGAGAAGTTAGAGTGAAATATATTAGGAAACATTTCTAATATGAATAAACAATGATCAAGTGTGGTGCAGCCCTACGGTGCTTCGCATACCGGCAAAGCCGGTACGCACACGCACACGCGCGCGCGCGGCGTGGGCAGTGTGGCGTGGGCTGTGGTGCATTGTGGCGCTTTAGCGGCGCACTTTGCACTTAGCACGTCAGCGCTATCCAACGGTCAGATTAGATCGGGTGCATACCCATTCTCAATGGGTGCGTAGTGGCCTATAAATAGACCACTACTTGTCAGAATACATGGTTACACACATGAAATCCGAATTTCTCCCACATCTCTCTCTATAGTTTCTAGCATTCATTCTGCGTTCTGTTTTGCTGCAGAAAATAGAACACAGTGGTTCTCGGTTCTTATATTAGTTCTAGCAGGTATTCTGTCCGTTTCGTTAGTGCAAACGAAAACGGAAAGAACTTCGAGTTCGGGCTTCGATTTATCTTGAAGGCAGATTTGTTGTAACCCTTTGCATACCAACTGGTGGGGGCAAATACTGTCTTTAGGAAAGCGACATCGTCGTGACTCGGAGCATATTACAGGTTTGTGGAGATTTCGTCAACAGTACAGAAATTGCAGCGGCCAATTTTTCCAACAATCTAAAGACAGTATTTTGCAATGGCGATGTCTCTACAAAAGATGACGCAAGACTTTCTGAAATTGGAGCGGTTTGAAGGCGGGAATTTCAGGCGTTGGCAGAAGAAGATGCACTTCTTGTTGACTACCTTAAAGGTGGTTTATGTTCTGACTACTCCGAGTCCGGAGATACCGGAGAATCCGGATGATGAAACTATGGAGCAGGCTCGTGAAAGGGGCAAATGGGAGAATGATGACTACATCTGTAGAGGACACATTCTCAATGCACTATCGGATGCACTATTCGATGTCTATCAGAATTCAATGACGGCAAAGGAACTTTGGGATGCGCTGAACGATAAGTATCTTTCTGATGACGCTACAAGTAAGAAATTTCTTGTTAGTCAGTTTATGAATTATCGCATGGTTGATACAAAGCCTGTCATTGATCAGTTGCATGAGATTCAGTATATCCTCAGTCAGTTTAAGGTTAAGAATATGCATATGGATGAATCTATTATTGTCTCCTCTGTTATTGACAAACTGCCTGCATCTTGGAAAGACTACAAAAAGGAACTTAAACACAAGACCGAGGAATATACCCTTGATCAGTTGGCCCAACACCTTCGGGTGGAGGAAGAGACAAGGCGTCAGGAGGGTAAGGAGGGTAAGGATAATTCTACTTCTAAGGTTCATGTGGTGGAAGAAAGTTCCAACAAGAAACGCAAGAACAAGGGCGGTGATAAGTCTTCCGGTAAATGGAAGAAGCAGAAATTGGATCCTACCAATACTGGTTGCTGGCATTGCGGCAAACCTGGGCATCTTAAGAAAGATTGCAAAATCCTGAAAAGGAAGAAATCTGGTGGAAATCCAGGGGCATCTGGGCAAAGAATTCCAAATTCATTGCTGTTGTTTCCGAGGTGAATATCCTCGAAGATGCTGGAGATTGGTGGTTTGATTCTGGTGCGACAAAGCATGTCTGCAATGACAAAAGGTTTTTTACTGAGTATAAACCAGTTGCAGATGGTACCGTTCTGTTCATGGGAAATGCATCAACTGCACCCATTAAGGGTAAGGGCAAAGTGGATTTGGAATTCACTTCTGGCAAGACGCTGACTCTTACTGATGTGTATCATGTTCCGGAAGTTAGGAAGAATCTCGTGTCTGCAAGTCTACTTAATAAGTATGGCTTTAAAGTTGTATTTGAGTCTGGCAAAATTGTAGTATCCAAGGGTGGTGTGTTTGTTGGCAAAGGCTATGTAACCGAGGGGATGTATAAGCTTAATATCAATAACACAGTTATTTCTGCTTATATGCTTGATTCTTTTTCTTTATGGCATACTCGTTTAGGACATATCAGTACAAGGAAAATGGATTGCATGGTTAAATCTGGACTAATTCCTAAATCTGATAGATATGGTTGATAAATGCAAGATTTGTATGGAATCAAAGATAACCAGATTGCCTTTTCCTAAAATCGAGCGGACTTCTTCATTACTTGAATTGATTCATAGTGATGTATGTGATTTTCATAGCACTCCAACTAGAGGTGGAAAACTTTATATGGCAACATTCATAGATGATTATTCGAAGTTTTGCTATGTCTATTTGCTTCATTCCAAAGATGAAGTGCTTGATAAATTTGTTGCATATAAGACTGAAGTTGAAAATCAATGTGGTTTGAAAATAAAACGTCTTAGGTCTGACAGGGGTGGTGAATACCACTTCCCTGATTATTGTGAATCAGTAGGGATAATTCATGAAGTAACTGCACCTTATACACCACAACAGAATGGAGTGGCCGAAAGGAAGAATAGAACTTTGTGTGAGATGGTGGTTGCTATGCTTAGCAATGCAGGATTAAGTAAAGGTTTGTGGGGCGAAGCCATACTTACCGTTGCTTATATCTTGAATCGAGTACCTCTCAAAAAGTCTAACATTACTCCATATGAGCTCTGGTCAAAAAGGAAACCAAACCAAAGTTATTTTAAGACTTGGGGGTGTAGGGCGATTGTGAGATTGCCTGGACCTAAAAGGAAGAAACTAGGTCCAAAAGGAATCGAGTGTGTATTCCTTGGATATGCTTTGCATAGTAAAGCATATAGGTTTCTAGTGGCTGAGCATAATGATGTTGTGTCTATCAACACCATCATTGAATCTCGAGATGCAGTGTTTTATGAAAATAGATTTGACAGAATTCCAAGGTTAAAATCCAGTAAGGATTTGGAATCTAATAAAGATTCGGAAGAGTTTCCTTTGGTGTCCAAAGAGGACAATGAGCCTTTCGAGGTTCCAGTTGAAGGAAATGAACCTGAGGAACAAGTTGAATTGAGGAGGAGCAAACGAGTTCGGACAGAGAAAATGTTTGGTCCTGATTTCATAGTTTTTCTAGTTGAAGGCACTAGAGAGACTTCATGTGCTCACAATGTATTTTCACTTCACGTGGAAAATGATCCTTTGACATTTGAGGAAGCAATGAAATCGCAAGACGTGGCTTTCTGGAAAGAGGCTATCCAAGATGAGATGGACTCTATTATGGGTAATAATACATGGGTTTTGGCGGATTTACCACCTGGTTCTAAACCAATTGCTTGTAAATGGATTTTCAAAAAGAAAATGAAAATTGATGGAACTATTGATAAGTTCAAGGCCAGACTCGTAGCCAAAGGTTTTACCCAGAAAGAGGGTATTGATTACTTTGATACCTATGCCCCGGTTGCTAGAATCTCAACAATTAGAGTTTTAATTGCTCTTGCTTCTATATACAAGTTTGAGATACACCAAATGGATGTCAAGACTGCATTCCTTAATGGTGAGTTAGATGAGGAAATCTATATACAGCAACCAGAGGGGTTTGTTGTGCAAGGTTATGAGCACAAAGTTTGCAAGCTTATAAAGTCTCTTTACGAACTTAAGCAAGCGCCTAAGCAATGGCACGAGAAGTTTGACAAAGTGATTGTGTCAAATGGTTTTACAATACACCAAGCTGATAAATGCGTGTATAGTAAGTTTAATGGCAAACGAGGAGTTGTTATCTGTTTGTACGTAGACGATATACTCATTTTTGGTACAGACCAAGAAAGCGTTCAGAGTACAAAAGATTTTCTTTCTGCTAACTTTAGTATGAAAGATATGGGTATTGCTGATGTAATATTGGGAATAAGAATTAAAAGGAATGGTGGTAATTTAATTCTATCCCAGGATCATTACATTGAGAAAATTTTAAAGAAGTTTAATTACTTTGAAAGCAAACCAGTGTCTACTCCGTATGACTCTCAATCGCCATTGGATCATAATGAGGGGAGAGCGGTGTCACAACTAGAGTATTCTAGAGTGATTGGCAGTTTAATGTACGCCATGACAAGCACGAGACCGGATATTGCATATGCGGTGGGGAGGCTTAGTAGGTATACTAACAATCCTGGGCTTGTACATTGGCACGCAGTACATAGAGTACTACGATACCTCAAAGGTACTATAGATTATGGAATAGTCTATAGTGGGTATCCTTCGGTTCTAGAAGGATACACTGACGCTAGTTGGATTACTGAGCGGAATGATCACTCTTCAACGAGTGGTTGGGTTTTTACACTTGGAGGAGGGTCAATCTCCTGGGGATCTAAGAAGCAAACGTTGATAACAGACTCGACCATGGCAGCCGAGTTTGTAGCGTTAGCTTCTGGTAGTAAAGAGGCAGAATGGCTAAGAAATTTATTGCTGGAAATTCCAGTGTGGCCTAAGCCTATACCACCTGTATCACTGCATTGTGATAGTCAAGCTACGTTGTCACGAGCGTATAACCAAATGTATAATGGGAAGTCCAGGCATATAGGACTAAGGCATAGCTATGTGAGACAATTGATTGTTGATGGGGTGATAACCATTGATTTTGTTAAGTCAAGTCAAAACTTGGCTGATCCTTTTACGAAAGGCCTTGCAAGGGATTTGGTGTTGAAAACATCAAGGGGAATGGGACTTTTGCCCAATTAGATTAAATCACTCCTGGTGGAAACTCAACTCAACCGGTTGATACTCTCAATCTCTTGAGTTCAATGAGAAACTACACCACATGTCGTGATTGGAAACACTTTAAAGTTATTTTGACACTCCAAGGTAAAGTGTTTTGTACCTATAATGTAAATACAAAGGAGGTTGAACTACTTAGTTCTTAATAGATTGTTTGTGCTGTGTTATAGGAGCACGGATAGCGATCTACCTATGTGAATGTGGAGGTGGTGCCGCTTCCTATAGGTCACAGGGGCTAGACCTTAGAGCGTTCATGAATTCAAGATAAAGACCCAAGGCCAGTTCACGGGTCAACCGATTAGGATATCTGCGTTATTTGGAGGATTATGTGTGAGACATGTCCGGTTGGTCAACAGAGGACAACTAGTTCAAAGACACGTCTACTATGCTGCCCTGCCTAGCTTTGATATGTTTTCACTAAGTGAGTAGTTGAAGTCGCAAGACACTATTTATGTATGCATAAACCTTGTAGTAAGAACCGAGAATATTTCATCTGTATTTCGAAAATGGTGGGGGATTGTTAGAGATTTTCAAAATAAAGGAGTCGTTGTTTTGGTTTTGTAAAATTTCCTTGTTTCCTTAGAATGCTTTGTTTTCTTCTTTCTGTGCTTTGTCCCACATTGGATAGTTGAGAGAAGTTAGAGTGGAATATATTAGGAAACATTTCTAATATGAATAAACAATGATCAAGTGTGGTGCAGCCCTACGGTGCTTCGCATACCGGCAAAGTCGGTACGCACACGCACACGCGCGCGGCGTGGGCAGTGTGGCGTGGGCTGTGGTGCATTGTGGCGCTTTAGCGGCGCACTTTGCACTTAGCATGTCAGCCGCCTTGTAGGCGCCATTTCTTATTGCGAGTTGGCGGTAAGGTGGCGCTGACGTGGCATGCCGCGTGTCGCACACGTGGCAGGTGAGTCACACGGAGCGGTTCCGATCGGGTGCAACTCGAGCCGACGGGTGCGTTGGTTCGTAGAGTTGCGATATCAACCATCAATCGCGAACTGGCACGATCCAATGGATTGGATCAAATCCGATTGGGTGTGAGCGAAACAGTACACCTGTTCGGTGTGACTGGATGTGACTGGTCGATCTAGACCGTTGGATGACTGGATGTGACTGGTCGATCTAGACCGTAGGATCTAATCCAACGGTCAGATTAGATCGGGTGCGTACCCATTCTTAATGGGTGCGTAGTGGCCTATAAATAGACCACTACTTGTCAGAATACATGGTTACACACATGAAATCCGAATTTCTCCCACATCTCTCTCTATAGTTTCTAGCATTCATTCTGCGTTCTGTTTTGCTGCAGAAAATAGAACACAGTGGTTCTCGGTTCTTATATTAGTTCTAGCAGGTATTCTGTCCGTTTCGTTAGTGCAAACGAAAACGGAAAGAATTTCGAGTTCGGGCCTCGATTTATCTTGAAGGCAGATTTGCTGTAACCCTTTGCATACCAACTGGTGGGGGCAAATACTGTCTTTAGGAAAGCGACATCGTCGTGACTCGAAGCGTATTACAGGTTTGTGGAGATTTCGTCAACAGTACAGAAATTGCAGCGGCCAATTTTTCCAACATTGTGTAAGTATTATTTTTATTCACATAAGATACTTGAGTTCAAATCTTGGTAGGATACTCTTTTGGAGTGTCTGTTTGCCAAAAAAAATAAAAATTCTAGTCACAAAAACTGGGGCTACTATAATTCAACCCCGAGTCCATTGACTATTATAGCAATCGCACAAGCCATTAACGCCAAAATATTTATCATGTTGAATAGTATGAACGAAAATGATATATAGATAAGTATTTTTGTTTAATGTTTTTAAATTAGCAAATTTATGTAAGGTCCTATTCCATCATTCGACATAGGGCATCTAAATACCTTGAGTCGGCCCTGATTTTGGTAACCCCGTGAGGCGGCGGTTGCCAAGCCGGAGCTGCCTCTGGTTGACTGGATTCGCTCGCAGTCCTCATTTCCACAGTCGCTTGGCAATATTCGTTAAACTTATCACAAGAGAAGACAATAAAAACAAAATAATCCTAATCTCTAACTTATCATTGCGTTAGGCCATATTTTTTTTTTGGTCAAGTCGTTAGGCCATATTTGGGTAAGGATGAAAGACATCGATCGCCTTGTGATTTACTTGTTTGGTATTTGTTAGACGATTAGTTTGACTTTGTTCAAATTCTTTATAATGATCTCCGTTTTGTAGGTGCCGCTGGGCGTTTATTAATACAATCTTCTTACTTTTGAAAAAAAAAAAAACTTAGCATTGCACGTAGAAAGTGGTGGGCATAAAATAGACACTACTAAAAATCTTTCACGATTAAATCAAATCTTATTCGCAAAATTTTGTCTTCTGCTTGCAATGAAAGAAAAAATCAACCACGTCAAATTTCTTGCAGCATTTATTAAGAAACTGACAAACATTGGATTTCTTGCACCATTTAGAAAATTGATTTTTACACTCTTCTGATTGATACGAACACTTCTTTTTTCGTATTTCAGCGGATAAATTTACGAAACAGTCCTTACATACATACACTTTTAACATATTTCAGGGAATGTTCTGTAAATTCACCTGCTAAAAGACTAAAAAAAATTAGTGTTTGCATCAATTAGGAGAGTAGATAAATTTTTACCATTTATTAAGAAAATTGTTCCACGACTCGATCCTAAGTGATGTCATGCTGCTTGAGAACCAAATCCCCTTCTTTCTGTTCAGCAAAATCATATCCATCCAATACTGGCAAGACGATCTTGAGTATAAATGTTGGCCGTCGATCTTGACGACTTTTTGTCTCTCGATTTCTCCGGTCAAACTAAGCCAACAAGCCGATTCAGCTATTTCTTTGGCCGAAGTTCTCAATCGTTCCCATTTGTTAGACCTTTTGTACCATATGATCGTGGCCCCCGTGACCCAAAAGAGAGTGACCGAGTCCAAATTCATTCACAATGCCGTTTCAGCTAATTCCTATCAAATTTTCACTACCCTTTGGAAAATCTTATCCAGTATTCAAATTATCAAGAAAATAGCTGACAATGTTAAGAAGATTATTACTGGGGCGAAAGACGAAGAAAGCATAAAATCCGAAATTTCGCAACCCAAGCCGGATCAAGTAGAGAAAATCATGATACCTTCAGCTTCAAACCTTTCCAAATTTGCAGGGGTGGAATTCTGCCCAAGTCCAACCCCTGGTGACATTTCGACGATCAAGTTCGATGACAAGAAAAAGAAATTTTACTTTCCGATCATCACCTTGAACGTCCACTCGGAAGTCATAATACGAAACCTGATTGCGTACGAAGCATCAACAGTGTCCGATTCCCTTGTTTTTGCACGGTACACCGAGTTACTAGACGGCCTTATTGACACTGTCGAGGATGCAAAATTGCTCAGGGAAAAGAAAATCATTGTAAACAAACTGAAAAGCGATGATGCGGTCTTACAACTGTTTGATGGGATTGGGAAATCTGTTCGGTTAACGAATGCTCCGTATTTCAATAAGACGATTGAGGATGTGAACAAGTTCTTCAATAATTTGTGGAGGGTTCGGATTTATTCCGGCGTGAGGAAGTATGTGTTTCGTTTTTGGAAGATTTTGACATTATTTGCAGGCATTTTGCTCTTGTTGCTCACGGGTCTGCAGTCATTCTGTTCAGTTTATACCTGCTCTAATATATATGATCAACTCAGCTGTCAATAATTAGTGCATGTTTTCGTTGATGTGTGCATTAGAGTTCTTGTTTTGATGTTCTTGTATAAAGCAATATGATTCTTGATCTAGTGAAATGGATTGCTGTTTTTTATTATGTTTCTGTTCTTTTTTGTTTTTGCTTATGAAAAGAGTGAAGGTGGGTCGGTCAGGTATGGCAACTGGGTCACACCTGGCAACCCTCCTTAGGCGTGACCATAAGGACATCAAACCTGCGGCGGGGTCTCCTGGAGGAGACCCGAAACTCACTGGTGTGTACACTGCCCCACCTGAGGCCGAAGAAGACAATAGGCGGATCATGGGGTTCAAACGGGATCAAGGAGGTGTTGGAACGCCTCGAACCCGTGACCACATGAGAGTCAAGCCCAATAGGAATAAGAGTAACCTCATTGTCATCTTGGCTACCACCCTGGGTGGTATGTTCCTGTACTCAATTGAGTCACATCTTTCTTCTCATAACTCAGAGTCTGTCCATCTAATTGGGAGTACCGGTTCCACCATTCACTAATGGGGCCTAATCAAAACCGGAACCATCTAATCAATTCAGCCCCAGTTCTTCTAAATTTTTATGGTGGTTTTATACACGTCTAAAATTTTCGACAAACTACACTCCGTAGCCCAATGACGGAAAAAAAATCTTCTAAACTGCAAATGAAAATTGTTGGTCGAACAATAATTTCAGTCTCTTGATTATCACATGCTAAACTTGCTCATCCTTGGAAAAACTGTAGCACTGCCGAAAAGAGAATTTTCGTTTGTCAAATTAGAAGGAAAAATTGGCGGATGTGAAATCAATCTAATTTTAATTTTTATGTAATCCACATGATTATGGTTCCGTTAAGAAGTATTGTCGCGTCACACTTCACAATTATCTACCCCACCACATCTGTTGGGACCGACTCGATCTAAAGTCCCACGACATGTGGGTGGTGTGTCTTGAATATGTTTAGGATTCACAATAAGAGGTTAGAGCATCCACAATGGTATAATCAAAACCAAAAGGTTGCCAAAGTTAGCAACATATATTTGCTCAAAAAAAACTCACATTAGAATAACCAAATTTAGCAACCTCTTAGCAACTAATCAAATTTTAGTCCTTAGACAATCAAAACTAGCAATCTTTTGCCAATAATCAAATTTAGGTGCCCCCATATTTCTTCAATCAAGTACACCATCATTACACAAAAACTTTATCTCTCTTCCATTTTCAATATGTTTCTAAGAAAAATACTTTTAAAAACAGTTTTTATTTTTTTTGGAAAATTAGTTTTTCCAAATCAATTTTTTATTTAAACTGTTTTTCCAAATTTTTTTTTTTTTTTTGCAAAAACAATTTTATTTATTAAAACTTTTTCTCTCAAAAACTGTTCTTTTGAAAAAACAACTTTTTTTTTTCAAAAACTGTTTTTTTTTTTAACTTTTTCCCGAAAACAGCTTTTTTTTATATCAAAGTTTTCAAAAAACTATTTTCTCATTTTTCTAATAGTCTGTTTTATTAGTTTGAAACCTATTTCAAAAAAATTATTTTCTATGTCACAATTTCTAGATTTTTATAAGTTGAAAAGATGATGTGACAAGTTTTGGTTATTCAATTTTGATTTGTACCATTGTGAACCTTTACATTGCTTACCTTAACAAAAAAAAATGATGTGACAACTTTTATTATCCACTTTTGATTATTCCACTGTGGGTGCTCTTATGGCAACTCTAACCAAATCCAGAATTTCCACCGATAATTAGCAAAGTAGCCTCCTACATTATATCGATACTCTTTTGCGCTTGACCTTTCTGCAGAGCCATCTCCTCTAATTCAGTCTCAGTATTAGCAGCTTCTTCCTTTTGTGCTTGATCTTTCACCAGTATTGCGATCTCCTCCGGTGTAGCCCTCATGACAATTAGTGTGTTCCCCGCCTCTTTGTGACGATGATTTTTCTACCCTCTTACGCCACATGATCATCGGGCCTCCCCGCCTGTTTCTAGTGGCTTCTGGCTTCAGCCCTCATTGATACAAATCCTTTCGGATACCAACTCTGACAGTAGTGCTTAAAAGGATATTTCAGTGCAATATTTGATGGCTTCGTAGAGAAAAAATCATTCATATCCTCCATAAAATCATGGGGGGCTTCAGTTTTGGTCAGGTAAGCGACAATATTATCCTTAGATGGGTCAAACTTGAAACCTATAGGAAGGATCATCTCCATCCTGTACGTCGCCTCAGAAAAACAAAAAAAAAGTGAGAGGAGGATGAGTCACCTTCTGCAATGTTTACAGTCAATAAAGCAGGTATCGAAGAAGATATAGACTTTGACGCATATCTAGAGGTTGAATGCAATCCAACCAACAATGAAGCTGCAACGTGCACTTTCAATCTTTCATCAAGCCTGATGAGTCATAACACCCTGACTTTTAGAAATAAGACGCTAGAAAAACCTAGAAGAAAATAACATTAGAAATAAGACACTAGAAAAAATTAGAAGAAAATAACAATGAGTAAGGAGCTAATATTTAGCAAACCAGTTAGGATTTAAAAAGTATATTGATTCGTAGCTCAAGGTTTATAAGAAAATGAGAGTATTTTTTTGTCTGTGTGTCAATTTTTATTAAACTTTACATATATCGCTCTAACCTTATTAACAAGCCTTACAACAAGAGAATAAGGCACGAGTCTCTACGAGGCGGAGAGCCGTAAAACAGAGTAATCAGGAAAGAGTCAGCATCGGATCAAATATCCCTAAATTTTGTGAGATTATTCTAGATGGGGCTGGATCTGTTGACATCTTATTTGACACCTTCTTTGACACCTAATCTCAGCCATTCCTTTTAACGGCTAAGATTAAATCACTATCATTCCTCACTTTCCCATCCTCACCCTATCCCTCCCTCTCTCTCAGTAATCCGATATCCCCCACGTTATCCTCCCTCTCTGTTACTGTAAACACCGAGAACCACCCCTCCCCTGGTCCCTCCATTTCCGTCGAGTCTCGTTGTCGGCCCACCCATCTCCGGCGAGGTTCCCCTTCTCCGGCGAATCCCTCTCTCTCTTCCTCGCACAAACCCATTGAAGCACTAGTAAAAATTCATCGTTTGCTGCACTATTGGACATCGAATCTTGTGCTCTGAACTGGGTTTCTTCCTTAAAACAAGTGTTATCCTCCCTCTCTGTTGCCTTTCTTAGATAAGTTAGGGCTTTTTTTTTCAATTGTTCCTTGAACTTGCCGATATATGGTGTAGTTTATTGGAATCTTGTGTAATTTATTGGATTAGATGTAGTTTATTGCCATATGTAGTACTAGTTTATTGATTTCTAGTAAACAATCGGGTTGCATGAACTTTTTGGGGTTTTCCTCTTATTATTTATTTGACAAATAAAAGCATAAAGACACACACATCATTCAGAGTAAAACTAGTTGCCGGAAAAAATGGAACTCGCTGGAGTAATGGTTGCCGAAAATGGGTTGCCGGCCGGAGTGGGTTGTGGCAAAGGTGTAGCTGCCACGGGGAAGGCCGAAGGGGGAGGGAGGAATAGGGTGAGGAGGGGAAAGTGAGGGGTGATAATGTTTTAATCTTAGCCGTTGAAAGGAATGGTTGAGATTGGGTGTCAAAAAAGATGTTAAATTAGGTGTTAGTGGATCCAGCCCCATTCTAGATATACCTAGATTTTGGAGGTGTGTACAGTGTACTTGTAGTGTATGGAGGAGAGGGGAGGCCTATTTATACTAGTAAGTAGGGCTGTCCACGGTCTGGATCGGATCAGATTCGTATGAATCCAATTCTAATCCGTATCTCACGGTTTTTAGAAAATAAAATCCAATCCTAATCCAAAAGTCTCACGGTTCGGTTTGGATTTCGAACAGTGAATCACGGTTCAGTCTCGGTTTTATCCACGGATTTCCTTTCAAAAAAATAAAATGATGCTACCACCATAATCATATTCCAAATAAAAATGCAAACACTAATTTCTATAAATATTGTCCAAATTGTAAAGGCAGTAAAGGCATTAAGGCAATAAACATGATAAAGGCAGCAAAGCAGCAACCAAATAAAACTAAACATTGTCCAAAATACACAAATTCTGGTCAAGAATGATCTACTTATTAGATCCTATAAAAACGAAACAAAAATAGCAAATTAGTTTCTCAAAACAAACAAGCAAATTTGTAAAATTATAATTATTTATATATATTACACACACATATCTATATTTTTATTTTTTTAAATATCTCACGGTCCTGTTCGGTTAATCCACGGTTTTGAAATGAAAATCCAATCCAAATCCGTATCTCACGGTTTTTTAATTTTCAAATCCATGTCTGGACCATTAATTCACGGACAAAATCCAAAAAGTACGGATCGGATCGGTCCGGACTGGTTTCACGGTTCTCGGTTTTTCTTGAACACCCCTACTAGTAAGCTACAAGATCTAGAATTATCTATTTAAATCTATCCATATCTTTTAGGATTGTGATTTTGACACTTTAAAAATTGATGGAGGTGCTTCAAAACTAAACTGGGTTGATACACAAAACGACGTAGTTTTGGAGCCCCTCCATCAATTTTTGGAGTGCTAAAATCTTTTCTATCTTTTAATATGTAGGATAATCTTATATTATCTAACATTTTCTAACATAATCCAATAAAATCTAGAGAAAATCCAAGTATATATAAGAATATCTAGAATAATCTTCCAAAATCTAGGTATATCTAGAATAATCTCACAAAATTTAGGGATATTTGATCCAATGCCGACTCTTTCCTGATTACTCTGTTTTACGGTTCTCTGCCCCGTAAGGACTCATGCCTTATTCTCATGTTGTGAGGCTTGTTAACATGGTTAGAGCGGTATCTGTAAAGTTTAATAAAAATTGACACATTCTAGATATACTTGAATTTTCTCTAGATTTTATTGGATAATGAATGGTTAATTTAGAATACTGCACTGCTTTACGTGGAAAGTATGTTAATATTATTAGGTGCCACCCCGGTTATGAATTCTAACTTTGCCACAGTGTGGCACAACGCGGGTAGATTGATTCACGAGGCCTAGGGTTGATAGAAAATGGCCCAATTTAGAATATTGTTCTATTTTAAGTTGTAAGCATGTTAATATTTTTAGGTGTCACCTTTGGTTATGAATTCTGGCTCCGCCACAGTGTGGCAAAACGTGGGTAGATCGATCCACGAGGCCTAGGGTTGATAGAAAATGGCCCAATTTAGAATAATGTACTATTTTAAGTGGTAAGCATGTTAATATTTTGGGAAAATGACAGCTAAGGACGTGTTTTGATAATTAATACTCGCTAAGGACATTTTGTTCATTAACAAATATTTTTAACATGTCCTTAAAAGGTATTAATTATCAAAACACGTCCTAAGCCGTTATTTTCCGTAATAGTTTTAGGTGCCACCCCCGGTTATGAATTATGGCTCCGCCACAGTGTTGCACAATGTGGGTAGATCGATCCACGTGGCCTAGGGTTGATAGAAAATGGCCCAACTAACAAAACCCATCGTTTTGCCTTGATCAAGTGCCTTTTTCAAGCATTCGTTATGGTTTTGGGCCTCCAAAGTCCAAACCCATGATGGAATGGAGGGGAAGGGACGGAGGTCTGAGTCTGGGATATGACTTATGAGTCATTTTGATTTTTGAACACAAGGCCACAAAGAAAAGGAGATAAAGGTCAAGAAACAGACACAAATAAAGAAAGAAAAAAATACTATCTTAAACTACCTTAGCACCAGACCCACGAACCCCCACATTATCAACACCATGGATACCGTCAAAACACCATGCCCAATTTCTTCACCACTGAAACAGAGCAATCCCTCTTTATCTCCCTCATGGATTTCCTGCAAATTGCACGTTACGGATTCCGTTTCTCCTTCCTTGGTTTCGTCAAATTCGAGTCGGGAGCGAGGGGAAGTGGCGGTTTCGGTTGCGTTCGATCCTTCTGGGAATTACGAGCTTTCTTTGTTTGATGATGAAGAGAGTAAGCAATCCTTCCATTCGTTTGTTGGTTTAACTTTGTTTTGCCATTAGTTTTCATTTTTAAAGTCGTTCTGCTCCTTTCACTTGTGAATAGGAGAGAGAGAGAGAGAGAGAGCGAGAGAGAGAGAGTCTGATAAAAGTCCTGGAATTTAAGTCTGTTCTGAGGTTTATCTGTGAACTTATTAAGTGGAAATTTCCATCAAATCATTAACTGTTCTGAATTTGCATCAATTGTTGAATCTATGCTCCCCTAAAGTGGAGCCAGAATTTTCACGTAGCAGGATAAATAATTAGTACCTAGTCTTTTTTTCCCTATACGGTACTCGAAAAGTAGACGGATATTGTCTAGGGAAAACTGCATTAATTCGTACCATCCTTAGCGTGGATGGGTTAATGTGTTAAGGAGCACCTCAATATTTGTGAAAAGTGTATAAAAATATGTGAATGTGTAACGACTCGTACAAAGTTTTTGTTGGAAATTTAAAACTTCTTTGGCATTGCGTGTATTGATTGCGCCTATGGGACGATGGTTGGCAAAATGAATCATACAGACAGATATAGTTGTATGGACCTCCCCTTGATTCGGAACTCCTATAGTGCAGCTGCACAACTCATTCAAGCTGTTCAAGAGTGTTTTCAACGGTCCGAATTTAAAATAAACTCTTCTAGGAAAAAGAAATCTCCCTTGAAAGAGTTTTTTTCAAACTCGGCCGTTGAAAACATGTTTGGATGAGTGGGGGGTGGACTTGTTTTTGGTTGTGGGTGTGTGGGGGTGTATGGCTGTGGTTTTTGGTGCTGTTTCGTTGTTCGGATTGATTTCTTATCAATCTTTCGGGTTTGTTTGCTCTTCTTTATTTATATAAAATATCTCTTTTTCGCCATTAAAAAAAAAGAAAGCATGTTTGGATGGCTGTGATGTGCCGTATAGGGTGCCCTATGGAAACGATACACACAATACCAACCATTGTCCCATAGGCACGGTATCTCCCCCTTATCTGATGACAACTTTGAAGATAAAAGACAAACAGAAATGAGCAAGATAAAAGCTAAATGAATACTAGTCCGCAAATGTGGAGCAGTTTTTGTTTTAATGACAGGATGTTTGGGTCAGTTTACGCGCACCTCAACAAAATAAATAACGATCCATAAAATGTGGAGCAATTTTGAGACAAAGGGAACTAAATTAACGCTAAAAATGATTGATTCTATCAAAACTTTTGTCCTTTTTAACATCTGATATGACCAGTAAACAAAATGTACGTCATTTCCCCGGTCTACAAGATGAATTTCATTCAAAAGTTTTACTATGACATGGTGTTTTTGCTTGGCAGATGCACAAAAAGCTCCAGCGCCTTTGCCCCCAACCGAAGGGCGATTTGAAATAGTCCTTGACAATGACATTATCCTTCGCCTTGACTTGACCCCTTTCCACTCTGCAACCGGAATTGTATCACCTCTTTCCGGTAAAGCGCTTACGGAAAAAGTCTGATCAACTTATTTAATTTTGCATATGTATGACTAAGAAAAAACTGATCGAATGATCGTTCCTTCATTTCCCTATATGCAGCTGATCCGAAGGAGTTCCTTGAACGAACGATCGGGTTTACAATTAACTACACAAAAGAAGATCCGAATGATCCCAGGGAACTTTCGGAATTGGGGGAGATTAGGCTTTGGTTTGTTAGACTTGATGCTGCGTACCCTTGGCTACCGGTGTTGCTGGACTGGAGGGCTGGAGAACTTGCGCGTTATGCCGCAATGTTGGTCCCTCACCAGGTAATGTAAATGATCGTCGTACAATTCTTTTGAAGATCTGAAGTTCTTAATAGAGGAGTCAAATAGGCTGTGTTGTGCCAGCCTAGTCTGTTTAGTTCTGTGTCAAACGTGCTTCGTGTTGTGCCTATCCCGGACCGTTTCTTAGTAGTATTGTGCCGGCCCATTTTAAAATATGCTCTGCCTTGCCCGGCCCACGGGCAGGCCACACTTCGTGCCATGCCGTGCCGTGCCAGATGTATTGTGCATTGAGGTCCTAACTTTGACTTTTTTCCCTTTTTGTTGTTGATTTGGTGGGCAGATGAGTTTGAAAATGGGAGTAGTATTCAATCCTGAAGCACTGGAATTGTTTGTGATGAACAAAGTGTTCATTGTCTACACTTGGTTGAAGCAACATAATATTCCAAAGCCTAGAATCAAGGCAAGGGACATGGCAAGGATGCTTGGATTTGGAATTGGAGATGAACTATTTGACTTGATTGATGGAAACCCATTTCCTCCATCATAGCGAAGAATCCGAACGAGCTTTAGTCGAGTAATGAAGATCTAACCGTGAGTAGATATCGGGGATAGTGGTTATGGTTGAAACAAGTGTGAGATTTGTGATGAATGTATGAGCTTCACAGTCATGTTTTTTTGAAAGAAGGTTTGGAGTTCTTTGACATCAGGATTATGGAAGAAAGAGAGGTTCTTTATCGTTAAATAGGCGATTTCAACCACAGTTCAGATTATTTTTCAATTGATTAACTTTCTTCAAAAATTTGAATTGGAAATAGTATGTGATTTATTACTGTCAGGAGGGGTAACAAAGATGTTATCTACGATGAGAGAAAATGATGGTCCAGGACACTTTGGGGGGTCTAAATTACCAAGAAGGATGAGCCCATTTTCAAAATTTACCACTAATCTTAACACTCACTAATTCTTACCAATCATTAGCAGAAAACCATGTCCTTACCGGTCATTAACAGTAATTTTAATCCTGGGCCATCATTTTTCCTATCTACAATGACCAAAAAACTAGTGGGCCTATGACAATTAGGATACGCTGTACATGAGACCTGTAGCCCAGCCCAATACGGCCTGCAGGGCTGCATTCTAACAAATGTTTCAGCTTACCAAATTAGTCTGGACTTTGCATAATCAGGCCAACCCACCCCAAACTAGATCATGAAGGCCCACGAGGATAGAAGTCCATAGAATAACATGGAAAATGCCAAAAAACAACCAACTCAATTGTCTGTTATTAAGGTTGAAAAAGTGCAGTAAAATATGTTTAAAAAAAAAAAAAACCCCGTATAGAAGTGTGTGAAAACACATTGAAAAGTGTAAAAATGCATTAGAGTTTGTGAATTTCTATCATATTGTTTAGCTTATTGACAGTTCACCAGGCTGTCAATGGAATGACCCATATATTATCCCTCAACTTTTTGTAACCTCCAAAAAAAATTCAAGACACAATTGTTTAGATTTTGAAGAGTCGGTAGATACTTTAACTTTAAATAGGCCAAACTACAATCTTTTTGGATTTGGAGGGGCAAATTACTAATATCTTTCTTACATCCATAAAATTGAGTGGGATAATAAAACTTCGTCACGGTATGGGATCTGAGTCGATCTTTCTTACATCCATAAAATTGAGTGGGATAATAAAACTTCGTCACGGTATGGGATCTGAGTCGCCCTAGATGTGATGATTTTGATCCACAAAGTTCGTGTTGCACGCACTCTTTTGAATCTCAACTCTGCGACTGTTAGATGAGGACTGCAATCCGGGGCCGATTGGATGCGAGATGAGTTTCGTGGGTATTATTTATGTAGGGTATAAGATAGTACAAAAAAGTAGTTAGTTTGGATGAGATATTAAAAAGGAGATAAAATAGTCCTTGGTTGGATTAAGGTTAAAATGGGAGGAATAAAATTGTTTTGTAATTGAAATGTTAGAGGAGGGAGATGAGAAGGGCCTCATCCGCCCATACTAATTAACAACTGGTCGAAACCCCCAACAGTGACTTGGGATGATTTTTTTTTTTTTTTTTTTTTGGCTTGGCAACTTGCGATGATTTTTGGACGGGAAGTTTTTGTTTTCCAAACCAAGCCAAAAATGTCCCATCACCCCCTCATCCGTCCGGATTTACTCATCACCCTCCTTCATCCTGCATCCAATCGACCCTTACATGTCACTTGGCAAGGTATCCTTTTGAAATATCTATCGTGGATAGAAAATGAAACCCGTTTTGTTATCATTGCATATTTACGTGTCGTTTCGCAGGCCTAGCTAGCTAGACATGGTAATCTCGGAACGGACTGCCTATAATGCACAATTCGAGCCTTTCAAAAGTGTTTTTAATTGTTCAAACTTCAAAAAATATCATCTTACCTGTAGTATACTTTTTGAAATATGAATCGTTAATTGTAGAAATGAAAGGCTTGGATTGCGCAGTAGACTCTTGCACTTGAAGCCCCGTTTCCATTAACAGAAAATAATAAAAAATTAGTTCATTTTATCATCTCGTTTCCACTAACTAAAAATACTAAAAACTTAACGCATTTTATCAACTGGGTTTCACTAACAAAAAGTTTTTACCAACTTAACAATTTTTTCACTCACATACCCAGCAAAAACTTTCATTTTCGAAAATAACTTGACATTTTTTAAAAACTTATTTACTACCAGAAACATGTAACAACTTTTCAACCCCAATGAAAATTTACAAATTCTTCACTACCAAAAACACTCCCAGAAAAGTCTCCCAATCCGCCAATCTCGCTTAACATTTCAAAGCCCAGAGACTTAAAACACAATGCACGGAGGATTGGGTGGGGTCTCAAGCCATGTGACAATGCATCCCACAACATGTGAGGGGGTTTCTTCAAGTAGGCAAGAGAAGAGACATTGGAGAGGAAACAAGAAGGCATATTGGAAGATTAAGGGACATTAGTTGAATTTGTGATGAGTTGCTTGCATTTGAGTTGAAACAAAATCCATTTGCCCACACCATAACATTCAACGCCTCTCTACAAATGTGGTGACAAGAGCCCTTTCAAAACCTGTTTGTGTTTGCTTTTGTAATGAATAAGATGGGTTGCTACTCTGTCTTGACAAGCTTTGTTGTTGTTGTTATCGTTGTTGTATGATCTGTCGAAACCCTCGCGATCAGTAGTAGAAACAAAATTGTTATCTCAGTGGAGCCGAACATGCTAGCTTATCACTGAAAAAGCACATTTTTCATTGATTATATGTTATTCACACACAATTCTGAATGAATATTTTCCTCCTTGTATTGCATGGGTGTACCACTTTCCCTCCAACATATGCGAACAAAAGGATGATAAAAAAACAAACAATTAAAAGGGTTACTCAGAGCACGAGGCGCCTGCTGCTATAATGCTGAGAAAGAGTTGGATGTATCCAATTTTACCCTGTAAATGTAGAGGCTATTTCATGACTCGAACCTAGACTACAAAGCCACATTGGGGCAAAATTTAGGGAAATAGTTATGAATTATGAACCAATTACACCTTTATTCTATCTCCCCGTTAGCCTAAGAGATGTCAACGAGCCGGACTGGCGGCATGGCACAAGCACTACACGTTTAACAGTGGCACAAATTGGGATGTAAGATTTAAGAATTGCGAATGACTAATTGATAGTTGAGTAGGTGTGGATCTAGTTGGAATGTACTCAAACTGTAGTGATGCAAATCTTATCTACTCAATAAAATGTGTATATTTTGATTTTATTAGTTTGTTTTATTTATCAATTTTTTGTCAATAATAAAGAAAATGCAACCAACTTTTTAAAATACTTTTTTCTTCTTTACAATGCTCGATTAAAAAAAAAAAAAAGTCCAATTGGGGACACGACATGAAACAGCACGGAGTTTGGAGCACTATTTGGCCGGGCCGAGCCGAGCCAAGCATATTCTAAAATGTGTTGGCATGGCACAACTAATAAATAGGCCAAGCTAGGCACAACTAATAAATAGGCCGAGCTAGGCACAACACAAAGCACATTTGACACGAAACTAAACGAACCGGTCCAGCACGACACTACCCATTTGATACCTCCAGACTTAGCCTTCGGCATTAATTTTAGATATCTATCTGATTTATGTATCTAACTAGCATTAAGTGATGCCTGAAATGTTCCTTCTTCTGGTGCTGCAGTGGACCCATTCAATTATTTTCCATGTTGTAGTAGGAGTAATAGTTTGTCAGAGCCCATCCCATCTACCATTGCCGATGGGGCCTATATGTTTTTATCTCAAGGACCACATTCACCAGCCCAGATGAGAACATTTAATTCTTTTTCCAAGTGTTCACATGATTTGGGTTCTGCTTTCTCCATTATGATTGTTCCCTGCAGAAAACCAATCACGTTGACTTGATACTTGCATGTCGTCAACACCCAAGCATGGTTCTTCAATGACATGAGATTCACGGGAATTTTTGGCTAAAGAGTTCACGGGGCCGGCTCCGACATTTGTGAGGCTTAAAGCAAACTTTTTTAAATGGAGCCCTTGTTAAGATATAAAGTCCCACATTGCTAGGGAGTGGAATGGGTGATCACTTAATAACATTTGGGACCTCTCCACTCATTGCCAATTGGTTTTGAGATGGATATAAAGTTTCTACATGGTATCAAAGCGGGGCCCATTCCACCCCACATTTTAAAAATTTACAATCCACACCCCACGATGACAGACCAGCAAAAAGGCTGCGCGATGATAGGATCCAAAAGTGGCCACACGTGACAGACCTCAAAAAGCAGCTGCACGTGAGGGGGATGTTAAGATATAAAGTCCCACATTGCTAGGGAGTGGAATGGGTGATCACTTAATAACATTTGGGACCTCTCCACTCATTGCCAATTGGTTTTGAGATGGATATCCCTCAATCTACTTTGCATGGTTAAAAATAGCTAGGATAAAATCTTCGTGTAAAAGTCATTACAGTCATTTGAGAGCATAAATTCCCAAAATCTATAACCATTACACAATATATCAAAGTCTTTTTTTTTTTGAATGGCACAAAAATTTTCATTAATCTTTAAATTGTTTCAAGATTAATAGGAGCAGGGAAACAACATCATGCTCACAGAGCAATCTTCTGCTCAATCTGAGACCAAAACCTAGAATTGACAAGAAACCAATCAAGAACATCCTTTGGAACGAAGCCCTCCTAAAAAGTCCAAAGCCCATCACCCATATGGGCCTAAAAAATCCCGATATTACATTCGACTCAAAGACGGGCCAAGCCCAGCCGAAAAAGCCAAGCTTGGCCCAACACGCATAAAAACCTAACCCTATGGAGATTAACGCCGCCTACCCCCAAACTCCAAGCCTTCTTCTGGCAGCCAACCCACTACCAAAAACCCCATGGTCAAACCCAAATCCACCAGACAACGAGAACAGCACTCATCACGAACCTCACTTGTTGTAGGATCTCCGTCGAGAAGCTACCATTTCAACTCTCACAAGCGGTCAGAGCATTCTGACAACCCGCCACGACGCTTTAACTTTTAAAAACTTGACAATTAAAGATTACTCTACTTGCATTTTTAGCTGCAAATGTACTAATTAAACTTGTATAATCAAGTTTTACCACCATAGTCATTTCACTTGAGCCTTATTTTTTAACCTTAAAATTTTTAGACAAGCTAATTTCAATTTTTACGCAGGCCTAATTGGAGTATATGGAAATATAAAATTGTGTGCCATCAAAATTTGTGAAAATTAGAGGCCTAAAGCGATGGCTTTACGAGTTTTAGCCAAAAGTTGGCTCTGAGAGTTTAGCAAATTATAGAAATGGAAATGCTTTAGACACATGTATCGTCGTGACACAGATGCGTCCACAATGGTTATAGTGTGAAATTTACATGGAATAAAACGATTGACCAAAATTCAAGTAAGGTTTTTCTTGAAGTTCGAATTGATAATTTCTTTTAAAGTTTGTAACACTTTGTTTTAATTATCAAGAGGAAGCTTCCTCTCTAATTAACTGTCTTGTTTCGTCTGTACCAAACACATCCTCGCAAAATATGTACCAAAATGAAGTAAAAACTTGGAATTACCCCTTTTTATTTTACTTTTCCAAGGAAATGTGGACCAATCTTTTTCCAAGTTTTCGTCCTAGAGACATGAATTGTCTCTTTGTCGGCTAATTAATACTTAACTATACTTCTTTTTTTTTTTTTGATGTGCCTTGCATCAATCCTTCGGGGAGGATGCACAAAGTAAATTAATAGGGAAAAAAAAAGGGGAAAAAAAATTATTCCACTTCAATTTTAGTCAATCTTATATAAATAATAATAATTACAAGGTTCTTACTTTTTCGGTGCATATGCATTTTAAAATATTGACTTTTAAAAATATTATGCTTTTTAAAATATCGTACTCCCTCCGTCCCTTTTTAAATGTCTTGCTTCGTAACTCCAACTTATTAAAAAGATATCATCATTATACCTTTCACATCAACTTTTTCCTCCACTTTTCCTACTTATCCATTATCATTACACTTTTATTCACTAACTTTTCAAAATGAAATCTATTTTTAGGGACAAAATAGACAATACCCCAATTTTTACCCACAAACTTTATAAAATGGACACTTATTAAGGGACAGCCCAAAATGAAATACTGGACTATAAATAAGGGACGGAGGGAGTACTTTTTATAAAAATCAATAACTGTCTTGAATTTTGACTTTTTAAAATATTTTACCTTGTTAGTGAACTTGTTTAGATTTTTTTTTTAATTTCTTTACTTTCTAGACAGATCAGCTACACAAGATATACCGACTCGCCGAGAGCTAAAAATAGATTGACAATTTTTTTTGGAAATTCAGTACTATATACAGACAAAATACACTTGAATCATGAAGCAGCTAAAAAAAACTCAAAAATGAGTATTTTTTAAAAGAAAAACCAAACATAGACGTTTTCAAAATGTAGTCCCCGCAAGTGTTTTCTTGTTGCACCTCAGTTATTCATGTATATATAAGTTTTTTATTTTGAAACTGAACGAAAAAATACTCTCTTCATCTCGCAAAGTTAGTATACTAAGAAAAGACACGGTACTCCCTTCGTCCTTTTTTAAGAGTGCCCTACAAAAAGATATGCAATTTTTGGATCACAAAATAATGTAAGTACTTCTGCATATAATTTTTTCAATTTCTTTGTATCAAATTAACTATATTAATTAGTTCTTTAAATTGGTGTAAAAATATTCAAAAAAATTAATTATGCTTAGGGTACTTTATTTTTAAATATAAAATTAAACGATTTTAGTGGGGAACACTTAGCGACAGTTTGGAGTACAAGTTTTGAATTAAAAGACAAAGTGTGTGATTTTGTACATAATTTTTCAAATTCCTTTATACCAGATTAAGGATCTCGACTAATTCTTTAAATTAGTGTGAAAGAGTTTCAAAAACTATGTACAAAAGTATTGTATTTCTTATTTAAAATTTGCACGTCTTTTTTTAATGGACTATAATTTGCAGGTCAGAAGGAGTACGAGCCGGTGCATTGTATCTTGAAAAAACATTTTCTCTCTCATCGCATTCAAATATTGCTATGAAGACTTGCTTCATCGATCATTAGATTATCATGAGAATGTTCCAATCTATATGATTACACCATCATTTTGGAATTAGCGCTTTAATTACTTTTAACTAATTGTGCCGTTCCTTGATTATATATTAGTTCCAGAAGATAGGGGTGAAAAGTTTCAACAATGTCATCAAAGTGACTTCATCATTAACCCTTCAGAAATTGAGAGGTCAACTAGCAAGGTGAAACCAATGGGCTCGTGTCCCATCCGGTAACTCTTGTTCTCCTTGTGTAGAAGGTCAGAGTTTGAATTCTGTTATTGGCGTTTGGGTTTCAAGATTATTGATAGTCCCTAAAATTTTCTGTGGACTAATCTATTAACACTCCGTTAACTTTCGCTAGCTGATGTATACAATATTGACAAAAAATAAAAAACTAGCAAGGTGAAGATGCATCATGCATGATTAGGAAACTGACAAGCAACCTTAATTTTGCGGGAATGGATTAGGGTTTGTGAAACTCTCGAATCTCGATGCCACTTGAAGTTTTCTCACTTGTTGGGCTTGGCCCATTGAGTGCTCTGTTGGTTTCTTGCCAATTTGAGCTTTGCTTTGTAATCATTTTTTTCATATCAATAAAAAATTTTGCTTCGCTGTTCAGAAAAATAAAATAAAATTTAGACGTACAAAATTTTTCTAGAAAGGACAAACTGATCCTACCTTGTTATCAAGAAAAATGTCACCAAATTTTAACTATAAATCATGGGACTAAATTCTCAACGGTCCTGCCTGAAGTGAAGAGAATGGTTAAATACATGATTTAACTTAAAATCACACAACAAGATTTTGTTGATCTGAAATAGCTAGTAACATAGAACAAACATGATGGTTTATGAAATATTAGACTATTCATCTTTCTCATTACACTCATTACATTTTAAAATCTCCTTAAAAACTCAAACCAAACAGGTTAATATCAATCACTGCAACTACATCCAGCAAGATTTGGGACCCACCTATCACACGTGTACATATGTGTGTAGGTGTTTGTGTATGCACATGGTACATACAACTTGTTGTGGACATGCACAAACACTTAAGTGGGTGAGAACAGGCTGTCATTTTGGGCATGCGGCACGGGCACGGTAACTCGGTAAGCACGTACAAGCCCTGCATGGGTACAAACACTACAAGAAATCAAGCCTTTTGCGAGGAAGCATATTCCTCGCTAAATGCAATATTTTGCTCGCAAAAGCATTTTTGCAAGGAAATTTAATTCGTCGTCCGTTCCTCGCAAATGGGTAGTCTCCGATTCTCTTTTGCAACAAAAATAATTTTCCTCGCCAAAAATCTATTTTTTGCAAGGAAATTTGGTTTGTTGCTATTGAGTGAACCATTTTGCGAGGAAATTCATTTGACGCTGATGTAAAACAAATTAGTCGCTATAGATATTCCGTTCCTCGCCAAATATGCATATTTGGCGACAAAATATTTCCTCGCAAAATGGTGTACTCAATAGTGACGACCTAAATTTCCTCACAAAATATACATATTTAGCGACAAAGCATTTCCTCGCAAAATGGTGTACTCAATAGCAACGACCCAAATTTCCTTGCAAAATGTACATGTTTAACGACAAAATATTTCCTCGCAAAATGGTGTACTCAATAGCAACAACCCAAATTTCCTCATAAAATATACGTTTTTAGCGACAAAATATTTCCTCGCAAAATGGTGCACTCAATAGCAACAACTCAAATTTCCTCGCAAAATATATATGTTTAGCGACAAAGCATTTCCTCGCAAAATCATGTACTGAATGGCAGCAACCCAAATTTTCTCGCAAAATATGCATGTAGAGCGACAAAACATTTCCTCATAAAATGGTCCACTCAATGGCAACAAAACAAATTCCCTTGCAAACAATTTACTTTTTGGCTAGGAAATAAGTTGCATAACAGGAAATGCATTTTTGCAAGGAAACTCATCCTCGCAAATAACTCTTTTTGCTTCCTGTCATACAATAATCCACTATATAATTCAAATAACACAATCCATCAAACTCAAAGTTAATAGCAGGAACATTAAAATAATTTCACAAATGTCATAACCCCGGTACCTCAATCCCCAAAATATAATATCATGTATCGAGTTTCTTTACAAAAACAACAATGAAGTACTATGTTATGTACTGTTATGTACCAAAAACTAATTGCATCTCCTTCCAATATCCTTCTTCCATATATAAGTCCCAAAAAACAAAAGGCAAGAAGCGGCTTGTCATCCAAACATCATTAGTTTCCCATCTTACACTTCATTGCATCTTCATCCACCAAAAGATAACATCATTGGTTTCCATCTAGTACTCCATTGCATCTTTATCGACCAAAAGATATAATTGGTTTCCCATCTAGTACTCCATTGCATCGACCAAAAGATATAATTGGTTTCTCATCTAGTACTCCATTGCATCTTCATCCACCAAACAATCACCATCGTTTGTTGAGTAATCTACATAAATGTAACACAATGAAAAGGTCTACAAATTCTAGTCACCATGTACGAAAGAAAGCGAGGAATAAAAAAGAAAAGGCCAAACATGTACACCACTCTAAACTCCAAAAATATCAAACAATAATTTATCCATTGTAGGGTTGCACTCCCTCGACTCCCAACTAAACAATGTAGAAATCAAAGAGTAGGGGTAAATTTAAGCATTTTTTGAAACTCTTGTAATTATTGGTCGTAATTGCTTGTGGATTTTTTCTTGGACCATGGCTGTTTTGATTAGTTGGACAGAAACTGCGGATATACTTGGCTGAACTAAATACTAGTGGGCACGTCTTAGATCATAGAAAGCTAGTTTAACTGTGTTACTAAGTTAAACGTTGCCGCAGCTAGCAAGTGATACCCAAGCATGAAGTGTCTGAAAAGACACACTAGAGATGTGCTTGACACATTTCTTATTGTGTTCCAAGCAATGATATGAAAAGGATCATGATTCATATATGTTGGTTTCTATACCCAAACTACCTTCTTTGGAGAGCTCAGATTGTAAATCCTGCTCAGCTAAATCTTGTTTGCGACAGTTGTTCACTATGTACCACAACACGAGGCTTATTTATATTTCTTGCGCTGATTATTTTTCCATGCTTTTTTCTTTAGTTGCTAGTAGGTTTATGAACAAGAAGTTTAGCTCATGTACGTAATGTTTGAAGTCTTTTCTGTGACAGTTCTGAAGTTCGTAGAGCGCAAGGAATATCATCATGGGTTTACTAGACTGAGCAATATTATTAGATGTTATAAGTCTCAGTCTAGTCTAGTATACGATGTTATTAGATGTTCAACTATGGCGCAAATAAAACTATGTCGTCACTATTTTTTTGCCCAACTAGAATTCTATAAAAGTAAAAATAAAAAAAGTGAGGAATAGATACTCACTAGCATCATTGGAAGGCATATTGCGACCATTTTGCTGTAACAAGAAATTTAATTGGGATTGCATATTAGCCACCGTTTCTGCTAGTTGCTCTGTATTTTTACGAGCCAGTGCTGCTTCAACTAGAGCCTCATCACACCTCTTTTGCGCTGCTGTAGTTTCTTCTCTAGCCTCTTCAGCATCTCTTATAAGTTGTGCTCGAGAAGTTTGGCCAGATTTTGTTAAGCTAGGCTTGGGACCATGTCCTAAACCACGTATATATCCTGGTTTGGATCCAAAGACTGTACATGAGAGCTCCTCATCTGTCAAAGGAATAGATCCATTCGCCATCGCTTGATCCTGAACATCTTTTAACTTTTTCTGCAAATATCACAAAAAATTATGCCTTGACAATGAAAACAAATTTTTCTAGAAGATAAAACTATAACATTATGAGATGTTTTTCACTTACATATATGGTTTCTGAACCATCTGTCCAACATTTTCTCTTTTCACTGTAATGAGTCTTCATCCAAGTCTCCGGAAGGTCAAGATTCACGCCATTGTTTTTCTTTTTCTGGGGAATTAGGTTCGTGAAAAAAAATCACATACTTTTTTTTGTACTCAACAAATATTGGAACCTATAAGGAAATAATAAACATACCCAATGATTTTTGATCTTGTAGAAAGCCTTTGATCCAGCAACATGGTGATTCCTGGGCTTAGATCGACTATCCTTGTACTTGTCACATATTTCCTGCATTTTCAATAGCCAATTAGGAGTACCACAATATCTATACTAGAGGCCGGAGCACACGCAATGCGTGTGCAAGTCAAATTTTCACAACGTTTTTGTAAAAATATTTCCCACTAATTGTTTGAGCAAATTTTCACAAATGTTGTGAAAATCTGACTTGCACATGCATTGCGTGTGCTCCGGCCTCTAGTCTATTCTAATAAGCATGAAACTACAAACTGGCTCTAAATTTTCTGTACATCAAATGTCCATAAAACACTATAAGCAATGCACTCCCGAACAAAGTTCCAAAATCATCACCAAACCATGATTCCAACGGAACCCAATTCACTCAAAATGAGTTTTCAGCGGCTGCTTGTGTCTTAATTCGCTTTGGAAATTGTGGAGTGAGAATCAGGAAAACGGAGTGGGAAAAAATTGTGCTCTCTAGTTTGGTTATATAAAAAAAATGAAACTCATTTTTTTGTAAAAATGCTTCCTTTTTTTTTTTTTTTTTGGGTTACCCATCACCAAATCACCATTCCAACGGCTGCACCATACCAGTTTAATGGAAGAGAGAAAAGAAGCATGTGTAAGAGGTAAAAAAAAAAAATTATATCAAACAGAAGCATTTATTAGAGAAAAATTTTAAAAATTTTGCCTAATTTCTGGTCTGCCTCGTGTTGGAAGAGGGAAAAAAAATTGCCTAATTTCTGGTCTGCCTTGTGTTGGATTTGTCCGCCATTGTGGCCTTGGAAGCATTAAAAGTGTTAAAACTACAATTACAGACTTTGGTTTTCAAAGTGGAAGTTAAATATTCATTTTCCTTGGGACTAAAATTATGAAGAAGGGAAAAATAGAAGAAGGAAATAAACAGAGAAATTAGACATTATCAGTTCTGGTTTTTTTTTCATCCCACACTTCTATACTTCAATTAGCCATAAAGAAGGGGAAAAAAGAAGGAAATAAACAGAGACAAAACTAAAGTACCTGTATAACCTGTAGTGTGAAAGTGACGTATGGAAGGGAGAGGTTAAAGGGAGAAGAATAGAGAAAAAGAAAGGAGGTTAAAGGGAGAAGAAGAACGGAGAAAAATAGAGAGAAAGGTTTGCAGTCTGTGTTGTTGGATGGCACGTAGTGGGTGTAACTGTTTTTGGGGTCGTGAAGATATTATCAAATTTTAACTAGAGCAAATTAGTACTACATACTTGATAGTCTTTGTCTTGCCATAAGTTAGACAGATATCCCCAATCTGCCCCGTCTATGTGTGCAGGGCAATCGACATCTCCTTTCTCAAACTTCTTCTTGAGGCGGGATCGGCAATCACAGTATCGCTTACCCATACTTTGTAGTATAGCTTTGTCTACATAAGTTGCTTCAGGAAGATCAAATTTTTCCTATTTGTCCCAAAAATTCATCCAGTCAAATGCATATAAAGAGATAGCAAATTCGATGTCAAGTAAAATGATTCACATCATCTTTCTTATGTGCGATATTTTTCATCAAACTATCAAATTATGTCAAAATGCTACTAAGACTTACACGAATGTGTGCAATACACATTTCCTTTGCATCTTGGGGCACCACCTTCCAGCTTTTTGCCTGTAAAGGAGCAAATTGCCGAACAATAATACCTAACTCTGTGGTGTATCTCGTCAAGTCATCCTCGTTGTCACTCGTTGGTTGTCCCAGCATTCTAGAAAATCCCAACTTAACCTTCTCTCCACGCCTTCGAATTTTAGCTAGCGCTAAACCTTTAGTTCTCCCACGTACTTGCTTAGTTACAGGTGCATCTTCTAAAAAATGGAAATATAGATTTGTATGAAACTACATTGTATAAATTGTGAATGAAAAATGCATTCTTTAACAGGTACCAGGTGTTAAGGATTCATTTGGTTGCTCAGACTCAGATATGTGCAGAGCGGCAGATGAATTTTGCTCTGGATCATCATTTGGCGTAGATTGCACAGCAGGAGTAATCGCTGATCTTGTAGTCACACCATTATTTGGAGTAAATTGCACAACAGGAGTAAGCACTGATCTTGTAGTCACACCGTGAGGAGTGATTCCATGACCTGTCATTCCACGACCCCCTCGTCCTCCTCGTCCTCTACCTCTAGTAGACATCTTTGCATATCTATAAGACAACAAAAAATAAGAATAGACCAACCATCAAATACATCAAAGATGCACAAAATCAGTAATACCTAATTGTTGTCTAATACAATCCCGAGCAAAGAAAAGGCTGAACTTCAAAGCATCCAACTGAAAAAATTATGCTAATTTATTCTCGTGAATGTGAGGCACATCCCGAGATTTATCTAGATGATTTCTTCATGAGGCACACACTTGGTATACAAACATCACGAAAGTTCCATTACAATGGCATATAAAAAGTAACAAAGAGGTCTGATCCAAGCATTAAAAGAATGAAAAGAAATATTGCTTGAAAGGACATGTAAACGAGAGTCACATGTGTACAATGTATGGGGTGAAAAATATGGGATCCTATTTCCTCCATGCCACTCTGCATAATACACCCAAATTTCATCTTTAGGAAAGCAACTAGCAAAAAAGAGGCATAGATCTATATAAGTTGTAACCAACACTAATGATAATGCTATGTGAACTGCAATTGATCTCAATGACTACTAGGGGCCCGTCGGTTAAGAGTCCAGTTCCAGTAGCAGGGAAAGCTTTGTGAGAGCAAGATTACAATTGTAGTTTGACTAAATGTGATGGAAGACACTCGTTCTAGTGAATTTCAATAAGCTAAGCATTCCCTATACGTTTACGGAAAAAATGTCGGAAATTAAGTAAAGCCCATCACATTGCGCCATATAAATTTCTTACAGTTAGCTTGAATGTTCCACTCGTTCCCTTTGCCACAATGATATCAATGATTTAAATGTTGAGCATTGAAGATATGAAAGGTAATTAAGTAACTAAATGACAGTCACCTTATTCCAATTGTCACGCAAGTAAATTCTCCTTATAATTAAGTTTTTACTCAGATAGCTAGACTTTTTTGGGAAGCCATAATTGGAACTTGGAAGTCATTCCCTATGTGCCTCAAAATCCTAGGGATAGCCCTTTTTCCCATCATAGTTGTCGCACTTTCTTTCAGTTCGATTCACAATGGGCATTAGGAAGTGTCCCGCAACAAAAACTTATCAAAACAATATAACTTCAGATAAATATTGGCAACAAGTTTCTTCAAGACATTCAAAGTAAAGGCCTTAGGAAATGATTCCTCATGATCGAAGAGATTTTTCACTTACCTAATCAGCTTTTGTCAAGGTTGTGAACAATCTCCTATTTAAAGGAAATAAAGATTTTTTACTTTTCTAAACAGCTCCTGCATGTACTTAATTTCATGATCAGCAACAAAAAAACAATAAATTCCATGCATGTTTGGTCTCCCCGAACGGATTTCTCCAATATAGTTTCAAGATTCTTGATTTCCACACAGTAGGTTCAGCGAGTTGGGATTTTTGGTGTTCTAATGTAAAGCCTAACCTAATCCCAACCCCTACTTTATGTGATTTGCTTGGGTTGCTCGTTGGTGCATATGAGATGGGGTTTTGTGACTACAGATTGGAGAGATACAACATATAAGTGCATATATATACACAGATTCATGTACAAACATATATATATATATATAAGGTTATGGGACGTTTGCCCCAAATAATCACAACAAATCAACTAGGATTTAGGATCTTTGGAGGAAGATATGGGAAAAGAGAGATGGAAACTTACCACCGTACCTAAAAATCTCAGACTCGAGCGATTAGAAAGTAACCCAGTTCTGCTGCTTGAGGCTCCGATCGAAAATAAGTCAGTGTGGGTTACGAGTTCATCGTTCTCTCCAACTTCATCAGGAGAGAGAGAGAGAGAGAGAGAGAGAGAGGCAAGTAGGAGTCGTATTCCCCTTTTTATGCCCAAGTGCCGCGCCTTTTTTCTTTTTTTTTTTTCCCTCCCCCGCGCCTTTCCTTTTTCCCAATCGCGCCATTCCTAATTGGAAATTTTCGGACAAATGACACGAAAATTATTCCTCGCAGAATGAATTGTATTTGTGAATTTAATTTCTTGTACAACAATGCTGCATATATAACAAATTAAACACAATGTCTCGCATGATTTTTTTTTTTACGATCGATCCCGTTAATTTCACTATGTTTGTTGATGAAATCAGTCGCATAAATTTTTGGCTCAATCGAGTTCAATAAACCGCTTCATCGATCGGGATACAAATTCATTAATAAAATGATACATTTTGTTAGATCAAACGTCTAACGATACGTGATTAACTTCATGCTGGTACAAAAATAATTTAATTCATATTATTTAAAAAAGATAGACAGTTCGGATGGCAAAAAAAGACCTCAATGTGGGCTCAAGTGATGCACCATAAAGACTTTAATGCCTCCAGAAGCATTAATGTCTTCCGATCATGTGATTATCAATATCCGATGATCTCAAATTGTATTAGAAATGATGTAATCAGTAAAAGGTGAAATTCTAATGGTTTAGATCGACCATTATAAAAATAGACTTCACAATGATCTTTATAATTCATACGTTCAACTTATTTGATAGTAAACTAAATATTGTGCAGTAGTTGAATGTATGGTAGCCACACGACCGTGACACAATCATTATGATCGAGATCGTTGATTTCATTGGGCTTATTGATTATAGTGATTATGTAAATTTTTGACTCAATCGAGTTTAGAAAGCCCCTTCATTAGGATGCAATTGATAGTAAATAAAGTCTTGTTCAATTGTTGATGTACAAAAATTAATACATGATTAATTGTAATGAATGATCTAATTAATCCATATTTCACAAAACCTTGAAATATTATTTAAAATGTAATATTATAATGATAATTTTTTTTTTGGGAAAACTAAGATATAATGACATTTATTTTAAAAAAGGGCAAAAATAGTATAAAACTACTAAGGGTCACGCTTAAAAAATACTCATGTTTTTTTTTGAACTTTTTTGCAACCATCACATGTCTTCGCAAAATGTTTTTTCTGTTAGTATGAAACAAAGTTACCACAATTAGGTTTTTAGCGACTAAAATTTGCAATAATATCAAACAAAATTACCACAATTAGGCAGTTGTGGTTGGAAAAACTTTGTTCAAGTGATGGATGGCATAATGATAAAAAAAAAAAAAAAAGTGACGGATGGCCTTGCTCTGTTTTTTCTTATTCTTTTTTTGTCTAAAAACAGACCCATGTTTGGCACTCAAGCACCACCATTTTGTGAGAAAAAAACCCTCTTCTATCAATGAATAATAGCTAATTCCAATTTTTTTTGAACGGCGAAAAAGAGGATATATTAATAATAATAATGGAAGGAGTACAATAGATTGAGAGCAAGAAAGGATAACATCACAACGTGAGAGTAACATCCCAACTAGGTTGACGCACCCTACACCACGACAATCATATGCTATTCAAGCTCCAATCATTGATTCGAAATAAATCCACACAACACCCAAAATACAATTCCTAATCATAGAACCACTAAAGCATCATTCGAGTTCCTCAGCCTTGAAGGAGCAGAAGGATGAAACCATTTGAAGTTATGGTTCCAAAATGTCTGCCGGCACATCCAAAAGAGAAAAGCCGTGCATATGTAGCTAGGAGCAGCCCAAAAGGCACAACTTCAGTCCATCTAGAAGTAAGCAGCATTCCAGAGATGGCAGAATTGCACCTTTAGACAATCAAGAATAGCACTCCAAACAGCAGCAGTCTAGAATAGCAGTAGAATTGCTACAAGAGATCATCAAAGAAGTAGCACTCCAAAGTAACAAGATTGCTCCACAACTACAAAGGGACCAGAAAAACAACAGAACTGCATAAAGAGACTATCAGGGGATACCATGCCACAAAATAAGGGGACCACATCATCCAAACAGGTTCCCTAGGAATAGGCAAATACCAACTGGCCAAGCACAGACATGATAAGGCAAAAAACACACCCAAATCCGGAAACAAGAGAAAGACAACCAAGTAGTAATGCCATTCCACTTCACATAACAAAAAGGAGGTCAATACATGACATTAACCAACAGCTACTTATCCCATTCCACTTGGTACGACAAATCCAGTTCAATGTACCCCAAAACCAAC
Source organism: Rhododendron mucronatum var. ripense (assembly GCA_019656295.1). Lineage (NCBI taxonomy): Eukaryota > Viridiplantae > Streptophyta > Magnoliopsida > Ericales > Ericaceae > Rhododendron > Rhododendron mucronatum. The sequence goes on along the minus strand of BPLT01000152.1, from coordinate 168,196 downwards.
ACCTACTAACTGGACAAAACATGCACTGTCTTACTATAGTGCAAATTCAAACATCAAGGCAAATAGCAGCTTTGTCCTCCAAAACACTTTTCAACTCCTAGCTCCTACTCCAATATTGTATCTCCAATGCACCTTATGATCACCATCGATTGTTGAGCAATCTGCATATACGGAACACGATAAAGAACTTTACAAATTATAGGCATGATTTAAAAATGAATTTATTATACTACTAAACATGAATATCCCAACTAGTTGGCATGTAGATTGTGACTGGACGAAGCCCACAAGAAATCAAGTAGCAATAGTCCTTAACCGGATGACACTAACTATAATGAGTTGCTCTAAAACCGTTCTCTTAACAATAGTTCAACACTTGGTCTCAAAGTACCAGCTCTCGTGCATCAATAAGGCTGCATAAAAGTGAAGGCCAGCCACTAATTTCAATCATGGAGCGAAGGCTCTTTCGTTGAGCTAGCTAGCTGATATTACCTAAACTAGTGAGATAGAGGGACAAAAATTCAGTTCATAACACACAAGCTACCGCGTGCTCAGTTTAAGTCAGAAGACACATGATCAAGTCATAAAACTAACCAACTCTACTCAACAAGCCTTAATACCATCGCTTATCAATTACCAGTTTATGTAGACATGGGCTTCAAAGAGGAGTTACCTCTTTGGACCTACTGATCGCTAGCTTTTTTGAAGAACAAGGGTTACCAAATACAGAGTTTGATTACCCAGCCATTTATGTTTTTCAAACTCTAAAATAAAAACATTTCACAATTAATATGTAGTGTATATCTCAATCAAATATGCAGTGTATAGCACAAGTATACGTTCCAACCTCCAAGTAGTGAACAAATAAAACCATGTATCATCACTATTTTTTGCCCAATTGCAAGTCTATAACACTATCTATAGCAAAAACAAGGAATAGATACTCACTAGCATCATTGGAAGGCATGTTGCAGCCATTTTGTTTTGGAGCATACTTGAAGTTGACTTGAAACAACCTGACATGAAGTATAGCATAAAATAAGGGGTTAAATGAATGAGTGAGAAATCGTAACAACTTTCATATATAGAGAGGAAAAACCGTAACTTGCGATATTGTTTAACCATTACATTTGAGATATGTGCATGACAAAAAGGACATGGTACTATTCATCCTCACTATCACCGTAAAATGATTCATCTGAAAGTTCATCGTCAGAATTCTGGACATCAATTATGTCATCGTCATCATTAATAAATGCATCGCTATCATCTTCTTCTTCATCGACACCTATTTCATCATTGAGTACATCAACATGGACAGAATCCGTATCATCTCTATTCATCATTATCGGCTGGTCATCAACCTCAATGCTATTGCCAAACCCATACAGTTCGTCTTCTTGGTATGGCTCATCTTCCTCATGTTCCTCCTCTTCCTCTTCAGGCATGTCATAGACTGCTCGAGGAGCTATCTTTTGAACAACCCTCCAATTCTCTCCATTAACCGTATCTTTCAAATAGCAAACTTGCTCTACTTGACATGCTAGCACAAAAGGCTCATCTACATACCAAGTTTTTGATACATTTACACTAGTGAAATTGTAGTCATCAACTAGTATTCCCCTAGCACTGCCAACATCCCACCAATCACACTTGAAAAGCATGATATGATTTCCACCCAAATATGATAGCTCAATTACATCTTTAACAACTCCATAAAAATCAATACTCTCCCCTTTATGGTTGCCCATAACAACCACACCACTATTCTGACATTTTCGATGCATCTCACGTTCTTGTGTATGAAACCGAAATCCCTTGACCAAGCAACCATTGTAACGTGTCACTCTTCGATCAGGACCCTGTGCTAAATTTAGCAGTTGAATTGTCACACCTTCAGAACCTTCTTTCCATTTTCGTGTCACCTATTTTTACAAGTGAATCGAATCAACAAAACAAATAAAATAGTACTTATAATCTTATTAAAAGAGAGAACTCGCAACCCTTACAAGTTCTAAAAACCACTTCTGAAATTCAGATTGATGCCTCTTTTCTATGTTTCGGTTGCTTTGTCGCTTGAGCTCTTCCTTGTGTTGCCTAGAGCATGAAATTTGTAGTAAGATACTATCTCCATTTTCAATTTTTAATGTGAAGACTGAGATAGGAATAAAAAGATAAAAGTAACGTTTTGTATGACAATAGTATACTGGAATTTTACTTACTCTATATATGGATATACTTCCTCACAATTGTTCAACACATATGTTTGGGCCATTGCTAGTTCTTCACGATTAAGCTCATCATATTTTGCTGCTCCCAATCCACAAGCTTTTTGGGAAAATATAGGCAATCCGCTACCTTGGTTAGCTGATGTATCTCCTTCATAGTTTCGCTCTGCTCTATTAAATCTCGTTTCAATCCCTTCAAAGTACATTGAACAAAATGTCATACATTCATTATCTATGTAACCTTCAGCAATCGAGCCTTCAGGACGAGCTTTGTTTCGCGCATAACCCTTTAGAACTTTCATGTACCTATAAACATTTACAAACCAACCACTTAACATTGAATGATAGTATTTTTTTGTTTTTGTTTTACGAGAGTACATGTTCAAGTGAATACCTCTCAAATGGATACATCCACCTAAATTGCACTGGTCCACCAAGCATTGCTTCCTCTGCAAGGTGAATGGAGAGGTGGATCATGACATCAAAAAATGCTGGAGGGAAAATTTTTTCAAGCTTGCACAAAATTAAGACAATGTCACTCTTGAGTCGCTTCAGCACATCCACATGCAAGGTCCTGGATGTCAACTCCTTGAAAAAACAACTCATCTCAATTAATGTTTTGGAAACGTCCTTTCTTAAGTATCCACGCAAGGCAACAGGAAGAAGTCGAAGCAGTAAAACATGGCAATCATGGCTCTTAAGTCCGGTGATTCGATCATCATCAGTCACACATCGAGATATGTTTGACGCATAGTTGTCCGGAAATTTTACGGAACTTAAAAACTCGCAGAAACCACTTTTTTCACTGGGAGAAAATGCGTAACATGCAGGAGGGATGTATGTTTTGCCATCAACACACTTCGGGTGCAGCTCATGCCTTATCTTCATAGCCACCATATCAAGTCGAGCTTTATAACTGTCCTTCGTTTTTCCCAAAATGTTCATTATGGTGCCAATGATACTCTCAAATATATTCTTCACTATATGCATGACATCAAGATTGTGGCGGAGCAATAAGGTTTCCCAATAAGGCAATTCAAAGAAAATACTCCTCTTTGACCAGTTCAAGTAACTAGGAGAACGTTTTCTTTTCTTTCCTCGTTCATCTACTTTTCCGAAAATTGTTTGCACTAGACGATTCAATTGAGCAACCACATCTTCTCCGGATAAGAATTTTGGTTCTGGCCTATCCTCGGCTTTACCGTCAAAAGTATGATTACTTTTTCGCATTGGGTGGTCCATTGGTAAGAATCGACTATGTCCCATGTAACAAGTCTTTTTTCCATTATGCAAGTATTGATGAGATGCATCCTCGTTGCAATTAGGGCAAGCTAGCTTTCCTTTGGTGCTCCAACCAGACAAATTAGCATAGGCAGGTAAGTCGTTGATGGTCCATAACAATGCAGCACGCAACTGAAAAATTTGCTTTGTAACCGCATCATATGTATCAACACCTATACTCCAAAGCTCTTTTAACTCATCTATTAATGGCCTTAAAAAAACATCGATGTCCACTCCAGGAGACTTACGCCCAGGAATTAGAAGAGTCAACATGAAAAATGGATCCTTCATGCATTTCCATGGTGGCAAATTATATGGGACAAGAATTACAGGCCACACGCTATAGGAATTACTCATACTTCCATATGGATTAAAACCGTCACTTGCCAACCCAAGCCTTACATTGCGTGGATCACTAGCAAATGACTCATGTTTCTGGTCAAAATCTTTCCATGTTAAAGAATCAGCAGGATGTCGCATCACTCCTTCCTCCTCAACTCGCTTGTCCTTATGCCATGTCATATCCTCAGCTATCTTTCTTGACCCAAAGAATCTCCTTAGTTTTTGTTTGACAGGAAAATACCTTAATACCTTGTGAGGAACCCGTTTACTCTTTCCCTTCTGGATCTCCTTGTACCTTGGTGTATTACAAGAAGGACACGTGTCTTCAAATTCATAATCCTTCCAAAAAAGTACGCAATCATTCTTACAAACATGTATCTTCTTATAGGTAAGGCCTAAGTCTCGAATCACTTTCTTTGCCTCTTTGTAAGTTCTTGGGATTGTAGCTCCAGGAGGAAATGCATCACTGAGTAGTTTGAGTAACATATCAAATGAGTTATTACTCCACTTACTAATTAACTTTATATGGAGCAACATCATAATGAAAGACAAAACTGAAAACTTTTCACAACCAGGGTAAAGTTCCTTCTCTGCATCCCTCATTAACCTTGCAAATTTGTTCCCTTCCCCTTGTAAGTCATTAGGCATGTCGGGACCATGGCCTGTAGCAGAGGAACCCGTCCAATCATTTGCGAATTGTTCTGCACGTACATCATCTAGTATTTCTTGCATTGCATCCACAGTGATGCCCTCTTCTTCAATGTTAGTATTACCTTGACCATTGTTTTCTTGATCAAATTCTTCCCCATGATAAACCCATCGATTATACGCCACCACCACCCCCCACGCATACATATGTTCTTCAACTTCGTCAGGAGTCATCTTATTGAAATTGTTGCATCTTATACATGGACACCAAATGAGAGTTTCACTAGGCGGCATATGATCAATTGCAAATTTGATAAATTCTTTGACTCCTTCAATGTACAAAGGGTGCCTTCTATTACGAATTTCCATCCAACTCCTATCCATCTTAAGCCCTTATGAACTGAAAGAAAACTACAATATCAATAAGAAAACCTCCAAAAAGATAGAAAACCACAGCAACTGAAATTATACTAAGCACTAAAAGAGTCCTAGAGGGGGGTGAATATGACGATCAATTAAAAATTCATGCAACCTCCCATTTTAATCCATTAACCAAGTTCCATGCTATTCTATCAATTCAACAACTAAAGACAATAGCAATTAAACTAAAGAACTCGAACGCAAGGATATACATGAAAACTACTTAGGGTAAACTCACCCTAAGCATAAAACGACGGCCAAATCTACCAAAATGCTATAAATCAAAAGGTTTACAAAGAGAATACAAATTAGGAATTACCCACAAGCCTCTTGTGACACCTAACTCCGCTCTTTGATATAGCTCTCCGAGCCCTTTCTTGATTCCATAGCCACCACCACCTCAATCTCCGGGTCAAGCTGGCTCCGGAATCATCCGGCCCTGTAGAGTCATAGGTCACAATGTATGGATTTAAAAAAGAGATTAAGTTTTTGTGAAAAATAAATCAACCTAGAGAGAATACATTGAATATTAGAGTATTTCTCTAGGATGACAAAGGATGATCAAATACTCAATTTAGATCATCTCAAATGCATAAGCACACAAGGGATATGAGTGAAATTGATTTTCTCTCTCTAAAGAGGGCTAATGCAAGAGTGGTTGCCTTAAAAGAGTGAAAAATATGCTTATATAAGCAAGCCAAAGAGAAAGCAACACGCCGGGGTGCTAGCGCGCTCCTGGGGCACTCTTAGCACGCGAGCTGGCGCTAGCGCGCTGCTAAGGCGCTCCGCGAGCGCCATTCAAACTCCGGCATTAAAATTAAATCAAAAATCAAGTGCTAGCGCATACAACTGGTAGCGCGCTACTAGGGTGCTCCGCTAGCATAGCCTTCTGTTATTTTTTGCCTTAGAAAAAGTTTTGTTCTTTCAAACCAAGGCCAGCCACCACTCTAAGCCTTAGAAAATCATTTCCATCACCCACAAAAGCAAACAAAGAGAGCTAATGCCTTAAGAGTTAAAAACGTGATTACTCTTTTAAAGATTAGATACGAAAGTAGAAGTGATGCATGGAAAATCATTACACTTAATGCACATGAATGCATATACTTTCTTCATACAAAGTTCAAGCATCATTCAAGGCATGAGCTTCTCAACATTTCTTCATTCACCGAGCAGAGTGTCTAGATAAGATAAAATAAAAACTCTCTCTCCCCAACCAAAATGAAAAATTAACAATATAGACTCCAATGGTTTTGACAAAATCCGGAAAACGCCAATCAAACTAACAGCAACCTACTAGCCAAAAAAAAGAACCAAATTCATAACCAAAAGCTCACGAAAACCCAACCAAACTGCTTCAGAAACTCAGAGCCTCTTAAACGCATCTAGCCCCCCAAAAAAAAATATGTGGAAGACAGGATGTGGAAAGTAAAAGCTATTTTATTAACCTCTTTATTAAGAAGTATAGAAAGTAGTCCATATTTTAGACTTTGTGTAAAGGGATGGTCATTAAATATGTGCAATACATAATGCCTGGTAATTAAGAAAGGACCACTATTATTCTATATTGGGAACGACAATCCAAGGATAAGACTACTAATCAAGAAAAAACACGTGAAATATCATGTTGAGCATGTGAAAGCACCAAATATCTGGGATCCAACGGAATTGCTTTGGTTTTCAAAAGAAATCACCGAATAAACTAAGTAATAAATAAGTAGTTAATTCTATACACAAAGAGTGATTAATTTTAAACTAAAAACTTGACTTCCACTAGGATTGTTGTCCTATTAGTATGTTTCTTTTTATTTTACAGAACCAATTGTCAATTAAAGCTATAAATTAATGGGTAACAGGTGTCAAAAGCTCTAAATTAAATTGAATCCCTGAAGCTAGACTACAATGAGGACTCTAATTGGGGCTTGCTATGACTAAATGACGGAGACAGAGAGGGAGAGAGAGAGCACCAGTCAAGTGCTTTTGCTCTTCCTTTTTGTCTTTTCTTTGCTGTCAACTAACAAAAAGCAAGATGATCAAGTATTAATTTACTAGATTTTGCTAATTTGTATAGAAAACGTATTTTTTTTAAAAAGGAAACAAAACAGTACAGCTAAAGGGCAGGTATATACTATAATATATTGTAAAACACATAGCTGCATACAATGATAAGGGGAGAAATCGAAGGGATGAGAGAGAGAGAAAGAGAGGTGCCTCTGGACAGGGAGTAGATCGATAAGCCCTAGGTAGCGGGGTTCTCGGTGGTTTCGCTGAGGAAAGATGCAAAACGAGCCATGGGGTGCTGGTTTTGGACAGATTTTGGAAGGGGGTTAAGGGTTTGAATTCTGAACTGGTTTAGGGCAGTGGGATGAGGGTTTTGTGAGAGATCTGTAGTTTAACGATTGGGTGATGGAGAAGAGGTGAGAAAAGAGAGGGAGATGGCAGAGTTCGGTGCAAGAGAGAGTGGAGGCGTTACCTGGTTTCTTGACAGTGGAAATTTCAGCCAATGGCTGGAACTTTGAACAAACCCAACTTGAATCCTTGCAATTGATGCTTAGAACTTGCAATTTAGGGCTGGATTTTCGCAATTGGCAGTGAAAAGAAACCCCATTTTTTCTTATCTTCTTATTTCTGGGTGATTCTTCTTCATTTATTTGGTTTCGCCCGGAACTCAATTTTGATTCTAAGATTGCTTTTTAATCTCAGAGTAACCCTGTTTTTCCCCTTTATTTTCTATCATTTTTCTGTCAATTTAGCCTAGTGTTGTAGCACATAAACGATCTTATGACTTGCTTTATTTGGTTTGGTTGTCTAGAAACTAAGGAGTCGAAAATGCCTTTCCTTTTAAGGGGTAGTTCCCAGTTATGAACCTACTCAGGAGTCCTTGTGCCTGAGGTGGGTTTGTGGGACTTAAAAAATAATTTCAGATTTTTAGCAAGGAACACAATTCCTCTCAAAAAGTAAGTATATGTCTTTCACGTCTAATTCTTTATTTCCTCGCAAATAACTAATATTTTTGCAAGAAACATAATTCCTCGCAAAATGTCTATAACTTTAGCAACCAAAATAATTTTACACAAAAAAAACAGTAGAGCCTTTTGGCGACAAAATTTTATATTTCCTCGCAAATTCATTTTTTCGGCCTACATAAAAATTTCTGCCATGTTTTTTGCGACAACAATTAGCGAGGAATTTTAAAACTTCGTCGCAAATACTCTTTAGCGACAAGTAAATAGCGAGGAAAATATGTCTTCCACGCAAAAAAACACCATTAGCGAGGAAACAATAATTTCCTCGCCAAAACTCTTCCTTTAGCGAGGAAATAGACATCCTCGCTAAAAATTTTCTCGCAGAAGGACTAATTTCTTGTAGTGAAATATATGCACGTCATCCGTACAGCAGCACAGGCACATAACAGGATTTTTCCCTCATTTTTTTTTTTTTTTTTTTGTTTTTTGGTGAGTGAGATTAAGTTATTATTGTAAGAAGAGCTAGATAGCACCTTGAAAGTTGAAAGAGATGTTCAACTTCTAAATAATAAAACGAGCTATGGAATCCGAGAATGCGGAATTTATAACTTATGACTACTTTCCAAGTTTTGCAGTGGATGATATATAGCTCCCACAGAGGATTGGGCTTTTGTGCTATTTTGTGGGGTTTCGATGAATCTGGTTCACTCCTTTTTGTACCGCGGTTTGATTGAGAGTTGCTCCTGGCTTCCACCTAGCCTGCACAAGAAAACACGACTAAAAAACCACACCGGAAGATATTCGGAATGGCCCTTCAGTGCAAGACTGAGTACAGTTGCTCATAGATGAAAGCCAAGAACTAGGGTTTGAATATGGAAGACCTTGTACCTCTCTAGGGTTAGCATAATGGGTATTTATAGGATACTCCTTAGCTTGGCCTCCAAGAGTGTACATGTGCTTGTCACGCGTCTGTTGATGTCACCATATCGTCACGTTAGGGTTTTGCAACCATTTATAGGGTAAGCTGACACTTTCACGTACCCTCATCTTTATCCAAACTTGTAATCGCTCTGGTGATGTCGCCGTCGTCATCACGGTTATGGTTGTTGTTTGTTGTAACGAACGCTATGAATGCAATCTAAGAACGAGAAATTGAAAACTAAATAAGAAATCACAAAGACACAAGATATACGTGGTTCCCCAAGATGGGTACGTCCACGAGCAAGGAGATAGAGGATTCACTAACCAACGTGAAGAAAAGATACAAAGAGCCGACTGTAATCCGTAACTCTAGAAAAGCCACAATATAAAGCCCCAAAAGATACTTTAGAAGTTTCCCAAAAGCTCTATTTATAATAGGCTATAAAAACGGGAACAACATAATTAACCAATGTGGGACTAAAGAATACAAGGCATTCTCAACACTCACATGGGTGAGCTGGCAGCATGGTCCTTACGTCCGTTCAAGGCTGAATGTGGGGTCCGACCGTCAAAGAGTTGGCATGCTCGATGGATGATTCCTTCTGACTTCTGGAGATCGAGGTTGAGTTGAACGTCGAGACAACCAGACCCGAACCATCAACAAGGTTCCGACCTCATAGATCGGTCGTGGGAGGCTCGATGTCTGCTTGGCACGGGCACGAGCCGTTATTTCGGCCCGTTACACATTGGATCATCATTGTCGAAGAGAAAGAAGACTCTTGTTTTGATTCATCATCTTCTGAGAAGGAAATGGTCGGCGATTTGAATTATACCGACGATTATAAATCCTGAAGTTCTTGATGATATTTATGTTGAATTTTTACTTGTGTCGTGCCGTGCTATGCTTGTACCCGTGCCCGTACCTCAGAAAAACAGCTTAGCTTGGCCCACCTATAGCAATCGTGTTGTGTCATAACCGGACTGTAGTGTCGTGTCACTTTTAAATATGTCGTGCTCATGTTGTGCCTGTGCCGCCTGACCCATTTGACACATCTAGAGACTAAACCACAAGAATTAATGTAAAAATGTGACGATATTATTTGTGCACGTACGAGTCATCTATACCCCGAGACATACAAAATGAGGTGGTTGAAGGTCCCCTTCCCATTTATCTGAGTGACGTACGCACATGAATTGAACAGTCGTAAATAATGGGACCGGTGACCATTCCTTTCTTCTTCTTTTTTTACCATTCTACTCCTATTTCGTAACTCAAAAGTCCTCTATAATACCTAAGATCAACCACACCGGTTGCTATTTTTGCGGGAAAAAAAAAATGTTGTAATTTCTCAAAAATAACAAAAGAAATGGCAACTCCGTACTACCCCATGCACGCACACCTATAAACTCATAAGCTTTTCAAATATGGCAAATGCCATTTTATTTGCCAAATTCGAGAAAACATATGGCAAAGTTGCCATTTTTTATCGAGAGATGGAGAAAAATAAAAAATGGCAAAATGACAATATGACAATATTCATTTCGTCAAAAACCAGATTTATTGACTTTATTCAAAAGATATTGAGTATGGGTCAAATTTTTTTGCTTTTTTCGATTTTTCTCGTTGAAACAAATAAAAACTTGAATAAATATAATGGTTTTACTAAACCTTTTTTGTTTTTTGGGTTAATGCAGGATATTTCGGACTAGCTTGCATGCACTTCGGACTAATCCCTACAATTTCATCCACAAGCTTACACATAGAGATAGGATGATTTCAAGAGTTATTAACAAGAAGAATCAAATCTGATGCTGCAAACACCTTAGCCCCAAGACAGTACTTGGCTAAAAAAAGCCAAGTAACTTATTTAGCTAAAACATATCCTACGCGTTGTGCACTTGTGGATTGTTAATTTGTCATAATCCCCAAGATTAGGAACTCCAAAGGGTCCATTCTCTATCTCGCTAAACCAAAACGTTTGTCACAGTACCCCCGACAACGGAAACATACCAGCCAGTAACCAATCGCCACGTGGCTAAATTCTCCCCGTCAACAGTCCTGGGGGCCAGACCACGTGGAATGATTGTCTACCGAAGCAGCTAAACGACAAAACAGTCCACGTCAAAGCGTACAGGTAGGACGGTGACTACATCACCGTCGCATTAACTGCTTTGTTCCCTTCACACGTGGACGGGTGGACCCCAGCTTCTTTGCCGTGTCTGACGACGTTAACTCATTCTCAACTCATTGTAACAAGGATTATTCTAACTTCCATCCAAAGAGAATAAGATAATAGGTAAAAAAGGGAATGACTTCGGTGTCCCCGGTCATTTTGGGGATACCGTAACTTTTGGCATAACAAAACCATTATAAACATAACCAAATTCATTACAAGCATAACCAAAACCATTATAAGCATAATCAAAACCATAACAAGGCATAACTTGGTTGGTTATGCCTTGGTTGGTTTTTGGTTATGTCTTGATTGGTTTTTGGTTATGCCTTGGTTATGCCATGTTATGGTTCTATTATACTTCTAATGATTTTTGTTATGCCAAAAATTACGGTGTCCCCAAAATGATCAGGAACACCATAGCATCTACATTTTTACCGGGAATGTATTAATATCTGAAAAAAGTGTATTGACATATGTAAAAGCGAATTGACTTTTACACTATCCTTTTTATCGTATACACTTTCTTTTTTATTCTTATTCATGTGAATTTATTTTTTTACCCTTTCATAAGTTTACTTTTTTACACATTAAGGGACAATAGAGTAAATTCACACCATATAAAAAAAAAGTATATTCGGTAAAAAGGGGAGTAGAAGTCAATTCTCTATGTGAAAGTGTATTCATATTCGTGAGATATATATTAATATTCTAATTTGTTTGAAATTATATGCGTATTATCCTCCGTCTAGTGAGCGGAGGTTAGCAATACCATTGTAACAAATGTAGCAATTGTTGTAACAGCATCAGAATTTTTTTTTTATTTGAGCTCCATATGCAAATTACAAATTAAATTTTGTCCTAGGTCAAGGAAAATTTTAACTCCGTTCCACTAAGGTCAAATAAGAACCTTATTTTTTGAATTAAATTTGATATAGGCTTAAGTACTTAAATGGTCCTTACAAAATAGAGTCAGTTTCATTTTCGTCCTTGTAAAATTTTTTATGTCAATTTCGTCCTTCTAATTTGTGAATCAGTTCAATGTCATCCTTGCCATCAACCAGTGGACAGAATTTGCCTACTTGGTACCTACCTGGCCATGTCTCTTGCCCCCAATATTACCCACATCGTTTTCAACCAAAAAAAGGCGCACAAGATCAACCTGCCATTCAATTACATTACAAACGTGCGACAAAAAAATCAAAAATGATATAGGTTTAGAGAAAATGCTCTCTAGACTCTTTTCATTCAATAATAATCAATCACTATCTTGTCCCGAAGGCTTACAACTTGTTAAATAGGTAGAAAAACTTTAACTCTAATTGATTTACCTCAAAATGGACACCAAATCAATTAATAACGGAAATTATAAAAAATGGAAAAATTTAGAATAATAGCAAAACTAGAAAATAGAGAAAATTCTAAGATTTCTCCCAAAAGAACAACTTAATTTGGATTTTCCTTGCCTAAGTTATTAGCAAGTCAAATATTTTCTTAAACAGCTAAAAAACACATGGCACATGGCCTAAGGCCATGTGTATTGACCATTGGACCATTTCGGATCGAACCTATAATGGCCCGTCGCATAATTCCACAGTTGAATAATTACAATTTTGCCATCCTAGGCTTAAAATGTCATTAGCATTGCTATTAACCAAAACCAATACACAATGGGCAAGTTCATTATCCACATAGGGAAATTTCATCCACTGGTTGACGGCAAGGGTGACATTGAATTGAGTCACAAACTGGAAGGACGAAATTGGCACAAAAAAATTTACAAGGACGAAAATGAAATCGACTCTATTTTATAAGGGTCATTTAAGTATTTAAGCCTGTGATATATTGTGAAAAAATAAAGTTGTCTCATAAAATAAAAAATAAGTACTTAAAAATTAAATAAGATCCCTGACGGAATGGGGCCTAATTGTATTGTGTTCTGCATGGGGAATCAATAAATCAAGAAAAAAATACTCCCTCCAGTTTTGATTTGTTTGTTTCTTTTCACTATTTGGGATCTGCTACAAAATTGTCTATATATTTCAATTTATAATATTTTTACCTACAATATGGATCTTGTTTGATAAATTTCAATTAGGTCTAAAATATGATATTTTCTAAATTATGTAAAATATTATAGATTATGAGATATAGACAATTTTTGAAAGACGCGTACGTATGTCGAAATTAGACAAACAAATTGGGACGGAGAAAGTAGCTTATAAAGGAAAAAAAATGTATCATTATTGCCATTGACAACATTTACCACAATAATGTTTTAATTCAGAATTTCACCCTTAAATTGTTTGGGGAGAACTCGAAGTGGGCCCCATTGACCCGTATGTGCAGAAACAATCTATTCACATTTGCTTTTGACTGTGTTTTGGGCTCCTAAAACCAACCCCTCCTTTGCACAGGGTTCTTAATAAGTTTTTTTTTCAGTTATTACTCATATTTCTTTATCTATCTATCTCCACTCATTATCTTAAAAACCTCTCTCAAAATTGGAATAGGGAATGTTGTTAAGCACCTCATTGCAAAACGGGTACAAAGTGGCGATCTGGCCGTTCATCTCGGCAATACCGGGCAATGGACGTTTTAGATTAGTATGTGCTCAAATTTAATCCGATCCATCTATGCCGAGATAAACGGCCGGATCGAAAGCCGCTTTTCAGGGAGATTCTCGGCACCCAAATCAAACAGAGCCATTTTGATTTACAAATTGGGGAAGATAGTTTAATTATTCAGTCACTTATCAAACAGTCCTAAACTTTGTGTGTGGTCCAACTGATAGGTTAAAATCATGGGACAATGCATAGCCTTCTGAGTCTGGTTAAAACACCCCAAAGGGTAGGATAAGAATGTCCAAAAGGATGGGATATTCAAATATGGTGCAGCTACTATACTTGCACATATGAAGATTATATACATAACTCCTACCTAGAGTTTTTTGCAATTGGCACATCAATTTTGATAGTAAATTTATCTAAACAGGGAATAGGCACATCAAAATTAGACAATTGAAAGATTGATGATTGGATGAAGATGAGACAAGGAACCGTATATTCATTTTCTTGATGGGAAAGAAGGTGTGGTCAATAGGACAACCTCAAGTTGGATCTTTGAGGGTACCCTCGAAGGGAGACACCACGCCCCAAATGGGGGGTGGGGCAGTTAGAAATGCCCAAAAGAAAGGTGCACTTTTTTTCACACTCTCATGTCATTTCCCAGATGATCTGTCTTGTTTGGAAGACTACCAATTTCAAGAAAATGGAGTCTCCCAAAACCCCCTTTTTGTGAGGAGGGCCGTTTTGTCCCCTTCTTATGTTTTACCCGTGGCACTATTTTCATTTCATTCGAATTTCAAGGAGCTCTCTCTTTTGATATTTCTAATCTAAAGGTGGTAGCCTGGATGGCTGGGCTCAGCTCACCACACCCTCCAACGGAGACTCGGATTCGAGTCTTATCGATGATGGGGTTGAGTCTAAGTCATCTTGTATTAAGGTGGTGCCGTGGTGACAACTTGTTCTCGCGGACAGTAGCTATAGCTCGAACTGGACATTCTACTGGTGGGTAGAGAGCTCCTATGGTTACACTCAAGGGAGTTGTTACGCTGGTCGCCCCCTTCCACCCTCTCTGTTAATCAAAAAAAAAAATTCTGAAGACTTAGTTTTGCATGGTGTTTTTTTTTTTTACGAACACAAACATATATTCATAACCAAGAACAACAAGTACAAAGGATCCACATGTTCAAACTGAAAACAAAGAAAAACAAAAAAGATCCCGCCAAAATTAATAGCCGCGTTGATAGGGACCACCGATCCGCTCATGGAGGTTTGCATGGTGTTAAAGATATAAGTAATAAAGTTGTTCTTCTTTCTAATAGTTTAAGTTTGTAGATGAGTTGGTGATTAACAAATCTAATATGATATCAGAGCAGACAATAGATCCTGTGTTAGTCCGCTTATGGAGGAAAGTCTGGCTACACGTGAGTGGGCGTGTCGAAGGTATAAGTAATAAAGTTGTCCCCCCTCTAATAGCTTAAGCTTTTAGATGAGTTTGTAGTTAACAATCCAATACATGGTAATTAGCATTATATAAAATTTAAAAAAAAAAAAAACACGAATCTTATTATTGAATTTGCACTTTTTTTTTTTAACATCAGAAGTGAAGAAATAAAATAAAACAAAGAAGGTAATACCCATAACCCATTTAATAGTAACATGTTCTAAGAACGTAATTGTGGGACCCACATGACTTTAATTTGATGAATCCAACTATATATATAACAAGACATCCCCATGTTATCAACCCATTCAGAAGCTGTAACCCATTTCCACCCAAGTTTTTCAATAGATCGATCGAGAGAGAGAGACACATCGAGAGAGAGAGAGAGAGAGAGGAGAAAACTCACATTTTGCTCCTTACCTTAATTTTTAGACTCTTGAAGCGTCCTCAGTTTCTCCCAAATGAGGCCTTATTTTCTACTGTCAGTTTTACTTCTGTCCACTATCATTTCTGAGGTACAAGGTATGCCCAGTACCACATCATGAGTATCTCTCTCATGAACCTATGTACTTGTTCACTTTGGCCATTACTTTTTCCTTTTTTTTTTTTTTTTTTGTTGTTGTTGTTGTTGGGTACTGATTTTCCCTTACTATTTTGCAGCTATACGCCTCAAGAAAGAGTTTCTATCAGTTAAGGATCATAAAATCCAGGTTGGTTTTCTCTCCAAGATTTCTTTTTGTATCATTTTTAATAGTATGGAAATATTTCTTTGTTGATCAAAATAAAAAATTCCTTTTTTTTTTTTTTTGGTCGCTGATATTATAAGCTTGGGCAAAGTACAAATTACCTCCCTGTGGTTTAAGCGTTTGGCAGATCACCTCCCTAAG
The DNA here is from genome assembly GCA_019656295.1 of Rhododendron mucronatum var. ripense. Classification (NCBI taxonomy): domain Eukaryota; kingdom Viridiplantae; phylum Streptophyta; class Magnoliopsida; order Ericales; family Ericaceae; genus Rhododendron; species Rhododendron mucronatum. The sequence continues at coordinate 152,324 of BPLT01000152.1, read as the reverse complement.
TTTTACAAATGACCAGTTTACCTCCTTGTGGTTTTGGACTAAAGTGCTACCGTTGGATTTTCCTTCTAAATTAACGGAAGGTGGAGTACACGCGCCTGTTACGAGAGTTGCAATCGAAAAACTAATTAAATAAAGTTGAAATTATATGTAAGAAGACATTATTACCCTTCTACATCTCCAAAATAAGAAAGAATTAACCAACCAAGCAAATTCAACACAGTACGTCATCTTCTTCACTCGTCCCAGTTCAGAACCTCTAGGTTTTGTTCCACTACACGTCATGCTCAGACAACGATTAGCATTTCCGGCGAACGAAACCACCCACGAAGCCATGACATCTCCGTCAATCTCTCTCATCCCCATGTTGCCGCTCTTCTATAGCGGTCCGGCGGCCTCATGGCGAGAGTGAAGGCGGCGACGGGATAACAAAGTACATATCCTCTGCATCAAAATCCAACCCCACCACCTTCAGCAAAGATTACATTGCATCTTGGAGCTTACAAATCCTAAACCGTTTACCCCAAATCGTCTCAAAGCTTCGTTTGCATCTTAGAGCCCACCGACCCAAAAAACGAAATTGGGGACCAATCATCGTCTCTCTCGTGTGTCTCCCCCGTCCCTATGTCGTTCTCTCTCTCTCTTTCTCTCTCACACATCAGAGCTCACCGAAATTGGGTGTTCTTTTTCCATACGAAAATTTAGTCAAAAAAGATTAGGGATGCTGGAAATCAAAGATTATTTCTTCCTGTTTAGCTGTTTTTTTTTTCTTCCTTTAGATGCATAAATTGTGATTTTTGGTTTAATGTAAAGCAAAAAAACATGACCATCATCCATATTTCTTTTGGGTAATGACATTGTTTTTAGTGGATTATCAACTGTTGGTGTTGTTTGTTGGTGGAAATGTTCTCTTTCATTTTGTCTCATCCCTTTCAATTTAAAGGATGACAAACCAAAAAAAAAAAAGGTGACATCACCAAATGTGTTTTATGTTGGCTTTATTTTATATTGCATACAAAATATTTAATATCAAACATGTTTTCCTTTTGTAATGTTATTAAAATAAAATTTAAATACTGAAAACGTTACCAAACACCCTTAATGTGCACCAAACATGTTTTTTCTTCTATTTTTGATTAAATAAAAAAGTTTGTTTCTTTTTTTGATTAATAAAAAGCAAAAAAAAAAAGAGCAATGTTTGTATTATAATTTTATGAATAATTGCCTAACTAATTATATCCAAAAGAATAAAACAATTAAAGATTGTTCTAACTAAAAAATTTCTGTAGCATAAGAATTAAAAAAGAAAGGAAAGCAAAGACCAATCATTGTCAAATTAGGAATGTATACAAATGGACAGAGGGTAACATAGTCATTTTGACATTTAACGTTAACGGTGTTAGCATGGCACTTTAGTCCAAAACCATAGGGAGCTGAATTGGTCATTTGTAAATCTCAGGGAGGTGATGTGCCAAAAGCTTAAACCACAGGGAGGTAATTTATACTTTGCCCTATAAGCTTTGTTTTGAATATAATGGGTATCTACCACTTATTTCCAATTAAAGTTGCAAATATCTCCCCACACATAGTGGGTTTTCTTTTGATCTTCTACAGTAATATTTAAAGACAGATCAATGATCATCCAGCTTGGTACGTAACGGCCGACATATGGCTGTAAAGTTTACGATTCTATTGATGTTGATGTGTGTTTGTTAATATGCAGGAGGGCAGAACTGTGAATAAAGCAAGTGATGGAGCTATTAATGGTGAGGATATTCTATGCAAAGAAGGGCAATGTTCATCAGGTACAATGAGGAGAAGAAATTCAAGGATAACCAAGGAAACCCACCACTTGTTACCAACAATTCATGAAGACTACTATGGACCTAGGACTCACAACCCCAAGCACCATTAACCCCCCTCTCTCTCTCTCTCTCTCTCTCTCATGCTTGACCATTTAGTTTTCCTTAGAAGAGCCCCAATTGGGTTTCAAAGCCATGACCATGTATTTTTTTTTCCCCGGAGATAGCATTAACATATTAATGGATGTTAGAGTTACAACACTAAGGGTGATATCTTGTCCATCGGAGTTGAACCTAAAAACTTCCTTTAGAAGGAGGTTGCACAACCAACAGGGCTAAGCCCACGACCATGTGTTTCGACAAGGCAATTTTGTATCGTCTTTACTAACATGAATTTTAGTAGGATGCCGAAGTTTGAATTTTCCTTTCCCGTCTTCCGAATAGAAGTTAATTCAAGAAACATGTGATGGGAGTTTCATATCATGTGTTAAATGGGATTCTTTTTTTTCTACTATTGCAGGAAAAAATAGAAAACTTATTGCCAAGGCAACGTCTACTAATCCCACCACCATTTCCAAGGTTGGTTTTCCATAAAAGATCAAGTTACAATACTAGCTAGGACCCCACATGATCACCACTCGAGGGATGAGATCTTTTGTGGATAATGCAGGGTGTCCCAAGCCAACTTGCGTGCACTTTTAGGGACGAGATCTTATGTTCTCAAATACTGTACTATTGTCCTTCTGTCTAAATGCATTGAGAATCATATAGCTACGTTTCAAGTTCGCGAGTTCGATCTGAAATGTGTGACTAGCAATGCATCGGAATAGAAAGACACAGATATTTGGAGACAGAAAATCCCTGTGTCCCAGTACTACGATCCCCACTTCCTTTATATAACTCTATTCTTTATGTATACAGAATGAAACGAATGGAGGCAAATCGAGTACCGACGAACTTGGAGGGAAACACCAAAGTTTTTCCGTTGACTCATCGCCGGATTCCAATCACCGGGAGGCGACCCCCGAACGGTATCCGGACACTTTAAACATAGATGAGATGGATTATTCTCCGGCAAGGAGAAAGCCTCCAATACACAACTGAAGTATTTTTGGAAAGAGAAGGAAACATGAAGAAAATAAAGTATAGAGAGGCGTAGGAAAGATGAATATTGATGGGGATATAAGATGGACAGCATTACAGAAAAGCTGCAGTTTTTTTAGGGTTAGATATATTTTGTACATTAGTAGTCTATTGTACAATTATTGTTAGATTATATATTACGGAGTATTTCATGATTAAGTCATAATTAAGCACTTTGGAGTGCTTACTGGGCTTTATTAATCACTATATATATACCTTGTAACCTATATGATGTTGTTACATGCAAAGTATCATAATAACATGTGTTCCCATGTTTGGTTTCTTGTCAAACTTGGGGACTGGGTTTCGAATAGGCATAGGATTACCCTTAGTATGTAGATCGCTTGGATTTCGGGCCAAGGATTTGATATCTTCATTCCTTACTCCTATTAATCTTTGTATCAATTTCAAAAATTCATGAAATTTTTTTACCTTTCAAAAAAAACATATGTTAATGCTTCCTTTTTGGCAAGTACTAAGTGTGTTTAGTGCACTCGATATCTCTTCGTTAGCTTGGGCCTCTCTCTTTTTTTAATCAGAAAAAGATTATTTTTTATTATAGAAACTAGATAAAAAGTACATCGAGAATGAAAATAGGTTCATTAGGGAGAGAATTATGAAAATAATTACGCTGTATATGTGTTGACATTTAGCTTTTTGCTTCCACGATATAAAACTTTCAAGCTCCATCGATCAAGGAGAGGCGGTTGCGCTATCATTTCAGAGAATTCAAGCAAATTAACAATTTTGGGTTCGAAAAATACACGAATACACAATTATACAATTTGCATAATTTGATTTTTCACTCATATCTAGTGCAGCTAGTGTAGCCCAAAAAAAAACTAAAATAAAATACTATCATATCTTTGTTACTGTTAAACTAATTAAAATCCTACCTAGCAAATAGGCCAATAGTTGTAGCAACTACCACATGAAATGATGAAATGACAGTCGATGACCCTAAGAGTTTGATTGAACATACAAGTACAAATTGTTAGCAAAATTGAGAGGCTACAAATGCCACTGTCCCAAAAAAAATTCCACATCATTATCTAAGTTGGGAACCATAAAATATTTATGAAAATTGCACATGATCTGAAACTACAAAGACCTTTATAATCAATGAAGTAGGTGGGCTGCTTTACTTCTTTTTTTTTTTTGCCCTCCTGTTAATTACTACTTTTGGGGCAAGGGAGGGACCCGACGGGCTTGAACCCTCATCTGGAGCAAAGAGTATAGAGCGCCTACTACTTGGCTGTCGCCCAATTTACGTGTCTGCGGGCTCTGCATTACATTGGCAATGCCTTTTTCTGTTTTTTTATTTTCTGCAACTTTCATGAAGTGGCCCGCCAGAGCATGTCGAATTGGCCCGCCATGTCTCAATTATCGTTTACATGATTTATGAGTAGTCCAGTAACTATCGGATGTGGGCTCACATGTCTTCTGTTGGGTCAAATATGCAGTGGCCCAATAAGCTAAGAATGTGGTGGACCGTGAATTAAGGGTATTCAATGCGCATCCATGGTATTGTAGCCAGGGGTGGAAATTTCAAACATAACACGAGAATAGTATACGACACGAATCAGACACAAAATTAGCGGATAAAGATCAGCTATTTCTAACACAGAACACGAATATGACACGAGATGATAACTCAAAAAGGTAGACAGGTTGGATTAAGGTTGAGAGAATTCTGATACAAACACGAGATGACGCGACACGATAATTTATGAAAGGACACGATAACACCACACGAAATTAGTGGAGTTGGGGTCGGCATATTTTTGATACGGAACAAAAATATAACATGACACGATAACACGAAAAGTTAAACAGATCGGGTTAGAGCTGATAGAATTCTGACACAAACACGAGATGACACGACATGATGTCCATCCCTAATTTTGCCTTAAACATTTTGGCTAAAAATCATTGGAAAATTAGCAAGACAATTTTAAGTTAATAATTGACCTGAACTTACCGGCAAAAGCTAGGGGTACCTCATCATTTAGCCAAAAATAAAATTTGTTCAAGAACAATTTTAATTGTTTAGATGGATGTGACTTTGTTTTGAGATGTCCTGTCCTATTTCTTGTCTTTAAGAAAAGATCATACAGATTCTGAACACGCAAGGGTTTTGGAATGACGTCAAAAGCCACCTTTTTTCCTTTTTTTTTTTTTCATTCAAGGGAATCCATCAGACTCACCTATTTCGTCCTGGAATAAAACAAATGCTAAGATTTTGTGGATTATTTATGTTTAATGAACTAAATTCATTGTAGTACTAACAAAGGGTGCATTTCTGCTAAACTAAATGAATTACAAGCTAATGGCAATAGTTAAATAGTTATTTCCTCTTAATAGTATTTCAGTTGATGTCTATGGGGAGACTGACCTGCTTAAAATCGGTGAAAATATAGGCTTTAGTCATTTTAGTCTATTTATTCTCGGGTTCCTGTTGTCCGCGGGATTCATGTTGGCATCAGATTACTTGCTTGTCGTCTGTTTGGTGGATGGTTGTAGGTGTTGGTTGCGGTGGTGATGTAGGGGTGGAGGTGGCTGGTGGCGGTTTGGGCAGGTGGAGGCAGCTGGTGTGGATGGAGGGGCTGGGGTGTAGGCGGTTGGTGGGGGTGGCTTGGGATGATGGAGGAGGTGTGTTGTGGCGGCCGCGCAGTACGTGCTTTTACTAGTGATTGGAAGAGATTTGGGCTTTAGGGTTTGGTTTGGTTCTTTTTTGGGTAAAGCCCATGTGGTTTCTAGGTTTATTTTTTGGGGCCTAGTTCTCAGGGTGTTGGTGGGCTTTGACCGGGCAATCATTTTTTATTTTCTTTTTTCATCAATCTTGGGTTGAATTCCCCTCCCCCTCTCTCCCCACATGATGCATTTGTCAAGTATTCTAAATAAAACTTGTATTGCCTATAAAAAAAAAAAAATTTGCAACCTAGGCCGCTTTTAAAGTGCTTAATTACTCTCTCACAAACTCTCTTACTTTCCATTGCACGTTGTATAATCTTATCGAAGGTGCTACGATCGATCTACGGTGTCAACAATACTTATTGGGTATTGATTAGAATGTTTTTCTGCAAACATTCGGTATTGGGTCCACACACTCGCTAGTGTCTAGTTATCGAAAGTTGGACATGTATTTTCCTTTAATTAAAGAGATTTCTTTTTTTTTTTTAAGTATTTATACCATATATAGAAGTTCATTTATGTCAAAAATAGATTAAGCTATACTTATGGGAATTTAAGTGAAACTAAAAAAATTCCATTTGAAAAGTTAGAACTAATAATTAGGAGTTTCCTTACATTTTGGATTGCAATCATTTTTACTTTTCTCCTTCATGCAGGGCAATTTTACGAAAATATAATACGTATGTAGAAGTAGTAAAGAATAAGAAAAAACTTTATTCATAAATTCACGGCAAGAAAATTTTCTTTTTCCCTGATATTTTGTTCTCGACATCCAAGAGAAGCGTCAATTTACGTACATTTTTTGTCTTTCTAAACATGTCTTTAAAGCGCCCTTCCTAGTGTTATGAGAACAATACAATCATGCATAACAAGCGTCTTGTCCATTTGATGCACAGGGACATAAACAAAAACATCAATGAGAACTTTTTTTCCCGTTATCTTGTGCATCAGCGGGTCGATATGTATTGTTCTTGGAATTTACTCCCTATCCTCATAATAAAAATTAGAAAAATTCCACAACAACAAAAAAACAAGAAAAAAGAGAGAAAGAAGATAGGTTCGAAGAAAAATAAAATATATTTTTATTAACATTGATTGAACTTAGTTTCCTTTTCAAGCAAATTAAAATAAATATTTCACATTTTGTAAAAAGTGTAGAATAATGAATAAAAATAAGAAAAACACATGAGGGCCTAAAAAGCACAGATAAACAATTTACACTACAGAAAATCCAAAGCGCCAAATAGCCAAATACAACAACGAAAGCCCAATCCAAAAGAAAATCTTAAACTTAGCCCAAAAGCTACCTCCCACAGCCAAAAAACCACCGACGTCCACCAAGCCACCTCAGGCCACCCACAGCAAAAACCTAGCAAACCTAAAATTGTCGCGGAAGCAGAGAGGGATAGGATGCACGTGGTAGAGAGATGGAGAAGAAGAGCCCGGGGGAGGAGGGGGCGTCGCCTCTCCCCCGGCGCCTGCCCGATCTGGAAGTTGAAAGGTTTTTTGAGAGAGAGAGGCGAGAGGTTTTTAGAGAGAGAGAGGGGCACTTACATATGAGAAGTGAGTTAAGGAGAGAGCTTCATTTATTTTAGGTAATAGTAAATACTATATAGTATAGATTTGTTGGTTAAGGCTACTAATAAAAATTTTCTCGCCTATCTAAAAAAAATCGTTGTGGTAATTACAGGGTTGTAAAATGCAGGAAAATCTATTTCTGTTTTTTGAAGGGAAATCACCCATAAAGATTTCGTCAATTTAATGAGATACCAAACAGGCCAAATTTTTTTTATTACTTTCCTTTTCTTTTCTTTTTTGAATCGTCAATTCATTCATCACAAACACATTGGGCAAACAGATTTCAAAACAGATACAGGAAAGAACTAAAAGTAATCGAAACGTCGATCTCAGGCATCTACTGCCGAAGCAGGTCCCGCGATAACGCCGGTACGTAAGAACCAATCTCGGTCTAGGTAACAGAGGATCTGAAGAGATCCACAGTTCAAACCCTAAACAATTAAGCCTAGCTGAAATCTGAAGGCAAAACAACAGTAATAAATCAACTAAAAGATAATGGGTCTCATGGACAAAACCCCAAAGGTCCCCGGCCAGAACATGATGAGAATTGAACACCGCCGGACCACAGCGCCCGAAGACCAGAAAACTTCCAGCCGAAACTGCTGAACCACCCAAACACACACCACCGGACCACCACCAAACCCAACAACACCACCGAACCCACCAGCTCAAAACAAACAACCAGAGACACAAAAAACCACCAACACCGGACGAAACCTCAATAGGCGCCGGGTTATTCGCCCACCACCAACACCCACCAAATCTGGAACGACCAGACTGGTACAGAACCGAACGGGGGAAACCTGCCGGTAGAAGAGAAAAAGCGGAAAAAAACAGAAGGAAAGCGAAAAACCCATGCACCAACCGCACACCTTATTACACTCGTCGTCGGATCAGGAGCAACAGATCTGGAGACGATGGAAGAGGAATGGTCCAAAGGAGTCACCATCCGCCGGCGGAGCCGGCCAGAGGAGCCCTTGCCTTCCCTAACGAGCCGCCGCCCGAAACCTGGTGGTCATGGAGAACATGACGAAGAGAGAGAAGAGAGGCTAGGAGGGCAGGGGTGGGGAGTGGGGGGGAGGAGGGTGAGATAGGCGGAGGCCCCCCTCCCCCAGATCTGGATCGGGAATGACTTTCTCTCTCTAGCGGGCTGGACTTTCTCTCTCTAGCAAAAGACGAATGAACCTTTTTTATTACTTTCCTTAATAACGTACATTATGCCCAAAGAAACATGCGTCCTCAAGCATAAAAAGGATCATCAATTGAAGTAAACCAAACAAGTCTTTTCTCAATAATTTTTGTTCTTATTGTATTGAGACAATGAGGTCTTCTTCGTTCGTGGCCTCCCTGCTTCTTTTGCATCTACTCTTTTGCATTGCTCAAGGTTTGCCAAATTTTCTATCCCTTTTTAAATTTTCAACCTTGCCGTTCAATGACCCCGAAAAATAACGTTGCCATCTTCGGTGCCAAATTCTCCCACGTCATTCACTTCGTTTGATTTGCGTTGAAAAACGAGATAAGTTTAGTTCAGAGGTCATGATTTCGTATGGTACCGATATGGCCAAACCAGTGCAGCTGTAATGCTATTTTTGGCTTTTTTACTTTGTAGTAAGCAAACAAAAATAGGTTTGACAAAGTTATTTTTTACCAACGGATGAACTTTCAAACGAGGTCGATCTTATTCTATTGATTAATGCATAGATTGTGGATCTTAAACTTCTTTTGTGATGTTTTTATGTAGGGGTTCGATTGGAAAAAGGGTTTCTTCCAGTTCAGCATGATCAAAATATCCATGTGGGTCTCCAACTTTTTCAAATCCTTTTGAACTTGTGCAACAGATTGTTTTGAAAATAAATCTTCTAATTTACAAGAAACAAAATTCTTGTTGAATTTAGGTAAAGGAGGATATTCTGACCAGAAAAAATGTCTACGAAGAAGTTTCAGGTACATTAATTTTGTCACATGCTTGATGCTTCATATATCATTCAAAAGCCCTCTCATGTTTTTAATATGTTTTTCCCCTTTTCATAGATAGATACTAGCATCTTGCCTGTTTGATGAACGAGGACTGAAAAAACATCAGTGAGAACCTTTTCCTATGGTCATGTGCATTAGTGGGTGACTCTTGAAATTTACTTTCTTTCTTGGCTCAAAAAGTAGAAACTTTTCACAACAATTAAAGTGGGGCCTACCACGGGCCCCACATAAATAATCCAAGCCATTCATTAAATGGAGAACACTTTTTCGAGGGTCTTCGCGAAAAATTAGCTCAATCCAATACCAATAGATGCTCGATCCAATCGTTTTAACTTTTCATTCAAATTTCAGGATAATGAAAAGTTAGACTGTTGGATCGAGCATCTATATATATTGGATTAAGTCGCAGTGACATTTTAAAAAATATTTTATATTAAATGCACTAAGGCCGTTCAGCTAAATAAGCCAAGTGGCTTATTTTTTTGTTCTTATTCAAATTTTTTTCGCATTTGTTAGTTTTTTGTTAATTTTTTGGGGATTATTGCTTCGTCACAACTCTAAAAAGTAAAAAATTACGATCAAAACCTAATTTTTTTACCACTATAATGCATGCACACACATATGTTGCACATAGTTAGTACACAGCTGTACAGCACAACCACTGCTCTCTTCGTTTTTAGACAGATTATGTGCTAAAATTTAGTTGATTATGTGCTAAAATTTAGTCGACTAAATTTAACTAATTATTGAAATTTCTTTATTTATATTGTAGCAGGGAACAATGGAATCGAAGAAAAAGTGAAAAACATAAGAAGTTTGGCGGAAGAAAGGGATTCGTATGTAGAAGTGAGGATAGATTACGCTCATGAACATTCATCAGTTCCAATCCACAATCTGTAAATAAATATAAAATACCAAAACTGACAAAAATAGTAGTTTATTAGTATTTTTTTTTTACTGCTGTAGTTTTAGTATTTTGTTAGGAATCTTATGATTTGGATTACTAACGTAGAATTATTTAATTTCTTAGTTTAGGTTGGGTCGGTTTCCTATTTTATGTTTTCTTTGTTTTGCAAGAATTAGGATTGCTTTCTAATATTTTTATAACCTTTTTAACTCTAGAGTAAGATTGAAGTCAAAGGGGGTTGTTTATGTTTTGATTAATAAAAATTGAGAGTTTTCTCATTATCGTGTGTTTGTAGAGTGAGTATCTCTAATTTATGCTTGTTTGTGATTGTGATTGTCCTTGTCAGCGCATTTTTTCCTTTTTCAACACCCCTTCATGCATCAAACTCAAAGGCATATTAGTGATTATAATTTATGGGACGTAAATAATAAGGAACCCTAATTGATGCAAATTAAAACCTCGTAATTTATGGGGCAAAAAATATAATTTTGAAATTATCTCCCAAGTCGTTTGGGAAGAAAAAATGCATCAGGTATTTTATTTTTTTTTTGGGTAAAAATTGCATAAGGTTTTTTTTTTAATTTTAAGGAATGCACTAGACCCACATCTCTCATGGATCCAACTTTCTAACACACCCTGGTCCAACGATCCCAAACCAGGCCCATTATAAAATTCTGATGGCCATGTGAGCTTTTTTTGGGGCCTTCGACCTAACTACTTTTGTGACTTTTCAACACGATCTTTTCAGTTATTTTCTCTTAAATTTTCCAAATTTAAGTCGAATTTTTATATCATAATTTTCTTCTGGATAAAAGGAATCGAAAAAATATAAAAATAAAGGCCAAAGTTGAAAATATTCCGACGACAAAAAAGATCAAAAAAAGATTCTCTATAAGAGGAAGAATGTGTGTTCCGATTTTTTTGCAAGATCATACACGATTTTATAAAGACCCCTCTCCCACATTAGCTTAATTTCATTACTGTTAGTTTATTATGTTAAACCAAGAGAAATATTTTGACAGGTGTCATTTTCTGGATGGTTGGACCTAGCTAGAAGGGGTTACAAAAATTTGAGATCGTAATGAAAATCCTATTAAACCAGGCTCAAGATGTGAAATATCCATGATGATATCAATATGAGGTTACTTTTGTCTATTTCAGTGCTCTTTGGACTGGACCGTGTGTTGTTGGCTCCCATGGGTTCAAGCACTTGTCGTATGGGACTTTAGAGGTTTGCTTTATTCTAAGATCTCAAGTTTCATTTTTTTGCCTACAACTCTTGGGTCACCTTATCCCACACGTAAGCGTGTGATCGAAACTGCTGCGAGAGGAACTATATGAATTATTCTGAGGTACGCGCAAGCTGATCTAGAAAACCCCGCATTACCAAGAAAAAAAATAAACAGTAGTGAATTGTCTAATTAAGGGTTTTGTTGCACCCCTAGCGGGTTGCTTTATTTTGTACTCAGTGTATATATTCCCATCCCAGCCACTTGGATAACCCGAAAGCATCTTTCAAAAACTTCCCAAATAATTGAAGTTCATCAGTGAGTGGATTGAGAGCGCAGAGCGAAAAATTCAAAACGGGAACAAAAGTCATTTTGAAGGATTATGTGATTAGAGTTGGAGTACTGCTGCAGTGAATAGCGAATGGTTCCCTGAGAAAATAGTCCTTTGGCTGGTTTCAGGCTACCACATTGAAGAGAAAATAGAAAGAAAAGGAAAGGAAAGAGGAAATTTTAACAAAAATTAGTCCTCTTTCTTTGATTCCTTGTTTGGGTGGAGGAAAGGAAAATTTTCCCTTCTCTTTTACTTGATCCCTCTTCTCAACGTTTTCCTTCTATTTACTCTACTACTTCCTCTCCCGTATTTTCTCTTCCTTGCTCTTCCCGTCCACATTTTCCAAACACGAAGTCCACTTTGTTTGGTTTTGAGAAAAAAAAAATGAGTGATAATGAGTAGAGAAAGATAGACAAAAAAATTTATTAAAAACCGCACAGAGAGTAAATTTTTTTCTTAAAACTTGTAAAAGTACAAATCAGATTGATATGCCATTGGGAAGATGTAGATCCATTGCAAAGAGTAGATGAGAGGGTGTTAGCTTTTGTTATCTAGATTCTATCACTACATGTATGAATGAACTTTTTTTTTTTTTTTGTCAATCGATAGATCTAGAAGAGATCATTTTTACGTCAGATATGAAGTACAAAGTACAAATCCAGGGTACTACATCGATTGTTAGAGTCCACGAGACAATTAAGTCCAACAACTCAACCAATACAAAAATTAAGCCCTTATAGAGTAGAAACAAAGAAAGAAATGAAAAGTCCTCTAAGAGAAAAATACAAACACTCATGTGGAAAGACTTAAACTCCTGACCTCCTAATGAAATATATTAGAGTCCTAAGCTAGCCCGAGTTGGTTAGTGATTGAACTTTTTAGTTTGTATAGTTCACGAAGAAAATTGTCCACGAGAAAAATTAAGTTGATCGGATATGATTGGTTTATTGCTCAACTGACATTTGCTTTAAAAAACAAATGGTCTTGAAATTTTTGCTTTAAAAACAAATGGTCTGTACAATTTCAAGAGTAGCTAGAATGTACCACAAATCTATCAAGATTATATAATCATTACTATCCAAACTCTACAAGCCGAACAGTTCAAATTATGGTGATGAGATCTTGGTGAAGTCTATCGGGACGCCCTACGTCTTTATAGTTTAGCGCACTAGGAGACTTATGTCCTTGTATTTTTGTGTGCTTAAAAACGTGGGGCGCCAATAGGACAGTCTCCTCATTGAACGGATTGCCCAGCCATGATGCAAACAACATCTACCATACTTTGGAGGTTTTCCACAGCCTTCCATTACAAGAGGAAAAACAGAATTCACTCAGAAATATACTACTACTATGTCGGGAGGATATATTGGCCCATATCTCTCTCCACTATAAAAAGACCACACCGTCAAAATTTTGAGAGAGAATATTTCTGAGAGGAGAACCAAACAAAGCGCACACATTTCTCCTAGTTTCTCACCCCCTCTTCTAGCCCCGAACAAAATGTCCATCAAGTTTCTCCTAGTGGTGCTCCTTGCTGTTGTGGCTCTCACCACTTCCTCACTAGCCGACCACCACAAACCACCCACTAATCCCGGCCACAAACCACCTGCCGTAGAAGTAGAGGATGGTAAGAAACCTACATGTAGGGCAATCTCACGAAAATATAGGGCGTATAAAGAAGTAAAGAACAAGAACAAAATTTGTCGATAAATTCACGGCAAGAAATTCTTCCTTTTGATATTTTGTTCTCGACATTCTGGAGAAGCGTCAATTTACGTTCTTTTTTGTCTTTCTAGACGTATCTTTATATAAAGTGCCCTTAGTAGTTGTAAGAGAATAATGCAATCATGCAACGCCCTTAGTAGTCGTATGATAACAATGCGATCATGCATAAATTCGTAGGTAAGACATAGCATCGTTGTGGCAATTCCAGGGATAATTAATGCCAGGAAAATCTATTTCTCTTTTTTCTTTTTCAGACGAAAAATTAAGAGAAATAACCCATAAAATTTCATCAATTTAATGAGAAATCACCCACAAAGATTTTTAAATAAGTTTTTTTTTTTTGCTTAATCTTTATAAAGGAATTTTTTAATAAGGTTATGCCCAAAGAAATCAACCACATACATATGCACATGGGTCAAGCATAAAAGGGCTCATGACTTGAAGTAAACCAAACAAATCTTTTCTCAAAAATTTGTTCTAATTGTATTGACAATGAGGCCTTCTTCACTTGTGGCCTCCCTGCTCCTTTTGCATTTACTCTTTTGCATTGCTCAAGGTTTGCCAACATTTCTATCCCTTTTAGAGTCCACCCCTTGTCATATGGAGCAGCAAATTTAACTTTTTATCACAATCTAAGTCCAACCTTGCCAATATTCAATGATCCCAAAAAATGACAATGCCATTTCTGGTGCCAAATTCTCCCACATCATTATCATGTTGTTTGATTTGCATTGAAAAATTAATTAGATAAGTTTAGTTCAAAGGTCGTGATTTCATATGGTATCAATATGGCCAGCCAAACCGGTGCAACTATATTGCCAATGCCAAAAAAAAAACGGCTTTGACAAAGTCATTTGTTACCAATGGGTGAAGTTGATCTTAAATTTCTGCTGTGTTGTTTCCATGTAGGGGTTCAATTGGGACAAGGGTTTCTTCCAGTTCAGCATGATCAAAACATCCACGTGAGTTTCTCCAACTTTTTCAAACCCACTTGAACTTGTGCATAAGATTGTTTTCTAAAATAATAAATCTTCTAATTTAAAAATATATATATATTGTTATTGAATTCAGGTGAAAGAGGGTATTCTGACCAGCAAAAGTGCCTACAAAGGGGTTTCAGGTACATTATATTAATTTTGTCACATACTCCATATATCATTCAAAAGTCCCTCTCATGTTTTTAATTTTTTTATTTTTCATAGATAGACATATTAGTTACCGCATTGGAATTTGCCCAGAATATATACGTAGGTAAATATATAATGTGTGTGTATACATTTTTTTTTTAAGATAACAAAAGTGATTTTTTTTTTTGTGTGTGTGTGTATACTATCGCTTCTTCTTTCTTGCTTTTTTGTGTGTTACCTGTCCTCCCTATTGTAAACACATATTCACTATATAAAAATAAATAAAAAAGGTCACACACGTAGAGTAACAAACTTGCACGAGCATGGGAGTGCATATTAATTTGAAAATGATTGTTATGTTGAATTTCAAGTCCAAAGCGATAGATCCGATAATGGATGTACAACGCTCGTGTTGCGCATAGTTAGTAGCACACAGCCAACCACTGCTCATGTGTTTTTTAGACCGATTATGTGCTAAAATTCTCTAGTCGACTAAATCGAACTAATTATTGGATTTTCTATATTTATATTGTAGCAGAGAACAATGGAATTGAAGAGAACGTGAAAAGCAGAAGAAGTTTGGCGGGAGAAAGGGATCCGTATGTAGATGTGATAGATTACGCTCCTGCGCATGCAACACCTCCAATCCACAACTAATTGACTCTTGGAACCAACTGCCGTTGATTATGAAAATGTTTTTGAAGAAAATATTGATTTTTGGAGAAAAATGTAGGAAAAGGAAATAAGAGCAGTAAAGGCACCACAAATGTATTGTTCTTGATGTTGTATGGGAAACACATTTTGTACTTCAGATTTGTACGGCAACAAATTTCGCCTTCTGAAAATGTTATTGAACTGAGAAAAATGCTCAAAATTTGTCCGGTTTAATTTTTAGGATTTAGATGATGATGGCGATTTTTTATTTTTTTCATTTCTTGTTGGTTTGCGATCCTTTACTTTTTCTTCTCCCTTTTGTGGAGGTTTTCTTTCTGGTTTCTTGCCGTGAGTTTTTCTCCCGATTGAATTTTTTCTGGTTGGGTTGTTTTGGGTTGTTTTTTCTTTATGCAGGAAAATGTTTTATTAGTTTGAGGTATAATCTGTGGGATGAATTCCCGCCGTTTTGGTTATTTGGTCCCTTGTCTAAGGACAAGGTTTTATTTTGATATAATATTTGGTTAGAGTCATAATATCATCTCGGTTGGCAAAAAAATAACAAATTTTAGGAATTCACTTCAGTACTGCCACGTCGCTATTTTCTTTTCTTTCTTTTTTTTTGAATCAGGCCACGTCGCTATTGGATCCATCATAGGTTGGATTAATTCAAACATAAAAAAAGTACGTTGGACCAACTTTCTAACACACCGTGGTCCAATGATCCCAAAACCCAGGCCCATTATAGAATTCTAATGGCCTAGTGAGCATTTTTTGGGGCCTTCGACGTAACTTTTTTGAGCAACTTCCTGGCCGGTCCTGTCTGGGTGAAGAATAGCCCACTAGGTCCTATCCAAAGAGCCTGTAGCCCAGTAGATCCTCTTTATTATTTTGTTGACAAAAATACCCCTTACAAAAAAAAGTGATTTGAGAGAGACAATCCAGCCACCACCACTACACCCACCACCACCACCACGCCGCCGCCGCCACCATTACGTCACCACCACCACCACGACGTTGCCACCACCACCACCACCACGATGTCGCCACCACCACCACCACCATCACCACGCCGCCGCCAACACCACCGCCGCCGCCGCCGCCGCCACCACCACAATTAGCATTGTTAATTTTTGTCTAAATTAACACTGTTAATTTTCGTCTAAATTCACACCCCAATTAACAGTGTTAATACCCTTCGGCACATACAACGTCTAAACCACCACTACCACTCCACTACCACCACCGCCACCGTCGCAACCACCACTACGTCACCACCACCACCATGTCGCCGCCACCGCCGCCGCCGCCACCACCAACACCACCACTACCGCCACCACCACCACAACGCCGCCGCCACCACCGCCCCCACTACCACTCCACCACCACCACAATTAACAGTGTTAATTTTGGTTTAAATTAACAGTGTTAATTTTGGTTTAAATTAACAGTGTTAATTTTTGTCTCAATTAACACTGTTAATTTTCGTCTCAATTCACACCCCAATTAACTGTGTTAATACCCTTCGGCCCATACAACTTCCTAAACCACCACCACCACTCCACTACCGCCGCCACCATGATCACGTCACCACCACCACCACCATGCCACCGCTGCCGCTGCCGCCACCACGATGTCGCCACCATCACTACCACAACACAACACAACGCAGCCACATGCCACCACCGCCGCTACCACTCCACCTCCACCTCCACCTCCACCACAATTAACAGTGTTAATTTTTGTCTAAATTCACACCCCAATTAACAGTGTTAATACCCTTCGGCCCATACAACCTCCCTAAACTACCACCACCACGTTGCTGCCACCGCCACCACAATGACCACAACCATCACACCAAAATTAACAATGTTAAATTCTGTCTAAGTTTACAATTAACAATGTTAAATTTTGTTTAAATTTGCTAATTGCAAAAAATAAAGACAAAACCGTGTTAACAGTGTTAATTCCCAATAAATTAATATTGTTAACAGTGTTAATTCTCATCTACTCTCAAATCTGAACCAAAAAAAGAACAACTCATGGATCTTGACGTCCCAATCACTGCCCCCCACCTGACTACCCTCCGCCAACAACCTACACAGCACCACAACCCCCGGTTTCTCCGCCACTCGTCCGTCAAAATTGAGCTTGTATTGAATTGTTTTGGAATAAATGATGACAGGGATCATGGTTCAGGTGACTCTGGCCCCACCCTTAATGCATTGCATCTATCATAGCAACAACATGTATAAGCATATATAGTACTGGCAAGATAAATGAGAAGAAAAGAAACCCAAAGAGGATGGAAACTAAACAGAGAATAATACCAAGTACGACGAGGAGCGTTTGCTCGAGCGATTCTTCGTCGTCTTCGATCGACATTGGGCATCGTGGTTAGGGGTTTGAGAGAGAGAGTACTAGGTGTGGAGGACGTCGGACTTCTGGTGCCTGGAGTCGGCGGTGGTGGTTGATCCGGTCGGAGGATCTGCCGGACCTCTCGGCGGCCTGGTGGACGCGGTGGAGGACCAACCGGAGGGCCGTGACTGCTACGCCATCCATGGCGGCAACGGCTCAGGCCGCTGGGCCACTTCCGATTACGCAGAGGCAGAACTTGAGGGTCTAGAGGTCGTCCATGACGGCGGTGGAGGAGGAGGAGCTGGTGGTGATGGCGGAGCGCGATTGATCTGGGCGATGGATGTGAGGAGGGTGGCGCCGTTGCCGATGATCTGGTGGATGGCGGCGGAGTTCTCCATGGACACCATCTTCATCTGGTCTCTCCCAATGAGAGTGTTTTGGTGGCTGTGATCAAATAAGGGTAAATTTGTCACAGGACTTATAAGGAATTGCACTTTTGGTGCACAGGACCTGGCGGGCTAGGATGCCCAAAAATAGGAGCGGCCAGGTATTTACTCAACTTTTTTTTGACTTTTCAAAACGATCTTTTCAGTTATTTTCTCTTGAATTTTACCAGATTTAAGTCAAGATTTTACAGTACATCATAATTTTCTTCTCGATGAGAGGAATTGAGAAAATATAAAAGAACGGTTGAAAATGTTCGATGATAAAAAAGACCGTGTATATGAGAAAAAAATGTATGTTCTGTTCTTTTTGCAAGATCATACATGATTTTATGATGATCCCTCTTCCTCATTAGCTTAATTTCATTACTATTAGTTTTTTTTTTAACAAGATTTTATTACTATTAGTTTATGATGTTAAACCAAGAGAAATATTTTGACAGGTGTCATTGATAGTTTGACCTCGGTAGGGTTACAAAAATTTGAGATCATAATGAAAATTCTATTAAGCCAAACCCTGGAT
Source organism: Rhododendron mucronatum var. ripense (assembly GCA_019656295.1). Classification (NCBI taxonomy): domain Eukaryota; kingdom Viridiplantae; phylum Streptophyta; class Magnoliopsida; order Ericales; family Ericaceae; genus Rhododendron; species Rhododendron mucronatum. The sequence goes on along the minus strand of BPLT01000152.1, from coordinate 133,839 downwards.
GTAAAATACCCATGATGATATATCAATATGAGGTTGACTTTTGCCTATTTCAGTACACTTTGGACTGGAGGGTGTGGTGAAACCCATGGGTTCAAGCACTTGTCCAATTTAAATGATTTATTGTATGTTTAGAAGGCAAGAAGATCATACACGACTACGATAATGTGTGTGTGTGAGACGACGGTTATCAGATGAAGCTGAGCTTTTTTCATGGATGATCTGCACATTGATAAGTTATCATATTGTCAAGGATGGGATCAGGAGAATTTAGTGGCAGCAACCGCCACGACAAGAATTTTAAAAATGCAATTATTATATGTAAAAAAAATTATGCCCAATTTATATAATCTCACCACTACTAGATTTTTTTAGTATACATTTCGCCACTGCTAAGGTAAAATCCTGGTTCCGTCCTTGATATTGGTGGAATATAAATTACTTAGAAGATATGCGTTGATGGAAAAATATTTGTAGACACACAATACTCAAAATCTCGTGCTAATAAAAAACGTGGAAGTTCGAGTACACTTCAAGGCGTAGTGTCATGAATGTTCATGGACTCAATAAGAGAGCTCAGATCGTATAGCATTGATGATGGAAAGTCTTGTCCGCACTTCTTCTCACCCATACCCTCAATGATTGGGGATTAAATGGGTTCTTTTGTTGTTGTTGTTGTTATATTATTGCTTCTTCTAATTGAACAATTTTGAAGGAGAGGGAATAAATATATCTTCTTTTTTCCTTAAAATGGTTAATTAACATAATTTGAATCAAATCCATGAATTCGGACGGTTAACACTTCTCAATATTACACCCCAGTGACCCCACCTTGACCTCAGCTGTTGCATTGTGCAAAAACAAAAAGGAAAGACCGTAGTGAATTCAACCCAAGGGTTGGCCAAGTGGTCGTATGGGACTTAGGATTTGCTTCATTCAGGGGAATATACCCATCAAACCCACGTATTTCGTTTTGGGATAAAACAAATAAGATTTTATGGATTATTTCAGTGTAATGAACTTGTCTCAGTGCAGTAGTAACAAAGGGTTCATGCATTTCTGCTAAACTAAAACGGGTTACAAACTAATAGCAATAGTCAAGTTGTTTATGCTAAATAATACTCCCTCCGTCCCATAATATTTGTCCGGTCCGCAAAACGGAGACTACAAAATAATGCATTTCTTTCAAGAAAAAAATTCAAATTTTTTTCACAAGTTAAAAGAACTCGTCGAGATCTAGTAAGTTGTTAAATTTTTTTTCAACTTTTCTTACAAAAATAGTATTATTTTTACGTCTCCGTTTTGCGGACCGGACAAATATTATGGGACGGAGGGAGTATATAGTTTAGTTGATATATATGAGAAGAATGACCTATTCAATTAAAATCCGTGAGAACATGGGCTTTAGTCATTTTAGACTTTTTAGTCCATTTAGCCGGGTGAAAATACAACCTAAGCCGCTTAATTACTCTCTCACAAAATCTCTTGCTTTCGATTGTAGGTTGTGTATAATCTTATCGATCTACGGAGTCAAAAATATTTACTACTTAAGATGATGGACGAAATTTTTTTTAAGCAAATGTTCTGTATTGGGTTAGGTTTCGTGCAACGCATGTGCGACGCACGCAACCAACTCAGTAGTATCTAGTTAATGAAATTTGGCCATATATGTATTTTCCTTTAAAGAGATGCTAGAGTAAATATTAATTTGTATCCCGTATAATATAGAAGTTCATTTATGTCAAGAATAGATTAAGCTACTTATGGAAATTTTAAGTGAAATTAAAAAAAATGCTCCATTTAATTTGAATAGTTGGAACTAATTAGAAGTAGTTTACTTACCTTTTGGTAATATATTTCTTTTCCTGTAGGCCGATTTTACAAAAATATAATACGTACGTATAATAAAGAAGTAAAGAACAAGAACAAAATAAAATTTTCATTTTCCCTGATATTTTGTTCTCGACATTCATGACAAGCATCAATTTATGTACATTTTTGTCTTTCTAGACATGTCTTGAAAGCGCGCTTAGTAGTGGTATACTGGTATGAGAACAGGGCATGTCTAATGTCACCATTGAATTAGATTCGAGTGCGGCAGTGAACTTTTGCAATGAACGGTCCCCCAGCACCACATTGTTGAAGAAGCTCGTAGAATTGCCGTCCGGACTAATTCAACCATAGCTTACATCTATCGTTTGGCAAACCAAACTACAAATTGTTTGGCGAGACTTGGCTCGCAAGAAGAAGAAGATTTGATTGTCTCTAGTTATTCCTTTTGCTGCTAGGGCATTTACCCTAACGGATGTCATGGGTGTTAATTGGTCATCTTAGAACTAGAATTAGCGCTCCCTCGTAGCCTTTTTTTAGAACTATCTATGTATGCCGTTTATTGGCCTGTTAACGTTGATTGTCTAGCTTAATGAATCCTCTTCCGTTTGACCTAAAGAAAGAAAGAAGAAAAAAAGAAAAAAATAAAAAAGAAAAAGTTACTCGTCTGAGAACAATGCGATCATGCATGAATTCGTAGGAAAGGCAAAGCATCATTGTGGCAATTCCAGGGATAAATGCCCAGAAAATCTATTTCTCTTTTTTTCTTTTTAATTTGGAAGAAAAATAATGGAAGGGAAAAGAAATTAATCACCCATAAAGATTAAATCAATTTAATGAGAAACCACCCATACAGATTTCTTAACAATTCAGGCTATGCCCAAAGAAATCAACCATATACGTATGCACATGCGTCAAGCATAAAAGGGCTCATCACTTGAACCAAACCAAACAAATCTTCTCTCAAAACTTTGCTTTCTATTTGTGTTGACAATGAGGCCTTCTTCACTTGTTGCCACCCTGCTTCTTTTGCATTTACTCTTTTGCATTGCTCAAGGTTTGCCAAGTTTTCTACCCCTTTTAGAATCCACCCCTTGTCATATGGATTATGGAGTAGCAAATTTAACTTTTTATCACAATCTAAGTCCAACCCTGCCATTCAACGATCCCGAAAAACGACAATTTCATCTTTGGTGCCAAATTCTCGCACATCATTTATTTCCTTTGACTTATAAAATTAGTTAAGTTTAGTTCAAAGGTCGTGATTTCATATGGTACCAATATGGCCAAACCCGGCCAGTGCAGCTATATTGCCTTTTTTTTTGTGTGTGGCTTTTTTTTTTGCTTTTTTTTTTTTTTTTTGCTTTTTTACATTTTAGTTGGCTTTGACAAAGTCATTTGTTACCAATGGGTGAAGTTGATCTTAAATTTATGCTGTATTTTTTCTATGTAGGGGTTCAATTGGGACAAGGGATTCTTCCAGTTCAGCATGATCAAAACATCCACGTGGGTCTCCAACTTTTTCAAACCCATTTGAACTTGTGCATAAGATTGTTTTCCAAAATAATAAATCTTCTAATATACACAAATATATTATTATTGTTGAATTCAGGTAAAGGAGGGTGTTCTGACTAGCAAAAGTGCCTATGGAGGGGTTTCAGGTAAATTAAATTTGTCACGCGGTCCATATGTCATTCAAAAGTCCCGCTCATGTTTTTAATATTTTTTTCCCTTTCTATAAATAGACATATTAATTACCGCATTGCAATTCACTTAGAATATATATACACACACATATACACACACCAATTCTCCTATCAGGTATCCCCGATTTTGCTTACCTTCTGCACCTTCCCTTTCTCGATCAAATTGCAACAAGCAGAGCCTCTCAATATGTTCTAAACATGATTTTAAGGATACCCATGTAGGTAAATATATATATATATATATATATATATATCAGTCCGGATCTTATTAGGGATCCCGCACGGCCTTACCATGCAGGACTCCCCTTTTCCGAGCTAATTTCTACGATCAGAGCCGCTCAAAGTCATCATAACGTGATTTTAAGGATATCAGCGAGAAATCAGCAAAAAAAATGATCGGGAAGGGCTTGATCCGAACAGATTTTTAGTTAACGGTTCAGTAAAAAACTGCTCGGATCAAACCCTTTCCGATCATTTTTTTTACTGATTTCTCACAAATACCCATAAAATCACGTTCTACACACTTTGAGCGGCTTGGATCGTTGAAATTGGCTCAGAAAAAGGGGAGTTCCACACAGTAAAGCCATGCGGGATCCCTCATTGGATAATTATATATATATATAGAGTCCGGTTCCCCTAAGCGATCCCGCACGGGCTTACAGTGCGGGACCCCCATTTTCCGACCGAATTGCAACAATCCGAGCCGCTCAAAGTGATCAGAACGTGATTTTAAGGGTACACTCTAAAAATCAGCACAAAAAATGATCGGGAAGAGCTTGATCTGAACAGTTTTTTATTGAACGGTGCAGTAAAAAACTGCTCGGATCAAACCCTTCCCGATCTTTTTTTTTGCTGATTTCTCGTGGGTACCCTTAAAATCATGTTCTGAACACATTGAGCGGCTTGGATAGTCGCAATTCGATCGGGAAATGGGAGTCCTGCACGGTAAGCCCGTGCGGGATCCCTCATTGGATCCTCATTGTGTGTGTGTGTGTGTGTATATATATATATATATATATATATATGTAAATCTAGGTTATTTTTAAAAGTATAAAAAAGTGATTTTTTTGCTTCTCGAGGAGCTCTGCTACGCGCAGAGACAATTCGCAGAGAACCACGCAGAGACAAATTCGTTTGATCCCATTTCGGGTCCCAAAAAAATCTAGAAAAATATCCATAAATTTTTGAATATTATTTTATGGAGCCCTGTAAAAAATTAACTCCAGTGGATATCGATAAGTATTACTTTTGGATTCGTAGGGGCGAATTGAGCAGTTTCGCCTCTACGAATCCAAAAGTAACACTTATCGATATCCACTGGAGTTGATTTTTTACAGGGCTCCATAAAATAATATTCAAAAATTTATGGATATTTTTCTAGATTTTTTCAGGACCCGAAATGGGGTCAAACGCATTTGTCTCTGCGTGAATCTCTGCAGATTGTCTCTGCTGTTAGTATTTTTGCTTCTCGAGTATATGACTTTTACTGTCAGCTTTTCTGTGTGTACGTACTGTCGCATTTTTGTTTTCTTTTGTTGCCTGTCCTACCTATTGTAAATATATATTCACCATATAAAAAATGGTCACACACGTAGAGTAACAAATTTGCATTAGCATGGGAGTGCATATTAGTTTGAAAATGATTGTTAAGTTGAATTTCAATTCCAAAGTGACAGATCCGATAATGGGTGCACAACACACGTGTTGCGCACAGTTACTCGAATTTCATGTCGTTTTTAGATAGATTATGTGCTAAAATCGATCTAGTCAACTAAATTGAACTAAATATTGGATTTTCTATATGTATACTGTAGCAGAGACCAAAGGAATTGAAGAGAACGTGAAAAGCAGACGAAGTTTGGCAGGAGAAAGGGATCCTTATGTAGCTGTGATAGATTACGCTCCTGCGCGTGCATCACCTCCAATCCACAACTAAAATTGACTCTTGGAAACAACTGCCCTTGATGAAAATGTTTTTGAAGAAAATAAATGATTTTTGGAGAGAAATGGAGGGAAAGGAAATAAAGGGCAGTAAAGGCACCACAAATGTCTTGTACTTGATTTGTATGGGGAAACACATTTTGTACTTCAGAAAATGTTATTGAACTGAGAAAAATGCTCAAAATTAATTTGTCCGGTTTAATCCGATCTCTTGGGGAGTTTTTTCCTTTTCTGTTTTTTTTTTTTTTTACACAGCTCCCCGTCACATTTTTCGTCCAAATGTTACGAGTAGAAAGCAATGAATTTTGTAACAAAATGCTAGTTTCACACTCATTTACACCCAAGTATATATTGTGAGTGTGGGCTCCACACACATCCAGTGTGTGCGCGTAAGTGGCCGTGGTTTCAGTGAATTCAAAACAATTCAAGTGGGTACATATCGTACACATTTTAATCAGAGAGCTCGCGGTGGAGTCGTACTAAAAGACATATTAGTGATTACTATAATTTCTGGGAGGTGAATCATAAGTAGCCCTAATTGATGCAAAACCTCGTAATTTTATCGGTGCAAAAATATGATTTTGAAATTATCACCCCAAGTCCCACGTCGCTCTTGGATTGGATCCATCATAGGTTGGACTCAAGAGAAAATCTTTTTAACTGCGGAACCGTGAATAATTTTTTACGGAGCCAATCGCTACCGTTCAAAAGTGTTCTGGAGTCCTGGATGGTTTGGATAATAAAACTTTTTCGGAAGACTCTTTCCCGGAAAAGTTCACTCTTTCTCAGAAAAATTTCATTAACATTCAAATAATCCAGAAGATTTTTGAACGATCGCAATTGGTTGCTTTGGTTGCTGCTGTAAAGAACAGTAACTTGTTTACAGCGGAGCCATGAATAAGTTTCCCTCATTTGGATTCAAACATTAAAAACAAAATGTTGGACCAACTTTCTAACACACCCTGGTCCAATGATCCCAAACCCAGGCCCATTATAGAATTCTTGTGGCCCCTGTGAGTATTTTTTGGGGCCTTCGACTTAACTATTTTTGTCACTTTTCGGCACGATTTTTTTGTTATTTTCTCTTAATTTTTACAAGATTCAAGTCCAATTTTTACAACAAAAATTTCTTCTCAATGAGAGAAATTGAAAAAATAAAAAAATATAGAGCAAAGTAGAAAATGTTCAACAACGAAAAAGACCATCTATATGAGAATGAATGTCTTTTCTGATCTTTTTCCAAGATCATACACGATTTTACAAAGACCCCTCTTCCTCATTAGCTTGATTTCAATTACTATTACTTTATGATGTTAGACCAAGATAAATATTTTGCCAAGTGTCATTTTCTGGATGGTTGGACCTAGGTGGGGTTACAAAAATTTGAAATCGTAATGATAATTCTATTAATCCAAGCCCAGAATGTAAAATACTATGATGATATCAATATGAGGTTGACTTTTGCCTATTTCAATACTCTTTGGACTGGATTCATGAACTTGTCCATAATTGTTTGTTTAGAAGGCAAGATCGTACACGACTACGATAATATGTGACGACGAGGTTATCAGATCAAGCTAAGCTTTTTTCATGAATGATCTGAACATTGATAAGTTTTCATATTGGTGGAATATACTTAAATTACTTGGAAGATGCAGTGACGGAAAATTTGTACGAGACACGCGATACTCAAAATATCGTGCTAAAGAGCTTGGCGGTTCAAGTCCACTTCAAGGCATAGCTAGTGTGAGTTCAGCCGAGGGGTTGCCTTAGTAGTCGTACGGAACCTAGGGGTTTGCTTCCTTCTAAGGCCTCAGATTTTTTTTTTTTTTTTTTGCCCGCAACCCTTGGATCATCTCACCATCACGCGTAAGCGTGTGATCGGAACAGCTGTGAGAGGGACTATATAAATTAATCCGAAATGCGTGCAAACTGACCCGTGACACCCGCATTACCAAGAAAAAAGAAAAACCCGTAGTGAATTGCTTAATTAAGGGGACGAGGAAGAAGACAAAGGACCCCAATTTAAGAATATCTTCCATTATGTAATGTAATGCACAAAATTGGCTCATTAGATTAATTGGATGGATAGCAATATGCCACCTAAAGATCCACCAATTGCTTTCACAATTAGTCAATTTCCACCCCAATCCAACCAACTATGTGAAGATTCTTTTGCATCACCTACAATAGACCAATTACTTGTGCTAGCCAACATTTAGGTTAAGAAAGCAAAAACCCTATTTCGACTTGGTCCCCTGCATGACATAATGTGTGTGTATACCTATATATAAACACACACTATTGATTGAATTATATATTATTCCAAACTTTTAATATTTTTTTGTCATAAAATGACATAATGATCTCCCGAGAGTAGGTGGGAATGAGAAAGGGTTGGATTGATTTGAACAAATAGTTTTACAGAGTTACCACAATGCGTAAGCACAAAATTAAGATAATAGAAATAAATAAAGATAGACCTTTCGTAATTCATGTAGCTAGCAAGAACACCCTTAATCTAGAGAACCAAATCCAATGCTCTCTCAATACATTTCTGAAAACCTTGATTTGTGTGGTTTATGGATCTTACACCAGGTTCTATTTTCCGTTTTAAGAAATGTATGTTTCTTATCCGTACGGACGTACTATAAACCTACTTTGTATTAGTCGAGAACGGCTCTTTCATCCTATTTGAATTTTTTTAAGTGGACCTCTCATGTTATCACAAAATGAGGCAAACAAGGCGTGCCATACTCTTATGTTAATAATTGGAGCCATTCATTATAAAAATATTCTTGGGTATGTCATCCATGCATGAAATCAAGTGAATCAAACGTGGGTAGCAATCTAAGCAAATTATATTTGTCTTGAGAAGAAAAGACGGTCAGAATTCCCAGGCTTTATGTCACTTCAGATCACTCATATTTTTTGACACACATGTTATTTGTTGAGGCACTAACCGACGTCCGATTAACTTGAATTATACATAAATGATGTATTATGCATGTATATTATGGCCTATGAATGAATACTCCGGATCACATGAAGAGATCATCAAATCACCGACACAATCACATGAAATTAAGGTCCTTTCATATCACCAAGGTGTATTATAAATTAAAACAATAAAAAGATCAATATGATTCCTCTTTTATGGTTTGTCATGACTCATGTGGGTTGCAAAATCAGCAAAACTCCAATCAAAACAGAGCTGGACGCCATTGAACATGAAAGAGGAGTGCTTTGTTCATATATATATATATATATATATATATATAGATACACTATCTTTCCCTTTCAATCTCAAGGAGTTTGGCCAAGTAATTACGAGAAAGGAAAGTGTCCATGAGGTCATAAGTTTTGTTCCTATGTACGAAGGTTTAACATTTCAAATCTGGGGCCACTGTGGATTATCCCTTGTCGTTACAATCAAATTTGAAAATTAATCGAAATGCGCGTAAGTTGGTCTGAACATGCGATTCTTTAAAAAAAAAATCTGTCTTTTCCTTTCCCCAAAAGGCAAAAGGAACAAATCTATGGTCATTGTCTCTTGTAATCATCTCCACACATTAGCTGTCTTGTAGCTCACACTTATAGGCCACTTTCAGCACATAATAAATGCACAGTCACTTTTCAGTTTGACATACGTGGTTCAATCATCACCAATAAGAAAAAATATGGTGCACTTTTCTTCGGAGGATGAGATATCACCTTGGATATTCCGAAGTACCCAAAAAAAGAAATATCACATTGGATATTTACCTAGGCATTAAAAGAACTATTATGGGTTGATTTTTTACGAGATGTGCTAGTCCGTTTACAAACAGCTCAACTAATTTTTAAAAATTCACCCATTTATTATTAATCTACTAATGGGGAGTTCAATTAAAATCAAGAAAAAACCTATACTTATTGAACTCAAAAGAGTTAATAGCACATGGAGAAAATCCAAATCGATCTCTCCGTCCGTTACTACCAAACCGGCCTAGGCTTGCTTCTACAATCAATTAGGCATGAAAAGCATGTAGTTTGTTCGGATTTGGAGGTCTTGATGTACTGGTCGTTCAAAGATTAATTACTCATAATTATTAGATTATTTAATTAGTACATATTTATATCAAGAAACCTTGAAATGGAACTCACTACATATGTCAAACCCAAACTAGTTATCAAAAACTCTTTTCTTGCAAACTCCATATTAATTAACTTCAGGCCTCTTAAAGCTTTATTTTCAAGGTTTATCCAGTGGCGATGCTATAACTAATTTTAGGGGGTAAAGTATCATAAACAAATTCCAAAATTAAAGCAGCCTATAAAGTTTGTGTGTTTTTGGAAATTCATTTGACCTGTCGAAATTTAGGCTCCGTTTGTTTGAATGTAAAATATATTTTTAGAAAACAAACTTCATATTTTTATTTTTCGGTGTTTGGTTGTCTCTTGAAAAATACCTCCAAAAAAAGGACAAAATAGTATAGAGGGAGAGGGGGGCTTATATGATGGAGAGATCTGATATTATTTGAATTGAACGTGGGTCAGGACTGACGATAGAAAAAATTGAGCAGTGAGAATCGCAGTAAAAGGTAGTGAGTTCATTTCGGAAAATAACTTATGGAAGATTTGAGGGTAATTAAGTCATTTTCATCCAATTCATGGAAAATGTTTTACATGTAAAATATTTCCTCATGTTTTACACAATTAAACACCGTAAAATAAGTAAAATATTTTTCGGTAAAAATATTTTACGCCCAAACAAACGGAGCCTTAAGCAAGAAAGGGTTATGAAAATGAAATAATGAGTTCATTCCTGGATTTATGAGTTGAAAAGTTTCATATTTACTAATTTGAAGGGTGCCAGCAACCAGAGAAAAAAACTTTGAAGTTAGGAACTTTTTTGTTCTTTTTCAAATCAAGAATATAACGTAATAAAGTAAAAACTACAATTTGGACTGCATGGTTAGTTTTTATGAAGAGAGATTGGCTTAAATATTTTTCTACAGAAATAAAATTGATATGACCCATATATATGTTGTACCGAATTCCCGGAGTTGCCACTTGTACGTTATGGTAAGATTGTTTTACATACTGACGGCAAAAGCACCGACAATGTACCGATGTATGTGTGAGGCCCACCAACAAGATCGGTTTGGATGATTCCTACGGGACTCAAAATTGGGCCTCACAAGCCGTCAGTATATTGTCAGTACTCCCCCGTTCATACCTCTGGCATTTTGCATTAATTGTGCCATATATAATCTTCACCTAACTCAACGTCTTTTGAATATTATGCACCTAAAAACAGCACTATTTAGTGGATAGAGAAAGCTAAAGTTGGGAAAAGCACAAAGATAAACACAATTTTCTCACCCACTTAGCATGCAAAGGGAATCCAGCTTTTTCTACGCTCTAGAGTTTCTTTAATCCACGAGTAACACAAAATTCTACATGTTAACCGAAACGGGTTGACGTGGTAGCGAGTGGTAAAAGCTTGAAATTTAAGAGTTTACTTTCTCCTAAATTTTAATTAAGATTTCACGTTAAAATTTTACAGTGTTATCAACTCTTTCGGGACCAATTCATATGGAGTTTTGCTCCGACTTAATTAGGCTTTCCACTAGTGGGCCATGAGATTAATTAATTGGGCTCCCGAAATTAATTGAAATGTGCGTAAGCTGGCATGTACATCTAAGTTATAAATAACGAAAAAATCTACATGTGATGCCCTCAAATTTAATGGGTGTATAGACTAATTAATTACCTATAATTAAATCTTAAAGAGTTTTTAAACAATATTTAGGCCAATTAACGATGATTGAAAGTCAAAAGGAGCTTTTTTCAAGCAACAGAAACTTCACTCGACTTTTGCAAATTCATAAAGTATTATGGGGGGGGGGGGGGGGGGGGGCGCTAAAATATTATTATTGTACAGCCTTACATTATTTGATTAGCTTACATTAAAAATAATCCGACTGTATTGACGCAATATCACATTTTGTCACGACCCTCTACAAAATTTAGAAAAGGGGTGGATGCGGAATGTTCAACGGGTAGAACAACTCGTCCAAAATCATATCGATCGGATATTGGTAGCTTAGTAAATGAATCACATTTGTTTTAATAAAATGGATGCGCGTGATTTTGTAAAGACACTGTAGAGATATTTTGGTTCAATGACCGATTTGAGGTGAAACTTGACCCCTACTAATGTATTTGTAAATTAATTTCCAAGAATCTCTTCAAAAAAAAATTGGAAGGAACTTTTCATTTGACTCCATTAAAACTATGCAAAGTGTGTGAAAATAAGATACTGGAGTTGTCCGTATAGAATTTAGATCTGAAAACTACTTTTTTTGTTTACTAACTTAGAGTTAATCTGTAAAAAACTAGAAAATATTCAATTCAAGAACAAGTTTTTTCCCCTTACTTGACAACAAATGAAATTAAAAAAAAAATCACTATTTTTATAACTCAAGATTCAAAGACTTAACTAATCTGAGATCGAGATCAATCTCACCGTCGCACAAAAATTTTTGAAGTAAAAAACACTATTCAGTTTTAAGAGTGCAATTGTTGAACTAGATGAGTGCAATTTTTGAACTCCCTCCCCGATAATGTAATAAACACAAAAATAAATTTTTTTTTTCAAAAATTGATTTTAGCACTATTCTTTTTACTATCAAACACTCATTTTTACCATATTGCCTATTTATGTATATAACACATGAAAGGGTAACAAATCCATACCTATAAGGAAAAAAAATTTAAATAATAAATAAATGTGCAAATCACTTCCTTTTATTTAAATACAGGGTAAAATAAGGAAAATGATTCTGACACTTCATTTTTCTCTAACGGCACTTTTTTTTCTATCTTCATCACCTAATAGAGACATAAAAATGAATACCATTAGAGAAAAAGAAAAAGAAAGTAGCAAAATCACTTCCTAAAACGAAACGTAAGAGTTTGTCAATTTTAAGATATTTTCTCATGATGGAAAAGAACAAGATGTTTGCAGCCACATAACCGACATTTTCGCCTTAAGAAAACAAAAAACACTCTATCACATCATCGGACGTTAACACCTCCGCCGTCCCCACATCTCACGCTTTCACAGAAACTCTGGAATTTAACGGCTGCAGGCTGCTCCTCTCTCTCTCTCTCTCTCTCTCTCTCTCTAAGTGGACACTTCCCATCCATCTATTAAACCTACTACCATAAACAGAGCCCCTCCACAGAGTAATACTAAAATCTACTCATTTACCGAAGACTCCAAGATATTCCAACGAATCTTCTCTCCAAATACCCATTTTTGTTCATATTCTATCTCCAAAAAATAAAAGAAGAAGCTTTCCAATTTGCTTACGGACTGAAATTAAGACCACCCAAAATGTGTGTTCAAGACTCAGAACAAGCAACTGAGGGCATGGAGGATCAGAAAGAGAGTTCCTGTGATTTGGGGAATTCTTCTTTTCCTGTATGTGTTTCAATTCTTTGATCTGTATCCCTTTTTGTGATATGTTCTCATGTTTATGATTAAGCTCTGATTGATAATTGGTGCTGTTAATTTTAGAAGGCTTCAGATTACTGTCTTTTGTTGGGTGTAATTTTTTTTTAAAACTCACGAGACTGGCCAGCTTACGTGCAGCTCGCCTAATTTGTTACCCAATCCCACCGCCCACTTTGGTTTGTAGGGGGTTAATTCATTTGGGTTTGGTGTGGTTTAGGTCATAACTTAGTTTTTTGTACCTAATTTGTATGCTCAAGGATCCATTTGTCATCTGACTAGCTGTAATTGAGCTGGGTCTGTGTTGGTTTTCACTGGAGAGTTGAGAGCCCTTTGGATTGTGAGGATTGTGAGAAAAGGGTGAGTTTTGGTGAGTAAGGGGAAGGAGCGTATCAAAAAATATCATTTTTGTACCCTTTTTTATCTCGCCAAATTACTTAGAGCCTCCATCCAAGATGGGGGGATTTCATAAGAAAAAAAAGTAAAGAGTTTTTTTTGCCAAATCTAGATTGTGTATTTTGGGGTAGAAAAGTACAAAAATGAAAACTTTTATTGGCTCATACCCGTTCTTATCTCGTCCTTTCTTACCATCCAAAAGGGATTGTAATCCAAAATAGGTAATTTGGCAAGAAACTCTAATCTTTTTCTCTTTTCCCATCAAGTCCCTCTATCCAAAGATCTGTTTTTATTGATTACTGTGCTTTTAGTTTTAGGACTCTCTCTCTCTCTCTCTCTCTCTCTCTCTCTCTCTCTCTCTCTCTCTGTGATTGGTGTTAATTCATGTAGATGTACTGTATTAGGTCATAAATTTTATATTTCACGAATTGAAATAGAGTTGGGTACGGATGGTTTTACTTTGAGTACTATCTAAGTTATTCTGGCTCTAAATTTTACTTTACTCATGTAGATGACACATGAAGTACTTTTACATCATAAATGTGTATCTGTGCCTTGCTTGAATTGGAATTTATATCCTAGGGCCATGTGTCTAATTTTGTTTGTATGAGTATCTGAGTACTTGCGATTTCCTTCTCTCTCGGAACCACTTTTGTCACAAGTTTTGGATTTTTATACTACTTCTTTGGTACTCACTGGAATAATTTAACTGCCAGTATTTTAAGCTTCCCGTTTGTGAGTTAATTGAGGAACTTGTTTGAGCCTTTATGAGCTACATTGGAGGAAACCTTATCTTAATCGGATTCCTTGAGTTAGAATGGTGTCTCGATTCTGCTAGATTGCTATATAAACCTATTTTATAGTGTGTGCGCTACGGTAAAACGTAGGTGCTGAATTTTTTTTGGCTTATCCTTTTAAGTAGTTGGTTAATCCTTTTGTGTGGACATTATAATGTGCCATACATCCTATTCCTGACTTCAGGCTCCAGGAGAAAGATTCGCCCCAGGATTTAGTTGCAAGATTCACTATAAAGTTGTGTAGGATTTTTTAGTTGGATGATGCTATGGTGTCCCCGGTCATTTTGGGGACACCGTAATTTTTGGCATAACAAAACCCTTACAAGCATAACAAAAATCATTAGAAGTATAATAGAACCATAACATGACATAACCAAGGCATAACCAAAAACCAATCAAGGCATAACCAAAAATCAACCAAGGCATAACCAACCAAGTTATGCCTTGTTATGGTTTTGGTTATGCTTATAATGGTTTTGGTTATGCTTGTAATGAATTTGGTTATGCTAATAATGGTTTTGTTATGCCAAAAGTTACGGTGTCCCCAAAATGACCGGGGACACCGAAGTCATTCCCTTTTTTATTTGTAGAGGGAGTCACAAAGGGAAAGAAAGAATTAGCAACTTTAGTTTCCATTCTCATCATACGTGCCTTCACGAATCCATGATCGAAAGAAAACTGAAGTGTTCGTGGATATCTCAAACTTGGCCCTCCTCTTTTTGTCTGGCTCTTTACCTAACTTCTATAATTCCGTGTGGTTTTGTGAAATCTTCTATCAGGTGGGCATTTTTTCCAACAGTTTCTGTCATTTATGAATTTCTTGCCCTGCCTCATGTGTTGTAATCTTGTTCATTTTTTTTGCTCTTTTTGAAATTCTTCATTGTTCTGAGGAAAGACAATGTCCGTCTCTCATTATCATTAATCAGGATAATAAAATCATAAAGATTTTTCTCCTGTTACATATTCTTTTGGTTTTATCTTGTAATCCTACTTTCCAAATTAACCTGTCTCTTTTGTTTTCTGAAATTTCCTAGCTGGAAAGCATTAGTGAGGATGCCTCGGTTTCAAACAGAAGATACAATCCATTTAATCACTTCATCCCAGCCCTTAGGTCTGGAGAGTGGTCTGATATTGGTTGTCGCTCCAATATGGAGGATACTCACATATGTATTACCGATCTAGCAAAGAACTTCGGTTACAATGTACTTGGTGAGGAAGCTGTCTCCTTCTATGGTGTAAGTTCTTTAACCTACTTTGGTTGTCCATTGTTCGTCTGCTTAGTTCTTGTGCTAATTCAGTTAATTGATTAACATTATCTCGGAACAGCAGGAGAATTACTAATTTCAAATGTAGAGCTCTCAAATGTTTTAATCTAGCAGATATCACATGTGGGATAAAAAGAATAATATAGCTGATGAATGATGATGTTCGGGAGTAGAATATGGAAAAGCAATATTGCACATCAAATATCAGAAATGTTTTTCGGTTTGTGACATCTGAAAACGGCAACTGGTTAAAATGATAGGTGTTTGATGGACATGGGGGAAAGGGTGCAGCAAATTTTGTCCGCGAACACTTACCAAGGGTCATTGTTGAGGATGCTGATTTCCCTTTAGAACTTGAGAAAGTGGTCACAAGGTCATTTATGGAAACAGATGCTGCCTTTGCAAAGTCATGCTCGCTTGAGTCTTCTGGCACAACTGCTCTCACTGCAATGATATTTGGGAGGTAACTTCACTGTTGTTTGCCCATTTGTTTTGGTTCCTTCCTGAAAAAGGAAATAAGAAAAGGATAGTTACGACTTACAATGTAGTATCTTGTTGAATTCAGCATTATACTCACCTTACCTTTGGGGCTTATTAAAGTGAGCTTCTGGTGACAACCTGGGGGGGAATGTAGGATTTCAAGAGAGACTTGCCTTCGGGGCTTATTAAGAAAAGGATAGTTACAATTTACAATGTAGGATCTTGTTGAGTTCAGCATTATACTCACCTTACCTTTGGGGCTTATTAAAGTGAGCTTCTGGTGACAAACTTGGGGGGGAATGAGGGTGTTAGCTTTCGGTTTACAATCGCATAGACTGAAGGATGACTTTAATAGTTCACAACTTCAAAGCTAGAAGAAGTGAGATCAGAAAACTTAGTGGGTTTAGAGCCGAATAATTTTTCCCCAAAACAAGTAAATCTCTGCTCATACGCAAGAAACCATTTCGGCTGCAGTCTTTACCACCAAAAACAAGAGACTGCAAAACTTGCCTTTCTTATAGAATTATAGGAAGAAAAAAGCACGCAACAAAGCCATGTAAACCTAATTAGTTACTGCTCTAATCAAATTTTAAACCAGGAGCTTGCAAATAAATATATTGGCATTTGAATTTGGGGTTTCCTTTGTCTTACTAATGCTTCCCAAACTTCAATGTATGATGTTTGCTTACCATCTGCTTTTAAATTTCAAGGTTTGTACGATTTAGATGGGTGCCTAAAGAAGATGAATTTGTACATGTTACCGCACATTCAAAAGTTGAAATGGGGACTGTTGAAACCTAGGGATGCCTGCACACCCTTTTTCTTTTGAGAAGCATTATATGTTTTGTGCATGCATTAGCTTAATTATTGTCACTCTCCTCAGATCTTTACTTGTAGCGAATGCCGGTGATTGCCGAGCAGTACTATCTCGACACGGAATGGCCATAGAAATGTCAAAAGATCACAGGCCATGCTGCGATGATGAAAGGATGAGGATTGAGTCATTGGGAGGATATATCGACGATGGATACTTGAATGGTCTACTGGGCGTAACACGGGCCCTAGGAGATTGGCACATGAACGGATTAAAGGAAACCACCACCGGAATGGGTGGACCCTTGAGTGCTGAACCAGAATTGAAGTTACTTACACTAACAAAAGAAGATGAATTTTTGATAATTGGGAGTGATGGGATGTGGGACGTGTTTAGAAGCCAAAATGCTGTGGATTTTGCTAGGAGGAAACTGCAAGAACACAATGATGTCAAGAAGTGTTGCAAGGAGATAGTGGAGGAGGCGATGAAGAGAGGAGCTACGGATAACTTGACGGTTGTGATGGTTTGTTTCCATTCAGAGCCGCCGCCTCCTAGGGTGGTGCAGAGACCGAGAGTCATACGGAGTATTTCTGCAGAAGGGCTTCAAAATCTTAATAAGTTCCTGCTAGAAGGGTAAGAGGTTATATTAGTCAAGATGGCAGAGGAGTCAATAATAATACACAGCCGGTGATGACGATGATGGCGATAATTGGCTATTTTTCGGATATTTGTTGTATAGAGATACATTTAGTGGGGAGAACTTTCTTGTATTGTTAGGGTCCAATTGGGGGGCCAGCTTAATGGAGAATCAAGAAATTGTTGGATCGGAAATAAGTGTTGTATATCTTTTGGCAGTACAGTGTAACTTGCATACAAATTTTGTGATTCTTGACTTCCTGTATGGTCCTTGTTAACTTGCATGGTTAATGAGCAGAGTACACCGATCTTACACTGATCTTTTTCATATTACCTTGCTGTTCAATAGTTGTGTGCTGGTATGCGAATATTCTATTAGGCTTTGTTTGGATCATAGAGTTGTGGAGAGAGTGATTTGAAAATGAACAGGCTTTGTGTTGGATCATAGAGTTGTGGAGAGAGTTGTTTGAAAACGAACTAAAGAATGCATTTAGCTATTTCACTTCATTCTTGAGTTGTGGAGAGAGTTATTTGAAAACGAACAGGCTTTGTTGGATCATAGAGTTGTGGAGAGACTTGTTTGAAAGCGAACGAAAGAATGCATTTTGCTATTTCACTTCATTCTCCATGGTTTCCACATAAATGTATCAAAAAATTCCCTATGCAAACACATCCTTACGTTTTCCATTCCAGATAAAGTGGCCGAAGATTCAATGATTTGAGATCGGAAAAACCAATAATGAAACTCTGTACTAATTCAGACACGGATGTGTTTAGCCACAGATGTGTTTAAAGTTGTTCGATGTTCGTGTACGATGCATTTTTGCATATCAAGATTATACGATACCATCACTAGAAAATGAAAATCAGTAAGCTTCAAAATTTGGATTTTGTTCTTCTAACGCCCAATAAGAAGTTCTAAACCAACAATATGCATTAAACGGCCCTTTAACCACAAGTTTCTATCATTCTCTTCTCTTCAGAGCGTCATATTCGAAAGCAGAAACATACAAGAGCAGTAACTCGGATAACCAAAAAGGAACAAGGAGGAATAGAACAATACCCACAAAAGTCGATGGAACAATTTCAGTTGGACGTAAATCAAAGTTTCATTCTTGTATGAAGAAAGGGATACAAAAAACCCACGAGTCGTGGATTGACAAAATCCTTAATCATTGTACAGTGTGTGGAAGTCGACTTCCAAAAAGGATACAAAGATAATACATGTATGACAGACTAGGAAACTTCTTATGCCTAACCTGGGTCTACTATATAATACAAAAATCAAATAAATGATCAATGCGCCAACTTTGAATTCGTGTATACTATATACCGTCACCCATCCATTATCGTGCCTAAGAAATACAGTATCGACTAATGGCATTCTGCAATAACAGTTGTACCATCATAAAGCTTTTCCTTACTGTGCGACTAAGCTCCACCGAAGCCATTTTCCTTCATTCATCTTCTCTTTAATCTCAGCTTTGACTACATGAATCAAGAGCATAGCCGCGATAGAAATAGAAACAGTAAGCATTGAAAACACACTGTTCCATCCTCTGGTTGAAATATAACCTGCCAAAAGTGGGCCAAGAGCTGCCCCAACAGAACCCGTACCATCTATAATTGCAGTCACAGTAGCTAACGCACGTGCATTCCCCTTAATTAAGCTTTGTGTACCAAGATCAGCTGAAACTGCAGTCGTAATAAGTGAATATGGTCCATTTACTAGTAACCCAGAAAGAAACATCAGGGTAACATTGCTAATCATTGATATGCTTCCAAAAATGCGATAAGAGATAAGGGAAGGAATAGAAAGTAACAAGAATATGAGTGAAGTAACAGCACGAGCTTCAATTGCATCCGAAATGAACCCTGCTAGAATGCCACCAACGACTCCTCCAATATCAAATATAGTGGAAAGGATCCCAGAAGTCTTGTGTGATAAGTGCACACCTGCAACAGCTGCAATCACGAAACAACAAAAATGTAGAGTGGAAATTAAGCAATCGACCAAGTTGCATTTAAGAACTTGAACTCTTGGGCAGTTTATTGAATTGCGGATTTCTGACTATGTCGAGGGACAGGAAAATGACAGGGAAAAAAATGAAAGAAACAAATTGACTATACATTTCACTATTTATTTATTTTAATCCTAGTCCTTTACATTTTCCTTTCTTCTATAAATCCTTCAACAAAGCACGCTCAAACGAAGCAAAAGGAAGCATTTGGATGGCCCATGGAAAAAAGAATAAGTTCATTGTGTTTCATGCTTCTATTTAGAAATCCATTATCCGTAGTGCCAGATGGATGGGGTGCATTGATCAAAGCCATCAGTAGAGACTACACTAAACAATCTCAATTGAGGAATTTACATGGGACCTAGGGAGCCATTTGAATAGTGTCGATTTCATATTAAGAGAATCCAGGTTCAATATTGATAAAAACATAAGAGGTTTAGCTTTATGCGATTTGTGAAAAGGGAGTTGAAGATGGATTACAAGTAGAAGAGATATGCATATGGATGGTTACAAATCACTCCGCTATTAGCAATTTCAAGCCCATCAACATAAAGCTTTCAAACTAAATCTCAAAGCCATAAGCAAACTTCAAATCTATATTTGCATCCCTTTGTTTGAATTCAACGTCAATCCAAACGTAGTCTAAAAGTTTTTCCTCGCCAGCAGCTTTTGCCTAATATTCTGAAGTTATCTAACATGATTATTCTCGAAATCACTCTGTACCTCCAAGCACCCTGCCAACTACGATTGGGGCCATTTGATCATCTATAAGAACTAAAACTCTCCTAGTTTAAAATATTGGTACTTGAAACACAACTTGACAGGACACTCCCACTAGGTGAAGAACGAAATTTTAACTAACGCAGAGTCAGATGCATAATTAGTTCAAACGTCACAATCTGAAGTTAGTAAAAATGGTTACCTGTGTGCCTGATGTAGAACGGCAACCAATATAAGAAAGTGTAAGCCACAAGCTTAGAGAAGAAGAGGCAGAATGCAAACGGTGCCACATTCGGCAATCTCCAAGCCTCCAAAAACCCAATTGCACCCAATGAATCCGCATTCTCGGACTGAACCAACCCTGCTTCTCCAGTTTCAACTTTCTCTGAAACTACCAAAGGCAGTCCCTCCACATTCATCTCAACCTCTTTCCCCTCCAACTCCAATCCCACATTTTCAGGACTCACAACAAGAAACAAGTAAACTACAACTCCAACCACCGCTATGAAAATCCCTGGCAACACGAAGGACCAACCCCACCCGAAACCCAAAACTGACGACGCCACCAAGGACCCAATAATATTACCAACTGAGGTTTGTGAATTCCATATCCCCATTATCAACCCTCTCTTCGACTTCCCAAACCAGTTCCCTAAAACTGAAACAACACAAGGCCACCCAATTGACTGAAACAACCCACAAACAATCTGAACAAATACATAGAAACCCAATACATGTACACTAAAAAAGTAACCTAATCCGAAAACAATAGTGAAAAAACCACTACCCATCATCCCAATTGTCAAGAACACCCGTAAATCGATCCGGTCACCAATGTGGCCGGAGAGGTACATACCGACCGCGTAGGCCGAGAGGAAGGCGAGATCGAGCTCGCCGAGGCGGTGGGGCCCGCGTGACCCGTCGAACGGGGGCCACCCGGCGTCTGCGTCGGCGGTGGCGTTTTGGGTTTGGGGCTGTGGGCCGAGGACGCTCTTGACGATGCTGGGGGGCTTACGGGAGGCGTGAAAGGCAGCGTAGGCGGCGAAGGTGAGGAGGAGGACGGAGATTTGGTGGAAAGACAGGGTTTTGTTTGGGGGTTTGAGGGATGGGAAGAGGGCGAGGCCTGGTGGTGGTTGCGGCACTGGTAGCAGTGGTGGTTGCGGTGGGGTTGGTGGAGCTTGGTTTAGGGTTTTGGCATCCATTACTCGGCTGTAATTGGATCCAATTGCTTTCTTGGAAAGCATTGATCCAATCCAAATTGTTTTGTGTAACTGGTGAGCTACAGAGGAAGAAGGTCCAGGGGAGATGGGAGACGTCGGGTTTTGCTCTGTCAGATTTTGATTAGGACAACATTTCTACTCCAATATTGGTCCGTAAATTTTCGTATAAACTTTCCGCGATGGATGGAGTGATTTCAAGAGAAAATAAG
Organism: Rhododendron mucronatum var. ripense; assembly: GCA_019656295.1. Classification (NCBI taxonomy): domain Eukaryota; kingdom Viridiplantae; phylum Streptophyta; class Magnoliopsida; order Ericales; family Ericaceae; genus Rhododendron; species Rhododendron mucronatum. Next base: position 112,303 of record BPLT01000152.1, on the reverse strand, counting down.
AGAAAATGAATGATTTTAGTTTCTAGTCAAATTATTTATTTGAGTTGACCATTTTGGTGAAAAATTAAGAGAAAAACATAAAAATAAAATGTTATAATTGGCTTTTCTCTTTTTTCATCCAATTTCAAAAAAAAAAAAAATTTATGAGATAATACTCATCTTTCTTATTTCAACCTTTCTTACCATCCAAAAGCACTCTTAAAGGAAAACACATAAATGGACTTTGACTTGGTAACAAAAGCTTCAAACCAGACTGCCACCTCAATGGACCGGACCAAGGTCAGGACTCGCGAATTAGGGAGAGATATTCTTCGATTCGCACGGTCAGAATTGATGCGATTCTCTACAAGTTCAGGAACCATATCGTTCCAAATGATTCTTGAAAATTGAGAAGTGAAATATGATTTAATATTTATGTTGAGCCTAACCAAAATCAAACAGCGATGTCGGGCGATTTTAAGTAGGTTCCGATTCTACATGGTTAGTATATTCTAAAACATTTTTTTTTTAAAAAATATAGATATCAAAATAATTATTTCCCTTAAAGATGTATGCAACTACACCACCCGAAAAAAGGACAAGGAATGTGTACACACTACAAACTTGTTCAATTTTACTCGTAGATAATAAAAATATTAATACGTTATCTCCCCCTAAAAAAAATTAACTTACGAAAAGAAAATACATAATTACATTTGAATTTGTATGTATTAATGCTAAACGGTTCAGTTCGGTTCTAACTATGGTTTTAAAGTTGAGAATCAATAATTGACCCAAAACTATTTGTTTTTTTTTTTAGAACTATAATCTGACGACTAAACCGTGAAAACCAAATCAAATAGAACGGTTCGATCCAAATCGATTGGCTACTTCGGGTGTTCAAATTAAGAACACCTTGGATTAATTAGTCAGTACACATGGGAGTAAGGCTTGCACACTTGTCTTGGCAGAACACCACAACTTTAGCTTGAACTAAACCATGTGACAATGCCACCGGACATCGAATAATTTATCCTAATGAGGATCTTTCCTCCAAATTTCTCTCCTTACTGGACCCATGAATTCTCGGCGTTCCGTACCTTGTTCCATCTCTATTTTCGAGCTGCTTTATTTCGTTGTGATTGAGTATTTTTGCTTATTTAATCAAAATAACGATTTGTCAATTGGAAAGAAATCAAAAAATTTATTCAAAAACTATGCAATAATTTGAAAACAAAATTAAAAATTAAAAAAATGATTCCAAAAAAATCTGTTTGTTCTAACTTTATTCCCCTCCTTAATAAATTTCTTTCATCAATTTTAATGTATTATCTTTTGAATTTTTCCAGTTAACACCGTAGATTATCCAACGCGCAATAGAATTGATGTGGTCTTGCCCCCGACTACGATGAAGGATGATTTATTTTCCCCCTCTAGGAAGCAAGGAGTTCTGGAATGAGGGCAAAATGGTACTTCTACATATCAATTCACCTAAACAATTGTTGATTAGAGAGATGCATAATAGACCCTTTAAACACACACACAATACTCAAACTTTCGATGTGGGAGCCAACACAAGGAGTTCATACACTAAAGGCTACGCAGTAAGGAGATTATGGCCAAGAAGTGAACCCCTAACCTCTGTTGAGAATAAACACGTGGCTCTCTATAGATCTCGAATTTTTCGAGTAGACTAGTGAATCCTACAAAAGTTTGGAAAGGTTTGAGAGTCATGTTCTACAACGGAGAACTTTCTAATTAAAAGATTTGATAATATTTTCAATGCCTAGAATAGTGGAGAAAGTTCTAGCTAGAATATTCGGAAAGGTTCGAGAACTAAGGAGATAGAGGAATCTTTGAGATTAGCGAAAGAGTTTGAGATATCCCAGAACATTGCGTGGAGGAGGGTTCTAGCTAGCACACAATGGAAGCATGAAAAAGAGAAATATATAGGAGGATTATAGAAGGAGAGTGTGAGCTATGAATGAAGATGATCCTTGACATTCGTTGAGGAGGTGGATGGCTATAAATAGAACTGATGGCTCATTTGTAGAGCACATAAGAGTGTGGTTTGATGCCGGAACTTTGGGGGTTGGAGATGAAGATGTGGACGGAATGGGCTCGGGGTGAGTATCCATTTAGAGCTGTTGGTAGTTGTGATGGTATAGTTGAGGGAGCCGTTGGTAATGTTGAGGGAACCATTGGTAATGGGGTGTGTTGTTTGGCAGAATGGGAGGGAATTGTGATGGTATAGTTGAGGGAGCCATTGGTAATGTTGAGGGAGTCGTTGGTAATGGGGTGTGTTGTTTGGGAGAATGGGAGGGAATATGTGCGTTAGTTTTTGGGGAACAGATAGGAAGGGGAGTTTGGGGATGTAAAAGTCGACAAACATTAGTCTCTTTTATTAGGAAGTATAGATTTCACCAATTGATTTCGGTAGGTTTGGGGCTTTAATATGTACTACAATTTCAAATGGTCCTCCCCAAACTATTTATAAGCCAAAAGAACTCAAAGGAACCTTTCATCAAACAATTTGAGTGCAAAAATTATGGTTGACATAGTAGGCGACAAGGAGTACACAACATAACAATTTGATTGTGGGTTTCAAACATATTTGAGGATTGTTTACGGGTTTGCCCAGCCCTCTCTCCCTTTTTGTTTCTTGATCTTCAACCCTTGCGGTGTGGGTTTCTTTGGTCCAAAAGGGTTTTGCACTCTCTCCCTCTCCCTCTCCCTCTCCCTCTCCCTCTCCCTCTCCCTCTGATTCTAGTGGTAAAACTCTGATTTCTTAAATTAATTTTTTTCTTTCAGACAAATGGGGAGAAACAATAGACTTGAGAAGCTGGGTTTCCCGGGCACTTTTGCATTCATTGTTGTACTTCTCTATCTACCAACATTTGGAAAGTCCTTTGATTTGTACTTTCTTTCTTTAACTTGGCCCAATTCGTATTGCAACGTGAGGATCTGAAGTTGTGAACATCCTGTTCCCCAGGACTTCACAATTCATGGCCTTTTGAATGGCAAAAACCCACGAGAACTGTCAATCACCTATATATGGATTGATGTTTGTATTTATCTAAATTAGGTTGCTTCGTTGAGGAGAGATCTTGAGGGCTACTCTACTGGCCAAGTCTTTTGAAACCCAAAGATGAAATACGGATTCGAATGTCGAGTGTTGGGAAGAATAGTGGGTAAAACATGGAACGTGCACTGGCATGCAACCAAAGATGTACTTTGACGCAAGAATTCGTCTAAGAAGAGCAAGCGAATCCCCTACTCACAGTTCTACAAATATTAGGTTCCGTATAAATTTATATCGTCAATATTTTTTTCCTATTTGGATAGGGGAAAATATTTGTGGCTCATTTTTATGAATTTTTCTAGTTTACTTTATGAATTTTTGTGGCCTAATATATGAAATTTTGTAATTGTTTATACATGAATTTTTAGTGCTCATTTTTTACAAATTTTTATGATTCATTTTATAAATTTTGAGACCTACTTTTACGAGTTTTGTGATAAAGAAAGGCTGCTAAAAATAACAAGCAATAAAATGGATTGGACATATTATAGAGTAGCGGTTGATGGTGAGGTAGATTGTTTATACATGAATTTTTAGTGCTCATTTTTTACAAATTTTTATGATTCACTTTTATAAATTTTGGGACCTACTTTTACGAGTTTTGTGATAAAGGAAGGCTGCTAAAGACAACAAGCAATAAAATGGATTGGACATATTATAGAGTAGCGGTTGATGGTGAGGTAGATTGGTAAATCAAAAATTAGGTTTAGGGACAGGGTGATGATCAATGAGGATATTACAGGAGGAAAAATGATTTCTACACTCCCTTTTTAGTCATCCACACTCCTTTTTTTTTTTGGTCTTTATCTACTTTAATTTACCTTTTTGCCCTTTTTCACACATTCAAGGGCAAAATGATAAATTCAGGTGGATAAAGACAAAAAAAAATGTGTGAATGGCTAAAAGGGTGGTGTAGAAATCAATTTCCTATAGGAATTAACAGTAATAAATTGTTAACATCAATGAGTTGACATAGTGGTCAATATTTGAGACTTAGAGCATCTCCAACCAAGAATGTCAAATTTGACATGGCATGCCAAGTGGAAGAATTGGCATGTGAAACTACTCCAATCAAGATGTGTTTACACCCGTTTTTGGCACCCAGTCTTGGGCAAGCGTTGGAGAGCCATTTATTATCTTTTAATTAAATTTGGCCAAAAAATAGAGATGTGTTAGGTTAAAATTATCAGGCCAATGCAATATTGATTGGGCTTGATTAATTTTAATTTAATTGGGTCATGAGCGTAGAGGTTTTTTTGGGCCTAGTTGCAAGAAAGAATTAGTTGGCCCATGACTTATATAAAGTTTATTAAGTGCTTTTGTGGGCAAACATATTAATAGGCCATTTAATTTAATTAAATGACCCATTACCTATAAAATCCCATGAAAAGTGGAAGGTGCGTAAGTGCTCATTACCTTGCAAAGAGCCATTTGACCAGATCAAATGGCTAATAGATTTTGTTAGCCCACGAAAAAAGGGCATGAGGTGACCCATTACCTTTGCCAACTCCCAGTAACTTCTCACAATCAAGAAGAACACATGGGCAATATTTGTAACTCCTCTCAACCGTCCATGATCCCATGAATCGGAGGTCACATGGACACTTGTCATCACACGAGATAAGGACAGCAAGCCCCTTGCATGCAGAAAACCGTGAGATCCCTTGGCCTATAAATACTAGAATTAAATAAGGAAAAAGGATTCTCACACTAATCAAGCACAACGCTTAAATCAAAGTCTTCACAGCGAAGCAACTATATTTACTTTTTCTGCATTCGCTCAATTACTTCATCAAGTAATTTGTGTTTTACTTTTCTTTGTACCCAATTTTATTATTCCTAAATAAGAAAGTTTGTCTTTATTTTACGTTGCTCTCTTTACTACACGGTTAGAAAATAGCTAAGTCCACACTAGTTGTGGCAAAACTACAAACCATCACTGTTCATCGACTGATCGCACTAGTATGCATGCATCAAGTTATCCCATTCTGAATTACAGAGCATTAATCCTAAATTTATCTACGTCATCTGGTGGTTCCCTCGGTACATGTTCCTCGATCTCTAGGTTGGTCAGTCTGGTGTCTTCGAAGTCAATTGGCTCACATGATCGAAGCAAGGTGAGTTTCTCAAGTGCATTTTACAGGGATAGAAATCGCAGGCACCATGTCAATTGCTCAACAAATCACTAGTGAAAAATGTTGCTGAGGAAGGACCAGACTTTGGGCTCTCTGCAGACACGCTGGCAAAGCGATGACTTTATTTCTTCTTCTTCTTCTTCTTCTTCTTCTTCTAGCTTCTTCTTTATTGATGTGTAGTACGGCCTTTGATTGCTATAAGTCTAGCCTAGACTTTGGCCACCCCAACCATTAATCCATACACACTAACCACAAGCAATTTTTGTGTATTCCCTCTTTAACCTGTACACACTAACCGCTTTAATCTATAGCGGGTAGAAGTTTTATTTTCTTTTTCGTTAAAAATCATACGTCCTGCCTTTTGTCAAATTCCCCACTTAAAAATACCAAATTATCTTTTATAATTCCCGCTCAACAAGTTTCCTTTCTAAGCACCCTAAGCACAGCCTAATTGACCAGGTCGAGCAAGGTTAGAGGAGATAATATTCGGCCCCTCACACGTTAAAATTCTGGCTCCGTCACTGAGTATGAGATATTGATGTTGGCTTATAGAATGTAAAAAAGTATTTAAAGTTCCAATTTTCTTCTCTCTTTTTTTTTGTAAATCTTTGGTGTTCAACCGACAAGCAATGCTACATGCACGACCATTGGATGCACGTGGGCTCGCATGCATCATCCAATGCTTACGTCTGGAGTTGTGTTTAATTTAAAATTGTTTTGCTAGACTTTTTGAAATCGATTTTCAACATCCATTGTCTTCTCGTTTGAGAAGAAGACGGTTTTAATCTTCTCTCTCAGTACAAGCAAAAAGAGGGGTCAAATTTCCAATTACGTACACACACATAAGCCAGAGAGAGATAATTAAGACTATCGAAAATAATATAATAACAGCGAAAAAAGAGAGAGACGACATATAAGAGGATCAGGGGGCTCTGCTGGCCATGGGGCACAGTAGTCCCTACCCAGCATGGTAAACGGCACCGTTTGGTTTAAAAAATAAAATTCTAACCATCAACTTGTAATCCTATGGAAGAGAAATGTGATTTAAAATAACATGATCAGAATAATAAGATCTTCACACTCGTACAAACGGATTAAAAATTAAAACACTTAATTTTTTAACTATATTTTTTAATATATAAACGGTCTCAAAAATTAAGTGTGAAAATTTTCACTCCATTTGAATCGGTGCAAAGATCTTGTTAATATGATCAAAATAACAAGATTTTTGCACTGATTCAAACGGGGTGAAAATTTTCACACTTAATTTTTTTTTGACCGTTTATATATTAAAAAATATAGTTAAAAAATTAAGCGTTTTAATTTTTAATCCATTTGTATGGGTAGGAAGATCTTATTATTCTGATCATATTATTCTAAAGAGACATAATCAAATTTTATTTTTAGAGCTCTCATAATCACATTTCTGTTCCATAAGATTGCAAATTAATTGTTAGGATTTTATTTTTTAAACCAAACGGTGTCATTTACCATGCTGGGTAGGGGCTACTGTGCCCTATGGGTGACACAGCCCCCGGATCCCATATAAGAAGAGGAAACGGGAATATACCTTGATCTTCGTAGTTCCCGCACAATCTCGACACAGAGAGAGTCTTTTTCGAATGGGATTAGTGAGACGCGGTGGGATTCACGAAGTGATTAGTTTGCGTATCCTAACCTTAAAAAGAAATCCTAGATCATGCCAAAATAAGTGGCAATAAAGAAAAGATAATTTTTAATTAATTAAAATAAAATCCTAATTTTTGTAGACCAAGAGTCCTAATAAATTAAAGTTGGAAATCAAAACCAAACCGAATACGGAAAGTCAATAATTCTACCTTAAACGCAAATATTCCTAGTCAAAATCTTATTCTAAAGCAATTAAAAATAGAAACTCTCCACTTTTATCCTACATCATTTTTGATTGAATGAATCAGAACCTCGACGTATTGTAGTGCTCCTAAATACTATGTTTTAGCGTTTATATACAAATTATATTTGGAGTCGGTTGTGAGCTAGTTGCATTCAATACCAAATCAGCACACTTCGACCCCGTTTGATAAACTTATTAGACCTTGGGATTGGACTACCAATCCCAAGAGACTACTAATTCTTTGTTTGGTAATCCAAAATAGGTTAGAGCTATTAGTCCATTGGGACTAGTAAGGTGGGCTTAGGGGGTATTATGAATACCCTGGGGAGTTGATATTACCGATCCCAACCCAACCCCCATTACATTTGCATTATCAATTCCTTCTATCAATCCAATCTCATCATCTAATCCTATCACAAACAAACATGATATTAATAATCACATCATCCAATCTCATTTCAAACAAACATACTCATTATTAATCTCTTCTCATTATTAATCTCAATTCTAATCTCATCTCCTTACGAATTCCACTCATCTATCACTGTTATCAAACGGGGCCGAAATAAATTACGGAACTTATATTATAGCACATAAACTTGCTATCCTACAATCAAATGGTCCACTTTTATGGTTGGAGTACTTTCTAAAATACGAATCATTAAAAATAATTTTAGACGGTTTTTATTATACACGACATTTCTCCAGTACGTGCACTCTGCACTAGAGGGTCCGGATTCCTGGTTCCAATACTCTGGATCTTGTGCCAATGAATACTCTACATGGCAACTGGAGTGCTGTGCAGTACAGTTAGTATCTCCTTTGTACTCTCATGCACGTGGGCAGAGTTTAATTTCCATTAGCATTTATTTTTCTCTTCAAGTCTTCTAAGATAGAGTAAATTAAGTTTAATGAATGAGATTAAAAAAAATTACCCTTCTTTTTTTTTCACAAAAAAAATACCCTTCGACCCCGTTCGTTTTGGGATTTAGGATTTGGATTTGTAGGTAATGAATGTAAAGAAAAATAGAGTAATAATTGAAAATAGAGGTAATGATTGGAGAAATATTAAGAGAAAAATAAGATTAATGATTGAAAATAAATAGGATAATGATTGAAATTTAAAATTCAAAATCCTTAAACAAACAAGGTAGATGTATGTCAATGATTCGAAGCCTGACCGGATGAATGTGCTTTGATCAAACGACAAGTTGGCGTGCATAGACTCAAGAGATTGCTTATTTCTCTTCACTTTGAGATTAAATTCTTTCGGCGGTAGTAGAAAATTTCACTTTTTTACTATCATCTTTTTTTGTTCTACGTGTATTTATTATTGATTTGAACCGTTCATCTTGTAGACCCCACATAGTAGTATCAAAAAATTATCTTGATCGGATATCGATAGAAATATCAAAAATTAATTTTTGCTGTAAAATGGATAGTTTATCTTTATTATTATTAACAGAAATTAAATAGTCCATTTTATAAACCAAAATTCAAATTTTGATATATCTATCGACTTCCGATTAAACTGATTTTTTGCATGACAATACTATATTGTGGGTCTTAAAATATGAACAGTTCAAATCACAACAATAGATAATCGGTGGAGCCCATCATAGGATCATAAGTGATGGCAAAAAAAATGGGGTTTTACACCGACGGTAGATAGAATTTATTCTCACTTTGACTTTTAGCACTTTAACTAGATTTATTTTCTCTATTTAGTCGTATTTATTTAATCTATTTTGTCTCTTAACCACTATTCCCTCCGTCCCTTATTTATAATCCGGTATTTCATTTTGGGTCGTCCCTTAATAAGTTTCCATTTTGTAAAGTTAGTGGGTAATAGTTAGTGAATTGTCTATTTTGTCCCTAAAAGTAGATTCCATTTTGAAAAGTAAGTGAGTAAAAGTGTAATGATGATAGATAAGTAGGGAAAGTTGAGGAAAAAGTTGATGTGAAAAATATAATGATATCTTTTTAATAAGTTGGAGTTACGAAGCAGGACACTTAAAAATGGATGGAGGGAGACTTTGGATTGGATCAAGCTAGGGATAATATGAGCCATGAGACACCATAATGAAATATTTGGGCTATTGTAACTTTTGTGATTTCAGGTACTTGTCTAATCGAAATTATCATCTTATGTCAAATAAAATCAACATCATGGATATCATCATTAGTAGTTGACCAATGAATAAGACGCACCATTAGCTAGTGTGATACATCCCCGTAATAGTCGATCTATTAAGCTAGATATCGTGATATATATCAAAAAGAAACATGCGGTGTTCAAGTTGCATCTACTTCGTTAGATTTTTATCTTGGAGGATTCTAACCCAAAATTAATTGGCCAATAAGTGAAGTAACCTCTAGAAAATATTAACCAAGTTTGGGTAGTTTAAATGAGTGATGTGGGACAAGTCTAACACTCTCTCACACGTATAGTCCGGATGCACTTGGAGGTAACAGATATCGATTGACTTGGGCGACTAAGATGACAGAGACATTCTCGCGAAAGGTGAGAACATCCGGAAGCTATGGTACACATGAGCACATGTGTAATGTATCAAAATTTGCTAAATTCAAGAGAGAAGCTATGGTACACATGTGCACACGTGTAATGTGTCACAATGTGCTAGACTTTGATTAGGTGTTTAGCTTGAAAGAGTGAGGTGTTAGTAACTCAGTTAGCAAGTCGTGCATCATATGCAGAGTGGGTCTTGACTTAATTAGTCATGACATATATTTTTACATTTTTTATTAACCAATTTTTTTCTTGTAAAAATTGCTTTTGTAGTGTTTTTGTCATGACACTTTATAGGTTCCTCAAAAGTTTTAGCTAGTTTTACTCCACAAAATTTAGAAAAAAAAAAATTACAGATCCCATCCAGCAGGAGTTTGTGGAGCAAAACTTTTTTGTGCTGGGTTGAGCTATTTTGTTCCCCATCTTTTCCTCACGATGTACCCTTTCGAGCTTTAATAAAATCTTCTTTGCCGAGCAAAAAAAAAATGTGTTCGAAAATTCACTCATTTTAATTTGGGAAAAAAACGATTTGAGGGGTCAGATGCTGGGTTTTCTTTCAATTGGCATTTTAACAACTTCTTCTTTTTTCTTTGAAAATTGGAAGCTTGAAAGAGTGAGGTGTCGTTAATTTGTGATAAAACATTCACTGTCATGTGTTTAATTATCACCAACAAGAAAGTGATCCTCTTCAACTTTTAATTTAAAAATATAAAGTAGTACTCCAATAGAAATTAAAAGTTGTTATTTTTGGAAATTTGAGTTTTTTATATTCGAAGTATATATTTTGCTCTTAATATATACTTGTTCCACTAGGAGCACGAGTTTAGATTTTCGTAGTCTGATTTCCTTACAATCTTATACTATGAGAAAACACAAGCCATTCCGTTATTCTAGATTTTTGACCTCACTAACCTAGGATCTTCACTCCGGGGTCCGATCTCCTTCGTCCCGAAAATCTCTGTGTCGAGGGCTTTTCCAGTCGTTAGATTGTGTGATATTTTTTTTAAATCCAACGACCGAAAAACCTCTCGGCACGTACAGAGCATCTGCCTTAATTACTCCAAGGCAGTTAGTTACACATTATTATGAGATGTAAATAGAAAATGAGATAGTTTTCCTAAAATCAAACATAGTGCTTCATTACATTGTTACCAGAGAACCATTAAGGCTACATAATTATAAGAACATCTCCAACCCATCTCTAAAACTCCAAAATGGATAATATTGGATGTAACATATTGGAGGGAGATTTTATAATTTATTTTTACTTTTTACTCTTTACGAGAGAATTTAGGAGAACCCATAGTACTTTTTGGAGATATTATCTTCAAAATGGGAGTACGGTCTCCATATTTAGAGAACTAAAGACAATTAGGAGTATGATAGTTTTTCTTGGTTGTTTAGCAAATGGATTGCAGTGCTATTCCTTAATCCTTCCTAGTTGGTTAGTAAATTGTTTCTGAGTTTTCCTGGTTATTTAGTACATTGGATTGCAAGGATATGCCTTAAGAAAATGTTACATACACATACAAAAGAAGTGCATGGATCCAAACAAAAATATGTCCGCAACCGTTTGACATGTGTGGACCTTATATCTACCGCATTGAACTCACGTGCATCAAGCCATTATTTGCACTCCCTCTAGTGTACGTATGTCATCCTTAGTCCTGTCTTACATGGTTTGCTTAATAAGAACCATTACCAAAACAAAAAGAGAAACCAAAATGCTAGGCATACGTACATGCACGTTTACATCCATTCTTACATTCTCTCCCACCACCACTTGGTGACAGGTGATGTAAGAGTGGACACAAATTTGAATGTGTCTCTACCGTTACTCAAAAAGAGAAATGCTAAGAAGCACGGATATTGTTTTTTACCGAATTGTGTAGCCGGGGTCCAAAGAAGCTGATGGCCTGAAAATTCCATTTGGTTAATTGGGAGAATGTTTCGAAACCAAAACTTCTTGGTGGTTTAGGCAGGAAGTTCTTAAATCCAACACCAACTAAAGTTGCGTAATCCTATCGAACGATTAGTGTTCATTAGGAAGCACAGATAAATGCAGATGTATATGTATGTAGATAGAGGTGGCGAGATTTCAGTACGTTTGGGGCTTTAATATTATGTACTATATTTTCAAATGGTCCTCACCAAACCATCTATAAGCCAAAAGAGCTCAAAGGAACCTTTCATCAAACAGTTTGAGTGCGAAAATTATGGTCGACATAGTGGGCGCAAAGAGTACACAACATAAAAACTGCAATTGCGAATGGGTGTGGCGCAACACCTCTTGTAAAGTGTAACAGAGACAAGCAATGGCATCTTCAACTGCTAGAGATAGTGATTTGTATCATGAGACCAACCCCGAAAGACAATAGTTTCAACATTTGTTCTTGTCGGGGAAAATTTACTACTACTTGCATTGACCATTACAAAAAGAAGATAATGTTTTCTCTGGTTACTACTCTAATTGATGCGTAAGTTGATCCACAGACATCTCTTCACTAACTGTTGCATTTCTGGTATTTGGTTTGACTTTTGCTTGCATACTCTCAAGGCGAAGTACTAGCTGTGACTACAGATTGTAACTAAAATATGGTTTTTAAAATTCTGAAAGAGATTTAGACATTGGAGGTGATGGTAACGTTTGCTTCAAACTTTTTATTTTTGTTAATTTTCTGTTAGGTGGTTTGGTTGGATTGTTTCTTTATTGGTGCTTGTAGTTTTTCTCGTTGGGTTTGCAAACATATTAAGATTTCATTACCTAAAACAAAACACGGAGTATAATAGTTTTTATTGCAATGCTATTCCTGAATCTTGCCTTAGTTGGATTGTTTGGTTTCTGAGTTTTTCTGGTTGTTTAGTACATTGGATTGCAAGGATATGTTTTAAGAAAATGCTACAGACATGCACAAAAGAAGTGCATGGATCCGAACACAAATATGTCCGCAACCGTATGACATGTGTGGACTCTACATCTACCGTGTTGAACTCATGTGCATCGGGCTATTATTTGCACTCTCATAAGTGTACGTTTGTCATCCTTAGCTAGTCCTTCTTACTTGGTTTGCTTAATAAGAACAATTACCCAATACAAAAACAGAAACCAAAATGCTAGGCTACGCACATGCACGGATGTTTTTTACCGGATTGTCTAACCGCGGTCCAAAGAAGCTGATGGGAAATTCCATTTGGTTAATTGGGAGAATGTTTCGAAACCAAAACTTCTTGGTGGTTTAGGAATTCTCTAGGCTGCCTTAACTAACAAACATGGCCAGTTGGCCACCATGGGCAAATTGCATAGGCGCCTCCACTCCGAGACTAATTCGTTGCTTCATGTGTATGGTAGTAATTCAAAAACATGCAACACCACAAATCACTCTCTCCGTCTAAAGGCTAATGCCAGAAAATTTGTCAAGAATGGAGTGTCTACTCTTTTCTGGCTAGATGATTGATGCAACCATTGAGGACCATTTGAAATCTCATACAAGCTGGTCCTCCTTTACAAGCCGATTTTCCTCTGGCAAAGTTCGAATTGGTGTCTTATTATCCTTTGAACTCCCTAATTAAGTTGACTAGCTAGTGTGATCCAAAGCATGAAAGCACTCCTATCTCCTTTACCAATTCCAGTGATCAGGATTAACTGTCTTGGAAATTCACTTCGAACGGTAAGTACTTTTCGAATTGACACCGGTGCGTATCGCGCTTCTAAGATCCTCACTTCGGCGTTGTTAGTAACACATTATTACGAGAAATAAGTAGAGCACGAGATAGTTTTTCCTAATAGTACCAAACATAGTGCTGCTTCATTACATGGTTAACAGAGAACCATTTATAACACAACATAATTATAAAAGGCCATGGAATCCCCCTCATACAACCCTTTCACAGTTCATTCACTTTATTGGTTTTGATTTTGGCTCCCTAGTAGTAGACAGGTGGAAGCATCAAATATATGCAACATGAATCAACTGTGAAAGCAGGACCGACGATTATGGCTCAGTGGTGGTGGCCGTGATGGGGTGGGCCGGGCGGGCCTGGCTTGTGAGGCTCATGAGGCCCGGGCGGAGGTGCTTGGGGGCCTGGCTGAGGAGGTGGAGGTCCATGGTGAGGAGGCCCGGGTTGGTGTGGTGGTGGCTCATGGTGGGGAGGCCCGCCGGGTGGCCCGGGCTGCGGCGGCCCGTGTTGCGGCCCTTCTTGGTGGTGGTGCGGTGGATTCGACGGTGGATGGTTGTGCATCTTCTCTTTCTGCTTGGCTTTTTAGTGTGGAGTGGTGGTGGAAGACAACATATCAACAACATATATAATGCATTTTTTGTGGCTGGGTGGAAATATCAAAAACTCAAAAGCTAGCATTATTGACCTTATCGTTACAACTGCAATTCATAGTTTCTTGCCGACACTTTTGATTGGTAGGTGGATATACATGTCTGTACTACATTTAAATCTCGTTTTAAATTTCCGTTTGACCCAAAAAAAAAAAAAAAAAAATCTCGTTTCGCTTCACATTTATTACTTTTTATTTTAATTCAAATTTGTTTTTCCGTTTGTTGATTTTACGCCAACTTTTGTGAATTATTTCGTCTTGATAAATGTGGGCCAAATTTCTAGAACCTAGGCCCACCCAAGCCGGTCCTCTTGGTTATTTAGTTCGGTTGGTTGGTGGATTTGCTCCCTACACAATTGATCGATCATGGTTCAATTCTTGGGATCAGACTCCAAAAAAGTAATTTCTTGTAAATCTCCTAGTCCCAACATGGATGACCTGACTTTAATCAGACTAGGTAAATGATTAATTGAGATTGCCGTAAGCTAACCTGGACACCCTTGACACTCAAAAAAAACATTGCAATAGACATGAGATCAAAATTGTAAGAATTTAAAATTGGGATTTAGAGACTTTTGAGTCTAGCTATATTTACATACAGTGTTGGTTGATTGATAGCCTCCATATACTACCACTAAAAGCATCTCCAACCCAACTTTATATTTTTATTTGAGAGTATGAATGTGATATATTGATGAAATTTTGGAATATATTCTCTCTTTTCATTCACCTTTTTGTATTTTACGAGAGAATCTTAGAGGGTTCATCGTTCTTTTTTGAGATTTGATCTTCCAAAAATATTTTGATCCTTTAAATATATATGACCAAAATATTTTTGGGTATCCAAATCACTAAAAAAGACCATAGATCCATCTAATCTTCTCCCATAAAGTACAAAAAGTGAATAAAGAGAGAATAAATTATAAAATCTTCGCTTTTGTTGCATCCATGTGTGTTGGAGCTACTCTGAGTTCTAGAAAATTCCCAAGATTACGATTGACTCTTATCCCAAATTTGTTATGCCAAGAAGCAAACAGTGTTAGAAACTTGTGTATGAGGAAAAGTGATATGGGCTTCACTTTCACTTTCAATTAATGGGGCTAGTCTAGTTGGTTCTTAATTTATGTTTAGCTTTGACGTAGCTACTATATTTCAATTCATGTATTTTTTACAAAGTTTTCGTATGTGGACATTAAACCCGTTTCTTTTCTTCTTTTTAAAGGAAAACCCCATTTCGTATAGAGCAACGTTAGGTATCCCGAAAATTCTCTGAAATAAAAAATCAATGGTCTAGATTCAACGGCCTCAAACTAGAAAAACCAGTCGGGAGAAAGTCAGCCACAACAACTGGAAAAGGAAAAACTTTCCCTAACCCAACCTCATCTTTTATTACCGCATCACCGGCCTCAATCCTAGAGGTGAGGAGTGAAAAAACCAGGGAGGGGGGCCTCCCTTGAAGTAACCCTAGCCGGTGTAGCCACATAAAGGTTTAGAAAGAAGGAGGAGCGTGTTTTTAGCGGGAGAAAATACTAGTACTCCCTTCGTTTCTATTTATTTAATTGTACACTGCGGTTTTGCGTACATTTTTAATGAATTATGTCTCTCAACGTATATTTCTAAAAATATACAGTATGAATCTTATTTAATAAATCTTAATTGTTCCTATAAGACAATGATTTTATAAACATAAAACGTAAAAATACGTCGAGAGATATAAGTTATTGAAAATACACTAAAAATCGAAATTGACAATTAAATAAGGACGGTGGGAGTATTATGGTTCCGTATACTACCACTGGTCTTGAAATTTTGCAAGAATACGAATCTACAATTGACTCTTATCCCAAGTTTGCTATGTCAAGAAGTACTCTGTTAGAAAACTTATGGATACGAAAAAGTGAAGTGGGCATCACTTTCAATGGGCAATGGGCATCACTTTCAATGGGCTAGTCTAGTTGGTTCTTATTTCATGGATTTTTTCAAACTTATCGTAAGTGGACATTGAAGGATGTTTTCGGCAATAAAAAATTTGTAAATTTTTATTTGTGATTGAAAAGTTATTAAATATTTTCGGCAGTGAATAAGTTGTTAAAAATGTTAAGTTATTTGCGATAGTAAATAAGTTGTTGATAGATTTATGAGTAGAGTTACTGTAGCAAAAATAATTTTTATTGAGAATATTTTTGTTAATGGAGAGGAGATGGTAAAATACTAAAATTTTTTTTATAGTAGAAAAAAAATATGATAAAATCCGTCAATTTTTTTGTGTTTTTTTTAGTGGAAACGGGGCCTAAACCCATTCCTTACTTCGTTTTTAAGGAAAACCCCATTTCGTATATAAGGGGACTTATCGGTTTGGAGTTCAATGGAGTTGGTTTGTCGGCAACCTAAAAAAAACAAACAAAAAACATGTAGTTTGTCCATTTGCGGTCTCTTGTCAGGCAATTGGGGATGGTGCTGGGCAGTGGTATGCACAACACCACGCTCCGACGGTTTAAATCTCATCTCGATAATGAACGGCTCTCGATCGTTGGTTGCCAAGATGAGATCCGAGTCGTCGGATGCAGATCCGACGGCTTGAAAGTGCGCAACATGGTGTTGTGCACCTCACTGCACAACACCAATCCAAAGTCGTGTCGGGTTTGCTTTTATAATCTAAACCGTTATTTTGTAAAGGTCATGAAAACCTTCAATCTTGTTGCAAATTATTTTCATCGGACATCGATCAATATTTTTTCTGAACACGTTTTCCTTGGATAAGACCCGAGCTGGCAAATGGACAAATTGCAAGCTGTAGTAGTTAAGATTGCCCCAACTGCCGACAAGCCAACTCCTAACCGTTAATTTAGACGTGGATATGCTATGAAATTTTTGTTGGGAAACGACAATTTTCTCAACTCTCTCTCTCTCTCTCTCTCTCTCTCTCTCTCTTAAATGGATGAAAGAAAATCCTAGAAAGGCTGAAACAATTGTAGGGATGTCAAATAGAGGAGGGGTTATAAACACCAATAAGTCTAAGGACCAGGAAACCAGCCCAGACCCCAACCCTGGATAGCTGACGTGGACTGGGTCCCACGTCAGTTTTAAGTTAAAAAAAAACCCAAAATACTGAAAAATTTTGAATCGCCCCCCACCTCCCTGATCGTCTTCCCACAGACAGAGAGAGAGAGAGAAAGAGAGGAGACAGACGTCGACAGACGAACTGATAGCGCGATCACCAGCGACCACCAGCCTCACCTCCACCTCCGGCGACCACCAGCCCCTCACCTCCACCTCCACCTCCGGCTATCACCACCATCATCGGGTTCGCCTCCGGCAACCAACCCTTCGCGACAATCGACGCTCCGCCGACGACAAACCCACCGCCAAGGTGTCTCTCTCGCTCTCTCCTCGTCTATATATTAGAGTGTTGTCGATTCTAGCCTTTAATTTCATTATAATTTGTTCAAACAAGAAAAAAAATTAGGGTTTGCGTAATTGGGGTTTTTTTTTCCGAACCCTAACCATGTATTTCTGGTTTCATAAAATCACGATTATATATCAATAAGAAACGAATCTTTGGGTTGGAGATGCCCCCGAGAGTTAACATTAGAATAACTTTGTGTTTTTGTCTCCTGCTTCCCATGTGATTAAACAAGCTTAATAATTTCAACACAGTGGATGCTTGGTGAATTTTATGCACATTCTAGCTTTATAGATTTCACTTGCACAATGCCAGCTATCCCCCTTTTGGCTGCCATCCGATGTCTGCAAACATTAAAATCCTGCCTCTTGCCTATGTATGTTTTGTCTACTCAATCAGTACTTGGGATAATTGACTGATAATGTTTTGGGATTGCTTATTTTGGTTTAATGTGAGGAAAAGAATTGCGATGCCTTTTCTAGTTGAGATGGTTCAATGGTATCAATGGGCAATGAGCTCACGCCATCTTACTGATACTACGACCTTCCGAGTGTATAAGTTGTTTAAAAGTATTGAAGTAGTGTTTGATCTTGAGGAACTGGTTTTGATTCTCTCTTTTTTTCTCTTGATAATAATTAATCTAGTAATTCACGGCTAGAACATAGAGAATACATATTTTGTGGTTCTCAATATGCATTTGGATGGCTACATTGCAGAAATCATTTCAATAATGAATTGCCTTCAAATTCCAGTTGTGAGGTCTTAAAAATGTAGATGAATTCACATGTATATGACTTATAATGGGCTCAATGACTTATACATCAATTTGCTCCATCCAGCTCGGGTAATAGCATCCTACGCCAATTCTGAGCACAAAATGAGTGAAGGATGTTATTGCTTAGTCATTTGTTCATTGTATTGTTATGGTGCATTTTTTTTTTTTTGGTTAGGATGTGCTATAATGCTCATAAATGACCAATTTAATGTATCTACTGTGTCGTACTGCCAGTATTGATTGTGCAACAACATCTAATAAGGTGCAAGAGGACGTATTGCTATGATGCAAGTTTTCCCCTGGTTTTGTTAGCGTGTCAACTGTCAAGTCATGAAAGACTACCCAAGTGATAAGATCAAGAGGCCATTGTCCAGTGACAAATATATAAGGCCTTAAAGAAGACCCAGACAAGTGCAGGTCCTTTTTTTTCCAATTTATTTTCTTGTTCCCTTGTTTACCATTCATTTTGTTCATGAACCACCCTTAATACTTAACAGGTACTCAAGCACTCTTGGGAGTAATTTTCTCTTGAGGTACGGACGCTACTCTATGTGGACGCTACTCTATGTGGAGTAATTTTTCCATGTGGACGCTACTCTATATTGGAATTTTTCAATGGTTGCTACAGCTTTCAGTTTTTTTATTTTTTCATTTGAACTAATTAAAATTATGCCCTTAAATGATATAATGCAACCCTTTTCAATTGAGCTAATGTCTTCTTGTTGTGCATAGCAGAGCATATCTGGCAAACAAAGGGAGAATGGCAATGGCACAACTGGCAAAAAAAGAGAGAATGGCACACTTGGCACAACATATGGAAGTTAAAGCTGCAAGCACTCTTTTCCCAATAACTTGCTTCTGAGTTATCTTGGTTCTGTTTGTGGATGGAGCTTTTGCAAAGGATCAATGACCTCCATAACAAACTCGGGGCAACTCCACCTGATTTGGTGGCGAAGAGGAGCGGAATGATTTGATAGCAAATAAAATGGAGATGTAATTCCTAGACAAATTTGTCCTACAATTGAAAGTCTGAACATTGGAACATGGCCAATTTTTTTTTGCAAAGGAGGTTTAAATCATTAGAGAAGAGAATGTATTATGTACTCTTATTTATTTGGATGTGAATGATAATTAGAATGAGAATGGCCTTTTTGTTGTGAATGGATAGTACTCTTATTTATTTGGATGTGAAATGAGAATGACCTTTTTGTTGTGAATGGTTAGCTTGGCAATGGAATTTGGCTATGAATGGTGATTTAGAATGTGAAATGCTTGATGTGGGCTTGTAAGTAACCTGATGTGTCCTGTCGTTGTTCTTGTTGTACTGTCTAAGACGCGAGATGTCGGGCTAGGACCAAAAATAGGGAAAACTATGCCGAAATTTCTGCGTGGACTATGAAATTGCTTACTGTGATTTGGAATTATCAGTTCAATTGTGGTGGGAAATAGGTTCAGAAGTTATGCCCTTTTGGATAATTTGAAACTCCAGTTGATCAATTTTAGGGGCCAAAATTGCTCCTCATGTCACCCCTGATACTTCATAGAAGTAAATACACAACTTTACATGTTTACCAAATTCCTGACTTCAAAATGAATGCCACTCTCAATTCCAGTTAAGTGTATAGAAAATGTGTCATCATTTGCTAAATATGACATTAGGAACCAACTGAATAATATTTCAAGATTTCATGTTTGGGATCAAATCCATGGTAGGAGTGTCACATAGCAACAACAACCAAGCATCAGAAAATTAGTTTGGGATCAAATTCCACATCTCACCAATGTTTCAAATTCTTTTTCAAAAACTAGGACACGAGCCGTGTCTGACACGGAAACGGACACGACACAAGGACATTCTAGAAACTCAAAGTCCACCTGTCTAGAAACTCCAAACTGAAACTCAATTTCAGCACTCTAGAAACTCAATTTCCAGAACCACATAATTTTCACTTCACCACAAAATATGAATGAGAGAATTACCAAAAATTAGTTTCTAACAAAATACAAGAAACTCCCTATATAAATAAGCAAGTCTATTCGCTGTTATCATTTGCATTCATCATTTCTGAAAAACTTTGTTGTGGTCCTCCCCACCCTTGCCCTTGACTTCCCATAATACTTGATTGTGCTCCTTCCCAACCTTGTAAGGAGTTTGCATTCATCACCAAACTCCTTACAAGCAGCCCTACTCCTTGCATCGGCCCAGAATACATTCCTTAGTCGTCCTTCATCATCCAAATCCATGGCATAAAAGAAGTCAGAATTGTCGGCTTTCATCTTCATGAAATAACTATGCTTCACCTCAGCATCTCCTTCAACAAGTAATTTATGTCGCTCTGTATTCAAATAATTTCGGCAATCCTTCTGATTATATTCAAGGTTATCATGTCCCCCCGCTTGAATCTGAAGTGAGTCATAAGTCTTATGCAACGGAATTCCGGCTTTATCATTCAATATGAGCTTTCTTTTTACATGTTCATCAAGAACCCTATTGCTTTTGTAAAACTTGGACTTTCCTGGGCTATGTTCATGATTGTGCTCCAAGGCAACCCGATTTAACCTCCACTTTCCATTAGAGTACAGAGCAAAATTAAGGCGAGCTGGACAATCAGTTTTGGTTTGTGGCCTTGGTTTCACCGGATTGGCTGTTCTCACCCTCGCCTTTCCACCGTGACTACATTCAAAAGTTACATGCTTCAAGGTTCCATCTCTTCCCTTTTTGTGACATTTTTTTGCCACACCAAACCCATTTTCTTTGGCATATCTTGAGTAATATAGATAAGCTTCATCTGGTGTGTCGAACATCATTCCCACCTTCGGTTGCTCAACTGTAACTTCAAAATTTTCTGTTGACTCCTTTCCATTCACATTAGTACCTATCTCATCACTCTCTTTTTCTAAAGAACCACTCAATACCTCTTCGTCATCTTCATTGCGTCCACTCCATACCTCCGCCTCATTAGTATCTATCTCATCTTCATTCGACGATCGAGGAGGCATTGTCGATGGAATAGACTCCGGCGACATCAAAGATGTTGGCGATGGCAACGGAAACCTGCATGTTCAAGAATAAAAATATTATAACATGACCTTATCTCGGCAAACCGCAATATAATTGCATGCCAAATATCAAGTGTAAAAGCCACTATTCCGAAATTATGACATGAGCTTATCTCGGCAAACCACAATACCAATCCAGTGGGGTATATGCATATGAACAATCAATTAATATGTATGTATGGATGAGGAAGAGAGGGTGGTGTTGGCAGGGGTAGGCAAAGTGATGACTAGGAACCATGTAGCCCCTCAACAAAATGGGGTTTCCTTAATACGAGCCCACTATCCATTTACATCAGCAAAGTATGAACTAGATAGAATCAAAGCCACAGAAATCTTTTTTACTTTCTACACAAACAACACTCAAACAAATAAGCACTTGGCTAAAAAAAAATACCTTTTCAAGACCGTAAGATTTCTGTCATATATCAAAATACTGCAAAATATTGCTGATTTGTATATCAGTCAAAAACTACTTCTAATTTAAAACCCCAATACAAAAAAGTGAGAATAGGCTACAAAATAAAAACGAGATATCAACAAGCAAATTCCCAGGAGGCCCCAAATATGGTCATATTAATTGTTTCGACCCAAAATGTTGGGATTTTTTAAACTAGCTAGAATCGATTGAAATTGAAGGGGTCGTCGACAACCAATATATATCAACATATATAGACGAGAGAGAGAGAGAGAGAGAGAGAGAGAGAGAGAGAGAGAGACCTTGGCAGTGAATTTGAAGTCGCTGGTGCGTTGGTTTTCGCAACGGGTCGGTCGCCGGTGGTGCTCATGGTCGACGGAGTGGAGGTGACGCTGGTGGCCGCCGGTGGTGGTGGCGGTGAGGCTGATGGTCGATAGTGGTGGAAGTGAGGTGATGGTCGGGCTCCTCCTCTTCTATCTCTCTATTCCATTCTGTTTTCCCGCGACTGGGTTTCCACTGAGAAGGCCGATTCAAATTTCTGGACTTTGTTTTTTTTTTTTGTTTTTATTAACTTTGAGCTGATGTCAGCATGACGTCAGCTATGCAGGGTTGGGGCAAGGGCTGGTTTCCTGATCCTTAGACTTATTGTTATAAACACAAGACACACCATTTATTATACGTCAGAAATCCAACATAGTAGTACATGGTACCTGCAGGACACATAAAAGCATACAGTACCAGCCTTAACTAAAAACTCAAGAAACAAGCACAAGAAAACTAATAAGGCTATATATATGGAGTACTACTCCAACATCTCCCAGCAGATCGAGACTTATTACATAGCCATAACCATAACCTTCAAGGCATCAGTGCGGGTGATGCGGTTTGTGGGGTTCATGAGGAGGGCCGCCTGGTGGCGGTGCATGGGGCTCCGGAGGAGGGTGGCCATGGCCGTGCTGCGGTGGCGGTGGCTCGTGGCGAGGTGGCGGCGGTTCGTGGTGATGAGGGGGACCCGGAGCCGGCGCGTGCGGTGGTGGAGGGTGGTGGGGCTCCGGTGGTGGTGGATTCGACATTTTCCTCTTTACTTGAACAAATTAAACGATCAGTGATAGTGGTGGTAGGAGCGGTCGTGTGGCAAAACGTGCCAAGTGACCATGTACATTTATAGCTAGTTTGGGCCTGAGAAAATGTGATACCTTTAAAACTACTAGTCAGACTACTGCATTGCTTTTGATGGGTTTCTACCTAAAAGTCAAGAAATTATCTGGATAATGTTTTGCATATACTAATAGCCAGCGAATGATCTAGAAAATGCGGAATGGGCCTGGGGATGCTGCCAAGTGGGTGTCGAGCGGCCGATCTAAGTTGTTCATCTCAACAATCGACGACTCGGATTTTAACAGTGCAATGGACGGTTCAGATTTGAATGCGCTCAAATTCATCAATCTGAGTCATCCGTGCCGAAATAAGTAGCCGGATGCTGCTCGACACCCCATTTGGCAGGGAGTGGTTAGCAGCATCCCCGAGTGATGCGTGCATTGGTTTGAGTGAAATTGGATTTATCTTCAATGCCAGTATGCCACGTTTATGGTTCTGTTTTCATGAAGGAATGGAGACGTTGGCTTTGTAGCTGTTTTCAATGATTCCATGTGGCCAACGAGAAAATAGG
This sequence comes from Rhododendron mucronatum var. ripense, assembly GCA_019656295.1. Lineage (NCBI taxonomy): Eukaryota > Viridiplantae > Streptophyta > Magnoliopsida > Ericales > Ericaceae > Rhododendron > Rhododendron mucronatum. The sequence goes on along the minus strand of BPLT01000152.1, from coordinate 89,055 downwards.
ACTTAATTAGGGGCCCCTTTGACATGTTTCCAATGTAGTGAAGCACCTCCAAGGAATGACGAGTTTAATTAGATCCATCTTTTCAAGGGAAAAAATCCGTCAATCCTCAAGTCCAACCCAACCCGCACCGACCCGTTCAATCTGTTTAACCCGTTGAGTCGAAACCACCAAACAACTCAACCAACCGGGTAGTTTTAAGATGATGATGCGTTGGCAGCGGATTAATAAATATCAACCTGCCAAACATGAATTGGTTGAAGAAATACACCCTTAAGTCGCTCAACCCGACCCATGCATGCACAACTTTTGGCTTGGAATCACCCACAAGCCACCAGGGGCAGAGATATATGAGGGTATGGGTCAGCCAACCCCAGCTTTGAATATATATATTTTTTAACACTAAAGGTAGTCAATAGGTACTTATCGGTGACTTATTAATTAACTTGATTTTTAACTGAAATAATGAAATAATAGCAATAAAAGAAATAAACAGGTCGGATCATAAAAATAATATTTAGATAACTTTCAGTTAAAAACCACAAGATAGTTGAATCAAGCCTTTTTTTCATTTGAACACAAGAATTAAACTCAAGACAAAGCCCGGTTTTATGCATAAATTTTCTCTTTGTATTGTTACCAACAACACGTTGTTAGGAATCGAACTCTACGTTTAATTCACAACGCCCCTACGGATCTTGAAAACTAGAGTCGCAATAATCGCACAACGAACGAAAATAGTGCAAAATGAACAATAACGAAAGAACACACAGATATGTGTGAAAAACCTGAACACAAGAAAAAACCGTAGGAGCGACACCAGTTCATTATAATCGAAGAATATTCAATGGAGTACAAGTTTTCTCAATCCTAATTACAAAAGCAACTACGATATAAATGGGGAAGGTCTAATGGCCGAAATTGTCCCTACCAAAAGTAAAAATACCGTAAAGGCTGTTGGCATTCCCAACACTTGTAACATATAGTAGTAAACTCCAATTGAACAATGTTACTCCCTTTGCTAAATTTTGACTCCGTCACTGATAGAAACATTTCTCGGCTAGGTAATTAATGATGACCACATCCGAGAACGAACACAATACTTTCGATCGATTGGTAATTGGTTGGGTTTAATACCAAGTAGGCTGAGAAATCCGGCCGGTGGACATTTTTATGATGTTTTGTTTCTAAATGTTCATTTTTCCATCTGAGCCTTCATCCCTATGGAGATTAGCCCATGGCCCAAGGTAGAGATAGGCCTAGGCCCAGATACTAAGCTACCACCCCGCAGTTTCAACTACAATTTTCTAAAACTAAAAAGCAGACTAAACGATAACAAGAACATTTGTTAGCTCTTTTTTTGTTTAGTTTATGTTTTCTTGTGAATGGCATGGAGTTCTGATCCAGTTTACGTGCAGCTCGACTAATCATTTCTTGAGCGTGGTCAAAAGCAAGTCATTCATGCGATTTACTACGGAATTTACAAAAAATTACTTTCTTCTGACTTGACCCCAAAAATTGAACTCTGATCAATTGTATAGGAAGCAAACCTACCAACCACCTACATTTAAAAGATCATGAGGTGGTAATATTACTAATATTAGAAAACATAATGGGGGGGCGGGGGGGGTGGGGGTTGTGGTGTGGAGTTTGTTTCATAGACAGGGAAAATTTTTTAGTGCCGAGCGGATACCACGTCGTTTCCACTCTCGCATCTGAGCCGTCTATTACGTATTTGAACACTTCAAATTTGGAAAGAGAAAAATAAGAGAGAAAGTGTTGAGATGAGAAAAGAGAGAGGGTTTCAATCCAAGCCGTCTAAAAGTATATCAGACGGTTCGAATGTGCCGAGTGGGTACCATGTAGGAAGTTTATCCAGAGTCTAGACATTCATCTTTCATAATGTTAGGTAAGCAAGTAAGTTCATTTCTTGTTCCGGCAAATAATCATCCATTTCCAGCCGACATTCTTAACCGACAAGAAACAGTACTATTGCTTTCTTAACTACTGGTCTAAGCTGAACGTACGGCTAAGGTATTCCTCTCGTTAAGATTCATTCAAATCTCGATCACAGCTTGAACTAAACGAGCTGCAGGTCCGAAACAATCTCGATCGTAGGGCTGATAAACCAGTCTAGAAGGTTAGGTTTAACAAAATCTTCAAAAGTACTGTATGTGTGAACTTATATTTTTACAAGAGAAACTCATGGTCTCAAACGAGTTTTAATCGAGCCTATCACGAGTAAAATTGAATTTTCTATACATCGTAATCGGAAGGAGTCAAGTAGCAGTTTGTTCGAGCTTGGTTTGGAGACTTAAATTGTTTCAAAAATGATATTTTGAGCATCTCCAACCTTAATGCCAAATTTAGATATGCCAAATTTATTTGAAGACTAATGTGGCAATTTGACGTCAAGAAACCCTCCTCTCCAACCACAATAACAAATTGTAGTGTTACTTAACTCGTTTCGAGGTAATTAAAAAAAATAGTTTCGAGTATAATTTTTTTTTGAACTCCGATAATTGTATTAAATAAAAAAAACGGAACATTCAAAAAAATTGGCCAAATTATTGTTATTTTTATACTCATTATTGTATTGTAAATATATTTTTTCCACAAAATTCATGATAGTATTCCTCCACCCATTTCCAAACGTTTCCAAAAGGTACCATTTTTTCGCTCGTTCCAATTGGTGGCATCCACATTAGTGTTAAGTCAAGCACTCACGAGAAGATGGCCGTCTTCTCTTCAGCGTTGACGCCAGCACCTCAAACAACACTAGTCTTTTTATTTGTGGCTTTATCACTCCGAATTTCTGATACATCTGTACCATAAACTTGAGATTGTTGCGTAGGGGGAAAGAAAATTGAGAATCCACAGGGTGAAAGGAAAAAATTGTTGCTCAAGTTCAATTTTATAGGAAACAAATTTCCAAGAATTTTAATGGTCCTCTCTAAAAGGTAGCAATGTTTTAAATGGTCGGAACTCATTTTGGCATCTGCTGCCAAACTTGACAGCAACAAGAAGAGCCAATTCCACGGAGGAGCAGACTAGGATTTTTTGCTGAGCGTTTAGATTCCCCGTTGGAGATGGTCTTAGAGTTTTGGTTTTTTTACACAACAATCGCATTCTAAATGAATTTTTAGCGAGCGAATACAATTTTGAATTTGAGTTCACACGAACGTCTTGAAAATGTTGGCAATTAATTTTTGGTCAAACCCCCTATGTCATCGAGTTTTGATCACCAATTAATTGAGAACTTCTGATTGACATTACATTATCAAAAATATACTACTCCCTCCGTCCTTTTTTAAGTGTCCTACTTCGTAATTCTAACTTATTAAAAATACATCATCATTATACCTTTCACATTAACTTTTTCTTCCATTTTTCCTACTTACCCATCATCATTACACTTTTACTCACCTACTTTTCAAAATAAAATCTACTTTTTTTGATAGGTTGTTGTTTCCCTGTTTTGTGTTGGTTGTTTTGCCTTATTTTGGGGCTTTTGTTGTATAGGTTTCCAGGGGAATACTCCTATTGCTTTGTGTAGCTTTGTGGCTCTGTTTTTTGGTATAAAATTTTCATTAATTTTTATGGACAAAATAGACAAATTCATTAACTTTTACTCACTAACTTTATAAAATGGACACTTATTAAGGGACAGCCCAAAATGGAATACCGAACCATAAATAAGGGACGGAGGGAGTATCTCTTTCCTTTTTTAGCGTTCAATACAAAAAATTATCCAATTTTTGAATAAATAAGAAAATAAATTTAGTGCATAATTTTTCAATTTATGAACACCCAATTAAATATCTCAGGCTTAAATTTTCAATAAAACCTAAGTTTTTTTTCTTTATTTAAAAAAATTCGAATTGGTTACTTTTGCATCAAATTTTGGTAGACTGTTAATTCGTTTCAATAAGAGAAATTGAAAAAGTAAAAAGTTATAAATTTTACCTACTTATTTTTTAAAATATTAAAATTTTAGCACTTGTAGTCTACTCGTTGAGACGTACTAACGATCTACAAAATTTTAATACAAATTTAACAAAAAAAATGGATTAAACAATTTTTTTTGGAAACTAGTCCAAAATATCTCAATTAGTTTTCGAAGCCTCTTCCTCGTATGAGCTGTGTTTTCGTGCCACCATTAGCATCCCCTCTCTCTCTCTCTCTCTCGATCGAAGACGGCTCCATGGGTTCGGGCACCTCGCGACCCGGCCGTCCGAAGCGGTCCTTCGTCTCATCCCTCTTCATCTGTGGTTGCTCCACATCTCACGCCCCCACAGAGGTACACCAGCAATGATCAGAATCTTAATATATAATCGCAAAATTGATGTACCCATTTCGTATTTTCATTCCTTTTTACGCCCGCTAAGATTTTCGCGTTATTCGAGAGAAGAGATTGATCAATTGATGGATAATGGGTCGTTTTCATTTCTGGTAAATTGAGCTTGTTGATCTTTATTTCTTTGGTACATGTATGCATATGCATATGCTAGACGCCCCGGTCAAATGGTGTTATGCAAAAGATGGAAAGAGGGAAAGATTAATCTGAAATCGACTTGGAAGCAGAAAAAAGAAGAGAAGAAATCTGGTGGCAGTTTTTTTGGATATGTATCTATGTGTGTAATGTTTGTGGTGTGTGTTTGTTTTGGATTTGAGGGTTTAGGAATTAGGATGGAATAATTAAATAAGTAAGGTTTCGGAGAAATTGAAAAGGAAAATGCTTTGTACCGTTGTTAAAGGTGCACAAAAGTGTTGAAAAATATGGAAGGTTGTCATATTGTGAAAATATATTGAAAAGTGTGAAGTACCTATTGGAATTTAAATGTTTGGATGCGCTACAATATGCAATCCTTTTGATGCAGGTAGTATGCATATGCACCCTTGGTAAATTCGTAATGATTTTTAGTGGGCGATTTCTTAGCACTAAGCATGAGTCATGACCCAAGGAAATCATTCAGCTGGCCGTTTGGCAGTGGGCGGATATTTTGGATGGCCTTAACTCTTAAGTGGCAAAGTAATGCTGGAAAAAAATGACCAAGTAATGCTGGGAAAAAAAACGTGAAAAAGGGTAGATAACCGATTGATACAGGGAATCAATTTGGTTATGATTTGGCAAGTGTGGTGATGTTTAATCTTTTAATCAACTTCTGGAATATGGAGGTGAGTCAGCGTAAATTTTGATAATTTTATCGAGTGTTTATTGATAATTTTATCGAGTGTTTAACATTTCAGTATTAATGTTGGTTATGAATGGAGGTCGATTCTGCTGGAGGATTGACCCTAGATCCGTTTTTATTTAGAATTACACGGGGATGTGAATTGATCTCGTAAGGGTCCATCAGAAAGGAAGATTGTCTGAAAAATTAGATGATTATTATAGCTAATCGAGGTCTTGAAGTGAAAGTAGTATGGCATTTTGTGTGGGTGTAGAGAACAGTCAATCCATGCTTTATTCAAGTGAGTTCATCCGCTGGCCATGCAATTTGCTTTGCAAAATATCTGCTGCCAATTGACTCCAAAACTATCTCATCATTTCTTATTTGAGGTCATATGTTCTACGGGGGGTTAACAAGTGGGACTTTTTGTCGCTGAAATTCAGATGGAGATGCACTTTTTTATGGAAATGGTATTGTCTAGCCTTTGGTCCTGACATTGACAACAAGGTGTTCTGCTTACATTTCTACTTAGTGTCGTTGGAGCAAATACTGGACTTCATTGATATCCTTTCCTTTTGGATTCCATGAATTGTTAAGAAAAGGAAAATGTTACTCTTGCATATAAACAAGGATCTATATACATATAAATGTTTGTACGTAAAGCTTTTTCGAATTTATGAATTGGTCCTTGGGATTTTTTTTCAATGAGGTATTCAATGTGAGAGCTGGACTTTGGAAAAAGACTTGAGAGGACAAGGAACTTAAGGAATGTGAAGATGCATGAAACATAGGGTATCATGTTCTTTTATGAACACTATCTTTTTGGAAGATATATCTTTTGCATGTCATGGATTGTTTTTATGGGATACCATAATACCACCAACCTAGTAGAGTGTGAGTGTCTGTTCGGTGTCTCAAGTCTCAACTTTAAGTTTGGAGCTCCAGCACTTTACTGTTAAGAAAAGACAATGTAAAAATAGTCTAGTTATAAAAAGAAGAAACGAAAAGAATGGAGTATTAATACAGGAAGCAATCTAAAAGCAGGTTCTCATTCCAACTCTTTCCCAAACCAAGTTTATAGTCACTTTTTGAACAAAGGAGAGTAGCAAGGAACTTTTTTAACTGCCAAGAATTGTTCATATATTCTTCTAGTGACAATTTCCAAAAAACCTACACTTGATACTCTTTGTTTGACACAATTCTTATTGCTAAAGATGAACCTCCAGAGTCACTCTCGAGATATATGGAAACATGGATTAATTTATGGAACTTTGTTTTGCACAGGTGGAAGATGAGCCATCTGAATTACCGGTGAATTCTATGAAACATGGCGAGCCAAAAGTCCACAAGTTGTGTAGTCCAGCAAAGGAGTCTTCTTTGGCCTCTGTAACTGAAACTGGAGCCTCATCTGAAAGCAGTATCGTAGCCACTGAGGAATCTTCTTCTGCAGATTGTTTAGTCAATTTTGAGATAAATAACCTAGGGAAGCCCCTGCTTAGAAGTAAGGAATTAATTCCTCCTTACCGACCAAGTGCTGATCACAGGATCAGTGATATAGCTAGTACTTCCTATGAGGATCAGACATCTTCAGATGCAGTTTCTGCAAATGTAGGGACCAATGTGGATCTTGTTAATGATGTTGATATTAAGGAAAAGGATGAGTCCCCGGTTTTTGCAGAGGTTAGAACTCCAAGCAGTTTATCTCCTCTAGCAGATGAGGTGACTGTTATTTCGGGTTCTGTTGTTTCTGATTCACCAATATCTTCTGGGTTACTAAGAGATGATGCTCTTCAAGAGACCGTACCGTCAGGTCTAGGGTTCCTTGCATCAGATGGGGAACAAAATGGAAGTGGGGGAAGCATACTTCATGTTGATGCAGTGAGTATTTCTTCCAGCATTTTGTCTAGTAGTAGCTCCTCTGAAATAACAAGTAACCGCGAAGCAAGAAGAAATAGTAGGAGGCTGTTTTGGGATGCTTTTTCACGACGAAGTTCTAGGAGGGATAATACCGATGCCCAAAGATTTGTTTTCTCAACCGATGATAATGATGCTCTAGGATCCCATGACAGGTGGCTTCTTGATTTTGGCAGTGACTTGCTTCATGATGGGGTTGGAAGTGATTCTGGGTACATAGGAAGTAGAAGTAGGAATCAGGGTGGGAATGAATGGCGTCGGCATTCAAGATCTGAGGTGGGTTTTTCAAAGTATCTTTTTCAATACATCTATATATTTTGAACAAAACGACAATCATTTTCTATTCTTCTGGAAAATGCATACTCCCTCTGTCCCTTAATGTTCTTCTATTATCTCATTTCGGGATGTCACCTAGTAGTTTTCCACTTTGAAAAGCTAATGTGCATGTTCAAAATGCAATCATTTTGTGTCCTTATATATGTTGATTCCCTAACTTGGACCAATATTGTGGGATGGAGGGAGTATTTTCTTGTCACTCTTTTCATAATGGAGCCGGCATGCATCTCATACTCAAATTAGGTATTGTTGTATTCTTTAGGTATATTTAAAATGAAGCAACTCTTGTTTCACAATAGGTTTTTCTTCCCACTGTCATTAAGTTCTTAACTTGTATTTTTTTTTGTTCAATCATTCTAGAAGTCAACAAAATTTAGAGTTTCATTACATTTTTGGTTTCTGATTGCTTTTTGTGTCAATAATGTCTGTTTTGGGGTGATGTGGTCTCTTTTTGGGTGGACATGGGTGGATAGTTTACTTCAGATTTTTAGTTAGCTTTACCCAGTGGTAGCTGTAAAACTGTCTGCAGGTTTGGGGAAGACTTCAAGATAGACGCGAGAGGGTTAATCCTCAAACTGGTATTTGTCCATCAGGGCTTCACTCCGATGGCACATGCTCATGTGGAGCAATCTTGATGGTTGAATCTAGCACTCGTGCAAGTATTTCAAGAATAGTGATGCTAGCAGAAGCACTATTCGAGGTAATTCCCCTTGATCATGCTTTATTTGTTTTCTGCCAACTTTGTTGTGCTCTGGTGAGCTTCTTTCACTCGTAAGATTATCTATTTACTACAACACTTCTGTAGCATATGCGTAAAATATTCAACTTGTTGAATTTGTTCCTTGCAATGGGGCTAGTGATTTTCTTTATATTTATGAAGTTTTTTCCTTGCTTTCAATTTTGGTCAGCATTCCTTGAAGCAGGTAGTAACAACACTCGAAAATTTCTTTCTTTTACTATGGCAAAGAGTGGTGGTTGTGCAACATAGCATATGAAAATTAAGTTATCTGGCCTTAGATAATATTTTGGATTTGTGTTGGCTTCTCTTTGTCTTACAAGATACCTCGCCCTATTTCTCCTGTGCTTTTTTATTTTTTCAAATAGTTCGAGATTATCTATAATGCTCATGATTTTGGGGCTGAATGAGAACTTGTACTCCAAATTCGCTTGTACAAAGAAAATTTCTTTATAGTTGTGGTCTTTCCGACCTGAGGCTTATGTACAAGTTTTGCGAGGTTTATGTTGCTTAACTTTATTATTCTGTGATGTCTACAGGTGTTGGATGAAATTCACCGCCAACCAGTGTCACTTTCCTTGTCTGTGGTATCAGTCCCGGCTCCTGATGCTGTCGTGGACTCTTTCCCTGTTAAAAGTCATGGAAAGCATAACACTACTGAGAGTGCAGATGATGATGCACAGTAAGTTTCTCTCTGCATTCCCAGCTTCTGACCGGTTTTATATGCAGAATCTTTCTGGGATGCTGTGTATGGGATGTTTCTTTTGTGTAGTTACTGTAGATCTGCCGCTTATTGTGATCTCTGCTTGTTGCACTCTGTTAGTTAATATGGTGTCCAGTGGTGAAATTAATTATTACTCCGTTTTATGTTGGTCTTTTATTGCCTATTATGAGTGTGCAAATTCATATACAGGTGCTACATTTGCCTGAGTGCATATGAAGAATGTGATAAAATACGAGTTCTTCCATGCCATCACGAGTTTCACATGTCATGCGTTGATAAATGGCTGAAAGAGATACATGGGTACTGTTTTCTGCAATATGTTTTGCTTGGTCCTCTCTCGGAGTTTTTTATTTTATTTGTAATATATAATTTCTGACAAACATATATTGCTTTATTTTGTTTTGGTGCTGGTGCTGCTCAGGGTGTGCCCGCTCTGCCGAGGAGACGTTCGTGAGGGATTCACAGAGGGGCCTGGACCTTCTGGTTCCAACTCGGAATCAACTTCTGCATAAGTAATACTTCTGGGGCACTTGTAAATAAGAAGGTTTTGCTCTTGCACTTCTTCTTTAGTGCCTTCAAAAATACCTGTATATTAATATTTCATTACATGTTTTCTCCCTCCATACCCATACCCTTTTCTTTTCCTTTTTTTCACATTCACTGTCGTATATATCCATAGAATCTAGATTTGCTGGCTTAACAGTAGCCAATACGGCAATACTTAATACTAAACTGATAATTTCTGATGTCTATTGTACTGGATTAATCAAAGTTTCATGAGATCCAATCGTAGGAAGACGTCACACATTCGTATGAATTACAGTTTTGTTTTTCTTTTATACCTCTGATTAGTATCTCCAAGGTGATGTAGCATGTTACAACTTACAAGAACTAAAAGTTTTCAGAAGTGTCAACTCTTCCCTAGACAATCAAGAAGGAAATGTTTGTAGTTTGTGAGAGTGAGGAGTTGAAGTTTAGGTCACTAGTTCTTAATCTTGGTGAATTTGTCCATTTTTCTGCCGCAAAGAACTGAATGCTATAGTGTCTCGTTTGATCCTTATAGTCTATTAGTTCCCAGTTCGGCTTCCTGATAGTATGGGTTCCTTTTTGTTCCTCTTTATTGTTTCTTTCCGTCTTCTTTTTCCCCGACGAGGGCATCCAAGTTTTGGGTTCCATTGATCCCTTTGATTCCTGGGTAAATGTAGTTCCGTGTTCCACATATATATCAAGTAATAATCAGGTCTAGGTTCTTGAGGTAGCAAGGCGAGTGAAATATGGAATATTGACCATTGGTAATCCCTTCGAACCCATGACCTCCCAAATGGATCATCTGACTTCACCAACTGGAGCAACCATTTTTCCCCTTGTTTGACTATCTCAAGTTTTCATATTGTCAACCCGCATAATATTCATAAACCTTTATAAGATGCGTATTTCTCTATTGACAAGAGCATGGAGAGCCTGGACATGCGGTATCCGAATCGGAAGATGGGAATTCGTATTACCATGGCAAGAATGCATTTCTGTTTTTAAGTTGTGTCTGTGCAATTTGGGCTAGATGTTTAGATTTACCTGGAGATCTTTATTAGTCATTGTTTTGCAACCAGTCCTGATTGATTAGCTATCTGTAATTCTTTATGCTATCTTACGTCAATATTTCTTTCCTGTCCTAGTGTTATAAGGGTTGTAGCCAGTGTAGACAGACTTCTTGTTTATCTGAATTTTGGGAGAGGTAATAGACAGGCAGTTCAACACTACACCCACTTTTTGCGTATTCATGTTACTGGAAGTCGCACCATTAGGCTACGAGCAGGTAACTCTTGGACTTGGAGCCGGAAGTCGCACCATTAGACTACGAGCAGGTAACACTTAGACTTGGAGCCTGATATATTCGCACCATTAGACTAACACTTAGACTTGGAGCCTGATATATTCGCACCATTAGACTGCAAGCAGATAACACTTAGACTTGGAGCCTGATATATTCGCACCATTAGACAACGAACAGTTAACACTTAGATTTGGAACCTGATATATTCGCACCATTAGACTACGAGCAGGTTAACACTAGTCATTGTGCTCGATCAGGATGTCAAATTTGATGTCATCACTAGACTTGGAGCCTTATTTCTTTTGAAACTTAAACCCAATCGTCCCAGATTGTTCTTTGATTAATAACCCAGTTCTTATCATTGGTTGGAAGATGACAGGGCAAAAGTTGCTTCTAAATGATCAATCACATTACTGATCATGGACCATGGGTTTGAACCTTAAGGGTAGACGTGACAATTTGAACTCGACCCATGAACCCGCCCGCTTATAACCCGCTCAAATCCACCCACTTTTTATTATGGGTTATAAATGGGTACAATCACGTTAACCCATATATGTGTCCGTTTGAATGGGTTCAAAATGGGTTGGACCGTTAGTGAGCAACAGGGGTATTGAGTTACAAAAATCTCAGTCTTCGGTAAGTATTGGATTGAGGTGAATCTTAACCATCCACGTATATCAAGCTCAACACACACTCTCTCTCTCTCTCTCTCTCTCTCTCTCTCTCTCTCTCTCTCATTGAGCCCGCTCAAGTCGACACGACTGTCACTATGGCTCACTCGGACTACTCATCTTTCTGATCAGCGACCTCAGTCTTTTGTGAGAGAGAAAATCATTAGTCACTACTCAATCATGGTTTGATGTGGGCTCCAAAGAAAACTAATGGATGGTGATCTTTGATTCAACTAAAATCACTCAAGTAGATCAACGAATAATCATTGGTCTTTCAGGAAATTGAGAGGTACAATATAGTGGCGGAGCTAGGATTTTAACTCCGATGTCGGTTTAATAAACATATATTTTTTATCGAAACATATACTTATGAGATTATAACGTTTTTGTTTTCTAATTCATTACATTTGTAATTTGAAATGATTCTTTAGACTACATCAATTATCATGTGCTTATTTTTTATTTATGAAAAAATTGAGAAATGAGAATGTAAAATAACCAATTTTTTATCAAATCGAACCAAAATTATTGAGTAAGATTATAAGTAGATATACACGAATAATAATCAATAGTATTTAAAATCAATAATAATCAATAATATTTAAAATCAAATATATACAAAATAAAATTTTTAACTCAACATAACTCCGCCCCTGGTACTATATACGTAAAATTGACTGAAGTCATGGAGCCTTTATATTGCTTGTCAATTTTTTCCCCAAAAAATGAAGGAGATGTAATTTCATGGGGGAGAAAATGGCAGATTTCACCCTTGTCGGTTTACAAGTGGACTAGTTTGACAAGGGCAATTGTTGCATACATGACCTGCGGCCAATCTGGCCGTCCATTTTGGCACAGGCGGTTCAGATTTAATCTAAGCTTTTATTGATCATAATCGTCCATTGCTCGGATTAAAATCCGAACTGTCCGTTACCAGAATGGATGGCCAGATCGGCCGCACTAAAATCCTGTAAGGCGGTAAAAGGTGCCATCACTATTAGTTATGGGAGCTTGAGCCGAGATGAGTATTCGACTGTTCGATTCTCATTTCAAGTGCCCCATCATTGTAATTCTCTGAGGGAAATGATTTTGTCACTTGCAGTGGAGTGACGTTAACAAAAAAAAAAAAGAAGTGGCAAAATCAGCAATCTTCTCCGAATGCAATTTTCATTTGAATGTTTAGGGGGCGTTCCACTTTTTTTTTAAAAGTACTTTTCGAAAAATAAAGTAATTTTAAACTCAAAAATTATGAGTTTATGCAAATAATTATTCTACCAATATGAATTTTGTTTGATAAATCTCATTGAGATCGATCTTCTAACTGGTGCAAAAAAAATTAAAAAATTATTTTTCATTTTCATTATATTTGAGTTTGAAATTATTACCTTCTTTTTGAAAAAAATGGTTTAAAAAGAAAGCGAAACGGACTCTTATTCTCTTTTCACTTAACATGAAAAACAAACTAGTCCAATTAATGACGACATTTTGTGATTTTTGACGTATATGGTCATGCGATCTCATTCAAAATCGAGAGAAAGAACGGGCCTTTTTCTCTTTGCCTTTTTGATGAATCAGAGTGTGGGGAAATATTTAGGGGACGAATTTTATGGTTCACTGGTATGGAGCTCATTTAATATCAAGAGAAAGATTACAATGGATATTGACTTCACAAGAAGTAATTACAAACACGCAGATCCGGCCCTGGGTATAGGCCCACAAGACGAGCACCTAGGGCTTTCATTTTTTGATCAAACAATAAGGCCCAAAATACAAGAATATTATAAATATTATGTAGGTCAAGTATCTCACATATAAAATTCTGTGGGATAGTGGCAAGATGTGCTTGTTTATAGGCATAAAGTCTCGTGTTGAGCAATGCTTTGGAACATGGTGCCGAGACTCAAACACATAACCTAAGGGAATTTAAGATGTGGTACAACTCTTTGCCACTAAACCGGCCACAAGACTATTTAATTACATATATCGAACAACTAAATGATATACATCAATATGAGAGACCTCATTTTTAAATCCCGTCTAGGATTTCGAAATCTCAAAGCCGAACCTACAAACATGAGGTCTCAAATTAAAACTTATGGAGGAAGCAAAACCGGACTTCCAATCTTTTACGTACCTCACGCTAACCCCATGGATTGCCTTAGATATATCTCTTAACAAAGTCTATAATAATTGCACATCACAACTTGTAGTATATCCACAAGTTTAAACATGTTGACTAAAGATTTCAGTGCACTTGTGAACTGAAAATAATGCTATTCTAATCGGTTATGAAGTGTTTTTTCCACACGTTTTGGATTGCAGTTCTATTATAATAAGTTTTTTATAAGTGTTAGGTGGGTACCAATCACATGGTACTCCGTCGGTAATTTCAGTCGTCCAAACTTGTTTTGGACGGTCCGGATTTTAGAGAGAAAAAAAAAGTGTTGGTGAGGGCAGAGTGAGAAAATAAATCTGGGCCGTCAAAAACACGTTTTGACGACCTGGATCATCGACGGATACTGCCACGTTGGTACCCGCTCGGCACCCCAAAATTGATCGTTCTGCGGATACTATGAATTTGGTTTTGTTACCCTATACTTTTGAGTTCCAGATTAATCAATATTTATGCTTGGAAAAAAAGGTTTAGTGATAGCCCCTAGTGAAACAAAGTGACTTTCTAAAATAACATCCCCAGCACAGGTCATTTTTCTAATTTAGGGGGCGGCTTTATTTGCTTTGTCCATTCGTATTTGCCAAGAAAATGAAAAAACCCATTTCTCCGAGGTAGATTGAAAACGAAACCTCATCAATGGTTCGAAACTGAAAGAAATCGACTCCTTAACTAGGTCAAATAAAGTGTTACTTTCGTCGATTAAAAAAAAACTCGGTCACATAATTTTTCAGTGGAACCTTCGCTCTTGGTTTCATAAGTTGCAAATGGGCCATGCTGTGCCAACTACCAACCCAGCCCGTTTAGTTCCGTGCCAAACGTGTTTCATGTTGTGCCTAGCTAGCACGGCCTGTTCATTAGTTGTGTCGGGCTCGCCACACTCCATGCCGTGCTTTTTTCGTGCTAATGTTGTGCCCGTGCCGTGCTTTTCCGTGCTAGTTTCTTGCCCATGCCATGGACCCCAAAACACGACCCAACTTGGCCCACCTATAGGGATCATGCCATGTCGTGTTGTGCCGAGTCGTGCTGTGGTCATGTGGCAGTACATGTTTAGGCTTACCTGATTGTTAAAGTAACTCATTGTTGGTCTACCAATTGCGTGGAAGCCTGATGCAGATGTATCTATAAAATTTAATCCTGATGCTAGTTGTTGTTGGTCCACTAACATTTGAGGGGGAAAAAAAGAAATGAATGAGACATGAACACTGGATAATGTAACGACGAGGCATTTGAGAACTATAGATTTACCCATTTCCTTAGAATTCTTCCTTCTTCGTTTTTCCAAAGGACCCTTTTGTCTTCCATAAGTAGCTCCTTTTGGCCATTTTGGAGTTGGATCCAGCACTCAAATGCCACCAACTGAGCCAGTAAGTTCATTATCTTCATCAATTTGTTGAAGATCACAACTACCCCTCATATTCTTTATTTTATCCAAGTTATGCATCTCTTCCTCAGCTAAATCTAAGTGCTTATATGCTACTCCTTCCTTCTCATCATTCTCTGCACCCAAACTCATTACCCTAGATGCTCTACGCATTAAGTTGCTTAGGCGTAGATTCCTTGATGATTTCTCAGAATTCTGTGATGGCTTTCCCTCTACAACTACCCCCTTTTTAGCACCCTTTGTCCAGTGTTTCAATATGTACCGTTCTGGAATTTTATCTACTTCCGCTATTGAATTCAAGACAAATAAAGCATGACGACATAACAATCCCATTGACTCAAACTTGAAACAATCACACAAAACAGTCAATTCAAATGGATCGAATTGGACAACATGCTCTCGGTTACTCCCTCGTCTTCTTAACTTATACATGTTTTGCATGCCAATGCGAGTAGATCCAACAACTTTATACATCAAGCAATTCTTAAACTCGTCTTGAAACATATTGAAAATTCTAGTTGTGTACCATTCAGATGCATGCTTAAGAATCTCATGCTGAGGCAAAAAAAGATGGGGTTTCCCACGAGAAGAGTTGTAATCATCCTCATTCTCTTCCTCCCGCATATTAGTTATGTTGTCATCATAGTGATGCACAAACTCAATAAAGGTAATTGTCTTACCTGAAATTTGGTGGAAGACATTATTTGTACTTTCACTTCTTCGTGTGGATCGTATGTTGGCAGAGAAAGTATCATGACTAAAAGCCGGGGACCACTTTTGGCCCAACTCATACAATTTTTTCAACCATGTATTTTCTGAAATGCCCCACTCATTTATCATCTCTTTCCAAGTAGACTCAAATTCCTCTTCTGACTCGCAACACTTCATTAGTTAGATGAACTTGTCCTTGAATCCCTTTTGAGCATAAAGATGTGCAATATGTTGAGTTGCATTCTTTGAAATATGCCACGTGCACAAGCGGTGACATGTATTGGGAAAGACCGTCTTAACAGCATTGACCATCGCATGATCTTGGTCAGTGAAAATTGTTTTCAGTGCCTTATTCCCCATTGCCTCGAGAAATGTTTCAAACAACCACACAAACGTTGATGTAGTCTCATCATGTAAAAAGGCACACCCGAAATAGATGTTCTTCCAGTGATGATTCACCCCTACAAATGGTGCACATATCATGTTGTACTTATTTGTACGATAAGTTGTGTCGAAAATCACAACATCTCCAAACAATCATAATCAAATCTTGATAACCCATCAGTCCAAAAGACATTAGTCAAGCGGCCTTCATCATCAAGCTACTCGTGGTGGAAGAATAGAGGACTTTCAATTAATTTACTCTTGAAATAATTGACGAGACTTAAAGCATCTCCCGGCCCTATCATGTTTGCTCTTTGAGTTTGTACAAGATTATGGCAATCTCTCTTTGTGAATACCATATTTTTCACTCCCCCGACTTCTTTTGACATGTACGCGTATACTCTAGAAGGTGAAATTCCAACATTGGTCATAGAATGGATGGGATCCTTACTAGATTCTGTAATTTTTCTCCCTGATCTAAGAAAACGGCGTTGCTCCGGTGGCACAAGTGGGTGGGTATGGTCAGGAAAAAATTTTGAAACAACCCACATGTCATCTGAAACATCAAATGTTATGCTAGCTTTGCACTCAGTCCTAGTATCCAATCTATGGGTCTTTCTTTGCTCATAAGGGAGGAGATTTTCAGATTTTCCTTCTTTTGAACATACAAAAACTCGCCCCTTGATTTTTTTTTGTGCCGCTCTTGTACATGTATTTATCCCTCCTAATACTAAAACCTGTTCCCAAGGCATATCTATTATATAGGTCGTAGGCTTGATCTTCACTATTCACCACCATACCAACCTTCAATTCACCTTTTTCGGGCAAATGTGCTTCACCTAAGTAAATTAAAAAATTAAGCAATTAAATATATGTAACAAACAGGGTTGAATTTTTACTATGAGGGAAATATGGATAGAGAGAGAAAGCCAATGAAATAAGTGAAGTTAATGTAACATTTAAATTCCTTACGTAGGGATACTCGTCTAAGGAAATGTGTTAGTCGTTGTTTTGAAATATGGGCTATGAGAAAACAGAGTACATTTTTTGGTTGCTATTGAATAATGATGGATGTCATAAATTTCCATTAATGTAGCCACAACAAATTCTGAAGTCAAAGGTTTGCCTTTACCTCTACTGATATCTAAGGGAGGGAGAGAGAGTATGCATACCCATTAAATTTTCAGGTTGGACGGGCACATTCTCTTTATCTGCATCAATTTGAGAAGCCATTTGAACGTATTAAAACTAGCTTTAATGGGTCCCTATATCTATAAATGCCATTCAACCACCAGAACTTGTGGGAGTATTTTGAGCTCAAGAAACAGAGGTGTGGTGGTAGAATGCAGAGGATTGCAGAGAAAATGGTAAAAAATGGAGGGAAAAATTGGGAGGGAAAAGTAATGCAAGAGAGAGAAAAGTCAGAAATTAAAATTGAAAAGACAATGGGTAGGTGACTCTAACGTCTGTTCATTTCCATCTGTTCTCTTCCATTTGCTACGTTTCTCTGTTTCTCTGTCAAGAGTGAGGGGGCAAGAGTCTGACATTGTGTCAGCAGGGAAAATTTTGATTGGTGAGAGCACCACCTGTCAAAGATGATTTGTTGCCCCAAGGGCAACGAATAATTTCTCGGTACTCTGTCGGTAATTTCAGCCGTCCAAACTTGTTTTGGATGGTCCGGATTTTAGAGAGAGAAAAAAAGTGTTGATGAGGGCAGAGTGAGAGAAAATAAATCTGGGCCGTCAAAAACACGTTTCGACGACCTGGATCACCGACGGGTACTGCCACGTTGGTACCCGCTCGGCACCCAAAAATTGATCGTTCTGCGGATACTATGAATTTGGTTTTATGTTACCCTATACTTTTGAGTTCCAGATTAATCAAATATTTGTGCTTGGAAAAAAAAAAAAAAGGTTTAGTGATAGCCCCTAGTAAAAGAAAGTGACTTCCTAAAATAATATTCCCAGCACAGGTCATTTTCTAATTTAGGGGGCGGCTTTATTTGCTTTGTCCATTTCGTATTTGCCAAGAAAATGAAAAAACCCATTCCTCCGAGGTAGATTGAAAACGAAAACCTCATCAATGGTTCGAAACTGAAAGAAATCGACTCCTTAACTAGGTCAAATAAAGTGTTACTTCGTCGATAAAAAATAAAAACTCGGTCACATAATTTTTCAGTGAAACCTTCGCTCTTGGTTTCATAAGTTGCAAATGGGCCATGCCGTGCCAACTACCAATCCAGCCCGTTTAGTTCCATGCCAAACGTGTTTCATGTTGTGCCTAGCTAGCACGGCCCGTTCATTAGTTGTGTCGGGCTCGCCACACTCCATGCCGTGCTTTTTTCGTGCTAATGTCGTGCCCGTGCCATGCTTTTCCGTGCTAGTTTCTTGCCCATGCCATGGACCCCAAAACACGACCCAACTTGGCCAACCTATAGGGATCATGCCATGTCGTGTTGTGCCGAGCCGTGCTGTGGTCATGCCGTTCTTAAACGTGTCATGCTCGTGTCGTTCTTGTGCTAGCCCGGCCTGTTGACACCCCTAGTTCCCAATGGAGCTGCTTTATGCCACCGCACTCAATTTTCGCACTAGAAAATTTTCACAATTTGAGTTATGTTTGAGAGACGTTTTTACTCTTATGCTCAAATCACATACGCGAATTACGTGATTTAGCTTCCTACTATTTTAATGGCTAGCTATTTTGCTTGTCCGTATCATATGTGCGATGATATTTGTCCTTCCGAGAAAAAATTCTTTCCACCGAATCGATCATGGGGTTTTCACCACGCATTACGGGTTCCATCGTGTATTTTTTTCAGTAGTTTAAACCATTCATCTTGTAGGGCCCGCACAGTACGTGGTATATTCACACAAAAAATCATATTTATTGGATATCGATAGGTATATTAAAAATTAAATCTTAGTTTATAAAATAGATAGCTATGGATAGTTGAACTTTAAACTTATCTACCATCAATTTTTTAAACTAAATTTCAATTTTTTATATACCTATCCATGCCATGTCCGATAAAGTTGATTTTTTTGTGAAGATGTATTACTTTGCGAGCTCTAGCTACAAGATGAATGGTTCAGATTACTATAATATACGCACGGTGGGGCCACAATTGATAGTGGAGGAAAACCCAAGTTTTTCACTTAAGGTGGATGAAATTTACACTCTGTTCTTCCAAATACGACAAATGCGAACAAGTTAAAGAACAATATTATGGAATCATTTCAATTAAAAAAAAAAACATAAGTTGAAATTTAGAGAAAAATAATGTGAGAATCATTTATCTATTTTTTAGCTCATTAGTAATACATCGTTCTCGTATTGGCTACATTTTATTTTATTTTTTGGAAGTTACGAATGGGGTGTACTACGCTACACCTCTATATATCTATGCAATTTATAAATTAGTTAAGCTTTTTCATATTATCACGCAGTTTTTAAGTCATAGTTACGCAAATTTTTGGTAATCAAAATTTCTGTCATCAAATTATTATTTTTCTTGTGTACCATAGGTTCTCCCATCCAATGGAAACAGATTTTAGGCTGTTTTCTAATCAGGCCAACTGCAATCGAGATTTAGTCGTGTCAATCTCTAATAGTTCATATTTTATAAATATCTTGAGGTGAACGAGCCAAACAATTAACTTGTTTCAGGTTGATTAACAAAACCATAACGTGTCTAAAGTAATTATTAAAACTAGATTTGTTTAAGTAACATACGTATTAAACGAAACGACCTTTGTGCAAGCCGAGTAGTAACTTGATTCATTTATCTAAATCAAACGAGTGATTCTTCGGTGCTCTTGAAGAGGGTGCTCCAGACCTTCTCCACCAAACATTGGTATGAGAGCCACATATATTTTTTTTAAACGGCAAAAGAAAGCTTTCATTAATCATAAAGATGCGCGCCAATATTAAAACACAATAGGAAAAGCAAATGCATTGAGAGAGCTTCAAAGAGTATTATACTCCGCTACTCGCATAACTTAACCTATCCTCAAAGAGCCACATACTTGATGGTAGAGCCCACGCCAAGGGGTGGTGGAGCATCACGTGGCTCTACTCCAGGGCAATTAGTTAATTTTCCAAATGAACTGACCACTGGACTCAAATGGAAAGAAAACCTCAATTGTAACATCAATTTGTAAGAAAACCTTATTGGTGTTACATTGCTAAATTTACAAATCAAAGAAAAGGAACAACACCACAATACTTATGTATAAACACAGAATTACTACATAATGACTCTCTGTGATTTAATTCAAAATCGCCATTCTGCAACAAGGGCAGTGCGCATTGGTCTCTAGCCAAGGAACCAAGCACCTGGAATGGAACCTGTGGGCACATGGTAGGTTAACCAGTGGCTCGCCGTTCTTGAATGTTTCCAAACAGATAGCACACTCCACTTGGTCTGTGGCTTTCCACCCCAGTTTTGCCCAGTTGAACCTCTTTGCTCCAGTAGTACTTTTCTTTGCTCCGAACACCTCTATTTGCAGATCCCAGGATTCCACTGTTCTTCTTTCTATAGTACTCCTCATGCTCTGTTGGCTTCTAGTATTCCTGAGTTCAGTTGTGCCAAATAAGGAATAGGGGCAATTTTGCTTTAGAAAATTAGGTACTTGTCAACACACTTCATGAATTAAATGTGCTATGTAGGATCTCGAATTTAGTAGGACGGAAAAGGGATCAGACCCTTTTCGGTCTAAGTTTTGGATCGAAGGAAACAGCTCAAATTTGGGCCATTTGTTGGAACAATCAGTAAGTCAAATTTGCTAAGAGACTTTGTCCGGCAAGATTTGACGTTGCCCGACAAGAGTTAATTGTAGCAATGGACAGTCCAAATTTGAAATGTTTCCTCTAGTTTAAATCAAGGACCGGCTCTAAGGAAAAACATTGGTAATTGATTTTCACAAACTTTCCTTTTTTTATGATTGCACTGTTTTTTCCGTCCTCTTGCAACCGAATATATATACAACATTACTTTTTTATATGTAAAAAACAGTCTACAATTGGAAGGGTATTTATGAAAATTTGCACGCAAAAGAACAACAAAAAAGAGTGCGGACATGAAAAGAGGAGTGTGAAAACCATTATCCAAAAAAACATTTCTTAAACACCTACCAAAATAACAAATAAATGGGTCAATATAATTTTGTTCCTCTATAAATTTAAATCATAATGGAATTCCTAGAATGCCATTTGAGAAGCATAAAAACAGAAAAAAAAAAATTATTACCTTTTGGTTTCAGGTTTCCATTGTGCTCCTCTCAGCCTCTCATCTAACCTATCTTTAGCTTCACCAGCCACACCTCCCAACTTCTCCTCTTGATATGCATGGTTGTTGTTCCTATGCTGTTTTAGCCATTCACATTTGAATCTTAGTGATATAGTATAAGTTTTGTTCTTTAACTGCAAATTTCAAACCATCCCCTTATTTCATTCATAGCAGTTCCGGTTAGAATCCGGGACCCTGTAGTGCAGGGGTAACTAAAGAAGAGTAGTGCCCCCGTACACTATAGGATCCCCTGTTTCATGTTCATATATGTCGGCCGATGACATGATCAGTTATCGGCCGATAAGTAAAGATCTATATCTCGAATGCCCAAAATCTCAAACTAATTGGCCTTTTTGGCCGCTGGGTATTTGAAACCTTAGAAAACGAACTTTTCTAAAAGCTTCAATTATGCCAAAAGAGTAATAAAAGTGCAACTTATTTATTTCAACAAGAATCATTTGCCCGATCAAGAAAATAAGAATCCTTAATTTTCAAAGAACAAAAGATTGTTATAATTACCAGTGAAGAGGAAGAGCTTGAGCTGAGATGGGAATCCTGGTAATTGGTGGTGTACAAACAAAAAATCGACCGCCTCGTCATCCCGAGCGCCGCCGCGCTCGGCAAATCCGTCCCCACTCCGCTCTGGTGGAACCGCCGCCGCCGTGCACATTCCACTCCGGGGAGCTGTCCAGCCATTGATATATATGTATATATAACTCCCCCGAAATAAATAAATAAACCAAAAAACTAAATATATTCTATATATGTAATCCTATTTATTGGTTTATGCGGAATTCATCTGTTTTATAAAAAATTGCCTGGGGGAAGGAGAAAAAGAAAGAGCTACGTACTATTTGGATATGGGTTCCTAATAGAAAAGATTCAGGGGAAAAAAGAGAGGACAGTCATTGAATTGAGTGGGGAAGTTTGAGGATGTGATGGTGAATGAAATACTGAGAGAGAGAGAGAGAGAGAGAGGTGGCAGACAAAAGAGGGACCATGGCATTAATAGTGATTGGGTCATTGTTTTCATCTCCCTATTTCTCTCTGGATCTGACTCTCTCTCTCTCTCTGACTCTCTCTCTAAAATTATTTGTAGATAAAAAGTAGGGAGGGGGAAAAGGAGAGAGGAAATGGTATAGAAAGGAATGAGAAACTTCATGGCAATTTCCCCATTTCACTTACCTATAGAGATTTTGTTCTTCCATGTGGGTGATACTCTGACCAGCCGACTAACCACACTTTGCGTAAAGGGTCCAGATCCTCTCTAATCATTAGGAGGAACTCAAGCCGTCCGGTTTCTCTGATTTTGGGCTCAACCCGGGTCCTGATGAGAAATGATCAAAGCTGTTCATTTTGTAGAACTAGTTGAGTTTTGCAATTGTTCAAAAAATTATGGTGGTCGGATACCGATAGATAACCGTTTGGATCACTTGTAGCTTGAAAAAATGAATATTATCGTGCATGCACAGTGGATTTCTCTTTATATAAATGTGGTCCGAACATATATTGGTTGCTCTCCGAGCAACATAAATTTTTAAGTGGTTAAAGTATATAGCAAGCTCTACAAAATGAACAGCTCCGATCATCAATTTGATCCCAAAATGTGCCAAAAAATCGAGAAACTGCAAATGTCCGTCCCTCTGTAAAACTGGAAAGCATCTTGACCCTTGCGAAAATTATTGGGTTTTTTTTTATAAGTAAAATTATTGGTTGTTTCCTGGTCACTCACATCTTCATTGATTCCATAATTAAGTATATGAATTTCACAAAATACGCGGTATTGACAGACGTGAAACTACGTGGTGGTATCTTAAGACCACTTAATAATTATTCCACACTTGTTATGCATTTCAAGCTGATGCCGCATGACTTACCAAACCCTGATACTTGCGGTGTGCGGAACATTTTCGTGTGTTTGAAAAAAAAAATTAATTCTTTATTTTTAGTCCTTTGTGAGACATTTTGTTATTAATCATTCATATCAATAAAAAATCGAAAAAAGTATAAAAATACAAACCGAATTAAAAAAAAAATTCAAGTAAAATGACCATCTATACAATAAAAAAAAAAAACTTCTTGTCTTGTTTGGACCTTTTTTTTTTGGTCTTCAATGAACTTTTTGAGGCATTGGATCATTTTTTATTTTTTTTACTTTTTACCTTCCGTTTGCCAATACGAATGAGTAACAAATATATTTTCCCTATGCGAATCTAACAATTTAAAAAAACAACAATTAAAATGCAGTGACAATAATGCCGAATAATTTTATCCAAACGACCTTTGGTCATAGTAACATTTTTGTGGCGCCACTTATCTTTCCATATATAGTGTGTAGTAAATGGAGTATGTTTTATGGGAATGTTTGGACAGTTAGGTGGATTTGGATTAAAAAGTTGAGTGACTTATTTTTTTTGTTTTTATTCAAAAAAATTTTGTGTTTGTTTGTTTTGCGTCAAACTTTTGTGACTTATTGATTCGTCTCGTCGCGAGGAATCGGAAGAGTAAAAATTTTGATCGAAACTCATAATTTTTTAAATAACGACAAAAATAAGTTAATAAGTCAGCTTTTTTTTCGTATTCTTGTCTTTCTGAAAACAAAAATTATGAGTTTCAATCAAAATTTTTTACTTTTCGGATTCCTCTCGCTAAGACGAATCAATAAATCACAAGAGTTTGACGCAATACTAACAAATGCAAATTTTTTTTAAATAAAAAAAAATTTATTGTTCCACTTTTAAACCAAATGACGCATTTGTTCCCTCTCTCGAAAAGGGTAGAGACAACTTCCTTTTCTTTCTTACTGGATTTTTGTAGTGCCTGTGAGTTGTGAGACAGAGAAGTACAGTAAGAAATTCCAATTGTCAATTGACATTTTATCCAAGAGCTTATCTTTCCCCATTGGCCGGCTGTGGGCCACAAGGCAATCTCAAACGAGTTTCAATAGAGCTGATCTCGGATAGTCTAAATTTTTTAATTACATAATAAGTTGAACAACCAAATTAAAGTACGTATTAACCTTTTCAAGTTTGGTTTGACGAGCTTTAGAAAAATTCAATATGGGTTGTTTATTTCAGAAATTTATAAATCGAATACAAACTCAATCGAATAACATAATTTTTGTCTATCTCTAGGCTCCATTCAATTATCGAAAATGTTGTGTGAGAAATATATTCTCGAAAAAAGTAAAGTGAGGTAAAGAAAAACAAAATTAATTTTTTTGTATGTGTTCTCTTGAAAGAAATCTTGAGGAAAAACTAAAATTTCTTCATTTTGTCTAGACTTATATTTTGCAAGAAAATATTTTTTCGTGAAAAAATTGAAGTTGTGGGTCCTAAAATTTTCCTAATAACTGAAACACAAAAAGGAGGAAAATTTATTTTCCCATCATTTCTCATCCTTTCCGTATGTGCAACTGAACGGGGCCCTAGTATTAATAGAAAACATTTCCGTGGAAGGGTTCATTGATATATTGTGCAATTAATAATGAAGTTAAGTAGTCCAGATTGTCCAAATAATTCGACTATTCCATAGTTTAACAGGACCCGGAGGCGTGCTGTGCAGCAACCAGACTGTCCATTTTGACAATTAATGATCCAGATTTAAAGAAAAAATTTCGGGGGAAGAGTTTAACTTTTTTCCGGAAAAGTTTCATTTGCATCTGGACCATCCAGAACACTTTTAGACAGCTGAGATTGCACAGCGCACTGCACAACAGGCCGGGTTCAGTTTAACAAGTTGGTTTTGGTATTAATGGGACCAAAAATGATGGCTAAGCTAATTTTGGTTTTATTACCTGTTTTGAGACTCCTAGGACAAATTTCTTAAATGCGCCAGCAAGATGTGAATAAGATAGTACTCCAACGTAAGAGTCCCACAGGGCCACAAGATATCCATATTCCATAGTATTAGTTGTCATTTTTTTCGATTTTTTGCAAATAATCTGAGGAATATGTAATTAAAAACATGTGGCTTCTCAGCAGCCTTACTGATATCGCACCCTTGTTTCGTCCAGTTCGGCCTTTTTCGACCCCTTACCGGACTTACGCTAATTATTGGTTCCGTTTATATTATGGATCTCGTCGAAACGATCAGATCTAGATTTAGTTTAAATTATGTCAATTGGATACCCATCAATATGTTTTCAGAACACAAAAATAACCCATAGCTAAATTTTAATGGGTTCTGATTTCGCACAACCCAGATACTAATTGGTATCAAATGAACTTAATTCTAAATCACGCTTATGTATGTCAACGAGATCCACATTATGAACGGAATCGATTACTGTAGCAAGTCCAGCAAGGATCCGAAAAAAAACTGAACTGCACAGGTTGCACTTTCGGCAAACTGCAGAGAAAAGACTCCTCCATTTAAAAAACACCTAGTACATTTTTTTTGAGGGGATAATATCATTCAAAATCCCAACACCTACATTTATTGGGCCTTGATTGATTTCTTCATCCTCACATGTTTTTTTGTCAAATATGAATATTAAATTAAGTTATAAATTAAGGGGATAATATATCATTCAAGGGCCAATTAAGTTAGGTATAAATATGAGTATAAAACACCTACTTCCTCCGTCACATGGATAGTCCCCTACAAAATTATATGCAATTTTTAAGCTTAAAAATAATGTATTTATCGAAATCATTCTCTTTGCAATATGGATATATATTGTTTTTGGTAGATTTTTTAAACGGTGCAAAAAAAAAAAGCAAAAAAATATTTTACTAACAAATATATTATTTTTTAATTTCGAAATTGCACGTATAATTTCGTAAGAGACTAGCTTTATGAGACGGAAGGAGTAGTACATTTTTTTGAGCGGATAATATCAGTCAAGATCCCAACACCTACATTTATTGAGCCTTTGATTGATTTCTTCATCCTCACATGTTCGTTTGGTCAAATATGACTATAAATTAAATTATGTATTATACAATTGACGGACTACAAATTTAGTATTTTGCTAGCTACTTCAATAATCACCGAGGTTTATATCTTCAAAAAAAATACAAGAACAATATGATAGACAAGGCTGGCCCTGGGCACCGGCCCATCAAGCCACCGCCTAGGGAACCAGTTATCACCAAATAATAGGGCCCAAATCAATGGAGGTATAATATGTTACATACATAAAATTTACTAGAAGTATATACTTCCATATTTCATTGGTAAGGTGCCCACATTCTATCTGCCATGCCATAAGTTCAATTCTCGCTAACGACTTTTTTAACACGTCAAATCGTAAATAACTTTCGCCTTCTAAAAATCTCGTTACTTAATTGTCGCTGTTGAAAAGATATGCTCCTACCACAGAGCAAGCACATACACTTACATATTATGTAGAACAATTTTTGATAGGATTTGGGTCCATGGCTTGGGTATCCCCAACTGCAACATGCAGTTTGCTCGAGTTCACACAAATTTGTGGTAGAGGTCTCTGGAGCAACCCACTCCCGGAGCAAATAATAATTTTGTCCCTAAAATGTGCTCTCCATTTAGCTCCAAGGGAGTTGACAAAAAGGTGTAAAATCTTGTGAGTATTTGACATTTAATCTTCAGAATTCCTTCTTGAAGCCGAACAAATTTGTTGTCGAGTAATTTATTTTCAGTGAACCAATTTTTTGATGAAAGATAAAGTGATCAATGGCTATCCAATTAAAGCAGCCCAAGGAAACTTCGAAATGGCCCAAACAGGAAAAAATGTAGCCCAGTGGTACCTTGGAGGAGTGGCCCATTTCCTCTCGAACATAAACTTCACTATTACTCAGCAAAGTGATGGGCTACATAGTCATTCAGAGCTAAGTTCCGTGAAGATTTTTGGACTTGTTTCTTTATCATGTTTTTTCAAAATAATTTTTTTTTGATAGTTTTGTGCCTAATTTTTGTGAATTAATTCGTCTTGACGAGACGAATCAGAAAAATTAAAAATTGGAGTATTACTTTTACTCAAATATTTTTAGAAATATTCGAGATGAAGCCCTTTGAATTTTAGTAATGAACCTTCACCGAGTTAAATTCTTGTCAAGTTTCTAGTCCCTCAATTTTTTACGGGAAATCCAAGAAAAAAAATTTGACGGAAATCAGGCAAGTGAAGCATCCCCATTCCCCTAGAATAGTGTAGAATATGATTTTCATGGATTAATAAAAGAGAAAAGAAGAAAGAAGAAGCATATACTACTACTTGTTGACGAAAACCAGGCAAATGAAGCGTACGTAATGGTTGGTTTAACTGCAGCACGACTTTAATTCGGCGAAGATTAATCATTTCTAAATTAAACGAACCTATCATAATTTCTCAATTAAAAAAAAAATTTTAAGAAGTTATCATCATTGAGTCAATTAACACGACAGTTGTGCGCCAAATTCTGACCGTCCGGATGTGTTTCGACGGTCTAGATTTTGAAAAAAAAATTCTTCCAGGAAAAAGTTTAAACTTTTCTGGAGAGGAGTTCGAGCAAATCCTAATCATTTATTACAGCAATGGACGGTTAGAGATTAATTGTGTAACAGTGCTTTATACAGTCGTTACGCGTGTAGCACTTCTAAAAAAATATATCCCTGGTGGATACAACCGATCGATATTGTCAAACTTTCACGTCATCGAAGATTATCTATTAGTCATGTTACTTTTTCGCCAATTAAGGACATTTTAAAACTCACGCTTAAAATACTTATTTTTGGCCAACGGGTTCTAGCCTAGTTATCATCTCCTGGTCCTTTCCATGTAGCATAGGGAGGCCAGATTTCGAGTCCCGTCCTTGGCCTTTGGAATTCAGGTTTATGGATAGCCTTTGAAATTATTTGTGAACTAACGTATTAATACTCTGTTAACTCCTGCTGATGTATAAAATATAGGCGCAAAAAAAAATTGTATTTTTAGATTTGTTAATTTGCTGCAATATTTTGAATTAAAATGGAGATAAACAAAGGCTTTTGAATACAGAAGTCTTCGCGCGGAGCAACTGCGAAATATATTTTAGATATAGTTAAAATAAAATCTATTTTACTTTATAGACTTGTTATTATTATAGTAAAAGTCGATAGAATTGTTTGCAGTTATTGAATTATGGAATTAAGCTGCAACAAAACTAAGAATATTATGACTATTGCAAAACTAAAATACCAAAAAAGCACTTAGCAATATTAGCGTCTTTAAAATAAAATTTGACATTATTTTGTCTGATTCTATTATAATCTACATTTGGTTGGGAGAAACTTTGATGACGGCAACAAAATACTTTGAAAAAAGAGAGAATTTAAATAAAGTGCGATATGAAGATTGTAGTGGTCTATGGACTATGATGTATACTAAATATGTTTTGATTGAAGATTATATACGTGGCCTTCTACTTTTGAAAGAAATCAAAGATAAGAGAAGCCAAAGATGACAAAGGATTTGATCACCAGAAGCATATATAGTTTAGTTTAACTGCAATCTTGTTTTGCTTTTCGTGATTTTTTTTCCCAGTAACGCAGGATATCCCGAGCCAGTTTGCGCGCACCTCGGACTAATTCCTACAGTTCCTCCCACAGGAATTTCCCACGCTTACGCATGACAGTGAGGTGATCTCAAGAGTTATTGGTAAGAAGAATCAAGTTTAAAACCTTTAGGATTGAGCAAGCACCTAACTCTCAACTCTCAAGCCAACACCTTAAAAAAGTATCCTTTTGCATTTCAAGACATAATCTAAACCCTAAAGCATATGGATGACATTGCACAAGCCTTTTGACCCAGCGATGATAATAAAGTGTCAGCCTCTCGCTCACACCTTTTTTTGGATAGGGGCTCACTCTCTTCTTTGTGTAAGCTAGTGGAAAATGAGACTTTGGTTTGGCTTAATAAGCCACTCGGCTTTTTTATTTGTATTTTTTAATTTTTGGTCTAATTTTTGTGAATTATCGATTCTTCTCGAAGAGAGAAATGGAAAAAATAAAAAATTATGATCCGAGCTCAAATTTTTTTTTATAAAGAAAAAAAATCCAAATAGACAGTAGCATTGAATAACTTTAAATCACTTATCCAAACTCCTTTGCTAATAGGCCCCACCTCCGATCCAAAGACCAGGAACTATATTCCGAGTCATTATATAGTATTCCGGGACTGGGAGTATATATACTCCATCCTCTCACATAATATATGAAGCCTGCATGTGGACACACGTATGAGATACACATGTTATATGAGAGAGGTGAATATATTGTTTATATCCTCCGAAAGTATTAAATAATTTTCCTTATATATTAATCTCGCACAAACAATAATAGGGCCACCGAGCTCAACGGATGCGTATGGATTCACAAAGACGATATAAATTCTTCTAATGTTGCAAAGTACTTTTATCACAGCCTGGGATATGATCATGAAGTTGAAAGTACTTTTACTCTCACATGTACTAGGAGACTTCACTTGGAAGCTTAATTAATTTTCAATTAATTTTCTTTTAGTATCTCTCTCTCATTATACTTAAAAACCTAACTACCTCAAAATTCAAAACAAACAAGTCCGATCCATGCGCAATGAAGTCGGCTCAAAGTCGTCTACTTCGACTAATGTGGTACAGTATATTTCCGTTTTTTTAAAAAAAATTCGGGATAAAGTAAATTTTTTCTTAATAGAACATTTATTTAACTATTTTATACATCCCAAATGTACCTAAAAGCATACATCATCACTAGCCTTTAATTTAGGCCATGATGCATGTGATCATGTATGTCCTTGTTCCTTAAAAAATACTGATGAAATAAATAAATAAATAAATAAATAAAGTCGGTCGTCACTCATTCATTCCCATAATCGTGCACTTAGGTATAGAAAGGTGTGACTCCTGGCCTTATCCGAGAGAATGTGCTTTTAATCCCGGCCCCAGCTAGCTTGTTCAGAAAACCGTGTACTGTACAAATGAGCTAGCTAGCTAGTCCCTTGATTAAAAAACCAGCCAACCCATTAACCGTGTTCCAAACGCGGTCTCCTCCTATATAGGAGCGACTCCTCCAGTACCGCTTCAACAGAAAACCTCTCCAAATTCTTACAGTCACACACACCAACATCTCTCTCTCTCTCTCTCTCTCTCTCTCTCTCTCATACATACACGAATATGGAAGAAGAACAGAGCAACACGTCACCATCCCTCAGAAACAAGCTGAAACAAACCCTGTGCCTCCGCGACCTGATCAACCGTATCGGCCGCCACCTCCAGCTCCAACGGCGGCATTGCTCGATGGCCGACTTCAAGTACGATCCCCTCAGTTACGCTTTGAATTTCGACGAAGGCGACTTCCACGGCCACTACGTCGAGGCGGCTCCGCTGCGGAGATCCTCCGCCAGGGTCTCGGCGTTGCCGCCGCTGAAGACGGCGGCCAAGGCCGGGATCACGTGCTTGTAGGTGTCTAGGTTTCTGATTTAATTTGGGATATTGTACAGATGGGAACATAACTGGTTTTCATAGTTTGGTTGGAATTTGTATCAGAAATTCAGTTCGGAATTGGGAGCATACATTGTATCTTTTCCAATTATTGTGCTCGGGAACTAATTACGAAATGTATTTTACAAACGACATACTAATCCAGAATACTAATTACGAAATGTATTTTGCAAACGACATATCTAAGCATAGATCCTCTTAACTGATCGAGTAGCTAATATGTTTGCTTCAAAACAACGGGCACGAAAATCCTCGTTCTAGCACGAGTAGTATGTTGCTTCAAAACAATCGGCACGAAAATCCTCGTTCTAGCGGACTGGGAGACCCTGCCAAGCAAGGGTGCTTGGCAGGGGTGCAGAGCACATCTCAGCCGTCTAAAAGTGTTTTGGACCGCCCGGATGCAAATGTACTGAATGGATTTAAAAAAAAAAGAAAAGGAAAAGGAAAAGTTGTTTCGATCCGGGCCGTTGATCTTGAGATGAACGGCCGGATTGGCCGCTTGGCACCCGCTCGGCAGAGGTGCCGCTAGGCAGGATCCCCGGGTCCCGTTCTAGCACGAGGATTATGTTGCTTCAAAACAACGGGCACGAAAATCCTCGTTCTGGCACTCGCCGTTCACCAAGTGTTACTAACTTACTAGAAAATCCTAATAACCGTCCGGGAAAAAGTTGTTAATCTCAGCATGGGTGCAAAGTGCATATTAAATATTACAAGACTAATGTGTATGTTAAAATTGAAATTGGGAAATGGTGCTGTGCAGTGATGTGTGCAGTACCGTGCTGTACACACCTTTGAGCCGTTAAATCGTACATCCGATAATTCAGATCTTATCTCGGTAATGAACGATTTTCAATTATTAGTTGTCAAGATGATATCCGAACCGTCGGATTCACGATTCGATGGCTTTGAGGTGAGCAGCACAGTGCTAGACACCTCATTATACAGCACCAACCCGAAGTCCGATAAAACTCGAGCATCCCCACTTGATTCAAACCTGAGTACCAAGCCTTCAAATTTTAGTAATGAACCTTGCTAAGTTAAATTTTTCCATTTTTTTAAATATTTTGAATAAAAACAAAACTAAGTCAATGAGCCAAATTTTTTGTTTTGATTCAAAAAAATTAGGTTTCAATTGTAATTTTATACTTTTTAGATTACTTTTGTCATGACAAATCAATAATTTACAAAAAGTTGACGAAAAACTAACAAATGCGAAAAAAAATTGAATAAGAACAAAAAAACTAAATTATTTAGCTTATTTGGCCAAACATTATTGACGAAAATCAGGCAAGTGAAGCATACGCAATGATTGGTTCATGTCTAAACTAAATGAACCTACCATAATTTCTCAAATTAAAAACAAATAAAGACGTTATCATCATTGAGAGTCACCCACCCATTATCTATTACTGTTATTTCTCCAATTAAGGACTTTTTAAAACTCAATCTTAATGGGGTCAATAAAATGCTTATTTTTGGCCAATGGGCTCTAGTCTAGAATTCAAGGTTCTAAATACCATACCGGTCATGGTACCGGTTTTGCTACTGATACGGTACGTATCAGTACCGGGATAATATCGAGTACCATTTCGGATTTCTCGCTACTAATAAATATGTATTATGAAAACTATATGTCTAGTTATAAACTTGAACTTCATTTCTACAACCCAACAAAATTAATGTTTGAAACTTTGAAAAATAGATTTGGCAAGATAAATTAAAAGAATTTGGCTAAAAAAAAGGACTAGAAAGACTAGAAGTAGGATAAAAAAAAATTGATAAATTTGTTTGCAGTTATTGAATTATGGAATTAAGCTACAACAAAACTTAGAAATTATGATTATTGCAAAACTAAAATACAAAGAAGCACTTAGCCGTAGCTTCTTCAAAACATAATTTTAGATTATTTTTCTGATTGTAGTCTACATTTGGTTGGGAGAAACTTTGTCCTCCACAGACTACTTTGAAATAAAAGAGAGAATTCTAAAAAAGTGTGGTACGTATGAAGAAAATTATAGTGGTCTATGATGCATGTTTTGATTGAAGATTATATACTTGGCCTTCTACTTTTGAAAGAAAGCAAAAGATAAGAGAATGACATTGCACAAGCCTTTTGACCTAGCGATGATAATAAAGCGTCGGCCTCTCGCTCACACCTTTTTTTCAATGAGAATAAATTTTTTACACTGTCGGTGTAAACATTTGTTTCCTCCAAATCAATTGCATTACGACACATGTCAAAATAGTGGTCCCAATTAATAAAATATGGCGACGTGGCGCAATACAATTGATTTGGAGGAAACAAATGTTTACACCGGCGGTGTAAAGAATTTATTCTCTTTTTCGATAGGGGCTCACTCTCTTCTTTGTGTAAGCTAGTGGAAAAATGAGACTTTGGTTTGGCTCACTGGCCTTTTTTATTTGTGTTTTTTTAGTTTTGCGTTAAATTTTTGTGAATTATCGATTCTTCTCGACAAAGAATCAAAAAAAATAAATATTGTGATCCAAACACAAATAAAATTTTATAAAGAAAAATATAAGCCAAATATACAATAAAATTGAATAACTAAAATGATCACTTATCCTACGGTCCTTATCCTATTAGGGATCCTGCACGGGCTTACCGTGCGGGACTCCCATTTCTGATCGAAATGCGACGATCCAATCCACTCAAAGTGATCAGAACGTGATTTTAAGAATAATTGAGTGAAATCAGCAAAAAAACATGATCGAGAAGGGCTTGATTCGAACAGTTTTTTATTGAACGGTTAAGTAAAAAACTACTTGAATCAAGCCCTTCTTGATCTTTTTTTTGACTGATTTCTCTCGGGTACCCTTAAAATCACGTTCTAAACACATTGAGTGGCTCAGATCGTTGCAATTCGATCGAAAAAGAGGAGTCTTGCACGATAAGCCTTTGCGAGATCCCTTATAGGATATAAAGTGCTTATCCTAACTCCTTTCCTTATAAGTTGTTTTTCATTGATTTGCTCAGTGTGGAATACGATCATGAAGTTGAAAAGTACTTTCACTCTCGCATGAGACTTTCACTTGGAAAAGTAAACGTTCCACACTAATGAAGTCGAGGTAAAGCAAAATTTTTCTTAAACAAAACATTTCAGTATGTCATAGTACATCCCAAATGTACCTAAAAGCACATCATCACTAGCCTTTCGGCCATGTGATCACGTTACTATTCTCCTTGTTCCTTAAAGTATTTGTGCAATAAATAAAGTCGGTCCCCCATCTTAAAAAAAAAATGTTACAATACAAATTAGATATGGATATAATATAAAGTCGGTCGTTACTCATTATTCACTTAGCCATGTTTCCACCAGCAAAAAAAGGAAAAAAAAAATTAGCATTAGCCTTTTTTTCATTTTGTTTTTATTTGGTTTTTTTCATCTCGTTCACACTAACAAATAAAAAACAAAAAGGGAAAAAAAATTAGCCTTTTTTTCATTTTGTTTTTATCAGGTTTTTTTCATCTCGTTCACATTAACAAAAAAAAAATTTGTGAACAAAAAAAAAATCTGCTACGGCAATTTCATTCACAAACTCATCTAGTATAACTTATTCACAACCAAAAATAATTTGATATTTTTTAACAATTTATTCACTACTGCGAATAGCTAATAAGTTGATTGCCAAAAATACTTTCAGAACAAATTATTCATTGGTAAAAACGTAAGCGTGCATCCAAAGTATAGAAAGGTATGACTCATTACCTTATCCAAGAAACGCTTTATCCCGGCCCCAGCTTTAAAAAACCGTGTACTGTACGATGAGCTAGTCCCTTTGATTAAGAAACCAACCAACCCAACTGGAGTAGTACAGTCAGTATATATTAAACCGTGTTCCAAACGCGGTCTATCTTAAATCTCCAATCTCCTCCTATATAGCACTACTAGGAGCAACTCCTCCAATCCCATATCAACAGAAAACCTCTCAAACTTCTGTGTCTCTCTCTCTCTCTCTCTCTCTCTCTCTCTCTCTCTCTCTCACACACACACACACACACACACACATGGAAGGAGAACAGTGCAACACGTCACCATCCCTCAGAAACAAGCTGAAACAAACCCTCTGCCTCCGCGACCTGATCAACCGTATCGGCCGCCACCTCCAGCTCCATCGGCGGCATTGCTCGATGGCCGACTTCAAGTACGACCCCCTCAGTTACGCTTTGAATTTCGACGAAGGCGACTTCCACAGCCTATACGACGAGGCGGCTCCGCCGCGGAGATCCTCTGCTAGGGTCTCCGCATTGCCGCCGCTGAAGACGGCCGCCAATGCCGGGATCACGTGCTTGTAGGTGTCTAGGCTTATGATTTAATTTGGGATATTGTACAGATTGGAACCTAATTGGTTTTCATAGTTTGGTTGGAATTTGTATCCGAAATTCAGTTCGCAATTGGGAGCATACATTGTATCCTTTTCCAATTTATTGTGTTCGGAAGCTAATTACGAAATCTATTTTGCAAACGAGATACTAAAACGCAGAAAACAAAAGTTATGCTTAACGAGGGAAATTAAGAAACTGGGGCATTCATTAATGGTTGGTTTAACTACTAATCGGCTTTTCTTTTCGGTTTTTGCCAATATTATATGCATTGGCCCGAATTAGTAGGGTGTAAGTTAGAGTTAACACATAAGATTCCAGGGTAAGAAGTTATTCATAATTCTGGCCCCCAAAATCTGCCCCTTGTAAGGCTCAAACCGAGGCATCCACAAAGGGAGAAAATAGAAAACTTTAACCTGGGAAAATTCATTACTAAAATGAACCTATCATGATTCTCAGTCCATAAATAAAAATAAAAATAAAAAAGAGAAAGAACTTGTGTCCTTATCATCATTGAGTCAATGCTTAGTCATTTCTCTCTCTCCCAGTCTCAGAGACACAAAAAGGAGTATATCCCAGGTGGATGCAACCGATTTTGAAACTTTCACGTCATCACAGATTATCTAATTTTCCAATCGTGTTAATAAAATATTTATTTTTGGTTTTGATAATTTGCCGTGATGTCCTACCTCTTAAATAAGAATCAGTTTCGCTTGGCTTTTTAAAGGTTGTTTCTGTTTTCTTTTCTCCTATGTGCCACGTAACCCATCAATTCAATTCTCAATTCTCACTGCCACGCAACCCACTAACCAAAAGGAGCAAAATCCCCATTTCTCCCGCTGCCATGCAGCCCACTAACCAAAAGGAGCAAAATCGCCATTTCAGCAGCAAAATCCCCATTTCTCCTCTATATACAAAATTTCACTCATCTCACTGCCATGCAGCCCACTAAACAAAAGCAGCAAAATTCCCATTCCACTCATTTCTTCGGTTGAGCGTTTGGGCAGAGGTTTTCGCAGCTGGTGAGGTCGCAGTTGGTGTTTGGGGTTTACACCGTTTGTTTCTTGGATTTTTTGCCATTTCTTCGGTTGTTCTGGTCCCGTTGGTGCGAGGTAATGGGTAATTTCTCATTTTCGATTTTGTAGTTTGTGTCTTTGATTTCTGCATGTTGAGTGTTTGATCTCTGCAAGTTGAGTCCAAAAGGAGCAAAATCAACATTTCAGCAGCAAAATCCCCATTTCTCCTCTGCATGTTAAGTGTTTGATCTCTGCAAGTTGAGTGTTTGATTTCTCTGTGTAGAGTTATTTGTGGCAGAGTTATTTGTCTATATTCAAGCTTTTTGGTCGTTGCATGTGTTGTTTTCTGATTGCCTATTTTGTCATCTCTGATTGTGAATGCAGAGCAATTTAGCTCATTCCTCTGTTCTTTTTGGTTGCTGCATATGTTGTTTTCTGCATTTGGACCAATTTAGCAACATGAATTCTGGCTCTTATTATAGAACAGAAGGATATATATAAATAGAATGGGATATATATATATATATATGTATATATTAATTGACTTATTTCCAATTCTGTGATTTAGTAATATAGTTCTTTGTGTCTTATTTTGCTCGTGAGATTCTCAAATTTCGGTATAAGTAAAGAATGGGCTAGAGAGCTCTGAAGTGAGGTAATAGAATGGGATAAAGAGCGCTGCAGATCTTCGAATTGATTGAATTATTTCCAGTTCTGTGATTTAGTAATATAGTTCTTTGTGTCTTATTTTGCTCATGGGATTTTCAAATTTCGGTTGTGGGTATAACTAGATATTGATTATATGTCATTTGGAATTTGGTGAATATGAATTCTTAATTTTGTGATTGGGTGGGATGGTTGATCCTGTTCCATTTCGCCATTGGGTGCATTTAAAGCATCGGAATACTCAAACTCCACATGGAGGGTTTTATTGTTTCTACCTATTCGAGGCCAAAGGGTGATTGCAGTTGTTGCAAGCTATCGACATGGTGGACAGCTGGAGTATAAAGCTTATAGTATGTTTGTGCGTGAATACAGAGATGTATTGGGTTTTATTGTCTTCTACCACTTTGAGCTTCACTGACGTTGCCTCCATATCAAAGGTAAAAGCTTTAGATCCTCTTTGTTCAAACTTGATTTGGCTGCTGCAATTTACGTCTTTTCATTAGAATGAAACTCCAGGATTTAAACTCAGAAGTCGACCAGCACTTGCCTAATTTAAGGGTGCATACTCCTTCTCTTTCTAATATACCTAATGCTGAATACAAATGACTGTGCACAGCAATAGTCCTTAACACTTTTGCTCCTTCCTCTAGCATTCACAAAAAAGAATCTCTAACAAATCACAGGCTATTATCAACAACAAAATCCATAATTTCAAGAAAAATTCAAACCCATCTACACAACAGGCATGAATTACGTGCTTTGCACGTTAGCACGCACCTAGTTCTGAATTAAAATGGAGACAAATAAAAGTCTTCTTGAATTACAGTGGTACTGATTAATGCCGTCGTCATGCCTCGAGCCTTCGGGCGTGATTGCAGCAACTGTGAAATAGATTTTAGATTATGTTATTGCAAAACTATAAATAAATATATAAAAAAAAAAGCACTTAAAATTAGCTTTTTTTAAAATAAAATTTTAGAATATTTTTTTTATTCTACAGATTAGTTATAATTCAACATTTGGTTGGGAGAAACTTTGAACGCAACAAACTGCTTTGAAAGAAGATAGAGCATATGGATGACAGTATGACACTAAACAAGCCTTTTGGCCTAGTGATGATAAAATGTCGGCCACTCACTCACTCCGTGTTTTTGGATAGTGACTCACTCCCTCCCTTCTCGTGCAGCCAAGTAGAAAAGGAGACTCTTTTTCAGCCAATCACTTATCCAAACTCTTTTTCTATTTGCCCCGCCTCCGATCCAAAGAACAGAAACCGTATCCCATGTTTTTGTTCTTTGAAATCAGAGGTTGAGGTTTAGTAGGTAAAAATAAGGAAGAAAAAGCTACAAAATACTTGGGCCACTCGGCTTAGCGAGTGCGTAATTTGTATTTAGATTCAGTGAGCACCCTAATTAGAGGGTTGGGAAGGAATTTGGTGTAGATTTTAAGTTGTTCTTAGATATGAGAAAGAAAGAGTAAACAATATAAGCATTGTCCAACCTGTTTTTCTTGAATTAATGCGTTTTTTTTTTTTTTTGGTTCATTAGTAGATTAAATTTGTACTAACCTTATTGTTGAACAAATGAACTAATAGATTGCAGAGTACTACCGTAAATTCAAATAACAAAAAAAACAGGTGACGGTATAAAATGAGTCTAAAAATTAATAAAATTAACAAGAGATTAAGTTACTCATGGAGGAGCTGAGCCGTGCAATCTTAGTCTTTCGTTTCGGCAATCAATGATTGAGATATATTTTTAAACTTTTGTCAATAATAAATATCTCTGACAGTTACTAATCCAGATCGTCCATTGGACGGGTGAGATTGAGCTATGTAAAATTTATTCACGACTCCTCCATGAATAAGTTTTTCTTGAATAACAAAGACAAAATGAAAACTAAAATGTGTTTATTTTTGGCATCTCAAAACTGTTGCGATCCGGATGATCACTATACGTACCTCTGTAGTCACTACAGGGTCCCCGGATCCTACGGTGATGAAGTTACTACAGGGTCCCCGGATCCCACGGTGACAATATCTGCTTCTTTTTATTGAAATAATAAATAAATAAATAAAATGTCGGTCGTCACTCCCACTCCCGTAATTCTGCAGCCAAGTATAGAAAGGTCCGACTCATTTACCTTATCCAAGATGCTTTAGGGTAAATTACATTAAACCCTCCTCAATTGTAAAAGATTTTCACTTAACCCCCTATTGATTGAAACTCAACACTTTACCCCTTTCAAAAGTATTCATCTGATGACATCAAACTCTTTTTCGCTAGCAAATTGCAAGGATTTTAGATAGAACTCATCATGTGAGCAAAAACATGACATGATAAAGAAGATGTGATGACGTAAATACCCTTTTCTCTTTATCTAAAAGTAATTTTCCAAAATTAGAAGAGACAGAAAAGGGAGGAAAAGAACCTAAATGTTGAGGGCAGTTGGGTTGGGGTTGGGGGAGAGGGGGGGGTGTTCACTGAATAAGAGGTGATTGAAATTAGAATAGCTTTTGTTAGAATGTTGTGAATGAATTTGGCCTTCGATGTGGTGGCTTTTCGAAGGTTATGAATGGAGGTCAAGGTGAAAGAAAAATGGTGGGATGATGAACAGGAAAGAGGGTAGTAGAGTGTAATTTCCCAATGACGGCATCGTTGACATCTTGAAATTCGTATTGTTTAAGGGCGTTAAGTGTTGATTTTTAAACTTTGAGTAGTTAATTGAAAATAGGTTATAGTTGAGGGGGTTTAATGGAGTTTTACCCAATCCTTTAATCCCTGCCCCAGCTTAAGAAAACCGTTTACTGTACACAATGAGTCCCTTGATTAAAAAACCAACCAACCCAGCTGGAGTATATAATAAACCGTGTTCCGAACGCGGTCTATCTTAATCTCCTCCTATATAGGACTAGGAGCAACTCCTCCAATCCCGCATCACCAGAAAACCTCTCTCTCTCTCTCTCTCTCTCTCTCTCTCTCTCTAATCCCACATCGACAGAAAACCACTCTCTCTCTCTCTCTCTCTCTCTCTCTCTCATACCTACACAAATATGGAAGAAGAACAGAGCAACACGTCAACATCCCTCAGAAACAAGGTGAAACAAACCCTATGCCTCTCCTACTGCTTCCCCAACAACAAAAACTACCACCACCGACGCGAGGCCCTGGAGAACAAGTGTCGCGACCTGATCAGCCGTATCGGCCGCCACCTCCAACGACGTCGGCATTGCTCGATGGCCGACTTCAAGTACGATCCTCTCAGTTACGCTTTGAATTTCGACGAAGGCGGCTTCAATGAGGACTACGAACGGCTGGCCAAGGCGGCTCCACGGCGGAAATTCTCCGCCAGGGTTTCAGCGTTGCCGCCGCTGAAGACGGCGGCCAAGGCCGGAATCACATGCGTGTAGATCTAGTTTACTGATTGAATTTGGGATTTTGTATAGATTGGAATCTAAATTGGTTTTCATAGTTCGGTTACAAATTCAGTTCGCAATTGGGAGCATACATTGTATGCCAACAATTGTGTTTGGGAGCTAATTACAATTGCAAACGATATAATGCAGAATATGAAAATTATGTTTGGGACAAGGTTTTTTTTTTTTTTTTTTTTGCTATAGTACAAGTTTTTTTGAAAATGCTATAGTACAAGTTAGATGTGGCAAGGTTCAGTTGAAATAGGTTCATTAATATGGGCTAGAACTAGGGGTGTAAATGAGTCGAGACGAACTGAGTTTCGGCGAGCTCAAGCTCGGCTATTTACTAAACGAGCCAAAAACTCAAGCTCGAGTCGAGCCCCTCAATGAGCCAAGCTTAGTCATTTACTAAACGAGCTTCTTTAATCGAGTCGAATCTCTCTTAACAAACCAAGCTTTGTCGAGCGCTCGGCTCATTAAGTAAACGAGCCGAGCCAAGACGAGCCGAGCCAAGTCGAGCCGAGCTGCTCGGTTCGTTTACCACCACGATAGTTTTCATTCTGCCATATGTAATTTGGGATGGGTATAATACAAGTTAGATGTGGCAAGGTTCATTTGAAAATAGGTTCAATATAGGCTAAAACCAATTAAAAGAGGGTATAATGTCACGAGTAGTTTTCATTGGACACGGGGGCTCTGTTGTGCCTCCTGGCATAGCACCCCCTACCCACACCAAAAAATGGCACCGTTTGGAGGGAAAACAAAATTTAGTCTACCTATTTGCAATCCTATGTAGCTGAAACGTGATTATAAGAGTCTTAGAGATATAATTTAATTATGTCTCTTTAGAATAATATGATCAGAATAATAAGGTCTTCACACTGGTTCAAATGGATTAAAAATTGGAGCAGATAATTTTTTAACTGTATTTTTAATATATAAATAAGAGTTTTTTTTCTTTTTATCCCCTAAACTATGCATCTTTTCTCTACTTAGTCCCTAAACTATCAATTTGATAATTTCATCCCCTCAACTATCATACCGTTAACAACTTAGTCCAATAGATAACGGAAATTAGAAATTTAGATGGAAAATGTCATGTAAGGCCTTGTTTGGACCTTGTAAAGCAGATACTTGATTTTGAAAGCATTAGAGATAAAAATTAATTATGACACTTTAGGATAAAATGATCAAAAAAATAAGATATTCTCATCGGTTCAAACCAATTGAAAATTAGAGCACTTAATTTTTTTACAAGGTTCATATATTAGAATCTTACATGACATTTTATAAAGACTGACACATACATATTTTATTTTAAAAATATTGAATTTTTTATATAGAATTTAGATTGTTTCTATATTAAAATATGGTTAAAAATCAAGCGATCCAATTTTCAATCAGTGTGAATCGGTTCGAAGATCTTATTTTTCTGATCATTTTATATTAAAAGATTATTGTTAATTTTTTTTCTAGAGCTCCCATAATCAAGTATCTGCTCTAAAAAGTCCCAAATAAAAAGCAAATATTTAATTATGATAAAAAAAATAATCATGACTCGTGAGAATAATATAATTAGAAAAATAATATCTTCAATATTGTTCCAAACAGATTGAAAATTCGAGTACTTAATTTTTTTAGAATGTCTATATACTAAATAATATGGTTAAAAAATTAAATACTCCAATTTTCAATCTATTGAAACCGGTGTGAAAGTCTTATTTTTTGATCATTTTATCCTAAAGGGTCATAATGAAATTTTATCTATAAGGCTCTCATAATTAAGTATTTGCTCTACAAGGTCTCAAACAGGCCTTATCTGCCATTTTCCATCCAAATTCCTAACTTACGTTATCTATTGGACTAAGTAGGTAACGGTACAATAGTTGAGGTGATTAAATCATCAAATTGATAGTTTAAGGACTAAGTAGAGAAAATGTGCGTAGTTTAGTGGATAAAAAAAACTCGGAAACAGCGAATTGGGGCCTCTAGAGAGAGAGAAAAGCCGCCACTAGAAAGAGAGAAAAAATTCCGATCCAGATCTGGGGGAGGGGGGCCTCCGGCTCTCACCCTGCTCCCCACCCCTGCCCTCCTCACCACTCTTCTCTTTCTTCGCCGCGTTCTCCATGACCAGCAGTTTTAGGCGGCTGTTCGTTTGGACGGCGAGGGTTCCTCAAGCCAGCTTCGCCGGTGGATGGTGGCTCTTATGGCCCGTTCTTCTTCCATTGTCCCCAGATCTATTGTTTTTGGTCTTGGTCCGGCGTCGAGCGTAATAAGGTGTGCGGTTGGTGTATGGGTTTTTTTTCCCCGTTTTTCTTCTGCTATTTTCAGTTTTTCGTTTCTATCAGTGGGTTTCCCCTGTCTGATTCTGTACCAGACTGGGTGTTCCAGATCTGGTGGGTGATGGTGGTGGGCAAATAATCCGGTGCCTATTGAGGAATGGTCCAATGTTGGTGGTCGTTGTGTCTCCGGATGTTTTGTTTTGGGGCTGGTGGGTTTCGATGGTGTTGTTGGGGTTGGTGGTGGTCCGGTGGTGTTTGATTGGGCTGAGTAACAGTCGGTTGGATGAAGACTGGTCGCCGTGGTCCGGTGGTGTTCGAATCTTATTCTATTTAGGGCGGTGACCTGGTGTTTTTTGTCCATGAGACCTGTTAGATTTTAGCTGTTTTGTTGTTGTTTTGCCTTCAAATTTCAACGATGCTTATTTGTTTAGGATTTGAGCCGTGGATTTCTTTAAATCCTCTGTAATCTAGAACGAGATTGGTTCTTATGTACCAGCGTTATCGCGGGGCCTGCTTCGGCAATAGGTGCCTGATCGACGCTTAGGTTGCTTTGGTTCTTTCCTGTATCTGTTCTGGAATTTGTTTGCCCGATGGGCTTTTTTGAATGCATGACTCTTTTCAAAAAAACAAAAAAAAAAACTCATATAAATAATATGTAAACAGTCTACAAAAATTAAATACTCCAATTTTTTCATCCGTTTAAACAAGTGCGAATATCTTATTATTCTGAACATATTATTTTAAAGGATCATAATTAACTTTTGTCTCTAGAACTCTCATAATTAAGTATCTAATCTTTATTTAAGATCCTATTGAACAGAAACATGATTATTAAAGCCTTAGAGACAAAAGTTAATTATTCTTTTTAGAATAATATGTTCAGGAGAATAAGATCTTCGCACATATTCAAACGGATTAAAAATTGGAACATTTAATCTTTTTAGATTGTTTATATATTAAAAATATATTTAAAAAATTATCTGCTCCAATTTTCAATCCGTTTGAACCAATGTGAAAATTTTATTATTCTGATCATATTATTCTAAAGAGACATAATTAAATTTTATCTCTAATGCTCTTATAATCATGTTTCTGCTCCATAGGATTGCAAATAGGTAGGCTAAATTTTTTTTTTCCCTCCAAACAGTGCCTTTTTTTGGTGTGGGTAGGGGTGTTGTACCTCTTGGCGCAGCAGAGCCCCCGCCTCCGGTTTTCATTCTACTTGCATAGTAAGTGCTTGCAATCATTTATATATTACATCAATCTCCCTTTTTTCCCCGATGTGGGACTCCTTAAGTAGGGCTGCAAACGAACCGATCCTCGTGAGCGGCTCGCAGATTGCCTCGTTAATGTCTCGTTCAAGCTCGGCTCGAAAGTTAAACGAACGAGCTCGAGCCGATTTTTTTAGCTCGTTTTGTAAACGAGCTGAGCTCGAGTTAGGATAAGCTCGGCTCGAGTCGACTCGCAAACCGGGGTGTATATACTTAAGTTTAGGATTTTTATTGTTATTTCATAATTTGTTCTTTCCGTTTTCACTTTTCAATCAACCAAGGAAGACGAGAGCACACGCACACCAGTACACTCCCGCTCCATAGGAAAATAAAAGATATATACTTTCACAATCAAAATATTTTTGGTTGTATTAGGCCTATGTGAGAATATATATATATACATTTTTCGTTAGTCCGTTGAGGCTCATGAACAAGTACGAGCTCGAGTCAAGCCAAGACCCGCTCGGCTCGAACTCAACTCGTTAAATTTTCACTGAGCTCAAGCTCGAGCTCGGGTTCGTTTAAAACTTAATAAACAAACTTGAACACGGTAAAACTCGGCTTGGCTCGTTTGCAACCCTATCCTTAAGAGGTTCTCACACTATCTCTCTCAAGTTTCTCTCACCGACTTTGTCTTCTTCCAACTCCTTCCATCGTCCTCCACCATTTGTCACTCTGCCCTTGAATATCCAAACCAATCCACCCTGTATTGAACCCATTTTCAATCCTTCTAAACCCATGTAAATATGGGATCATATAGGATCAACCAATCATACAATAAGAACAAGTTAGATTACGTTGGATTATAAGTAGGCAGATATGGATAGATTCATGGCTTGGGTTGCAAATTGCAACCTCTACTTTTGACCAAATTTCCTGAGAAACATGGAGAATAGTTGTATAAACATTGTTGGACCAATATCCATATATTGGTCTACCGCCCGTAGACGTCGTCATCTAGTCCATCGGGCTGGATTGGGCTTGGTCCAAGCCATTCACCTTTTGAACGAGTTGGGTTCTAAGGCCTTGGCCCAACCTATCATGATAGTCCACCAGCAGACTCAGGCCCAACGAAAATCTACAACGACGTGGACCCAGGGGCGGATCCACCATAGGGCACGTGTGGTCACGTGCCCCACTTCCTTTTTTTTTTAAAAAAATTTCCCAATTTTGTGTCTATATATTATATATATGCTAATATGTTATAACAAGTTGAAGTTTGGTGCAATGATTGGCAGCAAGCTCTTAGGA
Source organism: Rhododendron mucronatum var. ripense (assembly GCA_019656295.1). Lineage (NCBI taxonomy): Eukaryota > Viridiplantae > Streptophyta > Magnoliopsida > Ericales > Ericaceae > Rhododendron > Rhododendron mucronatum. The sequence goes on along the minus strand of BPLT01000152.1, from coordinate 44,056 downwards.
GTCAGCGGCGTGAGTTTGACTCCCGACGCTCCTGCACTCTTTTTAATTTTTTTTCAAATTCCACTAAAACAATTCAACTCCCCCTGCACTCTTTTTAATTTTTTTTCAAATTCCACTAAAACAATTCAATTCCCCCCGCACTACGAAGTTTTCTTTTTTTATTTTTTTTTCAAAATCCACTAAAAACTCTTTCACAACCAAGGTTTCTTCCACTCCCCACCGTCTCCCATCATTTGTATAGTACTCAATATGAACTCGCACATTGTATTTGTACATTTTTGGTTCCCGAAACGTGTACTTGTAGAGTTAATAATAGAAAAAAAGATGATAAACATGTGATAATTTTGTTTTAACACATAATCAAGGTGCACAGATTTGCCCAAGTAACTTGTTTTTAAAATGCATATATACTATTAAATTATTACATTATCATGGATGCTAAAATTATTTTAGTGTGAATGTGTTTAACTGTAACTCACATATTACGGAGTTACAAAGAAAATTGGTGCCCTCACTATGTCCAATTCCTGGGTCCGCCCCTGCGTGGACCCATCTAACCTAGTGGCCCATGTCGCTCTTACTCGGCATCCACATTCTTTTTATTTTGTGCCTTCATTCATGTCAATTTACAATGTTGACCTTGGATGTGTGAAAAGTGTATTGAAAAAAGGCAACATAGTAAATTCATGTAGATAAAGACAAAAAAAAAAAAAAAAGGAATGTGAATGATAAAAAGGAGATTGTGAAAATCACTTCTCTAAAAAAATCACCTAGGAATAGTGTTGATGGCTATTGAAGTGTCTAAAATAGTTAGAGTGAAGTGTGCTTAAGTCTAGCTATTAATCAAAGAAAAAGATTAATTAACTTATTTGACCTGTTCATATTTTTAAGAGTAAATCAGAAATATTTGTTCTTTTTTCTCCTTTTGATATAAGAAAAGGAAAAAAAGCAAATGAATTACCTTCTCTTTTGACTCTTGGGTAATGGAATAGAATTTAACTTCCTCTTCTTTTTCCTTCTCAACAAATAGTAATAGCAACCAAACAGAATATATATATATAAAAATTTGGGTATTAGTTTGTTCAGGCCTTCAGGTGTTTGGGGTGCTTTAGAGGCTGTCTCGATGTCGAGTATCGCTTTAGTTTTTTGATTGGTTTCTTATCTTTCTTTGGGTGTGGTTCACGGGTGGTGTTTTCGCCGGTGTGCTTGCGATCCATTAAATATTTGTAATCTTTATTCAAAGACATATTTTAAAAAAAATTGCTTATAAAAAATAAAAAAAAAAAAAAACCAAACAGAATATTTATATTTTAAGCTTGGTTGATCAGAATAGCATCAAGAAGTACTAGAGTTAGCGGCTAGCAAACAAATCTTTATTTTCTAAGAACAGATAGAATTGAATCTAAAATCTTAATAGAAAAGAATAAATTCACTCTTTTTTTTCCTAGTAAAGAACAAATTCTTTATGTAAAGAGGGAGCATATTGGAAATTAATTGTACGTAAATCAGAATTTTCCTTGAACCGAACATGTTCCTCCTGTCAAAGAAAAACTTTCTTCTACTCTTTAAATATATATAGATTGAGGAATGACCTATAGACGAATATATAAGCATACGTTTCATGCTGACCTAAAATTTTTTTATGTAAATTACTATAATTTAGCATCATATATTCCAACTTTTTTCACGCCAGCTCGTTTGCTATTCTCTCATTGTGATGCATTGGCCTATATCCATACGGGACTTTATCCTCGCTCTAATTGGCCTTCCGCTAGTAGATGGTGTGATAGCTCTCTAGAGATTCGTCGAGATGCTGTGTAAGTTGGTCCGAGCAACCAAGTTATAAAAAAAAAAAAAAAAAAAAGTCTAGAAACAAAATTATAAACCACAGATCTCGATACACGCATGTGTCCCTGAACGTCCATTGCATGCTCGTATGTGTGCATCTAACCGTTTCAGACAGTACTGGTGTGACCCGCATGTCTATTTTAAAATTGTGTTCCTAATACTGCTTGGTTCGCTTGCACCCAGGCTCTCTCCCTCCTATATATGTACTCCTCCACACCCAGGCCAGCTCTCCCTCAAGAAATTGCCGACTTTTATGGGAAACAAAAATGGCCGCCCTCGGCCCCCGCGCTTCCGCGGGCCCGGTAGGTCCCCCATCTTCCCAACCCCAGCCGACCTCATTCGCATCCTAATCGAAGAGGTCATCGGAGCAGCGATTGAGGAAACCCGTCGGAGGAACGAGCAGAAGAACGGCTTACTGTATCTTAATTGTGCGATGACGTCGAATTGCGAGCTTCCAAGTCGAATGATGATGCTAAAATCGTTCAACAACGAAGCCATGTCAACCGAGGAAGCGGTGTCGAAATTGTTGGACGGGATTCCGCCGGAGTATGCGGACCAGTTGCAGAATCCGGAGGAGCTGGTCAAGCGCTTGAACATTGACGTTCCTCCCGAGTGCATGCCCGAGGTGGCGGCCGCGCTGACCAAACACTATAACCAGCGTCACCTGGTTCGTATGACACCCTAGAAGATATCATTCGGTCTTACGGTTTTATATCAGCCGATATCAGACAATAACGAGTAACAACTGATACACAGTTAAATAACGGACAACTCTCAGGTCCAAAATCCCGTCACGTATAGAGTGATACGATACGTAACAGATAATAGGTAAAATTGTGTACTACATATATAATGTTTCCGTCTGTGTGTACGCCCTATGCTCTGTAACGAGAAAACAATGAAGACTTGTCTTTATTAGATCTAAGTTAATTTTCTGACAGTGTACAAGATCAATGGCTGGATCATTGATATTGATTCCAAGATGACGCCCACAAAATTAAGAGCAACGCTACTTACACAATTTCGGACACAATTGTGTCCGGAGCTATTTGATGCACATAGGTTCACATGCATCGAACGACTCATTTTTCACGCTAATATTTTTCCCTCTCCAACACTTTTAATTAGGGTGAGTTCATGCTAATAATTTTTATCTTCGGTATTTTTTGACTTTCGTAATATTTTTGTCACCGAAAAGACTAACTTTTCTATTTGCAATGGCGGATGAAGGATCTGTTGATCCAATAAGGAGTGTCACGACCAGTGCTAATTGACTTGTTTACTATTCGCCTAAAAACGTGGCTCAAAAGATTAATCTCAAGTCATACAGTAGCTCGTCAACCTCAAGTCATACAGTAGTTCGTCACATTTCATTATATAACCCCTTAACTTGTTATATTTTTCCCGATGTGGGACACGATTACCCAAGGGTTGGGTTCTCACAGTTTCCCTCACTTAGGAGTGCAACGGGGACGACGTTGGATCCGTTGATCTCACAGTTTCTCACAGTTTCCCTCAAAAGACTAACTTTTCTATTGGATCTGTTGATCCAATAAGGAGTGTCACGACCCCTTGCACTCCAAGCTCATCTCATGTGGGACCCGTCGAAGCACGACAAGCACCTCACTTGTCAGGCCCACGAAGCACGTTTGCTCACGGGACCCACCTCACACTTCCGGTTGGTGCAAGCTCTGATACCACCTGTCACGACCCGTGCCAATTAACCTGCTAATCATTTGCCTAACCACATGACTCAAAAGATTAATCTCAAATTATACAGCAGCTTATCGCGTTTCATTATATAACAGCTTTAACTTGTTATATTTTTCCCAATGTGGGACTATTAGCCAAGGGCCAGGTTCTCACAAGGAATCTCAAAAGCTTTACTCAGAAAGGTGAAGAAGTGTGAGAAGATTAAAGACGAGGATTGTAATTATGAATTTGACGCTCAAGTTGCCAGTTCGAGCTGCCTAAACATATGTGATAAGAAATTTTGTTTTTTTTTATGCAAGGTGTCTCGGGTCAACTTGTCTGCACCTCAGACTAATCTCTTCAACTCCTCGCGTAGCCTCTTCACATGCTTACACATTGTGTAAGATGGCACCAAGAGTTATTAGTAAAAAGAATTAAAAAGATTCGAGCAGGAGGGAGCTGGATAAAATTTGTTTTCGTCCTGGAGTTTCCATAAGTAATGCAGCAAAAAGAGTCGAGCAGGATAAAATTTCTCAGGATTTCTATTTTCATCATCATAAGTGGTAGAAGAACGTACACAAGTACTATCTGAATTACCTCGAACGGAAAATAAACTCACAATCATACTAAACCCAACCGACAGCCCATTGGAGAAAGAAATAACTTCCGTTCAGGGAAAGAAATACTTAATATTTGTTTTTGGCGTGAATTGACCCACTCACTTCTCCTATCGATATACAAAGGTGGCCAACTCATTTTCAAAGCACCCAACAAAAATGGGTGGCCGAGCGAGTTAGCCCCAGTTGGATTTCTCAGGATTCTAACAGTACATTTCACAGTAGATTTCCGTCAACCGTTCACGTACGAGTGTCTGATCATCAAATAGTCCCATTTTCACAAGAACAAAAAACAAAAATATCCTTGACAAGCCATATAGAGATCATGATAAATTTATACCCGAAACATATACCCATCCCCATTACCATAAAACGAAAGCTTCCATTTACAAGTCCACATGCACACGAATTAAAAAAAAAAAAAACTAGCTATTCTAAATTGTTTTTCTGTCGCATTCCCAAATTCGATATGCAAAAAATTTATCGTCTACTAAATGAGATAGTCCCCAAAAATACCTACCAACAGGCATAGCTCCGTACTCCGTTTTTAGTCAACCGCATCCATGCAGGAATCAAAACAGCAGCCTCGTTTGGTAGACATTCAGTTTGTGTAGGGACAAAAATTACTCCAAATAGGCAGCAACCTCCTACTGCAGTGGGGGTGATGATTTACCAACCATCTTAGCGAAAAGAAGTGAGAATGTCTGCTTTTGTGGGGTTGAAGTCGAGAGCATTTAAGCGAAACGATCATTTCTGCTCTCACCTGCGTTACTACTGTCCAAATCAAAGTTTCCAAACAATGAGTTTTGAGAAAACGGGATTTAATCATGAAAGCATGCATAGCCATGACTAGACTACCTCTTTCGTTTGCTCTTCGGTGTCGTAGAAGATGAAGGGTTACTGTGCCAGTTCCTTTTCCTCTGGTTGATGAACCAATTGTTAATCTGCTTTAATTGCAAGCCTGTTTCTTGCACCAATCTGGCCTTGTCTTCCTCCTGAATTAGAATTTTGACTAAATTGTAAGTTGGAAAAAAAAAAATCAACCAAAATAATCGAACTCAGGAAACGAGAAGAAGAAGAAGTTGCCAAACCGGGCTGTTGATGCAGTATGTTACGGCTTTCAACTGGCTTTTATTTTAGCATTTTGGGTTCAAAAAACAGTAACAAAGAAGTGAAAAATTTAAGTAAGGCTGTGTCTAGAGCAAAGATTTGGAGAAGGACAACAAAATGGAAGGGATTTCCAATCGAAGTTATGTTCCTTTCATTACCTTTCCCTCCACAAATTCTTCATTCAAAAACAACATACAAAGCTCATAGAAAAGTTAATGAGAAGAACTTTCTACTGAGAAAAATGCATAAAAAATAACCAACTATTTAAGAAAAGCCAGTGAAAAACCTCCATCTAAATGAAGCCGTTGGCATTTGAGTAGATATGAAACTTACTGTGGGATAAGGCCATTTGGAATGTGATTGCCACCAAGCTTTTAGTAGCGACGTGGTGTCACCTGGCAGCTTCCCCGCTCGTCTTTTACGTAGAATTTCTTCTCTAATGTCCACAATCTTCTCCTTGTAACCCTAAGAAACACAGAGATTAAACGCGGTGAATACATTAAAACCAAGAGGAATGCAATATAAACAAAGTTTTCGTGCAAAATTGCTATACCACCAGGTGTGGCCTTTCTGAATGCTCTTTTGCATAAAATTTGGTCAAAAATCATTTCCCGAAAAGTCAACGAAAATTTTGTCACAAAAAGAGATGTGCCCCCTCTGAAAGTTTTCTGCTCCAAATGAATTGTTCTCTAAATCGTTTATTTATGACGCCACATCGACATGTTTTACCTGTTTGAGCTCATGCTTTAACTCGTGCCTCACACGTTCCATCAAAGACCTCTCGTTTTCAGTTGGGACAAGAGGACCAAACCCCATGGTGTCCTGTCCGTCTAAGCTTCCATCAAATAAATTGGCGTCACCATCAGTATGTTCTTCATCATCGTCGTCTGACATCGTTGCACCTGTGCCTTCACCCGGTGCTACACCTGTTTATCCAATACAGTTAGTTACAAAAACAACAGAGCAGGAAATGCATTGATGAATCACAACTATGTCAGCATGGTTGAAAAACAGGATGTCATGTCTTATTGTTGTTTATATACATGATAACTGCATATTGGGGTCAGGAATACAAGTTAAACCAATTACTTCTACTTGCGTAGCAAAATTATAAGAGTCCTGGAGTATCAAGTCATCGTCATGTGGTAATTCTGACAAATCATGACCCACAACATACCCTTTATTTTCCACTCATTTATGTTACCATTCATGCTATTACTTACTTCCATCACATTGATTATTACAAGCTTTAATCTTTCCTTAAAAGTTCTATCCAGATCCTAAGATGCATTTAAGTTATTTTTTAACCACCAGATGCAGTAATAAATTCATTCATTACATCATACAGAAAATGAGCAAGAAATTTAAATTTGAAATTTCATGCTTTCCCTCAGAGCAACTTTTGAAGCTTTATTTATCCAGCACTCCAGTAATGCTGTTTGTCCAAACCAAAACAGAGAGTTCGAGTTCGCTCATGATTTTATTACCGATTCTTAATTTCCTCTCACCTAATGGGTCCTGATTTTTATAACTAGCACTAGGCATGCCATCAAGTACCCGAAAGCATAAGACCCTTCGAATCTTGAACCTATTTCAATGTTATAAACATAAACGCCAGCCGGCCATGTGTTAATTACATATTGATGTACAAAGGAAAAAATGACAGTTGCGATTTTGCCATGCAGTGTACGAGGTCCTTGTCCAGCTAGCCAGTATTTAACCCATCAAAAGTCACAACCATAAAAAGTTCCTACCTAACTGCATGAAAGCCTAATGCAACTCAAACGCTAATGAGTTTTGCTATCCGAATTTGAGCTTCTAAATCAAAATTGATTTTTGGAGAAAGCAAACCTTCTTTTGACAACAACGACAACAAAAAATGATCACATTATCCAAAAACCGTGTGAAACTCTAGCAACATTTATCAAGACAGTATCCAAATAGTAGTATGACATATCACAATGATCTCAAGGCATGGCGAAGCCCTATGGCCTATGTGTGCATGCATGGAGTACGCAGCTACTCGCATAAGCACTTCAAAATAAACATAGGTGAAACGTGATAGTGAAGGTAGATGGCAAACATTAGGAACTATATTTTCTACAATTGGGATGTTTTACACGAAAGAAAGAACAAATTAAGCAAAAAGCAACATGAGATCACCTGTTAAGCTTTGTAGAGATTGCTCAAGCTCCCAACAAGCCATCACTGCTTCCATTGCATGTACCCGGACATGTTGTTGCAGTTGCTCTTTGAAGGAAGAGAGTAGTAGGACATAATGTGTCTACAATAAACAGAGCAAACGCAAAAGAAGACGGGTAAAAAAAAAGGAAGATTCAGCTGAAAAGGACAAACTGAGAGTCGTTAAAAACAATGTACCGATGTTCTATAAACAGTCTGATTTGTTTTTGGAAAAACGAAGGTATGTACATGGAAATAGCAGTCATATTGTGAAAATGATACGACAGAAAGGACTACAACAGATATGGGATGAATATGCCAAACAACTTCCAAGTTTGGCGTTCGCATTGCTTTAGACTTTGCAAAGTTAAGAATCCAAAATCTTTCAACACGATGCTTCTCAAAGTCAGTTTCATTTTTCGCACACGACAACAGTAAATGTCGTAACGAACACAATAGCACAAAAGTAAAATGGAACCCCAGTTGTGATTCTCATTCCTGAAAACGAATCCGATGTGAAAAGTTCGGTTTGAAGAGAAGTTGCTGATCGGTCATTTTCGGAACAAGAACAACAACTCCCAGAACACACAGGATATAGACCAAACCATCTATTAATAAGTGGAGAAGTACCAAAGGAAAATATTCTCCAAAGCACTCCCAAAGTCTCAATAATTGGAGTATTTGTACCTAATGATTCCTCTCATGATGCGACAACTGGACATTCCAATTGACATAGGAAGGTGGTTTTCGCAATCAAAAGAATAATGAACTGTCTTTTAAATCAAATCCAGCACAGTTGTGTCTACTAATACAAAGATCTTCAAAAGCATAAAATATGAAAACAGAGATTCTTCACTCTGGCTCGAATCTTCCCCAAAATATCCTGCCATCTCTCTCTCTCTCTCTCTCTCTCTCTCTCTCTCTCTCTCTCCACAAAACTTATTATGAAAACAACTAGATGCTTGAAACTTTTCTCCCAATTCAATAGATCACCTAAACTACAAAAACTCTGCCAATTGATTTTAGATATACCCAAAAACTTCAATTTGGGAGAATGGTCCTGTTACGGGCCTTTGTGGACTTTTTTCCGGTTTTCTCCGAATCTTTTATTTTTAGCACCAGTTGAGAAAATTAATCATGTGAAAAATCATGTTGCTCGAATATCGATGATCGCAAAGACACTCACCTTAACATAAATGAGTTCCAAATTAGCTTATCAACATAAGTTTTTGGCTAGATAAATGTGTTTTCAAAATCTAATTCACGAAGTATTCAATAAAGAGAATGCGAGTGAGAAGGACTTGGTCATTCTTTTTTTTGATAATCAAAAGGGTGAGAGGGGGCGACCAGCTTAGCAACTCCCCTTGGGCGTGACCATAGGGGCTCCCTACCCGCCAATGGAATGTCCGATTCGAGCCATAGCTACCGTCCGGAAGGACGGGCCGTCACCACGGCACCACTTTAGTGCACAACTGGTGAAAACTCCCCCCCTTTGGTCCACAGACGAGGTTCGAGTACCTGCCGGGACTCGAACTCCCGCCTGTGTTAAGGGAGGTGATGAGCCTCACCGGCTAGACTTGGTCATTCGATATCCGATCAACTTTATGTTTGAATTTTGAAATGCTAGAAGTTTTTGACCGGTTCTAAAACATCAATGTTTAGAATCAGTAGAATCGACCTGATAAGCCGTAACAGACCGAGAAAATTTTCAATAATGCTAGAGACACAATATTCTACCACAACACCAACCATACCCATGTAGGTGGACCTGCATGATTAGTACTCCCTCCATCCATTTTTTATAGTCCGGTTTTCCATTTTGGATTATCCCTCAATAAGTGTTCATTTTGTAAAATTAGTGAGTAAGTTTGTGAATTTTCCATTTTGCCCCTAAAACTAGATTTCATTTTGAAAAGTTAGTGAGTAAAAATATAATGATGATGTCTCCATAAAGAGTAAAAATGAAAAGTGGAGGTAAAAGTTGATGTGAAAGGTGTAATGATGATGTCTTTTTAATAAGTTGGAATTACGAAGTGGGACACTTAAAAAGGGACGGAGGGAGTAATTGATAATGGGCAAAAACTTCTTTCAAACAACTTCTCAACCACCAGTCATGCAGTGCTACGTAGGCAGATGTGGTTAGTGTTGTGGTGCAATATTGTGTCCTTAGCATTACTGAAAAAAATTCGGTACAACAGTTATTTGTAAAGCTCATCCACACATACACGAAACTCACAGCATGATAAGGACGTTACAAATTAGAGTCTACAAATTACCGTTGTACCTAATTTTCCATTGCTTCTCCATAAACAAACCATATATAGAGGGTGAATTTGACCATGAAACTTACCATGAACTGATCGAGGTCCTTATCATCGAGAGGCTGATTCCCATGACCAAGAACAGAGTACTTGGCCATCACGTGCTCCGACTGAGCCAATTGCGCGTCGATCCTCGGCAATTGATCCACCGGCGTGGCGATTCGAAGGCACTGGACATGAGTCGAAAGCAATTGCTCGTACAGAGGATGAGCAAGTATATCCGCCTTGCACTTTGCGTTTTGCCAATTGCTCTGATCTTCTCCGCCGCCGCCACCGTCACTCTCGCTCTTCTTCTCCTGCGGTTCGGTGAGCGAACATTAAAACAAGAATTCGGAACCTATAAAAGGTGATGTTTACAATGCTGCCAATACAAATTAGCAAAGGATTATCACAAGTATATTTATCCTTTCCAATAGCAAAATAATATTCTGAAAAATTAAATTATTACTAAAATATCATCATTTTTTGAGAAAATGTTAGGTGGGGCGGATGTCAGATTGTTCAAAACCAGGTTAGAGAGGCAAATTTATGTAGTCGTAAGATTTGGGGGGGAAAACTTCTATAATTTTACCAAAACTTTAAAACAGGAGTAAGGCCCAGACTCATCCGGCCGTCGGTCTTTCATCGCCGCAATTGACCGGACAAAAAAGGACAATGAATTTGGCACTCCACCTATCAATGCCTAGACTCATACGGCCGTCGGACTTTCATCGCCGCAATCAACCTGACAAAAATGGACAATGAATTTGACACTCCACTTTTTGATAACCACAATTCAAATATTTGTCTTTAGTGTTCTTGCAATATTTATTTTGAATATTAGAATATTGAAGTGTGGTTTATTAAAAAGTGCCGTGACAACATCAATTACGTTGAAAAAGATAAATTTATATAATTTGATTAATTTAGAATTTTTTTATAATTTCAACAAAATTTAAAACGTGTGTAGGGCGATCGTCCAGGCTCATCCGAACATCGGTCCGTGCTTACCTGCTGACGATGACTCAGCATCGTCGCCGTCGGAACGTCGTCGTTGTCCCCGTGTATCGACCGAGATAGCCACTGGTTGTTCGACGCCGACGAGTCGGAGTTCGTCGTGTTGTTGTTAGTCGTCTGTAAGTGAAGGAATCTACCCTCCCCACCTCCTCCTCCTCCACCGCCGCCGTAGTGGTGGTGCCCGGATTGTTGCCGGAGAATCGCGCTGTTCAGCCACGTCGGGGCTCCTCCTCCGCCTCCGCTGCCACCGGTGATATGCGGTTGCTTTCCGGCGCCCTCCGGTGAGTGCTCCGGGAATATTCCCCGTAGAACGGCGGTGTTGTCGGTCATGTGCTGGTCGGTGAAGTGGTGGAGTGCCATTTCGTGGGAGAGGTGGCCATGGTCGTGGAACGCCATTGACGAACTGAATGTAGAGAGAGAAGCGAAGAGAGAGAAAGAGAGAGTAGATTTATTCCAATATGATTGTTGTGTGTAAATTTTGATCATATACAGGTAGATAGAGACAATATTACTACGAGCGAGAGGGGACGGATGTTGTGCGGCTAATCCATTGTACCCTGCTGTGCGGCTCAGGATTTCGACTTTGGCCATGTTCTCCTTGTCTATATGTAACAAGAAGTCCGAGTTTTGGATTTTGTCTTTATTCAATATTTTACACATTTGTTAGTTTTGCATCAAATTATAACAAAAATGTACTCACAAAAAGTCCGAGTTTTGGATTTTGTCTTTATTCAATACTTTACGCATTTGTTAGTTTTGCATCAAGTTCCTGTGTATTATTGATTTGTCGTCTCGCCAAGGTGAATCGAAAATTTAAAAAAAATTGTTTTTGTCAAAATTCAAAATATTTTTAAAAATATCCAAATTAGCGGTGACAAAAATTAAATATAAAAAACATCTACATGCAAAACACTGTATGAACCAACAATATTTATTTTTATTGACAACTTTTTAGGATTAGTTTATTTTATTTTATTGAGCTATATGATCTACTTAATTACTCTCATATATATTTGAGTAAATTTTCATTTACTCTGGCCTTGTTTGACTAATTTATCAAATTATATGCATAATTTTAGTGCACTTTTGAACTTTAGAGGGATTGCTTGAACTCCCTAAAATCTTGGTGGAGCCGCACTTGGATCTTAGGGGTGATGAGACGGTGCTCTAACGCCTCTAAAAAACATGTGGTATTAGTCGGTGTTGGGCACCATGTAACGATTTCTTAGGATCACTAGTTAATTTCTTCCGATCCAAAGTAGGTCATTTTTCAAAAATAACATAAACTATTAATCAAATTTTAGTGTGTTGTATAAATTATATTGTTTTGTTTTAAAATAATATCCTTTAATCAAATCAACAAGTTCAATACTTTATCGAATAAGGTTGGGTTAGCTAGGTTAGGTTAGGTTTGGTTTAACTTATTTTTTACATCTTAATTTTGTATCTTATAAATTTGCGTTGATGTTTTTTTTCATTCAGCATTTGTCTTGACGAGAGGAATCAAGATCAAGAAGTTAATAAACAACCCAAGACGATAATAACTCAAAATTGACAAAATTCTTGAATTATGTTCCTCGTTTTTTAGTATTTTCTAGTTCAATTCATGGTTCTTTACTTCTATGATTCATCTTGTTTTGACAAAAAGAATTTTACTAATGTCAAAAATTACTACTCCCTCCGTTCCTTTTTAAGTGTCCTGCTTCGTAATTCCAACTTATTAAAAAGACATCATCATTATACCTTTCACATCAACTTTTTCCTCCACTTTCCCTACTTACCCATCATCATTACACTTTTACTCACTAACTTTTTAAAATGGAATCTACTTTTATGGACAAAATAGACAATTCACCAACTTTTACCCACTAACTTTACAAAATGGACACTTATTAAGGGACAATCCAAAATGGAATACCGGACTATAAAAAAGGGACGGATGGAGTACTATTGTTAAGTTTTGGTCCAAATTCTGTCTAATTTTTGTACCCTCCCGTCCTACTCATGGTAGGACAAGCGTTGGAATGGTGCAACGCGAAGCTACGACAGGGCGGTCGGCAACAAGCCCTACGCCGTCGACTTAGACAGAAAGAAAGTGAGAGGGAGATGGTGTGAAAAAGTTCTTTCGAAGTAGGCAAGTCCAAAAAAATTGTTCAGAGCACCGTCACGTGATGTCTTAGAGCATTTCAACACTAATTATTTTGCACAAACCTCACGGTTAAATGTATGTACGAGTTGTATGCAAATATATCATTTTAGAGGTCGCCGTGGAACTGGAGCACCGGGAGACCGATCGGGATCTTCTATGAGGATTCTATCTGTTGAGGATGGTGTGAGAAGTTTCATGAAATCTGGACTACCTACTCCTGCAATCAATGGTCTGAATTAAAAATAAACTCTTTCAGGACTCATGGGATGCCACGTGGATAGAACCGTGATTAGATGTCTGGGGGACGTGGCAAAGAGACAAAAATGAGTCACTGCTTATTGTTGGCGACGGTGAGCAACCACGTGACTATATCACGTGAATAGTTTTTGCTGCTTTGAAAGGCTTGAGTCGACCGAAAGTAGCCTGTGAGTGTGTGAAACTCTTGTGTTGCGGCTTCAGTGACTGTGCACTTATGAACCTTTGCTACCTCCTAAAGTCGTAATTGGAGTACCATTTCTTCACTAGTGGGTCCTCAGTGGAAAAAGAGAAAATTTTCATTCCTGAGTGGGCACCACGTAGTGCCTGAGCAGTGCATTTCAACCGTTTATTCCGATTGTGGACGATTCGAATTTGGAAAGAAAAAATTGAAAGAGAAAGTGGTTGGCAGAGGGGAGAGAGAGGGTTTTATCTGAACCGTTCAACACAATTTTGAACGGCCCGGATGCGGTGAGACACCATGTGGGCGTGCCTACGTGGTATCTGAAACATTTCTCGTAAGGAAATGACGTAAAACCCGGTCTACGAAAATGTCCGTGAAAGAAAATGAATGGCTCAAATTCATTGCACTATGAATCTGAGTCATTCTCATTTTCTTTTACAGACACTTTCATAGACCGAGTTTCATGGATCCGATCATTTTTGAAAAATGAAACCAAAACAACTTTGTTTTGTTTAGATTTCGAAAAAGTAGTTGTATAAACAAGAGCAACAATTAGAGAAAAAATTTATTGGGTATCGTGTGCAAAGAGAAGTTCACAGTAGTTGTTTGATACTCCCTCATTTCCAAAATGAAAGTTCATGTTACCATTTCGGATACTTCAAAAAATTGTTTATCTCTTTCAATCTATAATGGTAAAAATATTCAATCTAGATTTTGTTTGATAGATCTCAATTAATTTTATTAGAATTTTTTTTTAAAATCATAAAATAATATTATAAATTGAAAGATGTAAACAAAATAAAAATAACAGATAAAAGTAAAAGTGAACTCTCATTTAAGAACGAATGGAGTAAGTGATTTATTGAGGCCTTGTTATCTAAGTTTTTTAGGATTTATCTTGGATGTTTTTAAAATATTTGGGTAGAAGGAAAAAAAATTCAATTCTTCTCATCAAGACGAATTAATATTTCACAAAATTTTGACAAAAAATCAACAAATTCAAAAAAAAAAAAAGGCAGCTAATAATGCCAAAACTCAAATTGTTTGTGCCAAAACCAAAAGTGTTCCTGCCAAAATATAAGTGGTGACTCCTCATTGAATTACTTATTTGCCCCTGCTACTCTCCCTCGCTAGGACACACATAGAAACACACTTTTTCTCTCTCTCAAAAACCCACTTTTTGACATTTCCCTCAAATTTTTCTCCACATTTCCTCCCAAAAAACATAAGCCAAGGCAACAAAATGACTTGGATTAAATCTTCTGCCCTCGGTGATTTTGGTTTTCGATAATGACAAGGAAAAAAAGGATAGTAAACTCTGGTGATTGCTCCATGCAATTTCATTCTTTCTTCTTTATGGTACCATTTTGCAGTCTGAGGAGGTAACTAAGCATGAGACTCCATCTAACATTAAATGATTTAGATTCCAAAATACAATTGAATGGGATTCCATGGTACCTAATTTTCTTCATGGAACTGATTTCATATACTTCCATATTACCAAGTTGGGTGGATGTTTGAAAATAATTCCCCTATGCGAATAAAAAATACGAATTAGAGCCTTGAACTCTAATTCATGAGAGAGAGAGAGAGAGATGTGGAAGTCAGGAGGGAGAACGGGTGGACCGGGTGGTGGTCGGGACTCGGAAGGGCCTTGTCACTAGTGTTGTTTGGGTTCAGAAGAGGGCAAAAGCGAGAGCAAAGTTGTGAAATCCGTTTCGTACCGTCCGGTACGTAGCGTACCGGAGCTTAAACAGAACACAAAAACTAGAGATCCGTTCCGGTTGAAATACCGGACTGTTCCGGCCAATACTGGATGTACCGGATGATACCGGACTGTTTCGGACATTTTCCGGTGTTCCGGCCTGTACAAAATTACCTTCTCTCTTTCTTTCTTTTTTTTTACATTTTGTTTATGTTTATACTTAAAATTTTACAACATGGTATATATATATATATATATATAATATTAATTGCGGTAAATCTGGAACGGTACCGGGATACAGCCCGGTACCGTTACGTACCATTCCAATAGTGAAAACGGTACGCTGACCAGTACGGTATTGACAACTTTGAGCGAGAGTTAATTTGAGGGAGGAAACCTGAAGAAATTCTGGAGGAGAGGTCAAAAAGAGAATAAATTCTTTACACCGCCGGTGTAAACATTTGTTTCCTCCAAATCGATTGCATTGCGCCACGTCGCCATGTTTTATTAATTGGGACCACTGTTTTCACACGTGTCGCGATGCAATTGATTTGGAGGAAACAAATGTTTACACTGACGGTGTAAAGAATTTATTCTCGGTCAAAAAATGGTATTTGGAGAGAGAAAGCTAGTGTGCCAAAGGGAGATTGAGAGTGTGCCGGAGGGAGAGAGAGGTTGATTATTAATCCCTCCGTCCGGATTTAATTGTTCCTAATTCTATTCTAACCGGCTAAAAAACGAGTTATGTCTTAGAATCCATAATGAATTTCATATCGAATATGGATCTTATTTGATAGATCTCGATTAGTTCTATAATACAATGTATTCGAAATCACGTAAAACATTATAAATTGAAAGATATAATCGATTGAAAAATGGCACGAACTCCCAAAAAGGACTATTAAATCCGGACGGAGAGAGTAGCAAAGATGAGGTAGCAAAGATGAGGTTGAAAAGTAAGGGATCGAGCAGGGGCAAACAAGTAATTCAATGAGGAGCCACCGCTAATATTTTGGCAGGAACACTTTTGGTGTTAGCACCAAAGTTGTCAAATCCGTTCCGTACCGGTGCTTAAACGAAACGCGCAGAGTCAAAACCCGTTCCGGTTGAAATACCGGCCAATGCCGAATGTACCGGACAATACCAGTCCGTTCCGGACATTTTTCGGTGTTCCGGCCAATACAAAATTACCTTCTCTCTCTTTTTTTTTTTTTACATTTTGTTTATGTTTATACTTAAAATTTTGCAACATGGTAGATATATATCAAATATATATAATATTAATTACTGTAAATCCGGAACGTTACCGGGATACAGCCCGGTATCGGTACGTACCATTCCAGTAGTGAAAACGATATGCTGGCCGGTACGGTATTGACAACTTTGGTTAGCACAAACAATATCAGTTTTGGCATCCAAAAAAAGGAAATTGATTTTAGCACTCCAAAAATTGATGGAGAGACTCCAAAACGACATCATTTTGTGTATCAATACAATACAATTTTTAAGCTCCTCCATCAATTTTTGGAGTGCCAAAATCACTATCCTTAAAAAAAAAGAATAACATCAAAACAAGAACAAGCTTCAAAAGTGCCTTGAGGCAGGACTAGGGGAAGCTCCTGTGCAGCTTCGTGCTACACAGCGTGCTGCGCACCCGCCGGCGGGTCTTGCCAGCATCGGTCTGGCGATCGGAGATGTTCAACGCGTAGAGCTCATTGAGTTTTACGTGTGCACCAAAAATCAGCTCGATCAAATATTGTTAAGTGCCTCATCCGAACACATATAACTTGAAAAAAAAGAAATCCAAATGGATACAAAACACTGGATCAAAACCATTGAATCATTTTTTTAAGTTATATGTGTTCGGATGAGGCACTTATTGATATTTGATCGAGTTAATTTTTGACGCACACGTAAAACTCGACGAGCTCTACGCGTTGAACGTCTCCGATCGCCGGACCGATGCCGGAAACTCCCGGCAGCGGGTGCGCAGCACGCTGTGCAGCACGAAGCTGCACAGCACTGACAGCAGCTTCCCCCAGTCATTGAGGCAGGCATTTGAGGGGGAACGTCATTGGAGAGGAATTCGAGTGAACACGACAGCCGAACCTAGGAACACGTGAGAGAGACCCCGGAACAGGCGATTACGTACCTGTGACGTAGCCTCCTTTTGCAGCTCGACCAGCCCGCAGACAACGACTTCGTATCCGTACACGTGACACGCGGCAGCCCTAGATTTCATGGACCACAATCAGGGGACCACGTCGGAGCACGCGCCATCACTCACCCAATCAGCCAAAAACATCACTTCCTTGTGGGGACCCCGCAACTATTCCTGTCTCTCTCTCTCCGCAACTCTCCATCCATCATCATTTGTGGTCTTTCTCGGAGTAAATTTTGAATAAAGAGATTGAGGAAACTTGTTCACGGTTTCGCGGTTCTGTGCAATCTCATCAGTTCATTCGCGTTATCAATGATAGAAGTGTATTTTAGTTTTTAATCTGGATCGTTTAAAATAATTTTGAATCCGTGCGATTGGTAACAGCTGTAAAGAAGTTTTTCCGTAGAGAATTACTCTTTATTTTTGTGGTTATCAAAAACGTCGCAAAAATTATACTCTGTATTGGTTAGATCAATTGGTATGATTTTTAAAAAGCGTTTATCTTCAAAAAGTGATAAGCACACACAGGGAATCGGCGCGCCATTGTCTCCATACAAATGTGTTTTTATCATGTACTCGTCGACATGTGAAAATCATATCTTTTCAAAAATCGCTTTACGATCTTAACAATTCCTAATGTAGAAACTGATCTAATATTCATCGATGAAGACTCAGAAAGAACCCACAAAAGCAACTAACAACTTCTAAGGGGTTGGTTCCTCATACTCAAATCAAGTTATTCGAATTTGAGTTCGTTTTAGCTAGGCTAGTTCTTTAAACGGTATATCCTTTTATAAGATCATTTGTAACATATAAACTAGCTTATACAATTTTAAAACCAAAACTTGAATAAATTACCATTTGGCTAGATGGACATGCATATATTTCGATTAGAAATCAGTTAACATCGACTCGCGTAATAAATTAACGACATAATTCAGACTTTATACCTCACTCGAAGTATTTTAACGAGATGATTCCTAGCATGACTTCACATATAATGCAAATTGGGATCTAGTGTGACTCTATTTGAATGATTCCTTTAATAGTAAATTTAATTCGTAGATTTTTTTTTTTAATTTGTAGATGTTGATACATATGTCGAATCGTCAATGCGAAAAGTCAGTTGATTCGAAGATCGTTATCATCCATACGAATCACATTTCTTGGTTGAAAAATAAACGTTCAACGCTCCGATTATTTATTTTCAAACAAATATTGTTAGATCACGCCTTTTTAATCCTTTTTTATATTTTGTATGCAAGTAAAGATTTCTCAACAACAAGGTTCTCTTACATATGAGTGTCTGAGAGTATTATTTTGGCATTACCAATAATCTATACATTACTATATTTTTCCGCATCACACGTGATATTGTTGTATTAGACCCGACTTCAAATGGCCCCCAAATTACTTTGAGATGGATTACTCTCATATACAGACCGGAGTTCACGTATACTGATCTGAACATCCAAAGTTCTAATAGTATGAAAGATTAATTCGTGAAGTGTCAAAATGAATTGCCTAAAAAAAAATGTGTACATATATTACTAGGGATTAAGTGTAAAAAGAATTGCCTAAAAAAAATGTGAATATATATTACTAGGGATTAAGTTTCTTCCGCCAGCGGGGGAAATTATGTGTTTTCCAGAACCATCATTTTGGGTTTTCCACTCCAAACTGTTCATCTTGTATAACCCACAAAGTAACATTCTCATTCAAAAAATTAGCATTACCGGACATTAATAGGTATATCAAAATTAAATTTAAATTTTGGTTGATAAAATGGATAGTTATGAACCGTTTAACTTGTCAGGATTAGACTGTTCATTTTATAAATTAAAATTCAACTTTTAATTGATCTATCGATATCTAATTGAGCTGAATTTGTGTTACACTTTGAACCCTATAACAAGAACGATTTGAATTTTAACAATAAATGTATATTGAAATCCACAATGGACAGCGGTGAAAAATCTACCGTTTTCACCGACAGGCAGAAAGGGTTATAATCTCATGTTAGTACTGTACACACGCGGGTTGTCGACATCTTCTTCTGCGGCGGCGGCTAAGGTGAAAGGGGATTTTCGCGCGTGCTATGTGGTCCCCTTACGTGTAGAAAGTCGGAGGGGGGCGGGAGGGTGGTCCCCGCTGCTTTTGGAGCCAAACCTGTGGACCCCACAGAGCGATATAAAAATTTCGTCGCACCACGTGTCCTGATGGGAAGGCTGGTCCCCTACCGACTGCTATCCATATGCCCTTGCCTTCTCTTGGACGCCAATGTGCCAATGACTCGTCTACTGCTCAGCGTCGACACATGATATTTTGGAGAGTAAATTAGGTTATCGGACAAACTTACGCGTACCTCAATTTATTTCTTTTGGATTATATGATAGATAGAAAAACTCGTATTTACCAGAACTCAACCAATCACAATGAATATCAAACTCCTTTTACAAAGGATTTGAACTCGCAACCTTACGGCATGTAGTACAACTACACGACCGCTAGGCCAACTGCCCGAGATGTCACCTCAATCGACCTTGGGGGACGATAAACTTATTCACTTGAAGTCAGAGCAAATGTACCGTATGAGCTGACCCAAAAATATTGATGGCACCTTAGAGATTCTTAACATAAGACCTTAAAAGAAAAAAAATCTGTAAGTCTCTGACTCTCAGGCATTCACCATTAGGCCAACCGCCATTCTCCCAACTTTCTATTTAATTGATCCAAAATTTATAGCTAAGTATATATAATGATTTATAAGAATGTATGTGTATATAGCAATTTGGCCTTACAAAATAATAAACTTGCCCCCAAGACACTATTGAAGATTTAAATTGCCCCTAAAAAATCCATCAAAGTTTGCCCTAGACAATTCACTAGGTATACATGATCTTGACCTATTTGATCCATCACGATTTTCATTCTACCCTTTTCACCCAATGCAATGATGCATAGAACGTTTTCTTTTCTTTTTTTTTGACTGACGAGATGCATAGAAAGTTTAATGTTGCAAAAGTTATTGGGGTTTTTTGTTACCATATATAGAAATTTTATCAATTTTTTTTTCACTCAAAAGACTTGCAGGGCCGGTCTTATAGAATTTTTCCAAATTAATCTGAGAATATAATCTAGTTAGTAGGATAATCGAGAGTTATGAAGGGGTCTGGTCCCCGCTTGCACCCCCTATGTTCGCCCTGTGTTGGGAGCCCTTTAACCACCACCTTTTCTTAGCTTAGTTAGGATCTTAGGAAAAGTGAGAAAAGAAAAGAAAAAAAAAAGTTACAAAAGAAAAAAATTCCTCCAATTGTTTGGATCGGGGAGAAAGAGGAGAGAAAATAAAGAATTCAAGTTTTGTGAATAGTAAAATTTTCCCCTCATTTTCTCCCCATTTTCCTCTCATTTTCTTTTTCATAACTGTCCCTAAATTCCAAACAAAGCCTCCTGTCGGTAACACTATTAGTGATCTATTTGGATGAAATTTAAATCATAACATCAAACAAGAAAGTACATTTAAGACTCCTTTTTCAACAAATAAAGCATCCCCATTCACTTACCCAAAAAAAAAAAAAAAAGCATCCCCATTCATGAAGACTCCTCATTTGCCATAATAGTTTTGGGATCACTTGCACGATAAAGACTTTAGGAAAATGATAATCTTAGTTAATCCACTCATAATTTTGCTGGGTCAACAAGGCATGTCTTGTCTTCTTTAATGGGAGTCCAACCAAATTTAACAAGTAGTGACAAAGGTCTAAATTGGTAGCTCAACACCTTGGGACCACTTTGTTTAATAACTTGAATTCAACCAAATAACATGTGGTTGTAAAGCAAACTATTGAAAATGGGCATAAATCACCCAGGAAAAAACAATAAAAAAAAAAAAACTGAAATGGGGTTCCCAAAAGATTTTAAGTAGTTTCGGTTTCTAGGATCACACATTCATTTGGTTTTCTTAATATTTTATGGTATGTCAATGGAATGGAATCAGAAGGCAAAACTGTCCCCTGCCCTGTGCTTTTGGTGACAAAATCTTGGATCAATGGGTGGGTTGATAATGAAAGTTAAAAAGATTTAAACAATAGTTTAATGATCATCATTCTTAGGATGAAACAATAGGAATTCAATTTCTTGTGGATAAACCAAACATGGAATAACGGGATAAAGAACCCGCAATGAAGGGGTAGGGCAGCCGATCAGGCCGTTCATTTCGACAATAGACAGTTTAGATTTTTTCATTCAAGCAATGGACGACCCAGATCAGTAAGAGCTCGGGTTAAATCCGAGCCGTCGGCGTCAAAATGGACGGCCAGATCGGCTGCCCTACAACCCCTGCAGTGTAGACTGCACTACAGGATTTCCAAATTCAATAAGAAGATACTACTACTTCCCTTTGGAGGCAATCAGCACATGCAAAAGTTAAGCGGCCATTGTTTTTGGTATCTTGTATTGTAGAAGCCTCATTTCCCTAGAGGCCCATTCAAAGAAGAGCTCTAGAACACAGGTCCGATTCAAATATACTATTTTACCATGTTACTATACATATCTCATGTTACCCTTTTTACATTTTGAAGTGATACCGCACTGCGCCGCCCCATGCGCGTCTCACTCGAGACTCGCGTGTTCCCGACGTGTCCCCATGCGTGTCTCGCTTGGAGTGTCTCATACTCGTGTGTTCCTAGCATGACAGTATTCCTGATGTGTCAGACACGAAAATGACCACCACTTAGGTTTTCATATGCCCTTGTACACCTGTGCATGTGGTTTTATGATCTCTCTTTACGCACTGGCTCATGATTCACCAAATGGAAAAGGGAAAACCCCATGCGCCAAATGAAAGATTCAATCACTTGCAGTTTACTAATTGAAAGCTCCAGCCAAACAAGGTCTAGCCCTTCTTGCAGATATGGTTGAAACTTGAAAGGGTTCAAATCAGTGCTACAGAGAATCAAGGGGAACTGAGATGGTAGGGTAGGGGCATCTCATTTTTGGTTGTACTGATCAAGTAGAGTTAATAGAGGATAAAGAGATAAAAAAGCAACTTTGTGTTGTGGTCCCAAGTGGAGGATTCCTCACTGTTCTGTTTTTATTTCTTCGACGGTAAGAGTTGTCCAGATCAGCTTATGTGCATCCAATCGACTATTTTTCTCGCCGATCTGATCAAAGGTAAAGCATTCACGCCGGGACTAAAAGATTCACAATAAATTTCTCTCTTGGCGGCCTAGTCTCAAGAGGCTACCAAGTTTCCAAATCAGTACATCTGGATTGATAGAAAAGGAGTAGTGCTATACGTACCGACCACCACCATCCCGAAATCGTACCAACGGCCTCATCAGGCCCACTCCGGCCACCGGACAACCGATCCGAGCCATCCAAAAATTCTATGAAAAAAAAACCGAGGGGGCCCAAGCTAGAATCAAAGGCATCCGATGCATATAGGGTGTTTGAATTATATGCGAAAATGGGTTGTTTGGATCGAGCACCTTACACACATCGGATGCCGTTGGTTCCAACTTAAGGGCCCCTTGATTTTTTTATTTAGAATTTTTGAACGGCTTGGATCGGCCATCCAGTAGCCGGAGTGGATCCGACGAGACCATCGGTATGATTTCGGGATGGTGGTGGTCGGTACCAATATCTTTTTTACTGATAGAAAAGTGAGGTTTGCAAAGTACTATCCACCCCCTCGGAGCTGTTTGGCTATTTTAAGTGTCAGTGGTCCCCTAGGTTCTTTAAAAGAAAAGAAATTGACTTGGTGATTTGATCCTTTGGGAGTATCTTATAGCCCCCGAAACCCCTTTTTCTGGCTAGGGACATGTTTGGCAGCATTATTGGTGGGCCTTTCTTATTCCATTGAAACTTCATCATCTTAAGTTCTCTTTTTTCCAAAATAATTTCCACCGTACAAATTTATGATAGAGACTTTTCCATGACTTTTGTTTATCCTGCATCAACGTTTTTAGGTCACTGACTTGCTGAAGGACTTTTGTACAAATTAAGGACGTGTTTGGCAGCTAAAGACTATGAGTGTGTGAGAAGTCCTTTTCTTTTTTTTACTGCAAGATCTTATTCCCTTCACCAGCATTAGTCCTTGTAGAGTCAGTGGTCCTCCAAACAGTTTCTCCACCATCACCCCAAAAATGAAATTTGCAATGAAAGGACATTTTGCAGAGACAGACGGTCCGGATGAAGTGTTGCATTGTGCAGCGTGTCAAAGACGGTACAAGGTCCCTTGATACGAATTGAGGGGAGGAGAAACTAGCTAACAGTGGAAATAGTCAAGCAGCTCAAGCGGAATTAGTGTAGTAGCTTGAATTAACACATCTCTGTCGCAATCTTTTTTTTTATTATTTGGTTTATGTTTAGTCTAGCGCGAGTCCCACCTTTTTTTTTTGGGTCTATTGATCAGACTTTGAACGGGATGAAAGAAATTGTCGAAATTTTGGGCTACGATTGGATGGCTTCGTAAGAGATTTATCAAAGGAAACGAAATGAGATTGAATCGCGGAAGCAAATTTACCGTTTTTATTTTTCTACGTTTTCTCGTGGCTTTTATTTTCACTCTGTAAATGGATCGATTGAATTGAAACGCTAAACAAAAAAACGTGCAAACAAGGAAGTGGGTCAGAGCCCAACGAGGCCTGAAGCCCATGCTTGGCCCAACACCAACTTGTTTGTTTAAGGCCCAATACGATCTTGTTCGAATGGAATGTGCCGCAACCCAAATCGAATTCCAGCTGTCCGTGTTGAGGGCCCAGACTCTAAACCACTGGGCCATCTGCCCAAGAAAGTGAAGGCTACAGCCATCTGAAATAAACCTCAGCAAATTTTAGGGAAAATGATGGCTAAGGACGTATTTTAATAATTAATATCCACCAAAGACATTTTCAACATTAACAAATATTCTTAGCATATCCTTGACGTATATTAATTATTAAAACACATCCTGAGCCGTCATTTTTCCAAAATTTTAAGTGACCTCGCATTGGTACCCATTCTAAAAGCCCATTTTGAGTCTTTAATTTAACTCGATTGCATTATTGAGTTCATTTTTTATCAGCAAAAATATTTACAACCGCCCAAAATTCCATTGTTTTCCAAAAAAAAAAAAAAAGAAGAGAGATGCTCTTGTTCCTATATTTTCATTGATGAAAGGAAAATAATGCAAACATGGTTAAAGAAAGGAAATTGATTTTTACACTCTATTTTTGTTCAAGTGCACTACATTTTTTGTATTCATTCATGTAGAATTACAAAGACTATTCTTCATACATTTTTTTCTTCACACATGAAAAAGCTAATCATGTGATTTCACATTACTACAAAACAAAGCAAAAAAACTTACATCTGAATAAAAGAGGAGTGTGAAAATCAATTCTCTAAAGAAAATTGAGGTTATATCTATTCATTCTCTATGAGTAACCAAACGATAATTGAATTTTCCAATAAAGTTCCAAGGTCCAAACATCGTTTAATAAACAATCGAACACTTCCTTACTATATGAGATATTTTCAAAATTCTCCTTATCATCTCTTTTTTTTTTTTTTTTGAATTTTTATGGGTTGCGCAACTAGGGTATCTCGCGAGCATGCATGGTACGCTCGGCCAATTAGGAGTTGACAACTACTTTACAAGTCAGACACATCATCCTCTCATTCTCTCTCACATAACTTAGTAGGTTGCGCGAACATGACAAACTTGCTCATATATATTTCATCAATCCAAACGTGAGCTAGCTAAACTCTTGGGAAAGAAAAAGATCCGTGCGGCACAAGTGTCCTTTACGAGAAGACTCAAGGCATCTTTCATATTGATATTGATACCTCATTTTTGGCATCGGGCTAAAATTCCATGCAACCCAACCCTGGCTCAATATATGAAAGATGATGATTGTGATATCAATTGATACTTGATCGCAACCCATTTATCTTGGTATAAATTAGTTTAATCTAGTATGACAAATTATTCTTTTTCAAGATAAATGTGTTAAAATCATGCAATGATTGATTTTCAATCACCATCGTATCTAGCATGTTTGATGTCCTCAATACAGTCTAACATCAAACGATTTCAATCATCAAAGTAAACCGAAAAATAACACAAATGAATTAACAACACCGTCCAAAGGTTAGTGAGTAGATGAAGATAAAAGTTTGGAAAGTAATCGAGTGTAGAAGCATAATCATTAAACTGCAAGACCACCCATACAATGAAACAGAAAGAAAACTATCCAAAATAATTGATCGGATTTCCTTAAAACTTCTAACGAATATTTGTATTGCAATAATGTTATCTACAGTTCTAAAATCTTAGTCTAATAAAATTAAATATAATTCAAATAAAATTTATATTGCATACGGTAGGTGCAATCAAGATTATAACCGTTGACCCAAGAAGAAGTTTGACCTACCACTCACATAATGACGCGTGGAAAGATCGTGAGATTGACATGTGGCAAACAGTTACCCCACAGAAAGATTTGGTGCCACGAGGCACAAGATGGAGCCTGCACGTTGACGTGGTGCAAGGAGGGCCCCGTGCAGCTAAACAAACTTGTCAGGGTAAGAAGGTCCGCGATAGTCATCATGAGGGTACGCAACTAGGGTACCTCGCGAGCATGCATGGTACGCTCGGCCAATTATGGGTTGCGCAACTAGGGTACCTCGCGAGCATGCATGGTACGCTCGGCCAATTAGGAGTTGACAACTACTTTACAAGTCAGACACATCATCCTCTCATTCTCTCTTACATAACGTAGTAAGTTGCGCAAACATGACAAACTTGCTTGTATATATTTCATCAATCCAAACGTGAGCTAGCTAAACTCGTGGGAAAGAAAAAGATCCGTGCGGCACAAGTGTGCTTTACGGGAAGACTCAAGGCATCTTTCATATTGATATTGATACCTCATTTTTGGCATCGGGCTAAAATTCCATACAACCCAACCCTGGCTCAATATATGAAAGATGATGATTGTGATATCAATTGATACTTGATTGCAACCCATTTATCTTGGTATAAATTAGTTTAATCTAGTATGACAAATTATTCTTTTTCAAGATAAATTTGTTAAAATCATGCAATGATCGATTTTTAATCATCATCGTATCTGGTATGTTTAATGTCCTCAATACAGTCTAACATCAAACGATTTCGATAATCAAAGTAAACCGAAAAATAACACAAATGAATCAACAACACCGTCCAAAGGTCAGTGAGTAGATGAAGGTAAAAGTTTGGAAAGTAATCGAGTGTAGAAGCATAATCATTAAACTGCAAGACCACCCATACAATGAAACAGAAAGAAAACTATCCATTCCACGTCGCACCAAAACTTCATACTCTTTTGGTTCCAAAATAATTGTTCGGATTTCATTAAAACTTCTAAAGAATATTTGTATTGCAATAATGTTATTTACAGTTCTAAAATCTTAGTCTAATAAAATTAAATATAATTCAAATAAAATTTATATTACATACTGTAGGTGCGATCAAAATTAATTATGACCGTTGACCCCAGAAGAAGTTTGACCTACCACTCACATAATGACGCGTGGAAAGATCATGAAATTGACATGTGGCAAGCAATTACCCCACAAAAAGATTTGGTGCCACGAGGCACAAGATGGAGCCTACACGTTGACGTGGTGCAAGATGGGCCCGTGCAGCTAAACAAACTTGTGAGGGTAAGAAGGCCCGCAAGAGTCATCTTGAGGCCCGAGGACAAGGCCACGGTAGTCCCACGGACGGGCAAGGTCCACAGCCAAGGACGGAACAAGGATTTTACCCTAGCAGTGGCGAAATGTATTCTGGAAAAAACTAGTAGTGGCGAGACTATATAAGTTGGGCATAATTTTTTTTTTACATGTAATAATTGCATTTTCTAAAATTCTTATCGTGGCGGTCGCTGCCACTAGACCCCCCTGATCCCATCCTTGTCCACAGCAAGATGGGCCCCGAGCAGTTGAACAAGCTCGCGGGGTATTGAGGCCCGCGAAGAGCCATCGCGAGCGAGTGCAAATAGACCCGCAAGGGTCCCGCGGACAAAGCTGCGGCAGGGCAAGGTCTGCGGCAATATGGGCCCAGCAGAGGTTTTTGTTCCTTGCCTATAAATACCAGTGCTGGTATTCAGATTTGGGAGAAGACCTCTCCTTCAGAGACACACACAGAGATTTCTAGAGAGAAAAAGCGGTGAACACTGAATTTGAGAAAGGAGAACATTCTTTCCCAGAGAAAGGTGACCTCACCTAATCTGTCTAGGAAAAGCCAATTACTTCTCCCGCGAAAGAAACAAGGGACACGCTGCCTTTGTCTCTTCTGTATCTCTTGCTCATTCTCTCACCCCACAAGATTATTCGTCCCTTTTCTCCTCTAATTATCAACCAATTGCATATCTCCAACTCACAGGTAAGCACATCCCGCGAGACCCTCAACCTACACATGCAAACTTATTTTATATTATAGAATATAGGTATTTGTTTAAGAGGTCCAAATTATAAATTACATTCGCTTAGCAATAAATTACGTCCTACAAAAATTATAGATATTTTATGTTGAGATGTGTGGAGTAGTTTTTTTTTTTTGTAAGGTAGGGTATCCAAGTCAGTTTACGCGCATATAACGGTTGTGGAAAATGTTGTACGGATTAGTCTGAGGTGCAAGGGCCACCTCACTCCCACGTTTACTCTCATGCGTAAGCGGCGTATGAAACAGATGTAAGAGATTATAAGAATTAGTATGAATTCCGCGCAAGCTGACCCACCTTACATTTAAAAAAATCACACACACACGGGAACGAGCAAAAAACTTGATAGCTCCACGCCTCCACCTTTCTAGTTTCTCCTTTCCTCTCTGCGCATTTTATACGACAGCATATACCACAATCCATTAGAGCTATCTTTACATTGAAGGTCGGGTGAGCCAGATCGAATAATGGCTGGAGGTTACAGGAAAAGAACCCAGAAAACCAGGAGCCGAAAACCACCTAACTCTTCTGGTCGAGCACTCTTCGTCCACGGTGGTGAACTGGCCGATTGGTCCCAAAAATCCCCATCTCCCAAAGGTACGTGTACAAGCTTTGTTGGCAGTTCTCAATACATATACACACTTACAGGTTTGCGAGCCTAATGGAGCTGAATGTTGTCAGGTTTAGATAAAATTGAGGTTTACTTCTGGGTTGGTTGTTTACTGGTGTCTGATTGTTTTTTTGTTGTGGTTGTTCGATTTGCAGTACGAAACTCTAACCCTAATTTGGAAAACGGAAGAACTAAGTCTCCATCTCCCAGAGGTATTTTGGGACATTTATATGTTGTTTTGGAAATCATTGGTTTTTATTGGGTATCTGATTGCTCTAGTTTTTTATATGGTTGTTGCATTTGCAGTACGGAACCCTAACCCTAATTCTGATAACGGAAGAGCTAAGTCGGTGTCTCGATCTGGGAATACTGATCGGGGGAAAGGTTTAGTTTGGTCCAGAATCGAGTCTGAGAAACCTAGGGGAAGTGCTTTTGGTTATATTTATCCTGCTGTTGATTATCAGGTATGGTCTGTTAATGTCAAATTTGGATCCTTTTTGGTTTTCTGTGTGTTGGTGATATGTTTGCGGTTATAATGAATTTTCAAGCTAGGGTTAACTGATTAAGGTTAGAGCAGCTTTGGGGATTTCTTTTACTGGAAGAGGGAAATGATTATCATTTGCCTTCAAAGTTTGGTATTTTTACTCAAATAAAAGAATTCTTCTCCGTGGCTTTCCCGTACAGAACCCTAACCTAATTTTTATAATGGAAGAACAAAGTCGATGGCTCAATCTGGGAAAACTGATCGGGGGAAGAGTTGAATTGGGTCTGGAATTGTGTTTGAGAAACCTAGGGGACGTGCTTTTGGCTACGTTTGGCCCAGCTGATTTTAAGTCAAATTTGGATCCTTTTTTTTTTTTTTGTTTTCTGTGTGTTTATGGATTTGCATACGCAGTTAGAATGAAGTTTTGACCTAGCGTTAAGGTTAGAGCAGCTGAATTTGGGGATTTTCTTTTGCTGGAATTGATTTTCATTTGCCTTCAAAGTTTGGTGGGTTTTCTTTGAATGGAAGAAGTTTTCTCAATGATGCTTTCTAGTTGATTTCCATGTAGTGCTGATTTAAAGACAGAGTGTGGTTTTTCTGTACAAGGTATTTACTTTTTATGTAGCATCAGATGTGTATATGTTGGTTTTGACTGGTATTGGATAAAAGTTGGCTGTGTCCGAGACTCCGAGATCAGAGAAGCTATTTTGAATGTTCAGTTTAAAAAAAAAATTTAAATTGATTGGCTTTCCTTTTGTTATGAAATTTTGTGTTGTTCGCGTATCTTTTCTTCTTGGGTCTATGAACTTGAAAGAACTGTTTTCAAATGATTTGTCTAGTTGTCGGAGATAAGCAGATGTGTGATTTAGAGGATGTTTAGAATAAATTAGGGAGTTCCTGTACTAAGTATTTCTGTTCGCTTTGGATTGTTGGGTTAAGTCATTGTGGATAAGTTCTCGATATTTTAGTGGAATAAGAGTTATTTTGTATAGTTAAACAAGGGTGTCTTACAGAAAATGAGCTTTTTCAGATGATATAGGTGCTTACAGAAGAGTTTGACTAGTTCAGGATAATCTCTCTTTTTTTCCAGGACGGCTCACTTGCAAATGAGGGTAAAAACGCAGAAAACACTTTAGATGAGTCGCATCCTCTGGTTCTTGTTGATTCCCATGAGACTAAAATAGTCGCTTATTTAGACCAGACACCAGATATGGAACTCCAAAATTTGGAATTTACTTATGACTACTTCCCAAGTTTTGCAATGGATGATACCTCTCATAGAGGATTGGGCTTTTGTGCTGAAGCGGAAGTAACTCCGAGTGGTATTGGACCATCATTGCAAATGGAAGAGAAAGAAGGCTTTGATTCATCATCTTCTGAGGAAGAAATGGTTGGCGAGTTGGATTATACCCCCGATGCAAATCCTGAAGTGGTTAATGATTTTAAGGCAGAGACCTCATCTTCAGAGAAAAATTCAGGGTTTTTGTCCATTGGAGGCTTGAAACTGTATACACAAGACATTTCAGATGAGGAAAATGGTGAGGATGATGCAGAAGAGTTGAGTGATGAGGAAAGCTTAGAAACTTCTGCTTCAGGGGAATCCATAGAAACGTCTGATAGTGATTCTGAGGGCACTTCTGACAGTGATTCAGATATTGATGAAGAGGTTGCAAAAGACTACTTTGAAGGAATTGGTGGGACTGACAAAGTTGTGGACGTCGAGCAATTCGTAGCGCAGCGACTTGATGTTTCTGATGATGATAAGAATACCTTTGGTGGTAGTTTTAATGAGACTTTGAAAAAGTTGGGTGGGATTGCTCTACAGGATGCATCAAGGGAATATGGCATGAAGAAGCCGCAGTCTAGAAGGAAGTACGATGGAGAGACTTCAAGATGCAAAACTACTGCACATGATTTGTCGTCTGTTATGGAGGATATTATGTTTGTCAAGGATCCTAGAACCATTTCTGGGAGGAAGAAACATGTTGCTCGATTACCTCAGTCTTGGCCTTCTGAGGCTCAAAAAAGTAAAAATTTCAGGAATTTTCCAGGTAAAGAAGATCATTTATGTACCTCATTTTTGGTGGTTGCACGGCAGAGTCTTATTTTGTCAAGTTTTTGGTTAATTGCTTGTTTGGGTTAAGGGTAACGGTATATCTAAATCATGAAATAGATTATCAATAGAAGATATTGTTGTATTTTTAAAACTCTGTTCTTGTAATTGGAGAAGTAGCATTTCTATTCCAGTTTCTTTAGTGGGCTTTTGCTTCCCCCCATATGCCCCTATTTAATGGGCTTTTGTTGCTATTGTGGTACTTCTAGTTTCTATTTACGTTTTGACCTCCAAGAGGCAATGCTAGGATACTAAGATGCTTGGCTCAAGATGACAACACCAAGTACCCGAGTAATTGAGATGGAAGATGGACTTTTATCTTATTTTTTCAACTCGCTTTACTTGCATATATGTATAACATCGTTTTTCTGAGACATGGTAGTTCGTTAAAACTTTAGATTATCTAGTTTATAGATGACCCCATGGTTCAAGATGGAATCACGACCATTATGATTCTGTCAGTCGTTCATTTTGGCTATTCTACCCATTACTGAATGGAGACCGGTGGTTTAAGAGGCACAGCCCGCACAAGGAAGGATGCATTAAGATGTTTTCAGAATCTTGAAACTCGATCCTTTTTTCTGTTAATAACTTTATACTCAACTGAATTTGGGCAAATAAACGTAAGAGGAGGCCGTTTTGAACTGTTGAGTCCTAAAGTAAATGTATTTTGATGCTGGAGATTTCTACTTTCATTCCTTACCTTATTGTGGTTAATTTCCATGTCACCTCCTGATAGATTAACTGTGTACCTTCACAACAGCAGAAAAAGCACTACCGTTTTTGAGCTGTAAAACATGTGCTTTAGTGTACTATTTCAGGTGAAAAAAAGAAACATCGCAAAGAAACGATTGCTTTGAAGCGGCGTGAGAGAATGATTGGCCGTGGTGTTGATCTTGAGCAGATCAGTTCGGTAAGAAGTAATCAAGTTTCTGGATTGGAAGATAATTTCAGAACTTTGTTAGCTTGCTAATGTTTCTAATAAAACCATGTGATTAGGATAGATCTCACATTGTTCCTCTTATTGATTGATAATTAATTCCGGATGGTGTTTTTTTGGGTGAATGTGAAAGAACTTCGCTATGCTATGAATAAGTGATTGTTCTAGTATGGTTGTTTCAACATTTTTATGGAAAGTCAGTATGTTGTTGACTAATAAGGATGCATGAGAACAGACAGTTAACGCTAGATTTTGTATCTTAGAATTTTGTTTCTGCTCAGAGTTGTCTTTTACCGTCAATTAGTTTTGAATATATTTCATGGGCATTTGAATTACAAGATTTGCCCTTGACTCACTTGAATAAAATTGTTTTTGAGTTTTGATATACTTCATCGGTATTGTAGATGATGTGGCATGCGCAATCAAATATATGTTAAGCTTCGATTTTTGATCATCGTGAACTTGGTCCTAATATTTTTACTTCTGTGCTTGCAATAAGAATCGTTTTTAGTCTAATTTTAAATCAATACGTTTTTTAATAATCTCGTATCTTTGGAAGTTCATTGCTTTTTTTCCACTTAATTGAAGGATTTCGCTGGTTTCAATTTTTAAGATTGTCATGTTATCTTGAGTTATCAAATTGATACACTTCAGTGAATTCTCACATATTTGTGGTTCTGAATTGCAGACATTACAACAGATGGTTTCTGGTGGAGTAGATATGTTATCATTTCAGCCCATGCACTCCCGCGATTGTTCGCAGGTATGGATTGTGCTCTGCAATCTGCAGCATATGCTGTTTTGTCCTTTTTGGTCGGCTCCCATTTCCCACTACCCTAATACTGAAAAGAAAAACTTGCTCCAAGTGTAGTTTATTTAATATTTGCTTACGATTAGTTCATGTGTAAGAGAAAATAGGAGAGAAAAAGGACTGACTCTAGATGTTGTGACTATGACTTAGGGAGCTATCTCTAGTAATGGTTTTGATACTTTAACTATGTAAGCAGACATCTTATTTGGATTGACAGCATTCCACCATTTGTAAATCCATTGCATTCTCGTTTTATTGTCCATAGCTTTCTTGCAGCATGTTAGTGGAACATAGCCTGCAGGGTATGGCGTTGTTGCTAAGCATGGTTTAGTGTTTGGTGGAAGTTCATATCACATACAAATATATTTGGAGTTACTCTTTTTGCTTATATTTCTACGTTCAATTTTGTGTTCTTTAGATCAGCATAAATAGAAGGCCCAATGTTCAGTGAATTTTTGAGGACTTTGGTGTGCCCGGGACCTATATCCTGTATAAGATTCTTTGCTGATCCAGCTCGTTTTGTCGATATTTAGGTGCAAAGGGTAGCATCAATTTATCGCTTGCGGAGTTTTTGCCAAGGTTCTGGTAAGAAAAGGTAAAATAGTATATGTCCCCTCCACGATAAAGATAGATTGTAAATTCTTTTAATACAATATTGCTCTCTTTATTTCACTAAACACAAGTTGATTGGAGACCCTCCCTCGGCTCCTTGGAAGCAATCAAAGACTATGCACTTTTCTCTTTATACTTTGAAATTAGTTCCTACTTCAGAAGGGGATAATTTTTCTCCGGACTGGCCTTATTTTCAGATTCGTAACAGTGACCCGTACTCAGCACACATCTATGCCATCTTCCAGTGATAAGCTGCGCCTGGAGAAGGTAGAATTTGTATTGCATGTGTAGCATTTTTTCACTTCCCTGGTTGTCTGGAAACTTAAAATTTGCTTGCATTTTCTCTCTTCATTCTATTATGTTCTGTCTCAAACTAAGATGGTATTGGCATACAATTTTTCAGCTTATTGGAGCTGGTGATGAGGATGCCGATTTTACAGTCAACAATGTACAATCAATCAAGGGAGATCGAAACAGAACTAGAAAAACTGCCAAGGGAATTGGTTTGGGCCCGCTAGAAAAATCGCAATCTGCACCAAGCAAGTCGCTTAAGAACTCCGCCAATTTCCATGGCAGCAGTGAAGTAAGCAAGAATAAAAGGAGTGGGAAGCTGGTCTCATATGCTGCACAACCAGTCTCTTTTGTGTCCAGTGGTATATTGCTATCTGATACTCTTGAGATCAATGCCATTGATTCAAAGGAGACAAATGACATTTCCCCAGAGAATAAAGTTGGGGCCAGTTCATCTAAATACGGTGCCTTCGAAATGCACACTACTGGCTTTGGATCGAAGATGATGGCTAAAATGGGATTCACAGAAGGTAGTGGGCTGGGAAAGGACGGTCAAGGAATAGCGGAGCCCATTGAAGCGATCCAAAGGCCGAAATCGCTTGGGCTAGGTGCAGAATCCTCTGGAACCGATACTAACTTGTATAAGACTGAATCTAAGAGATTTGGGAGGAATGAACCCATTGAGGCGATTTGGCGGCCCAAGTCGCTTGGCTTAGGTGCCGAATCCTCTGGAACAAGAACTAACTCGTCAAAGACTGCACCTAAGAAGTTTAGTAAGAATGAACCTCAGAGACTTGGAGCTTTTGAAAAGCATACCAAGGGGTTCGGATCGAAAATGATGGCCAAGATGGGCTTTGTGGAAGGAATGGGCCTGGGGAGAGATTCACAAGGTATTGTTGACCCATTGGCTGCAGTCAGGCTTCCAAAATCCAGAGGATTGGGTGCTAAAGGTTAGTTATTTATCGCACTTGCACAGGGAAAGAATAATCTCCTTGCTCTCTCTCTTTTTTTTTTTAATGTGATTTTAGTACCAAGCAATGGATGCAGTTTATTTATATGTATCGAACCTAACTTATGATTTAGCTTACTGACGCGACACTAATGCATTATTTGCATTGTTGTGCTTTAATGGTTCTTGTACTCCCTACTTTTGCTAGTTGCTACCCTTTTATTTGTCTCCATCGTTTCCGGTTTCACCGATGTATAGGCTCGGACCATCTTTAGGCTGTGTTTCGATTAAGGATTCCCGTCAAGGGATTTGGAAAGGAAAATCAAAGGCAAAGGAGACACATATTCATGGTGGGAAACCCTCTTCTTCTTCTTCTTCTTCTTATTAACACTTCACAAATCCTTTGTGAATCCGTGATCTTATTACTTCCTTTGGGTGTCCTCGGGATGAACTAATTTCCCGTTCCTCTCTTCTGTAATTGATTTTGTCTAGTTCTTTTCCTTTCCTTCAGGATGCAGTAATATACTTTTGCCTCTCTTTTTTTTCTTTCCTTTTCTTCAGGATGGAGTGATACACTTTTGCCTTTTTCTTCTTCTTCTTCTTCTCTCTCTCTCTCTCTCTTTCCTTAGGGATGGGATGATATGTTTGACCTTTTGATTGTTAACCAAAAGGTGAGCTTGAAGTTAGAAGAAACCCTTTTTCCTGTAAAAATGTTAACTAAACCATGCATGGGGTATGCATATGCATGGATACACCATTTTCAAAGGAGATTGGAAAATAGGAGTGATAAACTTTTGCCTTTTTCTTCTTCTTCTTCTCTCTCTCTCTCCTTAGGGATGGGATGATATGGTTTGACCTTTTGATTGTTAACCAAAAGGTGAGCTTGAAGTTAGAAGAAACCCTTTTTCCTGTAAAAATGTTAACTAAACCATGCATGTGGTCTGCATATGCATGGATATACCATTTTCAAAGGAGATTGGAAAATATTGCATAAATGGGTTCTGCAATCTGCATGCATGAACTCCTTTCGATTGAAAAATAAATAAATCTGCATGCATGAAAATGTGGGTTACTCTCTTCGGTTTCCACCTTTTTATCAAGCTTTTGCTAGGTCTCTTTTTCCCCTTATTTAGTTCATTCTCATAGCAGTTGCTAGGGATACATTGTGAACAAAATTGGTACTACGGATACTGAAAAAGTATTTCAAAAAAAAAAAAACAAGGGTGTGTTTCTGTTTGGTTATCTCGTAGCTTAATTGTTTAATATTTTTTGGTTAAGACAAAATGCGTGATTGTGAATGGAAGCACGGGCCTGAGCGCGACCTTGAAAGCTGCTTTTAATAACATTCCAAATTACTACTCCTACTAAATTTTGCCAGAGCAAATTTTGAGAGCAGGAGTGGAAGATTATCCTAGCTTTGGATGATGAAATAGAGTAAAGATGGTTTACCAAATTCATCTGATTTGCTTATTTTTTATGCAAACAAGATGGATTATTGAACAGGTCCCTATTATAGTTAGGGATATGACCCCCTCTTGTCTTCTTGGGTCTTTTTCACAACCAATTCGATGATTGAGACTGTTCATCTTTTAAAGTTAAAAGTTAATATCATTCATGCCAGAAGTTATATTGCTTAATACTGTAGTATCAATCAACAAATTATTGAAATAAATTTATAAGAATTTTGTTGCAGTGTTTCAAAAAAAATTTCAAGAAAAATATATTTTGATTCAATCAAATATTGATGGTCTTGATGAACTTTAAAAACGAGCCTGTTCTTTTCATCAAAAATTTTAAAAAATACTTTAACTTCAAGATTCTGGAATTAGTCATGATACGCAAAAATTAGTTCAAATATCCGGTTATATAAAAAATCACCCAAAAATGTCGCGCAGAATGCCCTAACCGGACCGTTGTGTGGATCCATGACGCACAGAAATTGTGGGGATCCAGATCTTATTGGGTATGCTTGAAAGGAGTCGAATAACAGCAAAGAGTGTCCATTGATAATTTATGATAAAATTAAACTGAGACGACTTCTCTTCTAATGTTTCTTTCTTTAGAACGCTGCTACAGGTAAAGCATTTGCTGTACCGCAGCCGGGCACAGATCAGTTTTGTGCCCGTCTCGGGTCTCGCAAAGATAATCGGAGCCGCTCATTTTATTCAAAATACTTCGTTTATGGTCCCTGTAAAAAATCACCTGAATCCAATATCGGGAAGGGTGTTTGCAAATCATCTAACTTTGCTTCAAAATTTGGCCTAAATTTTGAAGCAAAGTTAGATGATTTGCAAACACCCCTCCCGATATCGGATTCAGGTGATTTTTTACAGGGACAATAAACGAAGTATTTTGAACAAAATAAGCGACTCCGATCATCTTTGCGAGATGCGAGACTGGCACAGAACTGATCTGTGCACGGCTGCTGTGCAGCCTTTGCTGTGCAAGCAGACTTTCTGCTTTCTTTATTTACTTGTGGCGTTTTGGTAAGCTCTCTTCATCGGGGGGGGGGGGGGGGGGCCGTCGGTGCACCTTTCAAGATCCCATCAATTCTTTTTCTATAATTAATTCTTTTAATAAAACGGATGCGATTGGATGTACTCGATCCATGTTGCGCCCTATTCTTTATTTAGATTGCAGTTGCATCTAAGTTAAGAAGGAATTAAATCTTTTTATTTTCAATTTATTTCATATTAAGATGGTGATGTAATATGAACTCGTAAAGTAATTCAACCGAGAGAGAAGAATTTTTCTGATGTACCAAGCCAATTTGTTCAATCTTAGTATAAACCAAGAATGAATAGGAGGAGTTGACAAGAAGATATTCTTTCCTAAAAAACACCATGGCCTAGTTTGGCTAAATAAGTTAAAAGTAATTTATTTTTGTTTTTATTTTATTTTTTCACCTTTGTTGTTTTCCTTAAATTTTGTGGATTATTAGTTCATCGCGACGAGAGAAATTGAAAAAGTAAAAATTATAATCGAAACCCAATTTTTTTTAATAATGAAACAAAGAAGTAAAAAAATAATGAAACAAAGAAGTAAAAAGAAAAATACCAAAATTTGACAAAAGCAAATCTAGTAGCATTAGGGGGTGTTCCGGTTTCTCCAAAAAGAAACATTTTGGAAAAACAAAAGGCAATTTTAAGGTAAAAAATCACGTGTTTACGTAAATAATTTTTTTACTAATATGAATTTTGTTTGATAGATCTCATTAAGATATTTTAAACAATTTAAAAAAAATTGAAAAAATATTTTTTCATTTTCATTATATTTGAAATTACCTTCGTTTGAAAAAAAAAAAATTTAAGTGAAACACCACCTTAATAGATTATCGAAATTCAAAACCAATGGTTAAACCTCGGAGTTGACGAGATTATTGGTTGACTCTGGGCCATGTGGATACATGTGGTGGCAGAGAATCATTTTCCACGATACACGAAAGAAATCACCGACGCCCGTCTATATAAACTCCCGTGCAAAGGCTCCCATCCCAATTCCCTCTCTCTCCCTTTCTCTCTTTAAGCCTCAAGATTCGCAGTGCTTCAAGCTGCGTTACAGCACACATCGCACTGCGCGCGTTTCTCTCTCTCGATGCCCTCGACCTCTTCTTTTGTAAAGGTCAGTTAGATCTAGACAAACACTTCCCATATCTCTCTGATTCTGTTCATATCTTGTTCATACACTGATTGATATATACTATCTGATCCAATCTGAGCCCTAAATTTCTGGGCTTTGTAGTTTTA
Source organism: Rhododendron mucronatum var. ripense (assembly GCA_019656295.1). NCBI lineage: Eukaryota > Viridiplantae > Streptophyta > Magnoliopsida > Ericales > Ericaceae > Rhododendron > Rhododendron mucronatum. Next base: position 5,809 of record BPLT01000152.1, on the reverse strand, counting down.
TTACGCTGAAACTCAATAACCCACATTAGAAGTGTATTGGGTATAGCAGATCTGATACAAAGATTTGTGGAAATGGACTTGTTTGATAAATTTAAGATCTGGGTTTCGTTCATTTTCTTGGTATCTCTAGTGGGTCATGGCTTTTACCTCCCTGGGAGTTACCCTCACAAATATGGGGTAGGGGATTCCTTGTCAGTGAAAGTGAATTCACTTACTTCAATTGAGACTGAAATCCCCTATAGCTATTACAGTTTGCCCTTCTGTAAGCCCCAGGATGGTGTGAAGGACAGCGCCGAAAACCTCGGTGAGCTCCTCATGGGTGATAGGATTGAGAATTCGCCCTACCGGTTTAAGATGTACACGAATGAGACACAGATCTTTCTGTGCAAAACCAAGCCCTTATCTTCCGATGAGTTTGAGATGTTGAAGAAGAGGATTGATGACATGTATCAAGTCAATTTGATACTTGACAACTTGCCCGCTATTAGGTTTACCAAGAAAGACGGTTTTGTGATACGTTGGACAGGGTACCCTGTGGGAGTTAAGGTTCAAGATTTGTATTACGTGTTTAACCATTTGAAACTCACTGTTCTTGTTCACAAATATGAGGAGCCCAATGTGGCCCGCGTGATGGGTACTGGGGATTCTGCGGAGATGATCCCAACAGTAGACCCTGGATCAGAGGTCCCAGGTTATATGGTAGTTGGGTTTGAGGTGACCCCTTGTAGTTTCCAACACAAGTCACGATCTTTGAAAGATTTGGAAAAAATGTACCTTAGATACCCCTCTGCAATCGAGTGTGATCCGAGCACTGTGGGTATGTCTATCAAGGAAGGTGAGCCAATAGCCTTTACTTATGATGTCACATTTGTGGAGAGTGATATCAAATGGCCGTCAAGATGGGATGCTTATCTAAAAATGGAAGGAGCAAAAGTTCACTGGTTCTCGATTCTTAACTCTCTTATGGTGATTACCTTCTTGGCTGGAATTGTCCTTGTGATCTTCCTGAGGACAGTTAGGCGTGACTTGACTCGTTATGAGGAGGTCGACAAGGAGGCTCAAGCCCAAATGAATGAGGAGTTATCCGGGTGGAAACTCGTCGTGGGTGATGTTTTCCGCTCTCCAACCTATCCTTCACTTCTATGCGTAATGGTTGGAAATGGGGTCCAGATTCTTGGGATGGCTGTTGTGACAATACTGTTTGCAGCCCTTGGATTCATGTCGCCAGCTTCTCGTGGGACCCTGCTTACAGGTATGGTGATTTTGTACATGTTTCTTGGAATTGCAGACGGTTATGTCTCCGTTCGCCTTTGGAGGACAATTGGGTGTGGTGACAAGAAAGGATGGGCTTCAGTTTCTTGGAAAGCTGCTTGTTTCTTCCCTGGTATCGCTTTCCTCATTCTAACCACTTTGAATTTCTTATTGTGGCATAGTAACAGCACCGGTGCCATTCCTTTCTCTCTCTTTGTCATTCTCATTTTGCTTTGGTTTTGCATCTCGGTTCCACTTACCTTAGTTGGTGGATACTTTGGTGCAAAGGCACCTCATATTGAGTTCCCAGTTCGAACCAACCAGATCCCTAGAGAAATCCCACCTCAAAAATACCCATCTTGGCTTTTAGTACTGGGGGCCGGAACTCTTCCATTTGGTACACTTTTCATTGAGCTGTTCTTCATCATGTCCAGTATTTGGATGGGACGTGTATACTATGTGTTTGGATTTCTGTTCGTCGTTTTGATCCTTCTTGTGGTGGTTTGTGCGGAGGTTTCTCTTGTTCTGACCTATATGCATATTTGCGTGGAGGACTATAAATGGTGGTGGAAGTCTTTCTTTGCTTCTGGTTCGGTTGCCATATATATCTTCTTCTACTCCGTGAACTATCTCATATTTGATCTGAAGAGTTTGAGTGGACCCGTTTCTGCCACTCTTTACTTGGGGTACTCGCTTTTCATGGTTTTAGCTATTATGCTCGCAACTGGGACAGTTGGATTCCTTTCTTCATTCTGGTTTGTGCATTACTTGTTCTCTTCAGTGAAGCTGGATTAGAAGAAGAGCAGCAAGTAGGTTGATACAGTCATGGGGCTGAACGCCACTTCTAATAGTTCTTTTGTATGTTTCGAGTCTTTGTTAGTTGCTAGGAAACTTGTCTAAGATAATAAGAATAATCTTGTTCAATTTTGCTTCCTTCATATTTAGTTGCTTAATATCGATATGTATTTGTACTGTGTTACTGAGAATGAGAATGGTTTTTTTTTTTTTGGCCAAGTGAGTGGTATCGGAATGTTGATTTCCCTGAATTTATGCTTATTTGTGGGATTTTGTTGGCTTCAATTGCTTTCCTCCAGGCTATTCTCATTGTTTTGCCTGTGCATGAAGCTGGTACATTTGCATCAGTAGCGACGTGATTAGCTTAGATCAATTACATTGTACAGCGTACGATGTGGCTAAGAAATACCTTGTTTTTGTGCTGATTCGTTTGATATCTCTTTTGACTTTTCCTTTTAAAAAAACGTAACTGCATACTCGTACTACTAATTTTTAGTATCGAATGTGCCGGCATTTCCTACTATTTGGCGGGTGACAAAAGCGATTCGCTGTAATAGCTGGCGGGGCCAAGTCACAAGATTCTAGACAGATTGAAGAGTCTTTCAGGGTTTAAAAACTCACTCTGAAAAAACAAGCCATGCGCTGTGTCGCCAAGCAGATGCATTGCATAAACAGACACAAGTTGTGAATGAGGCAGGGCCGGCCCTGGGCCTAAGCCCACCAGGCCACTGCTTAGCGTCCTCCGAAAAAAGTCCAAAATTATGGCCCCTATCATTTTGGGTTTGTATGGTGAACTAGTAGTCTTTTGGCCCAAATATTTGTACCCTCTTACCCATATAAACATTACGGGCCAAATTTTTTTAAGCCCAATTCATTGACGACTCTTAAACAAACACACACACAACAAAAGAGCTTTTTGGGGGGTTGAATTTGTTAATTTAGGGCAAGCTAGGATTGTCCTTGTTGGTTTACGGAAGACGAAAATTGGACGAAAGGTTTGGAGACGGTCGTTGTCGTTATGGTAAAGCCAATTGGAAAAGGTGAAGATGAGAGAGAGGGAAAAGAGAAACATGGTGGGTTTGGGAAAGTTCTGAGGAGAGCAAAAATGACTGCAGACTGCAGACTTCTATGGAATTGTGCACCCTCATGTGGGATTAAAATGGTCGTTTGGGTGGCATTGGTGACGGTGGCGGAGGGTGAGGGTGGGTATGGGTGGGCGAGCGGAGGGGGTCGAGGGAAGTGGAGGGGCGTCCATGGGAGGATTGGTGGAGAGAGAACCAGATCTTTTTTTTTTTCCAACTACTGACGTGGGGACCACCCTACCGTGTTAATGTCATGTTTTGTATCGTGGGTTGGTATCCTGCTCCCTGGATTTACTCCTTAAAGTAGGACGAAGAGAGTAAGATGGAGTGTATATCAAAACTTTGTTATATAGAGACGTTGATTTAACTATTTGTCTTTGATTTAAGCGGGGAAGCTGATGTGCAGCTTCGTGCTGCACAGCCGCCGGCGTGCGTTGCCGGCATCGGTCCGGCGATCGGAGACGTTCAACGCGTAGAGCTCGTCGAGTTTTACTTGAGCGCCAAAAATCAGCTCGATCAAATATTGTTTAGTGCCTCATCCGAACACATATAACTTGAAAAAAATGAAATCCAAATGGATACAAAACACTGGATCGAAACCACTGAATCCATTTTTTTCAAGTTATATGTGTTCGGATGAAGCACTTATCGATATTTGATCGGGCTGATTTTTTGCGCACACAAAAAACTCGACGAGCTCTACGCGTTGAACGTCTCTGATCGCCGGACCGATGCCGGCAACGCGCGCCGGCAACTGCGCAGCACGCTGTGCAGCACGAAGCTGCACAGCAGCTTCCCCTCATGCAAGTTAGGACCAAATTTTAGAAATATATAATACCTTTAAAATGCCATAAATTGAAAATTGTGTGTTAGTTCGTTCTACCATGTTAAAAGCTTAGTTTTAGATATTTGTCTAAGCTGGATTCTTTAAACCAAAATTTGCTCTCTCTTTTGTGTTTTCTTAAAAAGATTTGTTATAAACGTTGGTGAATAAAATTATGAAAAAAATTATGCGATGGGTTTTCTATCACTTAGACCCTAATCGTACCCGAATGAGATTGTTTTTTTTCCCTGAACCGTGATTTTTATGTGCGTTCATATACAAATATGAGGGTATTTATGCATATATGACGGCATATGCATGTGTGTGCATAAGGGCATTTATGTCAATACAATTACGGTTCGAGTTTGGGCTCCGTTTGTTCGGATCGGAGACGGATTTAAGTTTGGGCATATGGGGGCCATGCCTCCGCGCGGTTTCAGGGTTTATTTTAAAAGAATATTAATATTAATATTAGTTGTAGTTTTTTTGTTTGTTGAGAACACTTAAGTATTGTATTTTGTATTGGGTGTTATTTAGACATTTAAATACTTTAAGAATGTGTTCGTTTCGGGTCTTAAACCCCAATTTTTCCCTCTGTGCACGGTCTCCCATATATTTTTCCTTCAATTATTAATCTCATTTTTTTTTATCTCTCTCCACTTACTACCCAAAATACCTACCTCAAAATCTAAACCAAACGAACTATTAGATTCTCGAACTTTGAAATTTCAAAATATTGTTCATTGTTCGACCCCCGTATTTATAAAATCCTGGTTCCGTCCCTGATTCGCATGTGTACTGTATAAAAGAAACCTGAACTAAAACTCGTTAGTTTTGTCAAATTAAAAACCAAACCCAAAACCCTTCTTAAAGATTGGGTAAAAACTGTCCCAATCGATGCGGATCGGTACAAATGAGATTGCCAATACGCTTTTTGGCTCAACTTGCGTCCTTAAAAAGGGATTGATTGTCCACTTTGATAATAAAAGCAGTGGACAATCGATCCCTTTTTAGGGACGGACAGCTCGTCGCTCATTATCTTGCGACGAGCTGTCCGTCGCAAGGTACTGAGCGACGGACATCTCGTCTCTCTCTCTCTAACTTTTCCTTCGCCCTCTCTCTAACTTTTGTAGCGGCTAGGGTTCTCTCCTGGGGGGTGGCCCTTCCTCCTCCACCTCCCCTCCTCCTCCCCTCCCCCATCTCCTGACCTCTCACTATCGTTTCCCCACTGTTCTCCCGTCCTCCCTTGTTAGCTTGTTTTTGTTTTTGATTTCTTAACCCAGAGATCCGGCTCTCATGGCGGTGCTCGTCCGTGATGTCCAGCGTTTTCCCCTGGTTCAAGTCGGAGCAAGAAAAGCGGTGTGTGGTGAGCGGCCCAGCGGTGGACGTAGATGCGGCTGAATAAGGGAGATGGGTAGGTGGATTGAGTAGTTTTTTCTTTCTTTTTTCTGTTTCTTTTACCTGTTTATCCGGATCTCCCGGCTTGTCCGGTTGTGTTACCGGTCTGGGTTTCCCAGATCCTGTGGGTTTCCGGTCTGGGTCTCCCCCAGATCCGACGAGTGGTGGGCAAATAATCCGGCGCCTATTGAGGAATGGTCCATTGTTGGTGGTGTTTGTTTGGGGCTGATGGCAGTTTCGGTGGTGTGTCAAGGGTTGGTGGTAGTCCGGTGGTGTTGTTTTGGCTGTGCAGCGTTTCAACTGGAAGAAGACTGGTTTTAGAGCAGTTTGCTTATAGTTATTTCTGTTGTTGTTTGCGTTTTCAGCGGTGTTTAGTTTTTAGGGTTTGAGCTGTGGATCTTTTGATCCTCTGTTATCTGGACCTAGATTGGTTCTTAAGTACCGGCGATTTCGCCGGGCC